>OY723389.1:24076613-24689572 GCA_963210295.1 Ophion ellenae | reverse complement strand
AAAAACGGGTTGCGACGGATGTTATCAGACGGCGTGACACGTAGCGTTCGCGAATTAATTTGAGAAAAAACCGACGAAGACTTTTATTTCTTAGACACTCATGCGTAGAATATGAACCAAGAAAAAGTGAGCAATACCGAAGATCGATGAAATGGCACGCTTTAAAACGAGAAGATTGAATTTTGCTAAAAATGGCTACGTTTAACGATAAAAAAAATATCTTAACTTTTCAAAGACATTTAGGGTCATGTTTTAGACACTAGGGTTAGAAAGATGTATGTAGAAAATTTCATCAGAATCGGTCGATTAGATTTTTAGTCTCACGCCAGTTTTGGCAATGCAGTTTAAAAGACCTCGCAATTTTTAAAGATTAATAAAAATAAAAAATACCATGTAACAGCCAAAAGTAGTAACAAAACATACCCTAAGTCTAAAAAATGGTGAATAAATCTTTCCTTAAAAAACAAATCTTGAAGATCAGCGAATTTTTTCCTCGCCTTAAAGATGTAGGGGAGATACAGGTTCAGGCAAAAGGAGCCGAAACTGAAAGTTTTTCAATATATGCCCTAGATTTTAAGGTAAGCCAGTCGTAAGTGGCATAGTATGCATATGAAGCCTCAAACTTCCATTTAAGGGTCTTTTTTCCTCTGATTGTTTTGCTTGCATTTGTTGATATTCTAAATGCATCCCAATTACTTATTGTCGCTAGGCAGACAGACCGTTATTCAGCGGTTAATAAAGAAAGATAAATGAAAAGTAATTTAAAAAAATGGTTAATATTCAATTTTAATGGGGCTAAAGTAAAATATGAAATAACATTTAAAAAGAAGATAATTTAAATCACTTAAATATTACCCCCACTGAAGTTGAATATTACAACATATAGCCGGATGAGAAAATAAGCAGAATTTCAAGTACCTTATAATTCCATCACCACAGTCATGTAGTGAATAATCGTGATAATTTTCAAAAAGTTTCTTTCATGAGTTTCTTGCATGAATCAGCCAAACAAAAAATGTAAAATATTCTGTACCATTTTTTTATTCTATAATATTTTAATTCATAATGCATTTATAATACTTTTTGTCGCCACTCCGAGTAAAACAACGTCCCATAAGAACTTGCGCTCATCGACTGTGGAGCAAAAGTATGGCAATTTTTCATCAGATTCGTGGATTGAATCCAAATTTTGCACGCTGCCTCAGAACAGACAAAGTAATAATGGATTTCTGTAAAATCTCCGTACACCCGTAGTTCGTCGATAATGGAAATTTTCATTCGTTAAACTTTAGCGTACATGTCACGGAGCACGAGGATAAATCGGGAACGTTAAACAGGCTTTTTAATTAATCCGCGTATATCTATTTCCATCGAATGATGGGCATGCTCACCAAAAGCTGGTTTAAATTCGCCCATTGGAATGTTTACTTTATTCATCGAAAACTTTGATTTGTCCCTCCTGGCTCTGTGCCGTTGAAGTTGTGAGTTTGCACGGTTGGAAAGCAACGAATTTTTTTTTTCATTTTTAATTGTTTTATTTTTATCATAACTAAAAACCTTTTTTACAAATTACGGTCGAAAATCTCTCATGAAAAAAAAACGTAAAAACGTTTGAGCGATTTCTACAGCCAAAATGGGAAAAAAAATTGTGAAATTCAAAAGAATTGATTTTCGTTGCACTCCAACGATGCAAACTTCAACGTCATCGTGCCTCAACATCTCTTATAATTTTTTCGGATTTTGCTGAAAAATAATTCATCCCTGAACATATCTTATATGAATGATTGATAATTCTCTTTCTTCACCAAAAACCTGAAAAAATGGTGGCTTTGATTTTGAATTGTTTGGGATGGAAATGAGAATCACTGAAAGCATTATTGAGACTGGTGTAAAGTTATCCCAAGTAACTTTCGACTGAGCGTGCAAATCTTGCGCTCTATCACTCAGACGGCTGAGATATTTTTTTTACGTAATCAACACTCGTTACCGAGTATCGTATGTCACTCTTCTCGTATTTGCGATATATATATATATATATATATATATATATATATATATATATATATATATATATATATATATATATATATATATATATATATATATATATATATATATATATATATATACGTACCCGGTAAGTCGGTACACCGAACGACCCGATTTTATCGAGCGTAGATCTTCCGGATCTATAAATGTCACGCTACGATTCTCATACATAGATGTATATGAAATGTCTCGCGATAAACTTTTGAGTGCGATGACAGCCGTACCCGCTTTCGATACAGACGGCAAGTGAGATAACGGAACTACTCACGATCGTATGAATCATTGATACGAAAGATCTATTGATGTCTCGAGTTCAAACGTCTTCCGACAGAAATGAATAAACTGCGGAACGAGAAAGAGAAGAGAGAGGGATGGGGGCGGAAAAGCAAGGGTGCAATAGCATTTTCTCGATTTTTGACAAATATAAGGACTTTATGCTATGACATAATTGATCATTCAAAGAAGAATAATACGAAAGGGCTCAAACAATTCAACGGGGCCATCCCATGTGACAGCTATTTTTGTTCGCTTTTTTTGGGATTTTTTTACGAACCCTTAAAACACACTATCTTTGAATTTTCACCACACATTTATTAACATTTTTATAGTCTTTCAGAATTTTATCAAACATAAATAACGAGTTGAATCGACTTCACACCGTTCGGAAGACACTCATGTGTAGAAAAAAGTTGGTCGACGGCTACCATGAGTCCGATGGTTTTGCTCATCTGAAATTAAAAAATCAAACAGCATTTTCATTTGTAGACCCGAGGCGATCGCCGGAACTAGAGTAAAGTAAAAATATGGGAAATTGAATTTTTGGCACGGTTTTAAAAATTAAGTTCCAAGTTTCGTTGTTTTTTTTTCGACTTTTTCAGCTTAAAAAAGAACTAGGGTAGATATCAGAAATCTTCTAGTTCGGGTGAGAACTATCGATGTGCCTATACCTTAAAAATTTGAGCGAAATCCGTTCTACAGTTTTTGAGATGTCATGGAAGTCAATTTGAAAAATACCGTTTTGAGATAACCGCGTTTAAAAGTTCAAGTACGATTTACACAAAGAAAATGTTGACTCAGCATTAGTCTCCTATACATGCACACATTTGTGCAAACATTTTTTTTTTCGATTTTTTGGACCTGCCACATGGGATCACCGCCCTAAGGGGGGATCCCTTTAGACGCCCGAAAATGAGTCATTTTTCATGATTTTTTTTGTAAAGGTGATAAAATAATCGCATCGTTTAAAAATGTTGACATTATCTTAGTACAACTTTCAAGTGTTAAAATATTTTTCTTCCAAAAGAAAACAAAACGGCGACGTTTTAAGGTATTTCTTTAAGCTTCTTTCGAAAAACTGCTCATGTTATAGCTCAAAAGTTACTGATCGATCTGGCTGAAATGTTGAGAGGTTTCTCACTATACCATTGTTGGAAGCATATACCTAAAGTTTTAAGGTTATCGCGTAAACAAATTGTCGAGAAAATGGTCAAAAATATGCAAATTTAATTACAATGCCTACTTAATTTTTAATTTTAGCCTTTTTCATATTGTTATAGTTATATCCTTTCAATAATGTTATAGTGAGAAACCTCCCAAAATTTCAGCCGGTTCGATCAATAACTTTTTGAGCTATAACATGAAATTTTTTTTCAAAATACGCCTAAAGGAATATAAGGAATGAAACTTAATTTTATGAAAAATCTAAAAATCAAATATAAGGACGCCTAAAGGAATAAAGGAACCTTATAACGCCGCCATTTTTTTTGTTTAAAAAAGAAAACAAAATGAACACTTGGAAGTTGTAACAAGGTAATGTAACATTTTTAAAACAATGCGATTATTTTATCACCCTTAAAAAAATGCATGAAAAATGACTCATTTTCAGGCGTCTAAAGGGATGTCCCCCCTTAATGAACCGACAGGTAAACCACCCATTTTTTCCGGGTGAGAAAAACAACAGTGACAAAATTCCCTGGCATTAGCAATGACAAAGCCCACGGTAAAATACAGTGTCGTCAAACTAATTAGAGTTTATTGACACGTCAATAATAGTATGGCTATGACTGACGTGATTATCCTACGAACACACCATAGTAGTACTATATTATCCTTTACCATGGTTGTTCATTAAAAACACCATGGGCTTTTTGCTCATTGAGAATTCGTGGGGTCAAGGAAAAAACGGATTTTCGTGAATTTTAGCTTTTACCTCTACCTAATTTGCACGCGCGCCATTATTACTATTCCCAAGTGGTAAACGATGTATATCTCGTTATCTCTTTTTCTTTATTTTTGCTTGTCTACTTTTCGGCGGGGCTTAACGAAATGTGGGGTGGACGTACACGTGGGACTTTGTGAGGAAAATTAACTAACGACCGTTTACGTAATCTCCCCTTAATTTCGCCCCCACGAGTATCGTAGCCTCGGTTCCGGGTCGCATACATAGAAATACATTTGTCACGGATATTATTCAAGTTTACTATGTATATGCGTAGGAAAGCAGGCTTTCTTTGTTTCGGAAAAGAATTAAGGAATTTATGGTAGGAGTCGGAAGCATCCCTCGTGATGTTATACGCATACACAGGGTGTCCCGGAACTGATGGTAGTGCCTGAAATGGGAGGTTGGGGGTGAAATTCTGAGTCGATTGATATAAGCATGTATGGGTCTCAGATCAACCCCTGAATTATTATTCATTTTTGAAGGCGGGCCAATCAGGTGCGCCTGATGAGCCAGCGCACGTCGGCTCTGATTGGCCCGCCTTTAAAAATGAATAATAATTCAGGGGTTGATCTGAGACCCATACATGCTTATATCAATCGACTCAGAATTTCACCCCCAATCCCCCATTTCAGGGACTACCATTAGTTCTGGGACACCCTGTATATATAATATTACGTATATATGTGAAGTTGTAAATATTGCTTTTTTTACACGGTCTTTTACCATTTTTGTCTGCTCCGTGCGTGGAAGGAAACCCCAGGCGACCGCGATAAAAGTAGAATAAAAGCTCTCCGCTCGGTGCGTGTTTAATCAAAATAAAAAGGGGCGAAGACGAAGAGTGGGGTCGACAGCGGCGAAATAAAAAAACCGATTGCAAAAACGGATTTTTTTTTCGTGTTCTCTCGTTGAGTGTCGCGATAAATCGCAGCGCCGGGAAACAAATTCAAAACCATTTTTTTTCTTCGTATATGTACAGCGGATTTGCAATGTTTCAACGGTAGACACGCGGATGATTGGACAGAGAAAGGACGTGTTATTGCCATTTTGGAAACCATAGCGTACGCGTTATGATATGCACATAATAATTGAAGATCCTACATTTCCTTTTTACTGTTTATGCTTCGTGCACACCGTCCACGTAGGCATATTTCAATATTTCGTTGGATTCGTTATTTCAGTTTTTTATTAATTTATCAATATATTTTGGGGTATCGGATTTTCAATGCGAAATTTTCTAGACGGGTTGATAAATATTAAGAAGCAACGAGAACCGTCTCAGACTGATATTCCGATTTTCAGGTGGTGGTTAAGGATGTACGAAAGTCCGACAGAAACGCTGTTATGACGATAAAAATTGGATACATTGCTGTCTCTGCTATTTTGAGCCTGTCTATAAAATGTTGCGGGACGTGTCTTGACTCTCAGGCATTATAAAAAAAATGGTACAAAATGGTACAGAAAGTATCAAATCATTTATATGTAATTATTTATTTAACAAGCTTTCATTCAATGTACTAAAAAGTAGAAAACGATTTTTGTTACCAAGTCACCTATGAGGGATTCTCCGTCAATTCAGCCACTTTTTTTCGACCATCTCAGATGTGCCCCATAATTAGTTATATCAAAGTACTACTAAAAGGCATTCCATGTGAATGTCTTCAGATATTTTAATTCAACATTTTAGAAAATGCCGTTTTTTTTTCAAATTAATATATCTCGGAAACTAGAAGTAACTGAAAAAAATGTCTGTACATAAAAGTTGTAGTTTTGTATTAGCTTTCGAGCGGACGACTTGAAATAATTTTTACGTTCCGGTAACGCTGATTTTTTACCAAAAAAGGGGAAAATTATTTTTTTTATTGAAAAACGGCCATTTTTTTTGCTGAAAAAATTACAGAGTCTTCCAGTATATCTGACGATATCGTAAAAAAATCGCCAGAGTGGTATGGATCGAGGTTCTAGGGTAAAAAATGAAATCACAAAAATTATTTTTTTTTATACCGGAACCCCGCTCCATGCCACTCTGGCCATTTTTTTGCGACATCGTCAAACATACTGGAAGACTCTGTAATTTTTTCAGCCAAAAAACGGCTGTTTTTGAATAAAAAATTATTTCCCCCTTTTTTGGTAAAAAATCAGCGTTACCGGACCGTAAAAATTATTTCAAATATTCCGCTCGAAAGCTAACGCAAAACTACAACTTTTATGTGCAGACATTTTTTTTCAGTAACTTCAAGTTTCTGAGATATATTTGATATCGAAAACGGCTTTTTCTAAAATGTTGTTCAGCACAACATTTTAGAAAAAGCCGTTTTTTCCACATTAACATATCTCAGAAACTTGAAGTTACTGAAAAAAAATGTCTGCACATAAAAGTTGTAGTTTTGTGTTAGCTTTCGAACGGAATATTTGAAATAATTTTTACGTTCCGGTAACGCTGATTTTTTTACCAAAAAAGGGGGAAATTATTTTTTTATTCAAAAACAGCCGACGAAAAACGACGAAAGCGTTTCACCCCTTAAAACCGTTTTTTCGCGGATACAAAAATACGTGTCTCTTAGTTTTTGATACTCTTCCACATAAAAAAGTTTTAACAAAATCGGAAAAGGACACCAAAGTGATGTTCCTTGTTAGTGTATAAATTATTAGATATAAATGTGGTCAGCGCGTCACTTCCGTAAAGTGCCGTATAAATTAGGCGATTTTTGGAGTCGTAATTTTTGGTTAAGGGGTTACAAAATTGACTGAGATATGAGCGTTGAAAGAGAAGAATCCGCGTCGAAAGAGCGTTAAAAGAGAAACTTTAAACGCGTTTTTCTCAAAATGGCATTTCTGAAGTCGGTGACCAAGATAATCGAACACTAATAAACCGATCTTCTTGAAATTTTGCAGGCTTATTTAATACATAAAAATGTAGTCTTTAATCGTTCGTTTTTTTTTTCGAAAAAATGGCCGTTTTATAGCCAAAAACGGCCGTTTTTTTTCGTTAAAATCGAACCATTAACTTTGACTTTCCGCCATTTTGTGAAAAATGAATCTTTTTTTAAATCCTTCGATTAAAGACTAGTTTATACTTATATTTGACTAAATCCATCCGCATTTTTTTCAGATGATCCACTTCGCCGCAATGTTGGTCACCCCAAACCGTGTATATAAAAACATTATTTCATTGACGGCCATTTGCCACTAAACAATGTAATATTTTTCGATAAAAAAATTACTGAAAGTTCTTCTAGATGTGTTCTTTAAGATGGTATATTGACCGATTAAAAAAGTTTTGTAGTTTTCTTTAAAAAAATTCATAAAAAAGGCCTTTTTTGCGCTACAAGTGGGGGTAACGCCTTAAAAGATCAGTAACTTGGCTTGAAATTTTACCAGTATACTGCGATGTATTTTACTCGATTATAGACGAAAATGATTGTTGAATATTCACGTTCGTGAAAGGAATACCTTAAACTTCGGCTACTTTTGTCAATGATTGTATCTCTCATATACGTGCTCGATTTGGCAACTCTTTATTACAAGTTACTGGCAGAGAGCCGAGGGGACGAAGGCTCTTCAAGTGTTATTATGAAAAGCTCGATTTACCAAATGGAAATTGCCAGACGGTTAACCTCATCGTTCCAACATCGGGATTTCATCGTCGAACGGTCACTCAGTCAACCCTTTTTTTCCCCCTTAATCGATTTCGCGGCTACTCTTGTTCCATCACATTTTCCGACGAATCGCCAACCGACCGCATTTTTCAGTAGGCTGGTAAATATATGAGTGCATGCGCGAGGGTGTAAATCCCTCAGCTCGACGTTACCACGTTGAAGCACACATATAGGCAACGAATGCGAATCAAGTTTGAACTCTCGGGCAGCGGACTGTTTGGAGAGCGTGGAAGTTAGTCGGTTCGGCCGCGATGACGACGACAATGATAGTTGAAACAGGATAAACGATTTCCGTCGATTATATAGTCCGTCGATGTGAGTTCAGCCGTGAACCTCAACATTGCGGTAATTGTTCCTAACGTTTCCGCATTCGATATATTCTTGATCTACCGCTTCCGGTTATCTCGCGTTGCCGATGGATGCATACTAGGGTGGCACAAATTTGAATTGTATTTTTGTCCCCCTTCTTCCCACCGTCCAATTATATTCGTTAAAGAAAAAAAAATTGTCGCGGAAGCTGCGAGCAGAAAAAAAAATATTTTGAGGTCGCTGAAGCTTTCCAAAAATTAAAAAATTCATTAAAAAATCAATTTTTTTTTCGTCCACTTCACATCCATAAATTTGACGCTTCATAATTTTTTGATTAACCTCGCGAAAGCTCTAGCCGGCCAATGAATATTTAGTGGTCGCTCGAGAGCTTCGAAATTTCCAATTTTCGCCATTTTTTTTTACCCTTCTCACTCATAAATTTGACGCTTTGTAAAATTTGCATAACAATTTTTTTTTTTCTTTAGAAACTGATGTTTCAAATTTACCTCACACTTCTAGCTCAAGAATTGTAATCTTTGCTCTCATAAAACAATTCTTTAAAGCTCTTGTCCGTGAAGAAAATTATAGATCGTTTTATTCGTAAAACTGAAATGGCAGCTGTTTTCCGCGCATCGTAATGCGTCCCACAGTTAACTAAACTGCGGTCCAATCGACGCCATAATACAATAATACATAGTAATACATAATAACACATATCGTCTAATTGGTGTTTGTTACAAATTATTATAAAAAGAATTTCAGAAAATGGAACACTTCGTTGTTTATTTTGTTTTTATGCTACAAGGAATGCATGCGAGATTTATTTTTTGGCGATAATTGTAAATTTCGAAAACCTTGAGCGACCACTAAATATTAATTGGACGGCTAGAGATTTCGCGAGGTTAATTAAATAATTATAAAGCATCAAATTTATGGGTGAGAAGTGGACAAAAAAATAAATCTATTTTTTAATGAAGATTTGAATTTTTGCGAGGCTTGAGCGACCTCTAAATATTTTTTGACCGCTTGCAGCTTCGGCGATCATTTTTTTTCTTTAAAGAAGATAATTGGATGGTGAGAAAGAGCCAAAAAATAGAGCTCTAATTTGTGCCACCCTAATGCATACCTATGGAGAAAATCCGAGATGATGGTGGTAGGATGGCTGAAAAAATCACCAATAATATTCGGTATGAGAATAGTCGTGAAACAACATCGTTGTGAAAAATCGTGACAAATATCCGTCGTATAAATCGCTAAAAATCGTTGATTCATCGGTCATTCGAGGAAAAAAAAAAAGTCGACACAACCGTGATCTCGGCAAATAATGCTTTGTACTTCATCCCTTGCATGGAGGGATAGAGCGAGGGATTTTCTACTCCAACAGTTGAAGTGGATTTACCAACGTTATGAGAGCAAACATTAAGTGGGTCAGTCGCGATCGTGCGCGAGATGAGCGGTTTACTCTCATCCTATCTCTTTCACAGACTCTTTTCCGCCCTCGAGCATAGGGTGCGAGAGACCCTCCCCCATAGAGACCCTTTTTCCGGACGGTGAATCGCTGATATAACGTGAAATCGATTTTCTCGAGCGATACACCCCCGAGATATCTCGCCTGACACATGCACGGAGATAAATATATCGAGACGAAAATGTACATGTATAGACGGAGCCATAAAACTCTCGATTAATTATTCATCGATCGTTCTAAGCAGGTTATCGAGTATAGCCGTTGCGTCCGCGCTTCGAGATCCGTCAGCTGCGTAAATAATGGATCGTTTTTTCGGATCTTTTTTTATTTCTTTCTTCCCCATGTACTCTTCAGTTTTTCCGCATCGCATTTTTTTTTAAATGTCACTCGTATTGACCGTTTGACTGCACACTGGGTCATTTTGACCCCATGATCTTTTTTTCGTGCAAGTACGTATTTTTCAACGCATGTCCCACTTCGAACGAATGTTTGGGCACTTAATTTTTGTTTTTCTTGAGAGTAAAATTTTGGACCATAAAATTAGGATTATTGACTACAAAAAACGCCTCTACAAATAAAAAAACGCAGCATATTTACCGAAATACAACGATCTGAAAAACGCCTGGGGTCAGATTGACCCCAAATGCAGTTAGAGGTTCGTAGCTGAAGTGTGCAGTGAAAAATTTAATACGTAGAGTTTTTTTTCGAGTTTTCCATTTCGAAGGCTTTTTTTTTGTTGGTTTTTCCCTTGGAGACTTTACTCCGTATTTCTTTTTCATTGCTGGGTGAATGAAATATCTATTCAGCACGTACATTTTAGAGAACAAATTCGATAATTTAGCCACCAGTCACGAACACGTTGTCGTCTCTCGAGGTGGAGTGCAGAGAAACCTAAGGACTGTTATGCACCATTGAAATAATGACGATAGAAAAAATCGGCGAGGTTGCAGCTTAATAATGTCCCAGAGGGGATTCAGCGACTGAAGGGCGCCAAGAGCGAAGGAAAACGAGAGAGCGGGAGGGCGCAGCATTCATTTTTTTTTATCTCTAGGTTAACGACGTTTTTTCATAATTTAATCAATGATTTGAGTGAAAAAAAAAAGAATTACAAAATCCGTACTGTTCCGGTACGGTTTTCAAGACCATCGCGTGTTTCTGTACAACACGAAGGCACTTGCTTTTGTGATTGCATCGTTATTTTTCATCATTTTTGTTCATATTTTCTATCCCGATGTTATCTTTTGCAGTTTTTATAGCCCATCAGCAACGAAACGTTCATATCCGGAAAGATACGACTTTCATTCACACAAATGTGTTTTACGTATGGGATATTCCACGCCATTTCACCTAGCCCGTGACCCCGACCATTTTTGGTTTTCTTGATTTTTTTTTTGTAAAATTGTACCCCATGAAAGAAATATCCACACCAATTTTTAGATTTTTATCTCTTCTCTTTTAGGAGTTATAATTTTCCAAAATAAAAGTCGATTTCGGAAGTTTTGGAAACGGAAGTTTTTGAATGCTGATAACTCCTAAACTAATTGAGATATCGACAAATGTCACTATATAATTTTTTTTTCATTTTGAAGCATACTTTCGTTGAATAACATGGAAAAAATGATAATTAATCAATGGCAACGTTTTTTTTGGCTTCTAAAGTAAAAACTGTTTTTTTTAAAGATGATTGCCTTTTTTAAAAAATTTTTCAAAAAATTCTCTAAGATAGAGTGACCCATTCTTTGATTTTTAAGACTAGACTCATCGTGGGACCATTTTTCCTTCTATTTTTTTTCGAATTAATCATATTTTTTTAGTAGATTTTTATCATTTTAATCTCCAATAATGCTATTTCATTTTGTGGTTTCTAATTCGGCTTCGACAGGGCTGAAGCGGTTTATTTTTAATTTGTGCTGAATTTAAGGATATTGTTTTTCAAATCAAAAATTTTTTTCGTTAAATTCAGCACAAAATTAAAATAAACCGTTTTAGGCCTGTCAAAGCCGAATTGGAAATCACAAAATCATTAATAGCATTATTAGACAGTAAGGTCCACGATGAGAATAGTCTAAAAAATAATTAAGTGGGTCACTCTATTTTAGATAATTTTTTGAAAAAAAATTAAAAAGGTAATCACCTTTAAAAAAGATAGTTTTCAATTTAGACGCAAAAAAAACGTTGACATTGATAATTGATAATTTTTTTCATATTTTTTAACGAAAGTATGCTTCAAAATGAAAAAAAATATCTAGAGAAATTTATCGATATCTCTATTAGTTAAGGAGTTATCAGCGTTTAAAAGTTTTCAAAACTCCCAAAATCGACATTTTTGGAAAATTATAACTCCTAAAAGAGAAGAGATAAACCTAAAAATTGGTGTGGAAATTTATTTCATGGGATGCAATTTTTTTTAAAATCAGGAAAACCAAAAATGGTCGAGTTCACGGGCTAGGTGAAATGGCGTGGAATTTCCCGTATATTTTCATACGGCGCAAACATAAAAAAAAAGAAAACAAGAATTCAAATATACAACGCGTAATTTCAGAATTTTGTTTGCCGAAAGATATCCGATACGGATGCAATATATGTTTTTATCGTTGAAAAGCAAATTCCGTCCGTAGGATTTATTGCAAGGGCTTTATTAAAAATTTCGTAAATCGATCGGAGAAAGAACGAACGCTCGGGTTACAATTTCGTTTAATATGAGATTAAAGTGAATTGAAAGTGGCAATTAATTTCATTAAATCGATACACCGGTGGGTGGCTCGATTTCGTCAATGCATTTTTCACGCTGATCTTCTAATCGGGTTTTCGCAATTATCTTTATAGTTCGTTATTGACACCGACGTGAATTAATCGACAGCGAAGGTGATAAAGTCGTGATCGGTATTAGTCGGCCTCCGGCCCCTTTCGGAACTATCGTGTTGCACAGCCGCGGCTAGGAAAAGCTTACCGCCTGGCGGATTTGCCGATAATTTAGATAGTCCGTAATTAAATTTAATGATGCACCCCGCCGGTAACAGCTTGTGGATACACATGCACACAGATACATCCGGAATTTCCTCGAGAATTAAGGCAGCCGAAAACGTTCATCAGCTATCCACATTGTACGTAATTGTTACGGGGTGTCGAATATCTCCGTTGGGTTAGGACAAAAACGACGCGTCGAAACGCTCGAGGGGGAATTATCGATCCCTGATTAACCGCCCAATCGCGCCTGCACAGCGGGATCCAATGGCTCCATTTTATGGCCCATTGATGACTCGTTTTATTCAACTCAACCCATAAACCATTTAATTCGATTCACCTACATCGTACCGCAAGAATCCCGTACGGATTACGAAGTTCAAATAATTGGATTGTGCTTGAAATTATTTATCAGCCCTCATTTCCAATTTTCGTTTCCAATACGAAGATAATTCATTTTCCGATGCACCGACATACCCTTGATGACGTCTATGACTCGAATTTGTCAGACTCGTGACAGCAACTGGGACGAACGATTACGATTCGAACGTTTCGATACTACAGATTTTCACGCTTCTTTTCAATTTCGTCCAGGTCGTTCTTTCTTTCACGCTAGCTGCTGGAAAATAATTTTTTCGTGGCTGGACGGTTCGAAAAATAAAATACCGGGAGGGTTCATAAACGGCGAAAGTACGGAGGGGAGATGCAGTTGAAAGCGGGCAAATTGTTGAGGGAACGTGCTAAACAATGTAACATAGGAATAGCATCTGCAGACGGGAACGCGGTTAACGATGACGGATGAGCCACGATATTGCAATCGCGCGTATATATAATCTACGCGTGAATACAAATGCATGGGTATATATAGAGGCAAGTGTATGAATTTCCGACAGCTCTGAAACCCCTCCCGGCCGGGTATTGAAGACCGTATAATCCTTTTTCCTCGTTTCGTTTTTCTCGTCCACCAACGTTTCGCGAAACAAAACGAAAATAACCATTCGTTCGAATTAAAAAGTTGATGTGGATTTAATGGTTTCAGTTTTTCACGCTTCGTTTTTCCTCTCTTTTTATCTCGCCGAAGGTAAACCATTCATCTTCAGCTTTTTCGCCAGTTAAAGTTCTCCGGTTTTATTGTCCGTTACTGTGCAATTTTGCAGGATACGCCGCGTCTGGTTCCTTTCGCCGTTCTCTCGCTGTTCGAAAACCGCATTTCCTTTTCATTCGCATGTCTATACGTGAAATGAAGAAAAACAGAACAAAAAACAAACATAATTTTAAGTGACTGACACTGTTGGATGGGCGGTCGGGGTTGGCTTCGGCGGTCCGAGTTTAGCGGCATTGTGCATGGCCAATACTCGGAGGGGTGACCGCTTAGCCGCACACAGGATTGCCCATCAAGCAGTGAGTGGCAGGCCAATGCTCCGAGGCCTTGGTGTAGTTACTTGAGTATAAGTCTTTAAAAAACTCGCGAGGGTTTACGTTGAAAATCAGGGAATAAAAAAAAAATCATTGCTATTTCGCTGACCATTCATTTTTTTTGCAAATTACTTACAAATTCACGTGGTTCATTTCTTTCTAACGGTTATTAACCCTCCGTGGTCACCTGGGGTCAAAATGACCCCAAGCGCAACTTTGAGGGAAAGTTACTATAAGTTGTTGGCGGCCAAGGCGCCTGGCCTGCCTTCTAACGGTGCTTTGGGGCACCCTTTGTAACTACAGACTTGGGTCGGACGTGGACCGATTTTTACCCTTAAATTGTTTCCCACTACGCAGGTATTTTATTCCTTAAACTATCATATCTCAAGACTATCACCCTACAATTTTATGAGAAATAAATGAAAATTGCAAGATTTATGATGTTTTTTTAAGTAAAAAGGGATTTATACGCATTGACATCTCGTTGAATTTTTTTTCCGCCATTTTAAAATTCGTTAAAAATATAATACCGAGAATGCCACATTCTAGAAAGTTTAAACTACTATCCTGAATTTTTATGAGTCACTCGGAACGATACGGTCAACGCGGCAATCGTTTGAAACATGGCTGGGGTCATTGCGACCCCCTGTGTTCTTGTATTTGATGATTTTCTAATCGGTCAGATCGGAAGTTCCTTGTAGAAAGAGATAAAGAAGTCGGAAAACAATAAGAATTGAATGCATCTACAAAATGGCTGTAAAGCTAGAATTTTCGTAAAGTCCTTTCAAACATGAAACTCAAAAACGGAAGCGCGTGCACCTAGGGACGAATGTGCACAAACACAGTCAGAATGGATAGAGTAGCAAGAGAAGGCGGGTAATCCGCGTAAGCCATCTTGATCCTATGAAAAAGAACGTAAACATCGTCCGAGTGGATAAAGCCAGTGACTGGAAGACTTGTTTGGAAGTTCAGTAGTGTTACTCAACGTGGTGTCCGACTTTGTGCATTATGCTCAAGGGGACGGGCTACGTCAGTCATGGACAGTGGAAAGCCTCGGTGGGCAAATGCTACAGTCCCTTATACTTGCTTAACTCGAATGCTACAGTTCCTTGTACTTGCTTAACTCGAAAGACTACCCTTTCACTCCTTCATTTCTGAGAGGCATGTCTGATATGAAGGGAAGGTTCTCCCTTGTTGGGCCAAAAAATGTTCGATTTTTCACTAATTTTCTATGCGAAAAGTATTGAATATAGAATGTTGATATTTTGCATGTTGACTAAGCGATTTTTAGTGAACGTCAAAATATTTTTCAAAGTTTGACAAAACATGGTGGTGGGAGTGGGAGGAGCCACGTATGTCGGTGCGCGGTCGATGACATTCTTCGCTTGCGGAAGTCCTAAGTCCCGGACAGGTGATCTGAAGCAAAAAAATCAAACATATTTTTACTTTGTACAATATTGTGTATAAGTTGACCTAGAATCAAGAAGAAAAATTGAAAAATTATAAAATAGTGAGCGATCGGAAGGAATTTTGTTTTTTCCCACAAATTTGAGCGGGTTTTTTGCTTACTATTTTTTTATTTTTCACTTTTTCGTGTTGATTCTAGATCAACTTATACACAGTATTGTACAAAGTAAAAATATAATTGCTTTTTTTGCTTCAGATCACCTGTCCCGGACTTAGGACTTCCGCAAGCGAAGATCATCGCCCGCGCACCGACATACGTGGCCCCTCCCACTCCCACCACCGTGTTTTTTCAAACTTAAAAAAATATTTTGATGTTCAATAAAGACCGCTTAGTCAACATACCAAATATCAACATTCTATATTTAGTACTTTTCGCATAAAAAATTGGTCAAAAATCGAACATTTTTTGACCCAGCAAGGCAGAACCTTCAACGCTATCGGAAACAAGACACCAACCGACGGAGCCGACATGAGTACAAGAGCGATAGCTTTTTTGATATTCAAAGGGGAAAAACCATTATTCCCTTTTTGGAAGATGGACAGAAAATGTCTCGAGCAAATGTGCTCGATTGATGAATATAAGAACCTCTTATTGAATGTGTGGTTTATTGCAATACAACATCAATTAGGTTTAGTTGCTCTTGGAGTCTTCTATACCCAGATAGAGGATCAGCTTTCATGTATGCGCGAAGTGGAATAAAAATAAAACGATTACGTTTAAAAATGGATGCTCCACGCAGAGTGCAATTCTTGAAACATTAGGACGAATTCACGGCAAGCTTTATCGGTGCTGTATAAATAATGAGAAATTCTTTGCGCTCAGTTTATCATGCCTACAAAGAAAGGTTGCGACGTCGATCATTCCGATTTCGATGAAATTTGGCATGCTTGTAGAATGGGTAAAAATAGGCGACACGTATTTTTGTATGTCCGCGAAACTCGATTTTGAAGGGTTCAAACGCACCCTCGAAAGTTGGGGTGTTTTTCGATTTTCGTCGATAACGTTTTAACGGTGCGAGGTATGAAAAAATCAAATTGCAACAATGTTTATTCTTTGTATGTTTATGTAATATACATTGGAGATGAGAACAATAACGTTATCGACGAAAAAAGAAAACCACCCCTATTTTCAAGTGTGCGTTTCACCCCCTAAAAATCGGATTCCGCAGATATAAAAAAATACGTATCGCCTATTTTTACCCATTCTACAAGCATGCCAAATTTCATCGAAATCGGAGAGATCGACTTCGCAACCTTTCCTTGTTAGAGAAAGAGAGAGGGGAGATCAAAAAGGTGATACAAGCGGGAGCAAAACGGAAAATTCTTTACCTAAGGTGCATCCACGGGAGGGTGAAATTCCTTCCGGAAGTGAGAAGCGCAAATGATGGTTTCAGCAATCCGAACACGTATAACTTTTATACGGTGAGAGCTTTCCGATCAAAGGGAAATAACGGTAATTGGATTAAGCCGGAAATAAGATACGACTATATCGTATTCGTCGTCCTTCCACGATGGGGACGTTTCATCTTGCAATTCTCAACGCTTTCACCAAACGTTGTGAAATGTCTTTCTTACGTTGAAAGAATTTAACCCACCTTCGTGATAACGAACTTACGAACTCCCGAACGGTGTGAGAGGTCTGCTATAGTTATTTTTTTCTGAGGTTCTTTCGTGCGCCCGAGGAACTTCGCCGGAAGTGCCTCTTCTCAGGCACAGAGCACTCCACCTTAACGATGGAGGCTTATCTAGGAACGTCATAAGCGAGCCTTTCGGCCACTCTCCAAAGATTATATTTTCTTTCTCTACTTTCGTATACGCGAAAATCTCGATTTGAAATATTCAAAAGATGGGAGAGCGTGCTTCCTTATCCTACAGACGGACAACGGAAAGTCGAATAAAAAGTCAATCATTGCTCTCGTTTTTTTAAATCGAATCTTCGTAGGAATGTATGCAAATATTGGAATACAGAAGCTCATGGGTTATCGGTGCAAAACTTGCTCATAGGGGAGAGACACCATATATCGGATACTTTTGTTCGAAATTGAAAAAAAAGTAAACAATTGCGAAGACTCAAATTTTACAATATTATGATCCACGTGTCATGTACAACAAGCTGCTCATAATTAATTTACACATTACATTTGAATGTTTTGAGTTGGATTATGTTTTACGAAAAATGGCAGAAATCATGGTTTTCAAAGAGGTTGCCTATAATCGGATATCCGATAGAAGGGGCCCAACTCCATTTTTCTTATATCTGATTTCAGGGGATTACTTTTATGTTAAATAAAACAACACTTTTATTGTTTTAACTTTGTCATTAATATCAAACAAACAGTCTTTATGAGTTTATCTTTGATTAGGTGGAAACAATTTGGCACAATCGGATATCCAATATCAGGCTGGATTAAGTATCCGATATTAACATTTCACATGGCTGAATATAAACATTAATATTTTAGTACGTCTTGCTACTTTTGCGAACATTGTATATCTATTAAAAGATAATTCTTTAGATGACTTTTCCGGAAAATGAGCCTAAACATTTTTTTTGCTTTTTTCTCATTTATCGGGTTATAAATGATGATATTTAGTCGGGGGAAGCTGACATTTTTTATCAACAAATATTTTACGAGAAAAAAATTGTTATAAATCATTTCGAATTAAAAAAAATCCAAACAAACCCAATATAGGCGTCGAAATGTTCAAAAATGTCATATTTTATCACGTGTTTCCGCGAAATTAAAAACCCCATAACTTTTTATGGGGGAGGGGGTGTGAATTTTAGCTTCTCCCGACGGAATATCACCAATTATAAGCCAACAAATGAGGAAATAGCAACAAAAAAATGTTAGTCTCATTTTTCGGAAAAGTCACTTATCTAAAGAAAATCACCAAGTAAAGTAAATGCTATGGTTAATAAAAAATAAAAACAAATCATTTGGACCTACTTTTCAACACGAAAAATATTTTTTTCACGCCGGCGAAAAGTAACATCAGTTCACTGTTCAGCCATTTATTTTGCTAAGCATCCAAAGTTTTGCAGTTGCGTTATATTACGACTAGTTAGGGTATAAAACCAAAAACAGTCGCTATAGGAAAACTCGAGATATTCCACTATCCGATATTAAGCAACTATCCGATATATGGTGCTTCTACCCTATTGGCCAATTTATCGGAATCAGGAGAAATTACAAATTATTTTCTCACGACGAATTATTGTTTTATTTCATGTACTATACAAAACAATACAACAATGCCCAATCGACTCACGAAACTTTTGTCACAAAAAGGTCTGCACGGAGTCGCTGGAAACGGAAAGTACTACTTGACGTTTTGTGTGATCAAAAAAGCGTCGAGCCAAAATGCGTTCTGTACAGTTCTGTCGGTCAAACTTCGTCCTGAATTTTCGTCTCGGTCTAAAGTTGCCTACCATCCAAACCGCGTTATATATATATATATACATACACGTATACAGACGGTAGAAAAGTTTGTGCAGCTAGTATTGAATTTCTTGTTTCTCTTTGTTGGCTTTTAGTGCTGGCGAGTTGTCGAGCCGAGGACTGCGGTCACGAGCATCTGGCACGTTGTGCTGGTCCACTCGGCAAAATCACCAACAACAAGGAGCTGGGTTTCGTCACGACCAAGGAGGGCCTCGAAGCCCTTTGCCCGTGAGTCTCCACGATATTTTTCTTAACTCTATCTTATCCCTCCATTGTCCCTTCTCTGTCCCTTGTCCCTTTGCCCAGTCAGCCTCGCTCTCTCCGTCATCCCCTTCAACCCTTCCGCTCACTTCTGCGACTACGTACAATGAAGAATACACGTGCGTAGAGTCTTGCTCCAGCAGTCTGAGAGAACTTTAATCGCGGTTCCCGTCCTGCAAAAGAAGCCACGTAGCAATTTATCGTTTCTTCATCTTTTACGAGCGTTTGCCTGTGAGTCTCGACGTCCCGACTGCGGCTATATCTCGGGAATTGGGACGTAAATAATGGACGTAAGGGCGAGAAGAGAAGCAAGGGAGCAGTTTGTAACACTGTGAATTATAGAATGGAACGGTTGAATTATTTGCGGCAATCGAAGCGATCTTGCGCCAGCGTGCATGAACGTACCTAATTGCTCGTCCATTGAATCCGCTCGTCTTTTTGTACGCACGCGTGATTTCCAAGCTCGTTGATCGTCAAGTATTTGCAAGCATTATTTAGGTCGTCACTATTTGGCGACTTCTCGGGGAGTAATGTAGATCGATAATTGATCGCGATACATTTTCTTTATTCGAATGTTAGCTTCCGCCCGAGACCTCGCTCGCGTTGATACACACAAGAAATACAATTTTCCGTATAAACTTTTACGCTCCATTTCATCCCCCTAGGATTTGATTTTCGACAAAATTCTTTTTTACAAAGAACATCACTCAAGTGTCCGCCTTCGATTTTGTTGAAACTCATAAATATAAACTAAAAAACTCAAAACTCAAAAACTCAAAGACTCAAAACTCAAAAACTGAAAACTCAAAAACTCAAAATGAAACAAAAAATACGTGACTAATACGTGTCTAAAAAAATACGTGTCAAGCGTCCGCCTTCGATTTTGTTGACTCATAAATATAAACTGAAAAACTGAAAACTCAAAATTCAAAACTAAAAAAACTCAAAACTCAAAAACTCAAACTCAAACTCAAACTCAAAAACTCAAACTCAAAAACTCAAACTCAAACTCAAACTCGAAAACTCAAACTCAAAACTCAAAAATTCAAACTCAAAAACTCCCACTCAAAAACTCAAAACTCAAAAACTCAAACTCAAAAACTCAAAATGAAACTAAAAAAATACGTGTCTAATACGTGTCTAAAAAATACGAGTCAAGTGTCCGCCTTCGATTTTGTTGACTCATAAATATAAACTGAAAAACTCAAAATTAAAAACCAAAAAGCTCTAAACTCAAAACTCAAAAACTCAAGAACTCAAAACTCAAAAACTCAAAATGAAACTAAAAAAATACGTGTCTAATAGTATTTTTAGACCATTGTGATCAATGCTTTATCACATGATAAATGATAGAAGCATTGTGATCAATGCTTTATCACAAATATGAGTTTAAAAAAAATCGCAGGCGGACATTTAAGTGATGTTCCTTGTTAGTGCACCTCCATACCTTCTAAGGAACATATTTTCGAAATTTCGTTTTTGTATCTTCAACGATTTAGGCAGTGCGTTCTCTATATGTAATATTGTCATATTGGCTATATATTCATTCAGTCAGTCACGGAACTTTTTCACATGTATAGATAAATTTATTCATATTCGATCTATTCATAGAACTCGCAGGCTACATTGGAAAGAAAAAGGCCGAGAAAATTCGTGACACTCTCGCGTGAGAATTTTCGATCGATGCGCACTTGAGTGTCGATCGTTTTGGTAAGGGTTGCACGAGTGGAGAGCTTCGACTCGATTTATTTTCGTCGAGAGTGCTCAATTGTATATACAACACTCTTACAAACTGTCGGTGATCGTTAGTGTCCTTTGGACATTTTCCTGAACTTTGTGACCGTTATTTGCCAGTCTGAAGATAGTCCGGAGATAGTTAATCGAAGGAGGTCCGAAGTAGCGCTCGACTGCATTTTTCTCAATTTCCGGACTCTCTCTTGATCTCTTTGCCTCGTGGAAATCCATGGACCACGTTGACCACTAGCTTCTTGTTACAAGTTTGCTCATCTCCTCTCATTATACCGAAGGGTGAGATAGTTTCGAGGAGAAGGCAAGAGAGGGAAAACTCCGTTTGGGATACAATGATTCTCTGAGATACCGAGGGCAGCCGACACCCAAGAAAGTTTTCGATCGGGACAACTAATTGACGGTCTTAACGGGGTATCCCTCTCTGGAAGTCTACTTTGAAGGCTCAGAATGATGCATTTTTTTCTAGTAACACATTGGTTGGAATAAATTAATTTTTTCCCAGCATGTCGTACACATGTTTGTGGTTACAATGCAATTCTTTCGGAAGAAAATCTTTCAAAGTGTCCGTGGTGCTGCAGTTGGCGTTGCAGTCCTCCAACGGCGAGACCCGAAACGGCGAGATCTCTACCAGGGTCAAATGTAATCTGAAACGAAAACAAAAAAAAAATCTTCAAATATATCCTACTGGCTATGGGTTGACGGTCCGCTTTTCGAAATTTTGAAAAAATACGAAAAATGACAGCTTCTCCAAAGAAAACCTCATTTTTCTCTTGTAAAACAGCATGCCGAAGTCATTGTTATTAACAAGCGGTTCAGCCAATTAAAAAATGCGACCGTTGAGTAGTGAAAGCTACTCAAATTGTCAATTCCGCCGTGTCAAGATATGCAGTTTCGAGATATTCGCGTTCGAACTCGACGGATCGCGGTAAATCCGACGCACACCGTTTCACTAAAAAAGGTGCAACTTCGTCAATTTTTAGAATTTCGGGCTCCGGTTGGTCTTAAAATATTGTTGAAAATTCACACTAAAACAATATGAAAAAGAAAACGATTTTTTCAAGTTTCCAGAGAGGGATACCCCCTTAAGGTATTCGCGGAGGACCGTATTTTGTGGGGGCATAAGCAAGGCTCTTCTGAATCATCATGGGGTAGAAGTTTGCATCGTTCGAACGCAACGAAAATTAATATGTGTGAATTCCTTTCATTTATTTTGGCAAACTTTGCTTACGAAAATCCTCCAACCATTTTTCAAGATATTTATTTAACGACTTACAATATAAATCATAAAGAAAGATTTTCTATAACAATAAAAATATGGAAAATAAAATGTAAACAAGACGTTTCGTTGGGTACCAAGATGCAAATTTCAACAGCATGAATCGTTGGTAACTTAAAATATTGGCGTTTAAAAGAGATGTCACAATCAATTGTTATAACCGACGATAAACTGGAATGAAAAAATTTGCGCAAATTTAGTAGATTTAGGGATTTTTACAATTTCTGTAAAAATTTACGACTGCAAAAATTTGTTTTATCGTAAAGATTTTCTTTAAACATTCGGCGACCCTCTGTTATTTAGCATCTAGAGTTATTTGGTGTATAGATTATTATTAGGACGTTGAATAAGTTCTCGTTGTTTTCCAACAGATGCCGTTACCAGAAATGCGTGCGTGTAGTTTAAGGGGAGATATACACCTAGGAGCCGGAAAACAGGTCATTTTTGTGAATTTTTTCAAGGAAAACTATGAGAAATTTCGGATTGGGATTTTAATTATCTAATAGTATACACATTCAAAAATATGTTTAATTTTCATTGTTTAAAAATATCAAAAATATACAAGGAAATTGTATGATCCTTGGAGCGTCGTAAAAAAGCTGCGTATACGGCACCGACTAGCGTTCCTTCAAAAATCATCTGAAAACAAACCACAAAGATTATTAAATTAGATACTATAATCTAGTACTTGTCATAGCCGATTTTGAAAATATCGATTTATCACAAAATGGCGGACGTTTAAACATAAATAGTGATTTTTGGGCCAAAAATTAGTTATTATTTTGCCTATAAAATAAAAACTAAGTAATGGAGAAAAAAAATCCTATGACAAGCACTAGATAACGGTGTATACAATAACCACAAAAAACTTCAAGGCAATCGGTTCATTGGTTTTCGAGAAATTTTGGGTGCCGATTTGAAGAACGTGGTTTTGAGAAAAACGCGTTTGAAAATTTGGGAATGAATAAATCATGAAATTTGTCAACTTACATGGAATCATCGATACCAGGCCCATAGTGTAGGTCTTCTATGGTCGACGGAATGTTCATAGCTTCTAAATCCTCGACCTTGACCATCTAGGTGTATATCTCCCCTTAAGATGGCAACGCAACAATAAATAAGTACTATAAGCAAGCTTGAAATTTGGTATGTCCAATATACCCTTCCGTATACCCTTCTGGGTATACGGATCACCTATTCAATGATATGGATCATCTATGGAATAACGTCGATGATCTTAGTGGCCGCGAGTGGTAATTAGTTTCGAACTCCATGAGACACCTGCAATAGCATCGTCCTTTATATCATTAGCTCTTCTATTGTTCCCGGTCTGGCCATTGTCCGTATTGCACGACCGTAGATTCCAAATAATGGAAGGGCTCATCGGGCTTAGGCAAATTAATTAATGGCTCTTTCAAAACTTCAATCCGTACGTCAGTGTCGGGTTTCTCGACGTCAAAAGCCTTGCCAACGATAATCCTGGAGCTTCGTGAAAAGAATCTTCGGATACGGATTTCGTTTATTACGTACTAGCTATAAGCACATGTACTTTTATCTGTCACTGGTATAGGCGTGGGGAGTTCTGCGAAAATATTGACATTCAAATTTGAATTTTAAATTCTTCCTCCCACTCCCTCTGATATATTCTCGAGTTCCCTTTGCCAAGAATTTCAAAACCACGCATTTTCCCCAAGTTTATTTGAGTGTATATATATATATATATATATATATATATATATATATATATATATATATATATATATATATATATATATATATATATGCAGGTTTTCGTATTTTTTACTTTTCTTACACCTAAATTTGGTTTTCGTTGCAGGCAACTGCGGGACGGCATGACGTGCATAAAAAAGTACACGCTTACGTGTATGGAGGGCGAGCAGAGAGAGAATTTTAACGCGTTGTACAAGGGAGTGAACATGGCGATAATGGAGTTATGTCAAGACAGCCCATACCAGGACGGTGAGTTACAAAACAAATTTTTTTCCCTTCATATCACTTGCATTCTTTTACTATTGAAAGCATTTATCGGTTTGAGACTTATTTATCGTACGCGCGTGTGTGTGTGTGTGTGTGGGTGTATATACATACATATATATATATATATATATATATTTAATATAATTTTGCCGGGAGTTCTTACGGTGGATGTGAAACCGATACGTGTGAGACGAATTATTTATGGCGGAACTTGGAACCTCTGTCGTGTATACAGTGCACAGAGAAAGGGTCAAACCCATTGCAAACCGTCGATATTCCTCAGCCTCTGCACTCTGTATCCCGGTAATCTCGAGAGTGCCGACTGCATTATTAAATCGTTGAGAGCTCTCGACAGCACTTTGGAGTACACAACGCGTTCGACTTCTGCAAGTGTCGAAACAACAAAAATTGCCGAAAAACCGGCCGTCTGGGTCATATAGAAGAATGGTGATGAATAATCGTTGGAACGAGCCAACTGTTTTGCCGAGTCTTGTGCTTTATTTCTTTTTGGGAGATTTCTGTATTATGGGAGGACTGTGACGGGCCGAAAGAGTTTTTTTCCGAATTTTATTTGTCTACAATATTATTTATTTGGAATTCGGTTGAAAGGTATGTTATTAAGGATACGTTTAAATTACATCGCGTACATTTTTATTTTTTATAAAAAATGTGATCCAACGGTCGGATCGATGAGTTGACAATGGTTGGTTTGAAAAATAAAAAAAAATTGATAAGGTTCTGACCCCCCCCCCCCACGATGGAGCTGACATTTTGCACAAACCTTCCTTCCAATATTTTAAGGGGTACCACCACTGCAGAATTTTCAAAAAATGTTTAGTTGTAGAATGGCCTAAGGGGTGCTTTGAACCATCTGGAATGAGGGGGGAAGAAGTATGGTACCTGTAAAACAAAGACCCGCAGCCCCGTGTGGGTCTGCGGTGGCAGTGGCTGGCCCGTGTGCGATACTCCAATATTTTTCATTATTTTCTCTCCAATTTTTAAGCAAATCTTCAAAATAACATCCCGACGAAAAATCCGTACGGGTATTTCCATGAGTTAATTATGTTAAGAAAATGATGAGTTAATTATATAATGTTAGTTATTAACAAATGATCGTCCTTTTTTTCTTTTGAAAATTGAGTTTTTACTTTAAATGCTTGCCAATTACACAAAAATTCATATTTTCCAAATCCCCGACATATTTTTCTAGCTATCCACATGTAAGCTAATAGAAATTTTTAAACTTTTTTCCAAATTCAAATTTGCGTTTTTTATACTGCGTGCCGCAGAGTGTCTCAAATTCGACATGCCTCGCGAGAATGGCTGCAGTGTCACCATTTTGTCTAATTTTTCAATATAATTTTTTTTTCGTTCATTTGAAGATATGACTAATAACATTAAAGAATATTATTATCCCATAACTTGTCCATCTACCAAAAAAAAAATCGCGAAAAACCACTCAATTTTAGACGTTTTCAGTGTTGTAAGTCCTTAAGACAACCCCTATAGGCATTTTCGGCGACTCCCCATTGTTCTTGAGATATTGCATTTTAAAGTAAGTTATTTCAAACGCGCGCCGACTATATCTATATCTGCTACGTGTTCGTGCATATACGTGTCCTATATTTGTTATCGCGCTCTCCGTTTTGTCCAAACAAACAATCTCAAACAAACCCAAACAATCCGAAACAAATGCAAACAAACCCAAACCTAAAAACTATTGCGCGTCGACAAAAATCCCTTTAGGGGTTGTCTTAAGCGGTCTTCTCACTTAAGACACTAAAAAGGCTATTTTCATGATTTTTTAAAATATGTTTATATTATAGATATAGATTTAAAAGTTGTTACACTTAATAAATACACTTTCGAAATACATAAAAAATATGTTTTTATTTATTTAAGTCACTATTTATAGACGAAAATAGTAGTTAAAAAAATGTCCTAAAAAATTGTAGGTCTGCGCTGTTGATGAAATCTCGGAGATGGATTATCCTAAACAAAAAAATCGAACGGTTTTAGATTCAGTATGTTAATGGCTATAGCGTATATCATACGATTTTTTATTTCGAGAAAAACGCGTTTAAAGTTTATTTGGGTTACATAAATACATAATTTTTTTTTTCAAATGTATTTCGAAAGTTTAACAACTTAAATACCAATATCTATCATATAAACCTATCAAAGAAAATAATGAAAATAGCCTTTTATTTAGCGTCTAAAGTGAGAAGGCCCCTTAAAATATTAAAAGGGAGGTCTGTGCAAAATTTCAGCTCGTTCGGAGGGGTTTTGGAACCTTACCCGTGAAAAGTTTTATAATCTATATAAATGGAGCTCTCGTAGCCGTTTTTCGAAAAAGAAATTCACGCAATAGTAGGTGTTGAAAAAAGTGTTATTTTAGCGTAATTGTTACTTATACTCGGGGGCTTAAAAAACTAAATAAAGAAAACGGCTATGAACAACGATAGCTACCGCAATTAAGGAGATTTTGATTTTTTTTAAATCGAAAATCGGACAGTTATAGGTGGATTTATGATTCCGACTTTGATCGAAAAACGCGATTAAAAGTTTTTGTATCCGTAAATCGTTGCGTTACCTGTTCTTATTAAATCGTCTGTAACTCGGTCATTTTCAATATTTTCACTCAAAAGTTTTTTTCCCATATTCATGAATACATATACCTACTTTGAGAAAATGGAAAAAAATCGATTTTTTTACCCGTCACAGTGTGGGGTAAACGTCACAGTCCCGCCTTAAGGGGCCACTTTGGAGCCACGAAAAAGGGCTATTAACGCGATTTTTTTTGAGGATTTTATAAAAGATGAATATAAAAGTTGTTGGGCTTGATAAATAAAGTCTTGAAATACATTTTTAAAAAATGTAATTCATTTTTATTCATTTTTAAGTACAAAAACAATATTTAACGTAACGCCTAAAAAAATAGGTGGGCTAGGTAGCTCCATCACAACTCGCCAACGGCTTGTCTGAAACAAAAAATCAAAGTCCATTAGATTCAGTATGACACCAGCTACAAAATGACCCTTGGATATGAAGTTTTATCAAAGAATAAAAAAATGCCAGATGAAAAACGAAAAATGTTTTAAAAAACGCGTTTTTTCGCAAAAAAAGTAAAAATCAAAATTTCAAAACCATCGAGGGTCATCTCGTTGCGAATCATGTTTGCAATATGTGGTTTAAATTTCAAGAGAATCGGTTTATTAGTTTTAGCGATACGATGGAGCTAGATTTTGAAAACGTTTCGAGAAAAACGCGGTTTGAAGTTTATACTATGAAAAACTCTTACCTAAACTCAATCGGCAATTCCTGCACCGTACAAAATCCCTTCTGATTGCTCATCATCGTCGATTTCTTCAAGTTGTGCTTGCTTTCGATTTTTTGAAATTTTCAAAGTGGACTGGCCCCTTAAGTTCCGACCGCGAGAGTAGAATTCGACGCGCATGGGGGAAAAAAACGAGTCGGTCGTAATTGTCGACGGGACAGAATAATTGTTGGAATGAATTCTGTCCAATTCCGTTCGAAACAAATTAGAATAGACACAATGAAAGCGAGCTCTCACCGATAGCGTGAAAAATTTCGAGGTTAATTTAATTTTTCATAAAAACAGTTATATTCGTAGCAATTTTTCCAACCCGACGATTTTAATTATAACGTACGAATTCCACGTTTCGAAATAATAGCGTCAAGTGACGTGTTCACGTGTGGAACTATGTCATTGGTGATGACAAAAAAAAAGAATCGTAATTCACGTTTGTTCCGACCGTTCGTGGATATAACTGTGTTTGCTCGGCGTTTTTGCATAACGTCGAAAATCTCCCGTGGTACGTGGTCCGAGACCAATGTACGCTGCATATGATAGTGTATAATTGTACGTGAGAGCATTGACAAATGTTGCATCGGCTGGATGTATGGTCGACGCTCGTGCAAGGCGCATTATTCATGCGAGGCTGTTGTACGAGTATATGTCCGATAATTGTTACCGTTAACGAATTGAACTCAACCGCGCCGGGGTATTGACATCGAATTATCTTGAGGATTAGAATATTGATTGCGTTGCGTAGCAAATAGGAAAAAAATGTATTTTGAACCCCGATCTTTGGATCGAATTAACGTAGGTGTTTTTTCGTCAGTCGAAGATGATATCGCGACGAAGCAATTTGAAATTTTCGCTCTTATGATGAGTAAGAGTTTCGTACGATTTATGAACATTTGAATGTTGTGGAAAAGATTCGATTAAGGCGTTACCCCCACTTGTAGCGCAAAAAGGCCTTTTTCATGAATTTTTTTAAAGAAAACTACAAAACTTTTTTAATCGATCAGTATACCATCTTAAAGAACACATCTTGAAGAACTTTCAGTAATTTTTTTATTGAAAAATATTACATTGTTTAGTGGCAAATGGCCGTCAATGAAATAATGTTTTTATATACACGGTTTGCGGTGACCAACATTGCGGCGAAGTGGATCATCTGAAGAAAAAAATGCGGATGGATTTAGTCAAATATAAGTATAAACTAGTCTTTAATCGAAGGATTTTAAAAAATATTCATTTTTCACAAAATGGCGGACAGTCAAAGTTAATGGTTCGATTTTAACGGGAAAAAAACGGTCGTTTTTTGGCTATAAAACGGCCATTTTTTTTCGAAAAAAAAAAAAAATCGAACGATTAAAGACTACATTTTTATGTATTAAATAAGCCTGCAAAATTTCAAGAAGATCGGTTTATTAGTGTTCGAGTAATCTTGGTCACCGACTTCAGAAATGCCATTTTGAGAAAAACGCGTTCAAAGTTTCTCTTTCAACGCGGATTCTTCTCTTTCAACGCTCATATCTCAGTCAATTTTGTTCGGATCGGTTTGAAATTTTCAGGACATATTCTCCGATACTTATACTTCAGAAAAATGCAATAAAAAAAATCGATTTTTTCAAAATCGGAAGGGGCGGTAACCCCTTAAAAGAGAGATACCTTTAGGCGAAAAAATGGCTGATTTTCATCGTTTTTTATTAAAAGGAAAGATTTCTTCACCATTTTTGAGACTTAGGGTATGTTTTATTACTACTTTTGGCTGGGACATGGTATTTTTTTAATTTGATTAATCTCGCGACGGTGTCAGACGGTGTGACACGTAGCGTCGACGGGATTGATCTGAAAAAAAAACCAATAAGCATTTTTCTTTCATTAACACTCATACGCAGAGTATGAACTAAGAAAAGAGGAGAAATGTTGAAAATCGATGAAATGGTACGCTTAAAAACAAAAAGATTGAATTTTCCGAATAAAGGCTACATGACGCGATAAAAATACTTTCTTTTTTACTAATTTCCAAAAACATTTGGAGTTATGTTTTAGACAATGAGGTTAAAAAGATTTATACCAAATTTCATCAGAATCGGTCCGTTACTTTTTTCGCTAACGTCACGCCAGTTTTGAATATGCAGTTTAGAAGACCGTGTCTACCTCCGCCATTTTTAAAGATTAATAAAAAGAAACACCACCACGTAGCAGCCAAAAGTAATGATAAAACATACTCTGCGTCTCAAAAATGATAAAAAATATTTCCTTTTAAAAAAATGCATGAAAACCAGCAATTTTTTTCCTCGCCTAAAGGTATCTTCCCCCTTGAGGAGGGAAATCCCTTTAGACGCCCGAAAATGAGTCATTTTTTATGAATGTTTTCAAAGACGATAAAATAACCGCAGCATCTTAAAATTTAGACATTATCTTATTACAACTTTAAATTGTTAATTTTTTTAAAACAAAACAAAATGGCGGCGTTATAAGGTATTCCTTTAGGCGTATTTTGAAAAACTGTTCATGTTATAGCTCAAAAAGTTATTGATCGATCTGGCTGAAATTTTGGGAGGTTTCTCACTATAGCATTATATAAAGGATATACCTATAAAAATACAAACAAGTCTAAAATAAAAAATTAAGTAGGCTATGTAATCAAATTTTCATATTTTTCACCATTTGCTCGACAATTTCTACCCCAAAAAAAATATTTATTTGAGCGGTAACCATAAAACTTTGGATATATCTTTCCAATAATGCTATAGTGAGAAACCTTCCAAAATTCTACCGCCATTTTGTATTATATTTAAAAGGAAAACAAATTTAACACTCGAAAGTTGTAATAGAACAATGTCAAAATTAAAAAATGATGCAACTATTTTATCACTTTAAAAAAATCATGAAAAATAACTCATTTTCAGCGTTTAAAGGGATTGCCCCCCTTAAGCTTGGGGGGGGGGGGCTGATCTACACCGCCCCGTTATGCTGCGCCCATAGAATTTGTACCAGGATTACGTCTGTATATCCAAAAGCATTAGTGAGCTGTTCAACCGCGTAATAACGTATCAATTTATTCACTTCTCGAATAATATATCGTAATTTAATTTACCAGACTCCACGTATAGATATACTGGACGAGGTGGCTTTGCTCGTTGTGGCTCGAGGTACAGAGCTTTGACTGTCAATCAGCAATGCATCGTCCAATGTGCATGGACGCAGCGAAATCGTTCGACACTTAATTTACACGTATTTTCAACCTTGACGGGGGATCTGCTCCGAATATTGTATCAACGCTCGTACAAATATCCGAACGAATGACGATAAATTATCGTACACCTCTCTCATTATTCGTAATTTAAAAAAATACACATTATCGCTGTACTTCGCTACCGACGAGGCATTGCGTTTGTAACTGGAATGCGCGGACGTACCTTGTCACAAAATTTTCATCATTTTCCAATGAATAAAGTGTTTCGATGATTGCGAGTACGTGACACCTCGTTCACTCGTAATTATCGAAACACTAGATTTAATGGACTTTATAACAAGCAGCCGATCGTATCTGAAAGAAGAGGCGTTTCCGATCTCTGTTCCAGACTTTCTCAAGCACGCGCCCTGCATGCAAAAAGTTCAGGCTGAATACGAATTATGCTCGAAGAGGTACGTCGAGGCTGCTTTCGCCATCGAGAAGAGAAATCAGAGTAACGCAAGGACGAACGAACCACTCAAGGGAATCTGTTGGTAAGCACTTTTCCATCTGGTTTTTCACACAATAAAGCAGTTCATTCGAGATAGAGATTTTCAGTAATTTCATTGATCGTCAATAATGATCGCTGTGTCACATACCTTGAGTTTTCATGTTTTTTTTTCTTCAAGGACAGATTTCTGTACCATTGTTAGACTCAGGGTATGTTTTATTACTACTTTTGGCTGTTACATGGAATTTTTTATTTTTATTAATCTTTAAAAATGGCGGAGCTATGGCACGGTCTTCGAAACAGGTTGCGGCGGATGTTGTTAGACGGCGTGACACATAGCGTTAGCGCGATTGATCTGACAAAAACCCAACGAATATTTTTCCTTCAGTAACACTTATACGCAGAATATGAACCAAGAAAAAGTGGGAAATTTTTTAAATCGATGAAATGGTACGTTTTGAAACAAAAAGATCGAATTTTCTGAAAAAAATGGCTACATTTTGCAATAAAAAATTGCTTTTTTTTATTTTCAAAAACATTTAGGGCCATCTTTTAGACCGTAAGACTAGAAAGATTTATACCAGATTTCATCAGAATCGGTCGACTAGTTTTTTGAAAATAAAATGCAGTTTAGACGGCCATACCTCCGCCATTTTTTAAGATTAATATAAAAAAATACCATCCAACAGCCGAAAGAGGTAACAAAACATACGCCAAGTCTCAAAAATGGTGAAGAAATCCTTTTTCAAGGGATGACGCTTTTTTAGACGGCTGAAGAATTAGGTATTTTTGTGAATTTTTGGCGCTTGATAAAATAGCTGTTGAAGTATATGAAAAACATTTTTTAAAATTTATTTTACATCATTTATCTATCCCTGGTAGCAGCATCCGCATCGCTCCTCGAAAAAAGCGATGTCAGCTTCTTTGATGTTATTTCTGAGTACATTTATTTGAAACATAAAAACCAAAAATATTTGAGTTGCGGTATGGTTGTGGCTACTGTCCGAACTAGAATTATTAATTTGTATGCAACGATAACAAAATGGCGGCTACTGAAGAAAAAAAGTCTCCGAAAATAAAACTTTTTTGAGTAATATTTCGGTAAAGAAAGTACTCAAGATTAAAACTTTCAAATAATTTCGGTTCCAGCAGTAGCCATACATGTGACGAGTATGAAGTTAAAATTTCGTAAGGACTCGAAAAATAATACTTTTACACCGCACCGATCTTTATGAAATTTCCACACAATATTTTTGAAGTGGTCTATTTTCGAAATCCACAAGAAAAATCGACCTTTTGGAGTTGATCAAGGCGGGTGATCCTTTTGAAAAAATGATGAACATGGTCAAATTTTTTCCTCGCCTACAGGTATCTCGAGAGAAAAAATGTGCAATTTTTAATGAAAAAATGCCCCCCCCCCCCCCCGCCCCCCTCAATAAAAAATGTCACTAATTAATTGGTCACATTTATTCTCCCGAGCACGTGAAAGTACAACAAACAATTTCTCGGGGATATTCCGTTCGCCATATAGATCGTTATAAAGCTGGTCAAGCTTTGCTCTTGACACAGGGGTATTTCTCCAGACAATGTCATCGCAGTAGCTTGTCAATGGCTTATATTTGCGTGCTTAATTAATCAACGAGATCCATTGAAGACGTACTACAAAAGCGACGATTATAGTACCTACACGTTATTCCTTTGGCCTATCGTCGAGACATTTGAGCATTAACATTTTTTCTTTCCACTGACTTTAATTATTATGTATGTAATTTCGCGCAAACAGTGCCTCGTGTCGGCGCGTCAGCCTTCGAGTGGAAACCTAGCAGCAAATATTGATTCACCGTTGAACCCCACTTCAGATTTTTTTTCAACCATCTCGTGATCACAGTAAAAAAGAGAACATCGCGATAAATCAATCGATTATTGTTTCGATTTGGAGATCGTATGTTATGGGAGACTTTGTCCTTGGAGTGCCATATTTCAGGTGTTGACATTTTATTTTTTTTTAAAGGACACGAGTAAAGCTTTTTGAGTGCGGTTTTTTTCTTGCTTTTATTCATGATATACAGAACGTTGAAATTTTTTTTTAGAAAAAAAAAACCAAAATGGCAGCCGTTGCAGCTCCGCGAAAACAGATCCTCAAATCGCGGGAGGTAAACGGCTGACACCACTGCCCCCTCTTTGTTGATCTGAAACACAAATTCAAAGCATATTATCAATCTGTGACCCTTTGGTCATGGAATGACGGATGGGTTTTTCGTTTAGTACAAATTTCGGAAAATGGCGGCAATTTAAAAAAAATCGAATTTTCGCGTTTTTTTTCGCATGAAAAGATAAATAACAAATGCAAAAATGTATCTATCGAAAAAACGATCCGTCATTCCGTGAAGACATATTTTCTGAGTATGCTCTCCAAATTTCCGGTCGATATGTTAGTTACAGCGGTCAGGATAATGTCAGCCATTTTTAAAAACGTGTTTTCGAGAAAAGCGCGTTTAAAGTTTTGTAATGTGTTTACACAAATGTGTTTATAATTACCGCTAATCGGCAATGCCTGGTCCATAGAGGCATCCCTCCTCTTCTTCTAGCTGCTCATGTTGAGCCGCTAACATCTCCCGCTGCATTTCAAGGACAAAGTCTCCCTTAAGTAACGATAGGCCCCGAACTATCGGTGGCTGACGTTTTTTTCTGTACCAATTAAGGTTGCACAAGAATTTAATCAATAGAAATTGAAACTGGGGGGGATACCTTTAGGCGAGGAAAAAATTGCTTATTGACATGATTTTTTTAAAGAAATATTTCATCATCACTTTTTGAGACTTAGGATATATTTTATTACTGCTTTTGGCTGTTACATGGTATTTTTTTTTATTAATCTTTAAAAATGGCGGAGGTATGGCATGGGTATTTACACGAGTTGCGGCGGATGATGTCAGATAAAGCATTATTCTGAAAAAAACCAACAAACTTTTTTCCCTCATTAACACTCATACGCAGAATGTGAACCAAGAATAAGTGAGAAATGTTAAAAATTGACATAATGCTACGCTTTGAAATACAAAAACTGAACTTTCCAAAATGGCTACATTTTGCAATAAAAATACTATTTTTAATGATTATCAAAAATATTTTAAGTTCATGTTTTAGAAAAATACCAATTTAAAAGCAAAAATTAGTAATAAACCATATCCTAAATCTCAAAAATCGTGAAGTAATGTTTCCTTTAAAAAAAGATCATAAAAATCAGCAAATTTTTTCCTTGCCTGAAATGATCTCCCCCTTCAACAATAACGGACTTTTCATCTTTCGATCGACCACAAATTCTGTCAAATATTTGTCCGCAATTTCATTATACTCCCTACTATTTGAACTTTTCATGTCACCGTATGACAGTTCTGCAACAAACCAGTCAAGTCGTCACAAAATTCCATTTTGACATTTAGTCCTTGTTTAAATCAATGCCACACAACGGCTACAAACCGTGGTGGCGTTAGTTTGATAAAAAGTTGTTCGTAATTCACTTCGGGACCGACCATATATTACGTCATCGATTTTTAAATGATTTTTACCCCCCTCTCCCCCGAAATTCTCCTATCCTTCCTATCTTCATAATCCAATTATCGTCACCGTCATCAAACGACCAGACCCCCCCCCCCCCCCCTATTTGCAAATGACTTATTTTATGGACGGCCCCTTATCGCGAGATTGCAAGATTCGGATGTGCGTAAAGTTTGCGAAAATCGATGAAAAGTATCAAAACGACAACGAAATCGACATCACTAACTACGGCTTTGTGCTACAACCATCAAAATAACTGCTTCAAAGCACGCCACACATCATAAAGAAATGTTACGACACAATGTAACATGTCTGTCACACCCCCTTTATCCCTTCGTAACTAGCCCCCTGATTAAATGTTCCAAAAACTAAATGAAATGGGTCTTTTAATTTACCAAAACCTGCCATATAGTCGACTATATTTAAGGCGTTACCCGCACTTGTAGCGCAAAAAAAGGCCTTTTTCATGATTTTTTTAAAAGAAAACTACAAAACTTTTCAAATCGATCAATATACCATCTTAAAGAACACATCTTGAAGAACTTTCAGTAATTTTTTTATTGAAAAATATTACATTGTTCAGTGGCAAATGGCCGTCAATGAAATAATGTTTTTATATACACGGTTTGCGGTGACCAACATTGCGGCGAAGTGGATCATCTGAAAAAAAAATGCGGATGGATTTAGTCAAATATAAGTATAAACTAGTCTTTAATCGAAGGATTTTAAAAAATATTCATTTTTCACAAAATGGCGGACAGTCAAAGTTAATGGTTCGATTTTACCGAAAAAAAACGGCCGTTTTTTGGTTATGAAACGGCCATTTTTTTCGAAAAAAAAAATCGAACGATCAAAGACTACATTTTTATGTATTGAATAAGCCTGCAAAATTTCAAGAAGATCGGTTCATTAGTGTTCGAGTAATCTTGGTCACCGACTTCGGAAATGCCATTTTGAGAAAAACGCGTTTAAAGTTTCTCCTTCAACGCTCTTTCAACGCGGATTCTTCTCCTTCAACGCTCATATCTCAGTCAATTTTGTTCGGATCGACTTGAAATTTTCAGGACATATTCTCAGATACTCATACTTCAAAAAAATGCAACAAAAAAAAAAACGATTTTTTCAAAATCGCAAGTGGGGGTAACGCCTTAAATGTCTACGTTGTTGAGTCATGAAGGGTTGATATTGTGATATACTAACCCAAAGGTGCAAAACAAAGCAGGGGCAATTTTTAACAAATTGAAGAGTCGAAATGTGCTCATATTTGCTATTGAAGGGCCCAAATGTACTTTGATTTCCCGCCACCAGATGTCACATCGCCATTTGACAGATCCCAATAAAGCTAAGCGCAGCTTTATATCGTTTCCCCCTTCCACCCTCGTAGGCACAAATCCAGAAATGTCCTCGAGCGTCAAATTGCGCTTTGATATCTTCACCGTCCTTGCCATTCGCGGCTTGTGTTTAACTGAAGGAATATGAATACTAGGCGCGTCGATCAACCAAAATACGTCCCGAATGGTATACGTACCCATTCACGCCGATGCAAATCAAACCGGAAGAACAGACGGTATTTTTATTTATCTGGGATATCATTCCATGCACGTATCACAATCAGTGCTTCCAACGTACAGAGCGCATATGGAAACTCGTCATCGTGCTCTCTCTCTCTCTCTCTCTCTCTCTGCATTATTTTTTGCAAATTTTTTCTCTCTCGTTCCGCATGCCTAGACGTATGCATAAAAGTCATATTCAACCCTTTTCTACTGCGCGCCCAATCTCCATACCCTCAGTATCGGATATCCAGCGGACCAAAAAGTCCCCCTTTCCGCCCACACCCCGCCCTTATGGTCCACCACCGTCTATTCCCTGTTCGGCCAGAACGAGAGTTCAAAAGCTGCAGTAGACCGTGGCACAGATAGGCTAATGACGTTACGTCCCCGGCTAGAATCGACCGACGCAAATTCTCCATCTCCGTCTCTCTTTCACTCGTCCCACCGTCCGCATTTTGCTCACCGGATTTAGCGCTCACGGAGAAACGCGAATACGACAGATACGTCGAATTCTCCCGAACGAAAGGGCGCAATTCCCATTATTTTACGGGGCAAATGCCTCCGGTTGGTATCGTTACATTGGCCAACAATTGAGATGTGTATGAATGTATAGCCGCGTATATAGATATGTAGAGGTGTGTATCGTTAAAATTGCCGCACGAGGGCGAACACCCCGACGAATGGTATCCGGAAAGATAATACTTCTCACTCGCAGCCTATACCTGCTTCTCTGTATTCCCCAGTCACTCGCGAATCGCTGGATATGCGATATCAGTCATTCGGAACCTCGACGATACAGACCAGACGCCATACACCCTCGTTTTGTATTTTTTTTGTTTTTTTTTTTCGTTTAATTTCTTACTCACCAAATGCACATTATTCTCCATCGTTCTGGTAATTACTCTGTACCGTTTCACGAAAAAGATAGGATAAAAAATGTAGAGATGGCGATTCAATCGAATTTATCCGTGATTGAGGCTGCATAGTTAGATAAAAAAAAACATTTTGCTGGAAAACGCAGGTAAATTGGGAGCTGAGCGAGTCGTTTCAACATGTTGGGTCAAAACTACCCTGTGGGTACTCGAAGGTATAAGGGGGGAGATATATTTAAGCGAGGACAAAGTTGCTGATTTTTCATGATTTTTTTAAAGGTAAGATTTCTTCGCCGTTTTTGGGACTTAGGGTGTGTTTTATTACTACTCTTGGGGGTTATATGGTTTTTTCGTATTACTCTTTAAAAATGGCGGAGGTATGGCACGATCTTCTAAACGGGTTGCGGAGAATGTTGTCAGACGGCGTGACACGTAGCGTCGGCGGGATTAATCTGAAAAAAAACCAATCAAAATTTTTCTTTCATTTGCACTCATACACAGAATATAAGCCAAGAAAAAATGAGGAATGTTGAAACTCGATGAAATGGTACGCTTTGAAACGAAAAAATAGAATTTTCCGAAAAATTGCTACATTCTGCAAAAAAAACAAAACTTTTTTTTAAATCTTCAAGAACATTTAGGATCATGTCTTGGACAATAATGGTAGAAAGATTTATACCAAATTTCATCAAGTCGGTCGATTAGTTTTTTAGTTGAACGTCACGCCAGTTTTGAAAATGCAGTTTAAAAGAAAAAAAACCATGTAACAGCCAAAAGTCGTAATAAAATATGCCCTAAATCTAAAAAACGGTGAAGAAATCTTTCCTGCAAAACCAAAATCATGAAAATCGGCGAATTTTTTCCTCGCCTGGAGGTATATCCCCCCTTGAGGAAGCTTCGTATTGGGAATTTCTCCCTGGCGTAATTTTCACATAAAGCTTCGACGTCCTCAGGGTCCAGTCGAAATAGGCCATTGGATGCACACACGTGCTTGTCCATAAAAAAGGCGCTTGAAAAAGCCTATTTGTAATAGAGCTGTCAATGGAATTTTACTCAAGTCGTGCGATACTTGATCTATTTTTCAAATATATTTTTTTAGACGACATTCTATAGCGAAAAGCCACCATTTTCTAAATCTTGAATTTAACACATTGACAATTAATTTCCCGAACCGTTGTTTCCCGGGTTTCCCCTAAATTATCAATTCACAAGAAAAAGGGCAAAGAACTTTTTAACAAAAAAAAATAATAGTCGTTTGACGATATTGTTTTTTTTTTAAATCTTAAACTGTCAATAGTATATATTTTGAATATAAATGGTACTCGATGCAATTGCAAAATCTAAGAATAAATTGAAAATATCGAAGCAGAGTAAAAATTGCGCACGCAACAGCCGACCCATTGTCATTCTAGTTATGTCACTGGAGCACTGTTTTGTCGTGGAAAATTTTATGCGCAGCGGGTTCATGCAGATGTGTTATGCAACTCAATTACCGTCAAGTATCGTACGACTAACGCACGCGGACGCACAACGTTCGTACGTCTGCGATTAAATGATCCTACGTATTAAAGTCTGTTTTTTACCATATCGATCCATCAGCGGCTATTTTTTTTTAAATATCGTCGTGAAAGGTGGTCCGATAAAAAAGCACGCCGATCGATTGAATTATTGTAATTCATGTATTTTTTTTTATTATTAATGTTGCAGTGCTTTTCAAGAATATTTGGACTGTTCGCACCACACAGTTCTACGGAAATGCGGTGAGGAAACTGCTGAATTTACCAAAGATTTCCTGGCCAAGATGTCCAACTCTCTCATGAAGGTGAGTTTCGAAAGTCAAAGATTTTAGCATACCAAAACCCACTCATTACCCAGCACTGTTCATTTTTTGTCTCTCAGATGTTTGCTCCTCAAACTCTCTTTAATTATTAATATATTATTGAATACTTTAGCTATAACGGATATTAAAATTAAAAAAAAAAACGACTACCTCTTTGCGTCATTAATATTCAACATAACCAATGCAAAAAAGCTCGGCGAGAAATATGCCTCTCTGCAGGAAGGAAAAAAGGGAGGACGGGTACTACGAATGAAATTTTTAAGCATCATAAATTCTACCGCCTTTAATCGAAAAAGGATAAATGTATTGATGTCCACAATATCCCATTCTCTCTGTAAATGTATTCCATGAGGTAATGGAACATTTTCATTACAAACGAACTTTCGACCTCGGGCGGTTGCGAATATAAATTTAAAAAGTAAAAAAAACGACGTATATCCAAAAATGTTACGATCTCTCCGCCACCGAAATAACACTCAAATGATCTGCTATGCTCATCATATTAAATATCTGGCTGTAAGAAGAATGGGAACTACCAACCGGATCCAATCCATTCACCATTTATAACTGGCCCACGTATCAAATTTACGAAAATGCAAAATGACCTTACAAAAAAAGAACACATAATATTCAAAAACAGTAGTCGTATTTCTATTTCAATAAAAAACAACAAACTCATCCGGAGTCTCTGAATTAATTTTAATTAATCAAATCGTTACTTAACATTGAACCTTCATCAATTCCGTCTCTATTTTACGAACGACAGCTAATTGTCACATTCTGTCTCATTAGGGTGATTCGTTTCAGGGTAACTTTTTTTTTCTGACCCATCGTGCCCGAAAACCTTTAGTCGGTACCCAAAAACGAAGTTTCGTGAAAGGGGGGTGTTGTCGAAAAATATTTAGTGGTCGCGAACAAAATTGAAGGTTTCCCATTTGATTAACATTGAAACAAATGTTTTTCTCATTATTAGTGTTACCATTTCGCGAATTTTGATATCGCGATATTTTCCAATTGGGTTCTCATAGGAAATATGATACTTCACAATAAAGTTCTTTGAGCCATGTCCGTAAATTTAACCGTTTCAGCGGTATCATTATTTCAAGTGAATATTGTATGAAAATATCTATTCAAACGGCTGTAACGCCTAAGCTATTAGATATATCGAAAAAAATTCAAATAAGAACTATGTAGAGAAAGTAATTTGCTACAAAAAAGTCTTATAAGCCGAGCCCGTAAATTCAACTCTTTCTCAGCTATAGGTGGATGAAGTAAAATAAATAGATTTTTTTGTTTTAAAAAAGATCTATTTATTTTACTTCATCCACCTATAGCTGAAAAAGAGTTGAATTTTCGGGCTCGGCTTATAAGACTTTTTTGTAGAAAATAACTTTCTCTACAAAGTTCTCACCTGAATTTTTTTCGATATATCTAATAGCTTAGGCGCTACAGCCGTTTGAGTAGACATTTTGCACAATATTCACTTAAAATAATGATGCCGCTGAGACGGTTGAATTTACGGCCATGGCTCAATGAACTTTATTGTGGAGTATCATATTTCCTATGAGAAACCACTTGGAAAATATCGCGATATCAAAATTCGCGGAATGGTAACACTAATAATGAGAAAAACATTATTTTCAATGTTAATCAAATGGGAAACCTTCAATTTTGATTCGCGACCTCTAAATATTTTTTGACAACACCCCCCTTTCACGAAAGTTCGTTTTTGGGTACCAACTAAAGGTTTTCGGGCACGATGGGTAAAAAAAAGTTGCCCTGAAACGAATCACCGTAATATATATATATATGTTATTCGTCCGGATACTAGCTGACACGAATATGATATAATATGTACGTCTACTGGAAATACGGCGTGAACTGAGCCGCTATCCGAACGAATAACATACGCTTATTCGTCCGATATCCGGAAGACGAGACACTTCGAATCTGTAATCACGCCGATTTTAAGGGGGGATTGTCTTTTTTTTTCGCAAAATTTACCGCTTTTTGGGAATTTTTTTGTGAAGAAAGTATACAACGGAAAACTTGTGAAACTTGGCATATAGTTTTATTGATCTGTTTACTACATACAAAAAATTTTTTAAACAATTTCATCAAAAAATCCGCCTCCCACCCCCCTCGACGCGCGATGGCCCTGTTTTGATGGTGTGCACGATTACAGCCTTCACGTTCATCCTGCAACAAAAACCCAAAAAGCATTTTACTTTAGACACATATAGCTATCGTTCGATGAAGGGGGAAAAAAATTGACGATTTGGTGACGTTTTGAACTTGAAGTATCGATTTTTCGAAAAAAATTGATCGATTTTTTGTTATAAATAAAAAACTATTAAACGTATTGCTTTTTTGATTCATCAAACGATAAAAGGATGTCAGCTGAGCATTCTGTCCAAATTTGAAGGCAATCGGTTGAATAGTTTTTGAGAAATCGTGCACACCAGTTGTGAAAAAGCTGTTTCGAGAAAAACGCGTTTAAGGGGGGATTTTTTGATGAAATTGTTTAAAAAAATTTTTGCATGTAGTAAACAGATCAATAAAACTATATGCCAAGTTTCACAAGTTTTCCGTTGTATACTTTCTTCACAAAAAAATTCCCAAAAAGCGGTAAATTTTGCGAAAAAAAAGACAATCCCCCCTTAATTTATCTATCTTCGAATAAGCTATTGCCCCTCTACGCTATTCGACCATCGTGTACGATCGCACAATCTTCTTTGAAAGAAAGAAAAAATGTAATTTTTCGATTTTTTTATCTGTCATAGATGCACTGTGAGCCCTATACCCACGGGGAATGCGATCTTGGTTCAGGAAGCCAAAGTCTGAAGGTCCAAACGGCCCTCGTACCACTGGCGATCGTGTTTCTGGCTAGATACTTCACGTAAGAGACAAATTGGCGTTCGATCGTCCACCAAACACATTAAATATATGTGTGCGTCTATATGTATACGTATGTGTGTATGTATATGTCTATACATATATGTGTTTGTGTGTGCCAGTATACATATGTATATCTATATATGTGCACATCCGGATACACGGCTGTGCATATATCGATAGAATGAAATTGAGACAAAAAAAAAAAGAAATGTGTTCACCGGATGTGTTTGAGACACCGGCCAACGAGGTGATATCCGGAAGCGCAACAGTGCCTTTTCCTTTTTCCGTCTTTGTCGAGCGCGATACGAGAGCCTGGCCGCGACCGTCTGCCGAAATTAGATATCTTTTTTTGCCCTTCTTTCTGCGAAGACAAAGAGTTAGCGTTGAAGTGATAAGAGGCGAACAACGTGAAAATCGTGGGAATCGATTTCGCGTATTGTTTTTTTGTTATTATTTTTGTTTGTTTTTTTCTTCCACCAGCGCATTTCGCGCGTGGGTGAATGAAAAAATGAGTCTGGGCCAAGAATATCGGAAGGCGCAGGCTCCGAGCTTGACCAGTGGATACTCGAAAGTAGCTGGGAATCTCTCGAGAGGCTGTGGACTTGTTTCGAAATGTGAGAACGAAAAAAAAAAAAAAGAAATCGACTGAATACATGATTTTTTTTCCTTGTTTTTCTTTCGTTCTCTCCATAAAATCGCGCATACGAGGATCGTTGAAGAAAGAAGGAAAAAGAAAAGAGAAACTATCCACTATTTATATCCACACCCTCTACCTCCGTACGGCATCCCATTCCACCTGTACATCCGTCATTAATATATCCATCGCAACGACCGCTGTCAATACTGAATTTCCATTCGTTCGCCTGCGAGTTTCCCACGTACGTGGGAAAACGAAGAAAAAAAGAAAATATCGGTGACCCGGGCGGGGGGGGGGGGGGGCTCGTGCGATCGTAATATTGTAACTTCACTTCTCATTGTCTCGCCAATCGAATATACGAGCTCGTCCGTGCATCGGTGATGATCATTCGGTTCTTCTTTTCTTCAATTCGCGAAAATTCAGGAAAACGAACGTAATACTATTAGCCCATTGCATTGTACATAAAGATTATTATCATTAACGTAATTGTAATAATGTTTAAGAAATAATCGTAATTTAACGGTAGCTAGGCATGCGTGTACGAGAGATGAAGATTTGAGGAAAAACAAAACGCAAGCGTTTTACAAAGTTCGTAAAGACCCACGCGAATTGAGTGGGCCGTTTGCGGATATATTTTCAGCTGAAAGCTTGCCTCGACGAGCGATCGAACACTGCGGTGTAGCATGAAAATTGTAATAAAAACGGATAATTCCCATTTAATTGGATTTCGGAACGTGAAGAATGCCCAGAAATTAACGATAAACGAAGTGTCGTGACGAAATAATTTATCATACGTCGAGAAGCACAGATTTTTGTTTTTTTTTTTGTAATTTGACCTTAATGGCGAAATATTTTCAAAGCAATTAAATTGAAATCAATTTTGCAAGCATTTTCGATGCAGTTGATTTAATTGAATTTTAATTATAACGCATGTCGATTAAATTTGTTGAAGTTCGTATTACTTTTAATTGAAAATGTGTCCGCAAAGTTTCCACACGATATAAGTATGTATGTAATGTACAGAGCCAAGGAATATATATAAATATATATATATATATATATATATACGAGTATATTCCTTATTATTTACATGGTCTCGAAAAATGTTCTTCATGAGCATTTGTACTTCGCTGTGCAGAACCGAAAGTAAAGTATTATTACGTACCGGAATAAAAGTTCGTCTGTGACTCTTACTCGTATTACCACTATAGTGTCCTCGCTATTCGAAAAGTGATAAAAGTCGAATGAAAATAATTCACGGTATGTTATTCATATGTTGCATATATCGTACAGATGTTTCAAGGTATGCTGCGAAGCGATGCTGAAGTTTGCATCGTTGTAATGCAACGAAAATTCTCTTTCTTTTATTCGTTAATTTTTTTTCATCGTCCAAAATCGTTTATTGCAAATTTGAGGTGTAGATCTCTAATATAAAAATTACCAAAAAACGGTGGAATTATTTTCGTAGCCCAAATTCACCAAAAAAAAATTTGGCCACGAAACTTTCGTTGCGTTCCAACGATGCAAACTCAGCATCATGCTGCGAATGGAAACAAAGCTAAAATCATCAGAGCAGTTATCCATAAACTCTTTAAGACACTCGAATAAGTCTTTAATCGCGATTCAATTAATCAATCCAATTTTTATTCATCATAAATATTTTTAAACGAAATTAACGAAAAAAATAGCATACGTTGGAACATCTGTAACGAATTATATCCACTCAAAATGTCTGTACCGAATGATTTAGCTAAAAAAATTCGGAAAGCTGGTACGATCGGAGGAAAATACGAGAAATAAGGCGTTCTCCGTGTACCGCTCGTTCAAAGTGAACACACTATCGAAAATCCCCCATCGAAGAATGATATTTCACGAAAATAGATCGGACGCCTAGAAAATTTCTTATTGTTTATTTCGTACGAAAACGCATTCGAGATATGAAATTGTTCGAGATAATGTGCACGATACGATTTTCACGTATCTCGCACATTTATGGGGGTTCGAGCGTGACGAGAAACAAATGTGGAATGTGCAACGAATTATGTAGCGAGAGTGAAATTGATGATAATACGTCAGTATTTTGCGTGCGAATGTTGCGAATGGACAAAAGTGGGTAAAAAATGAAAAAAAAAAGATTAAACGAGATATTTATTTGTACAATAATAGTTGTTGAACCATTGTAAATAGATCCTGAAAAAAAGAGGACGGGAGTTCAGACGTGTGAAATAAACTCTCGGCGTTTTGCGTAAAGTGTAAAATAATTTAAGACAATTCACAATAAAACGATTATTTTTATTTACACGTCGAATAATTATTTGTCAATTTTTTCACCTGTCCCCGTTTCGAATTTACAGCAATAACGAGAAAAAAAGAATCACCGTTGTTCGATAAGGTTTCCTTGCAACAACTTTCTCATCCTGACTGAATAATAATGAAGCACCAAAAACCGTAAATATGTTAACGTATCGATTTATATTTCAGCGTAAAAAGCTCGATAATGTGGGTTACCTTTCTCGAAGAAATACGGAGGAAACTGCGTTCGGAATGGTGCGCTAACCGAGCGTATATCTTTCATTATCACTGGCCTCGTCATGGTGGAAGCAAGCACGGAGCTATGCAAAGATGATCATTCAATTATGGCTAATTGATGTGGGCAAATTGAATTTGTAACTAGTTATATCATTCGCGTTTCGACATCGGGTTCGTCTCGTCTGAGAGCTCTCGAAGGAAAATCTGAATTGGCACTTATTAATTCTCATCTCATGAATACATCCACGTGCAAAATGTGGACGAAGAACAAATGATTATGTACCGAATTTCACGGCGAGGGAGATGGTCCGTGAAGTGACATCGTTAGGCGCCCCGAATTCGAAGGAGAAATTTTAAACACCGCAAGGAAAATAGGCACGTGCTACGGTGAAAATTATTTGAGCGACGTACTGAAGAGCGACGCTGGGCTAATATTACCCTCTTTGAATTCATTGTCCTCGAGCACCGCTGTCTTCTGAGCAACTCGGTGATCCGATTATCCTTGATGAGTTGCGCAAGACTCAGAGGATCATTCAGTTTTGAGTGACTCCACTTTTGTATCATTGTGCACGTCCCATCGGTTTATATTTATCGAAATACAGATTCGAACTTTCGACAGTGGGTTTTTCCATTGTTTTCTTCGAACTGCGTCGATTTTCAAAAATATGACGAACTAGCTTGAAGAACGAAACATTTTGCAGAGTAACATGAATTTGGAAAACTTGCATTCTTTGAAATTTACCGACAGTCGAATAACTTTATTATTTGAAACTTTCCAACTTTTTGGTTTAAACGAGTTTTTTTTATTTATTATTATTGAACTACGTATAAAGCAGCTTGGAAAAAATTAATTTGATATCGTTTTAATTTATAAGTTTCGCTGAAAAGATGATTTATAGATTAAGGGGCCAGTCCACTTTGGAGTCACGAAAAAAGGCGATAAAGGAACATTTTGTTTATTCCCGAAATCTTGTAGGCTCAGCTTTGTCAGCGCTCGGGGCAGGAGACGCCGAAAACTATTAACGATTGCACACAATCTAGAGCTAGTTGCCAGAAAACACTGCATTCATCCAAGTTTTAACAAAAAGGTGAGAACCATATTGGACAGCCAAATTTCAGATTATTTTCTTTTCGTGGGAGATTTAGGCGGTAAGATCAAAGCGGCTAAATCTATGGAGAAAGTTGGGCTCGATGTGAAACCTCAGACAGCCGCAAAGTCGATACCGTTGCGTTCATCTTCGTCGACGAAATCGGAAAACTAGAAGGGCCCTGCTGTAATGTTACGGAATAATTACAAGATGGGCCACAAACAGAAAAATTTCCAGATAAACGACACATTTAAATCACACCAATATCAGCAAGTCTCAAGCAGTGCTCGTCCAGCAACGCAGAATCCAACGGGACAACATCAAAAACCTCTGCCTCGTCGAAGACAGTAAAGGTGACATGAGTGGCAGGTCGTTCACACCATTTTCACACTAAATGGGAATCGATTACGAGCGACAAGTTTGTCTTGAGCTGCGCGAAAGGATACCGTATTTCGTTTGATTATCCTCTTTACCAGAACAGTACGCCATCGCCTCCAACATATTTGCCCTCGAGTCCGTAACGATTATCAAGTTGCGTTAGATCGATTTTTGGACTTGGGAGATATTCGCGACTGTCTACCGGCGGGGATGAATTCGTAGCTCGAAGCTATTTCTCGGTGCTGAAGCAAGATGGTACTCACAGAATTGTCTTAATTCTGAAAAAAAAACTGAATAGATTTATGTGTGCTTCCCATTTCACACTCGCGGACATCCGAATGACATTAAAACCCATGTTCAGAGATTCGTACATACAGGGTATCCAATAGGAAGTTGCTAAAACTAAATGAGTGTCTCTTCCCTCCATGAATTCAATAGGGGTCCCTTTTTCTAAGGCGCATACCTGAGGCCCCGCAGTTTTATTCCAGCCGTGGTTGAAGCAAGTACACGCGCGTCAAAATGAATGAGCTCACCACGGAAGAAAAAGTATATCTTATTGAGTGCTTCTTCTCGAGGGGAAAAATTTATAGTAATGCGTATAGAGGGTTTCGTACTAAGTTTGGAACTCATAGAGTTGCCAGCAAAAACACTCTGAAAAGGTAAGAATTGAATATTTATTCATATTCATCTATCACACAACTTGTGTTTCAATTCAATTAAACTGCATTGAAGTAATTTTACGTTAATTTTTGTAGGATAATCGATAACTTCGTGAAGTAGGGTACACTCCAGGACCGTAGACACGAGTTGCCAGGTCCATCTGTTACGGTGACTACACCAGAGAAGATCAACGAAGCTGAGAATTATTTCAAACAAAATCCAAATGATTCGATTCGGAAAGCTGCTCTAGCATTACAAATAACCAAATCATCATTATACAACATTTTGAAATATTTTTTAAAGGTTCATCCGTATAAAATAAGCACTTATTAATTGTTAACTGAACATGCCATGACGAAACGCATCGAATTTAGTAACACTATCACGGGAATGTTTGAAGCCGAAGAACTTAATGAGAAATTGATTATTTATTCCGATGAAGCACATTTTTGGATGAATGGGTAGGTAAACAAGCAAAATTACCGGTTTTGGGGAACGGAAAATCCCAACATATCGCTAGCGAAGTCCCTTCATCCACAGAAAGTAACGGCATGGGCAGCGATTTCAGTCAAAGGAATTTATTTGCAATTTTTGGAATCTACGGTAACAGGAAAGAGTTACAAGCAGTTTTTGGAAACGAAATTCTTCCCTTATGCAAAAAAGAGGGGACTAGTTAAAATTTTTTACTTCATGCAAGATGGAGCGACGCCACACCGGACTCATGAGGTGTTTGAAGCTATTCATCGCGTATATGGGACTCGAGTAATCGGTCTGGGGTACCCTAAATTTGCTCAAGGCGGACTAGGATGGCCTCCGTACTCCCGGGACCTGAACCCTTGTGATTTTTTCTTGTGGCGTTACATTAAAGATCATTGTTACGCTAAAAACCCCAGCACAGTAGAAGAACTGATTGCAGCCATCCAGGAAGTGCTTCGCGGCATTACGAACGATATGTTGGACACAGTTTTTCACAGTTTTCAAAAGAAAATTGATTTTTGTGCACAATCTAACGGTTCGCACTTCGAGAATATCTATCATTAATCACTGTACTTTTTCGTTATTTTTATAAGATGTAATAAATTGACATAAAAAATATTTGACTGGGTTTTATTTATGTGCGTTTAAAACTGCAGAGTTTCCTCTATTTAAAGCAATTTGGCTTTTCTGATTCTGTGCCCGTGTTTTAAAATGGCAGTCGATTAGTTTTAGCAACTTCCTATTCGACACCCTGTATGTAATTTAGATTTGGAAGATGCTTATTTTCTCATCCCTGTGGATAAGAAAAGTAAAAAATACATACTATTTAACTCAAAGACAAGCTTTTTGAATTTGTTAGCTTGCCATTTGGGCTATGCACAGCGCCCCCAATATTGACAAGAGTTTTAAAACCGATCTTGTTCCATTTGAGACATCGGGGTTTGTCATCCGTCATATATTTCGACGATATGTTATGCTTTGGAGACGGCGCATCGTCATGTTCTCGTAACGTGGAAATAACAATCGAGACGCTCACTTCTCTGGGGTTTATCATCAATTATACAAAAAGCAACATTCCATTTTGAATTCAGAAAGTATGACTTTGCAATTACCGGATAAGAAGAGGCGGAATCTATTAGATTGAGTCAAACATCATGGCTCTAAAAAAACTCTGTACCATTTGAGAATTTGCTCAATTCATAGGTAATATAACAGCAAGTTGTCAAGCTGGCCATATGGCTGGTTATATTCCAAAGGTTCGAAGGAGAAAAATATCTTGCGCTGAGTCTCAATAATGATGATTACGAGGCAAGGATGTTTTTACCCGTCTCTCCAAGGAGGATTTAGTTTGGTGGAAAAACAGTATACTGTCGGCCGTAAACCCAGTATCGGAATTGCACGTTCGACGAAAGATATTTACAGACGCATCCCTATCCGGATGGAGAGCGTTTTGTGAAGATCACCGAGCTCGTGGTTTTTGGAAAGAATCAGAAGAGCTTTTTCACATAAACTGCTTAGAGTTACTAGCAATCTTTATGAGGCTTCGATGCTTTGCCGACGACTTATCGTACTGTGACATTTTATTACGGGTTGACAATACCACCGCTCTTTCTTATATAAATCGTATGGGGGGTCTTAAATACCCGAGATTGAACGAGATAGCCCAAGAGATATGGCAGTGGTGCAAAGCCAGAAGAATCTGGATATTCGCTTTCTATATCCTGTCTAAAGCCAATGTAGAAGCTGATGAGAAATCGCGAGTCCGCGACATAGACACCAAGAGGAACTTGCGAAATCTGCCTTAGAGAAAATTGTACGAACATTTGGTCTAGCTGAGATAGATTTGTTTGTGTCGAGGTGCAATACAAAATATCACAGTTTCTTCTCTTGGCATAGAGATCCAGAAGCAGCTGCGATTGATGCTTCCACGCGAAATTGGGTTTCCTCGTCTTTATGTTTTAGTCTTATGCTTTTCCTCCGTTTTCACTAATTCTAAAAACTTTGAGAAAAATTATTCTAGATCGGGTGTGTGGAATTGTTGTCATCCTTTGCTGGCCCGCGCAACCTTGGTATCCTATGTTCTTATCTCTTCCGACAGGAGAAACGATTCGATTCGCGCTCTCCGAAAATGTACTGTTGTCTCCTTGTAGGACAGAGCGGCATTCACTGGCGAAGAATCTCAGCCTAATTGCCGGCAGATTATCGGCGTTTTTAGTAGAGGCAACCGTAAAAAAATACAGCAGCCCTTTGAAACTTTGGATAAAGTATTGTAGACGCATCGAGGGAGACCCGTATGAGCCATACACTGGAAAAACAGTTTATTTATAGTATAGAAATACATTTAGGTGGAACTTTCATTCAAATACTGATTAACTGTTACAAAATTTGTTAGTCGTGAAGAAATATTCGTGTCCTGATGACAACATTTTATAGCCATATTGTTTCTTTGAAAAGAATTATTTATTTGATCACTTTCATTTCTCTTAACTCAGTAGATGTTTGTGATCATCGAATAACGAGTTGAAATTGTGATATGATAATGCAGTTCAAAGGGGTAGAGATTTGTTCACAAACAATATATTTAGATTTGGCGTCGTTAACGTCAGTTGCCACGACTATCCTGTGTTCAATGCAAATGAACCTGTCACAACAATTAACTGTTCTTAATTTAAAACGACTATTTCGGCCGCGTTTGAGCCAAGAGTCTCACAGTTGCCGCGACAACTTCTCGATTTAACGCAAATAAGGATTTATTAACTATTAATGAATCTGTATTTAAGATGTTGGCCCAGTAGTTCTTTGAGATAACAGTCGTACACTCATTCCAAAATGAATATTTAGTAATAATTAAACATTCTTCAGTTGAATCAAATATAGCCCTTACTAGTCAGCAAATAACTGTCAAAAAATCGACGACACGTCTCAAATAATGATTTGTTAATAGTTAACAAATGTGTACTTGAGATAAGTATCGTACATTGGCAAGATCATTTACTTTTTACGTTACCATGGCCCTTTGTCACACAAGCTTGTTCGTGCGCAGACGGGACGTAGTTACGATCGAGGTACACTGGAGACTGTGCGTGACTGCATGTCCACTTAGGGGAGACCGAGGAGAGTTGTGACAGGGAGTTTTTCTCGGAACCTATGGCCGTTAGCGAGCTGGCAACAGCGCATGATACTTTCTTTAGAGGCGCACTACTTCATGCAGTAGGCGCCAGAGACGCACGGCAAGCGGTTGCGTCAGTACAACGTCTGCATGAAAAAAGAACCGAAAAGTAAATTTTTTACCAAAATTTTGATTGTATTTACATTGTAATATATTACAGTCATGCGAATTTGCTATTTTTTCTTTTATTGTGTGGTTTTTGAAGTTTCAAAGCGTAAAATTGTCTTGCTGTGTTTGCATCTTGTTTCGAGATTACGAATTATTATTCTGACCAGGTCGCGATTTTTGGCACCAAGGAGAGTTGGGCCACGCTGTCATAACTCTCCTATTCAAGTTTATTTTCTGGTTAGCTTATTTTACATGCTTTTTACAATGTTTTTTTGCGTTTATATGTAATGTTCGTTTATTTTAGTCAATTCTCATAATCTACGTTTGACATAAGAAGTATTCGGCAATTAAAGTCTGCCTTCAAAATGACATTTTTGTCAGGGACCTATTTATGCATGTGGTTTGGTGTTGTATGCTGAATTGCTATTGTTTTGTTTCAGAATGCCTAATAATTATACACGAAAGTATGTCATAACTGTTTATCAGATTAAATTAAGATTTTTGACTGATTTTAAAACGACTGATCTCGTACTGATGCCTTAATTACTTATAAAAGATTCAATAATTGTTGTGTTAATGTTCCATATTATTGTAGTTGCTACAATTATTAAGATTTTTAACTGATGTTAAAACGACTGGTCTCGTTATTATGCCATAATTACTTATTAATACTGGTTATGTTAATAATTCGTGTTATTGTAGCACAATTCTGTCTGATGATAATTAAAGTACTTTTATGCAAAAATAAAAGTGAGTTTTGCTTGTAATTCAGATAAAAGTATTTTTATCTATCAAATATAGTCTAGAGACACAGCTGTCACAACTTACCTCGGTACCTGTCACAACTTACCTCGGTGATAGGAGAGTTGTGACAAAGGGAATAGTTTCAGTTTTCGCGGATTTTCTGAGAAACCTTATAACTTTAATTAACTTTGATGACTGTTTTTAAAAGAGGAAGGACTGAGATATATTGAGGCATAGAGTTCATAATCGTGGTATGTTTCGTTATTGAGATATGTTCTTTTAAGCAAAAATTGTCACAACCCTCCTCGGTCTCCCCTACCTATAGGATATCAATTTGTGACCGTGAAATCGTAAATTTATTCTCCGCGCTGATGGCATGAATTAACGATTTGCTTGTTTTGTAAGACCTGCCAAATCTTTAGGCAACTTTCGAAAGTATATATAGAGAATAGTAAATTATCCATTAGAGCAGGGGTGACCAAGACGTCGACCGCGAGACCGGGTGTCCGCGTTTTTTTCTATGAGCGTTGTTATTTGCTCTACGACGTATTGATGCTACCATTTGTTGTCCTTCGATTAACGGACTTGCTACTTGCTACTTGCTACTTGCTACCTGTACAAGTAGCGAGGAACAACTCTCATTTTGGTTGAGAGTTGTTCCTTGTACACTTGCCCACTAGCACTATAGTGCTATATTGATTCAACCGCACATTCATCTGCCGACAATCTATGAATGACTTTGTCCAAATATTCATTTGGTAACTACACGCGAATCTTCATTTGTGCGAATATAAAATATCGTTCACTCAACTATCCCTTACATCTGGGACAACTTTTTCACTGATCTCATCGAATAAACGCCTCAGTTATAGGAAACAAGTATTTATGCATTGGGTTAGACCAACTGTATATCTATTGGCTGCTAAGAACGGGTATGTTCCATTAAAGTATCCATTTCTTAATGGGCCAGTCCACTTTGGAGCCACGAAAATGGCTATTTTCGCGATTTTTTTGGAGGATTTTTTAAAAAATATGAATATAAAAAGTGTTGGGCTTTATAAATAAAGTATTGGAATACATTTTTTTTTAAATTTAATTCATTTTTATTCATTTTAAAGTACAAAAAGTATAGTTTAACGTAACGCGTCAAAAATAGGTGGGCTCCATCCCAACTCGGCAACGCCTTGTCTCAAACAAAAAAATCAAGGTCCATTAGATTCAGTATGACACCAGCTACAAAATGACCCTCGGATATAAAGTTTTATCAAAAAATAAAGAAATGGCAGACGAAAGACGAAAAAAGTAATAAAAAAACGCTTTTTTTCGCAGTTTTTTCCAAAAAAGAGTAAAAATAAAAAATTTTAAACCATCGAGGGTCATCTCGTTGCGAATCATGTTTACAATATGTGGTTCAAATTTAAAGAGAATCGGTTTATTAGTTTTAGAGATACGATGGAGCTAGATTTTGAAAACGTTTCGAGAAAAACGCGTTTGAAGTTTTTACTATGAAAAACTCTTACCTAAACTCAATCGGCAATTCCTGCACCGTACAAAATCCGTTCTGATAGCTCATCATTGTCGATTTCTTCAAGTCTTGCTTGCTTTCGATTTTTTGAAATTTTCAAAGTGGCCCCTTAACTATTACCAAACCTTTATTTGTGACAATTTAGAGGCTCAAACGAATGATTCATTAACTGTAAGAAGATATTTATATGGCCATAACCAACTCTAGCATTCGTTAATAGTCAACAAATCCTGATACATAGAAATATATTGTCTTCTCAGTGTATGCTGAGTAGGTCGTAGAATTTTTGTGAGAGCGTTTCGAAGTCGGAGCCTCGTATGGGACACTAAATTCTACTAGAGCAGCGATATTATTGATCTCCGAAGGAAAAGTCACGAGTGACTCATGGGTAAGTCGATTTTTAAAGGGTGTGCATATGCAGACCTTCAAAACCTAAGTATGATGAGACAGGGGACGCGAGCACGGTGCTTAAGGCCACAGTAACGGGTATAAAATCATGTGCGAATTTAACAATTTTTTTTTGATGAAAAAGTGATTCCCTCATAAAATTAATTACACGTCTATTTAGTATGAATATCAAGGTGTTTTCGAAATTAATTATTTTTTTCCATGTACAAAATGGCCGACTACTTGAAACTTCTCGAAACAGCTTTTTTCCAATTGGCGTGACAAATAACTTCAACAATTTTCACTCCATTCACTTCAAATTTAAAAGTTATGTTCCTAATTACATTTCGCAGAGAAATACGTACGGAATTTCTGATTAATCGAAAACTTTTCATTTTATGAGCAGTTTATGAGCAGTTTATGAGCAGTTTATGAGCAGTTATAACGAAATTTTTCACTCAAAATTCATTTTTTAAGTTCAAATACCTACAACTTTTGAATAAAACAATATTTTTTAACTTCCGTACGTACTTCTCTAGGTATTCTAATGTAGATTGACGAGAATTTTTGTTTTTTGTTCTGGGTAAAAAATTGTGGATGCTAAATGTCACGCCGCGGAGCGCCTAAAAAAAAGATAACAAAAGAAAATAATAGTAGTCGGCCATTTTGTACATCGAAAAAAAAATTCTAACAGCTTGATATTCATACTAAATAGATGTGTAATTAATTTCATGAGTGAATCACTTTTTCATACGAAAAAAATCGTTAAATTCGCACATTATTTTACACCCGTTACTGTGGCCTAAGGCCTTAATACCGTTGCAAAAATGTATCCTCTCACATATCTTAGTTTATCTGCCAGACGGTGTTCTGTTTGAGTGTCGCGGACGTTGCTACTATTTTCGCGCCAAAAGTAAAAAAAGAAATTCGTCGTATCTTTTGGTCTCCAGCCCATGATTGTGGTGCCTCACGGCAATCAAGTCAGGGTATTTTGATTTCATCGTAGTGTATTTATACGATGACAGAATGAAAAATAATTCAATATCAATAGTTAAAGGGTGGCTCGGTCCAATTAGTGGAAAAATGGGGAAGGGGTCATTTGAGTCAAAACGAGCGGAGTCTCTTGAGCATGGCTTATTAGATTTGCATTAAAAATCAGGTGTTCAAACCCCACCCCAAGTATCTATGAATCTTTCTACAAAAACTGTTTATTTTTTTCCGGATGTGGAAGTGCAAGTGAAAAACTGAAGGACCTATTCAAAGATCTAATGAAATGTGCTGTAGAAGAAGTCATCGATGGAAAAAGTATACGAAAAGTGGCAAAAGATAACAAATTAGATAGAACCACGCTTTCTTCTTGTTTTATGCTTCTGTTGTGAAAAAAAAACCTTTATTATCCCACCAGCTGGGCTGACCCCACTGGGTGGGGTCAACTGAGTCATCTGACTTTTGTGATACTCATGTATTTTCAGTTAAGTAGGCAACGTATTTACTATCTTTTTGGCGGTGTTACATACCCAAATAAACAACCTTTCTATTTTGAAAGATATAATTACTTATCACTTCATTAAATCGGAGCTGTACTGCTTAGAACAAACGCTCTGTCCTACAAGCTTTTCCGCTAATGAAATTAGGTAATATTTCGAGAACCGTCGGAAGTTTGAAAGTAAGAGTACCAGATCTTATGAGGACCTCAAGGTTGGGAGCGTGTCAGTTCTTGCTGATACTACCTTTTTTCCAAGAAAAACCGGTAGTGTGTATTGCAAGCACATTGAAATATCAATGTCACAGAACCGTTGCGAGGAAAACGTGAAACTCTCTTCATTGCGACAACGAAGCCTTATAAAGCGGCCACATCTTCTACAATAAGTCGATGGATAAAAGCAACCTTCGCCCGGAGTGGACTCAGCTCCAATTATTCACCGCATAGCACAAGGCATGCCTCAACATCGGCAGCTCTCAAGAGAGGCGTTGATATTAGCGTAATTAAAAGTGAGGCCGGATGGTCGAAAAATTCGTTAGTGTTTGCTAAATTTCATAACAAGCCGATAAAGGCTACACGGAGAGAATTGAATGTTAAAAATTACCGTGCAGTAACGGTAACCAGATGACAACCCTGAAACTTCGCTTGTTATTGCTGAGTAAAATACAGATTTTCACGAAAATAAAATTTCGTCTTCAGATAGAAAATTTTACCATATTTTCTAGTAAATTTGATGTGTAACAAAATACGCAAAACTTAAATTTAAAACATATATAATATCAGCGAAATTTTACTGTGCATTTTATTATTTTATGCCTTTTAAAAATCTCTATAAAAAAGTATCGTCTTTATAACAGTTAAGATTTAAGATTTATTATAAAATTTAATGAGTGTTATAGGAAAATGTATTGTGCTCTCGGTAAAAATTATCGTGCGGTACGGTACGGTAATTTTGAGGCACTGCATGGTAAAAATTCCCCTTCATACCAAGTAGGGGTGCGCGGTCTCGTTTCAGTGGTCTATCTATTCCTTATATGGCGCGATGGGAGTTCCCAAAAAAATTTCGTCTAAACTGCGTACATAAACTGCTTATGAAATTTTTAAGAGTGAATACGATTTTACGATTTCAAATGTTGACAAAATAATATGTGCGCAAATTAGTCACATGACTCGAGCCTACGATGGTACGAAAAGTATTGTAAAAAAATGGTAGTATTAAATGAACAATAAATTCTAATAATTAAATTTCTCTCCTTATCCGTTTGTTGAGTATACCAATTTATATGGAAGAAAAAAAATTTCCCAACGAAAAACAAACAGCTTTAATTTGTACCAATTTTTTAATAATAAATAATATTTATTATTATTATTATGGTTATTATTATTTCGGTTATTATTATGATTATTATAGCACCGGTCTTTGAAGAAAAAATACATTTTACTAAGGAATCGGAGCGATGGTCTAGTGGTTAGCTTGCTCGTCTGCAAACCGGGAGTCTCGGGTTCGAGTCCCAGTCGCGTACGTTTCGTCGTGAAATGTTTTTCTTCGGCATTTCACGGCTAAATAGGACACAGTGGGGGGGAAGCCGGTGGGCCGCAAGGGGGAACAGCGAGAAAGATGGAGAGAGAAAAAGGTAAACAAAAACAGTAGAGGAAATAAACGGTCACAATGAGGGGAAGATATATAAATTTTACCAGCCTTTTAGGAAATTTTTCTTCTGAGGTTGACGCAGGTAAATTGTACTATGCAGTACCGTAAAAATACCGCGTACGGTGCGGTTGTTAATTTTTAACCGACAGTAGGTAAATTTTGGAATAAACATGCTAAATTTTACTGTCTCCAATTTCTACCCTTCTTGTATAGTAACATTTTTGCTACGTATTTTACATTTTCTGTAACGTGAGTAAAAAAACCTGTCGCATACGAATTATTACGTTTTTCTCACTTATCACCACATTGAAATATATCACGGTAATTTTTACCGTGAAATTCACGACAAAAATTACTTTTTACTTCTCTCCGTGTAGCTGCAAAGATTTTGCGTCAGCGGTATTACTGTAAGATAATTGTACTGCAAGATTGAAAAAAAATCTCTCAACATATACCTAGTAATGGCGAGAACGAGACTGGTTAGGTAATTAAACCATTAAGGGGCCAGTCCACTTTGGAAATTAAAAAAAATCGAAAGCAAGCAAGTCTTGAAGAAATCGACGATGATGAGCAATCAGAATGGATTTTGTACGGTGCATCAATTGCCGATTGAGTTTAGGTAAGAGTTTTTTATAGTATAAACTTCAAACGCGTTTTTCTCGAAACAACGTTTTTAAAATTTAGCTCCATCGTATCAATAAAAAAAAATGAACTGATTCGCAATAAGATGACCCTCGATGGTTTAAAAAATTTTATTTTTACTCTTTTTTGCGAAAAACTGCGAAAAACGCGTTTTTGAAATACTTTTTTCGTTTTTTATCTGCCATTTTTTTATTTTTTGTTAAAACTTTATATCCAAGGGTCATTTTGTAGCTGGTGTCATACTGAATCTAATGGTCTTTGATTTTTTTGTTTCGGACAAGCCGTTGCCAAGTTGTGATGAAGCTACCTAGCCCACCTATTTTTGAGGCGTTACGTTAAACTATAGTTTTTGTAATTAAAAATGAATAAAAAGGAATTTAATTTTTTTTGAAATATATTTCAAGACTGTATTTATCAAGCCCAACAACTTTTATATTCATATATTTTATAAAATCCTCCAAAAAATCGCGAAAATAGCCTTTTTCGTGGTTCCAAAGTGGACTGCCCCCTTAAAAGAACTTACCTGTAAGTGATGTTCGATCGAAATTATCTGTAGAGTTTCATTGGAGACGACTATTCCCTACCCAATTTGCCTATAGAACATTGTTCCGCCCTTGGATTACGTGTAAAATGGGCCTTATGCAATTTATCATGTGTTGTTTGTTTTTTCTCTGAACTTTAAACGATATGACTCTGAACACTTGTGGCCACATCAAGTGACGGAAGCTATACTACCTAGAAATCGTCTCGAACGAGCTTCTACAGATTATTTCGATCGAACATCAATTACCGGTAAGTTCGTTTGATCGTTTAATTTTGGGGTACCTAATGAACGGGGCGCCAACCTAATCATTGTTAAATACCACGTCTTACAACGTTGTCAATTTGTCACGCGTTGAGATTTAGCGAGAAAAAATCATAGCAAATAAACATATAAGGTAATGAAAACATTTAATGTAATCATCAAAAGTTTGTTTGGGTTTAAAAACGTATATATTTATAAATGGTTGTAAATCATTGCTCGACAACGTACTCGTAATATGACGATTATTTTATAGCCAATAGTTGGTATCAGTCTATTGGCTCCATGTAAGCATAGGGCGCGTACTTCATCCCCGACGGCTAGACCACATAACAACCTTAAGGGGTTACGGCTAGTCGTAAAAGTCGAAAAATCTTTTTCTTAGAACCAATATATTTTCACAGTAAATCATCTTATAAATGTTCCTTGAACATTTCAAGGTGATCGCACGAAAATTGCCCGACTTATAGGCTGTTGTGTTGATGCCCTTTAGAACAGCCCGAATGGGGTTTTACAATTGGAACAGTAACGGTCCACGACTGGTTGCCAGAAAAAAACGATGACGCGGTTATAGCTATGTAAGCGGACCAGATCTGAACCATGCATGGTTGTTTATGGTAAACCATGAATGGCTGCCATGACTTGGCCAAATATCATACGCCCATATTGGGCCAGCAACAGTTGCCGCATCTTCTGCCGGAAATGAACAACGAACAAATTCACAAATTATGAATATAAAAATCCTAGTAGTACCTTTTTTGTTTTCTTATGCTTCACTTATGTCCATGTACAGAGAATAATTGCATTATAAACGCGTTCTGCATTGTTCAAGTTTTTACCCATCATCGGGATCTAACCTTCGTATTTCGTTCTAGGGTGAGCGCTCTACCCACTTAGCCATCCTAACACTTACAGAATCCTTCGTTCGGTGAATGCAACGAAAATTAATTTTTGTCGACCACTCAATTTTTTGGTCCATTTAGGCTGGGAAAATAACTCGCTCGTTTTGGGTGAAGTTCCGAAAAGCATACTCCTCTGATCGAGCTGAAATTTTGCATCGAACTTCATCTCAATAGCCTGAGAGAAACCCTTAACGGATTTTTGACGACTAGCAATAGTTTTCGATGTATCGCATTGTGAAGTTTATTATTTCACGCCATTGTTTGGGTCCTTTTGGATTTTGTTTGGGTATATTTAGTATAGTAGGAACGCAGTACAATAAATAACTTTCAATATACGATGTATTGAAAACTATTGCTAGTCGCCAATATTCTTTTGAAGGTTCTCTTAGAAAATTAAAAAGAAGGCCTGTGCAAAATTTCAGCTTCATCAGTGGGATATGCTTTTCGAAACCTTATCCCTCGTTTTTACGTATTATTATTACAGTTCAACGACCTGCATTTGCAAGACGCCCAAAAACAAACCATCAATGGCTGGAATAGATCTGGCAAGCCGTTCATCCGCATACAGTACCCCAATGCTGGTCGATGAATTATCGGAAGATTATGAGCAAACCCTTTAATGGCTTAATACTGGCATTTTTGTTACGACAGGCGACTCTATATGGGAGGTGCTTCCGGGACATCGGCTGTAAAAAAGAATATAATTAAATATTTTTACACCTAAAAAATTACAGAATATTCTTCAGATGATACTTTTTCAGATACCTAATTTTTGTAAAAATTTATCATCACGATTTTCTAAGAAAAATCCTAAAAATGAGCTGTTTTCGACTGTTACAACTCGGCATAACCAGGATTGCATGTCGAACCAAGTCATTGCCGGAAGTTTAAAATAAAGCATGCTATTTGCAGATTTTTCACTTACATACTTCGATATTAAGGCGGTCCTCTAGTTTCTCGGATCGAATAAATCGATTTTTTTTTTCATAAATCACATCTACAACATGTGTAGAAAATGTGTGCCAAAGGATTTTTCGATATTCGAAGTGGTTCACAAGTTACGGCCCTGGAACGGAGCAGGTATACGGAGCAGGTATACTTTCAAACGCGTTTTTCTCGAAACACCATTTTTCGAAACGGTGACCACGATATTTCAGAAACTACTGCACCGATCTTGTTCAAATGTATACAGCATCTTTAATATGTTATAAGCCAGCGATTGAACTAGGATTATCATGATTGCTTCCATAGTTTTTTTTGTACGAGCGAAAAACTTGAGAAAAAATGAGTAAAAAATAGAATGTTATTTTCAAAAATGTATAAAAAAGTAAATTTTTGTAATTTAGAATTCACTCTAGTTCAATCGCTAGTCTTAAATATGAAGATTAAAATGCCGTTTGGTTTTTTGATTTCAGATAAGCAGAACAGCCGCAATCTTGGTCACCTTCAAGCACCTCTTTTACTTGATGTCTTCCTGTCGGCCACTATAACTTTTATTCTATTATATATTTTGACTTCAAAAAATTTGTACAGCTTATTTAAATATTAATAAAGATTATGCAAAAACAATGAGATTGATTATTTCGATGCTTTGCCCGTAAAAAATTATTGAAAAAGCCGTAAAAAAACAGCCGAGAAACTAGAGGACCGCCTTAGCTGGAATTCAATTTTACACATCGTACGTTTTGTGCTACAATCACTACATACACATATTCAGTGAGAACTATCGTTGGACACTAGATGCATTATCTCGAAAAGACTTGGGACCATGTTCGTAAAAGGTAAGAGTAGACCGTTAATCAAATTAGCCTGAAGAGACTCACACATAAAGGGAGATATACATGTTGGGATAAAGAACAGCCGGGCAGTGGGAGGCTAACGTAGTCGCGAGCTACCGTAGGTCGAGCCGCAAATTAATTATTGGAAATACGTTACAGAATACCTTGGTGACGAAGCTATCTGGCGGGGAGAGAGAGAGATGGATAGAGTGTGTATGTGTGTGTGTGTGTTATTCGTCTAAAGGACATCAGGGAATTGAATAGAACATGGCTTCAACGCAAGGGAAGCTAAAAAGTAAGCCCGCACTCCCACTCTCCATTTCTCCTCGCGTAGTTACATATAGAATTGTACACATATAGCTTGTACGTTCGATTCAGGTGCCTTTCGATCTAAAGCTCCGCCAACCAAATGGCTACGCCCACCACCCGTCTTTGTCAACTCTTTTGAAATGGATAAATCTCATATGCCTTCGAAAACTAATTAATAAAACGAGAAGTTCCATCTAATGGACTCGCATCAATTTTACAGTCCTCTTTCCAAGCTTTGAAAATTTCAACTTCATTGTTCAATTTGTGTTTCTTTGTGACTTTTGTGCCCCCCATAGGCCAACCATAATTTGTAACCTCGCATTGATTTACGTCGAAATATAATTTGACTCGAATTATTGGAACACACAAGTCATTTTTAGATCCCTTAACCCTTCGAATGCACACTGGGTCATTTTGACCCCATTTGGTTTTCAACTGCTTGTATCGCAAAACGGGGCAATCTATTCGGCCGCAGTGCGGCGCTCGAATGTTCCCCCACTCCTACTCTATGGGTGGACACTCGGCCCCCATCCTACTCCTGCCCGTGTACCGAGGACAGCTGGCGTAAAAGGACCTCGGGTCGAATCGACCCCGGTTATGAAGTAGCGCGGTGATGGTGAAAACATTTTCTGTTGATGTGGAATTTGGTGTTTTATTACTACGTGTAAGTTAGTTACGATTGAAAATGCTCATAGATATTCTTTATTTTGCGTACTAGAGTAAATTATGTATTTAGTACATAATTTACTATAGTAAATTATGTATTTAGAATCCCGGTCATAAAACTGAAAGCAAGTGTCCGTTATGCAGGAGGGCTACCCAGATAGGGAATCAAAAGGCTGACGATGGAAACAAACTTGTGCGAGCCTTGTTTCACCGAGCCTGAGTGAGACAGACCTGGGCCAGGTTTCATTGCATCGTTTGGAGCAGCCTGGAACCAAGACTGGCTGCTTAGCCTAAACTCAGTGTTATTTCAAGCTTTATTCAGCCAGTGACTTTTAAGGCTAAAAAATCAAGGCTGGATGCAGGCTTGTTTCAGGTTGTGATAAAATAAAATAAATTTTAAATAATATTTTTTCTGTACTTTTATGAAAAAAAAAATTAGCAATAAATTTGTCGGGTGCGAAGGCACGAAAAACGAAAGCGAAGGAGGCAGCTCATAACATTTAAACATATTCTCTTATCGATATTTATGAGGTACACAAAAAAGTTTTTTTCTCGTCACACACAGATTTCGTATATACCTCACTCTCTGGAGTTTGCGTACACTCTGTGTATTATGTGTCCCATAAACAATAAATAAAATAAAGTATTTTGTTTAAAATATGTTTTATATATATTTTATAACAAATAATATAATGAATAATAAATATAAATAACGAATAAAATGAATTCTTTACAAATTTATTAAATTTACCCCAATGTAGAATATAGAAAACTAAAAACAGGCCTCATATAGCCTCGAGAAGAGTTTGGGATAAGCCTGGTCATAAATGCTCGTGAAGACTTCATTAAGGCTCGTTTTGAACCTTGTTGTTTCGTCGTTTCAGGCTTAGTACAGGCTTTTTTACCAGCCTTTGGTCAAGCCTGTGTGCAAGAGCCTGAAACCGCGTTATCATTCAGAGGTTCAGCGAGGCCTGAAATGAGACTGGTGCTCAGCCTGAATTGAAAAATGTGAGCCTTGTTTCAGAGCTTGGCGAGCCCTTTTTTCATCGTCGATTCCTACCTGGGTATGTGCAACGAGCACCGAATGTACTTATGCCTCGATTGCGGTAAATGTGAATGATAATAAGTCATTGAGGTAAAAAAATGCGGAAAATACAAGTTTTTAGAAATTAATTTACCGAAGGAGTCGATATTTTCCATTGTTCACTATCCCGAAAATGCTTAAATTCAAAGCTCCGAATAAATATACTTTTTGGACAGACGGTCGACACTGTCTTTTTTCGTATCTACAAACCATCCTTTTTTAAAACCTCAAAGGACTTTTTTACATTTTGATAAAAATAAAAATTATGATCTTTTTCGTGCAAGTACGTATTTTTCAACGCATCTCTCACTTTGAACGAATGTTTGGGCACCTAATTGTCGTTTTTCTTAAAAAAAAATTGTTGGGCCATAAAATAAAGATCATTGACTACAAAAAACCGTCTCGACGAAGAAAAACGCATATGTACCAAAATATAACGACCTGAAAAACCTCTGGGGTCAGAGTGACCCCATATGCAGTCAGAGGTTCGAGGCGGAAGAGTGCAGTCGAAGGGTTAAATGTTGATGTGAGTCTGCAAGCGACTCTCAAATATAAACTTAAAAAATGCGCACGAGAAGGGATGATAAAATATGAAATAAACCAAATCTGATTTCTGAAGACGCACTAGCATTTGATACATTTGAAAACCCCGTATATGCTTTGACGAAAAACCGCTTTATTTGTGCATTAAGGGGCTATACCAGTGTGAACACTAAACATTTGGGTGATTTTCGGGATTTTTTTTGGAAGAAAAGTACTCGATTAAATGTTTCGGAAAGTTAAGAATATTTTTGGCTATATTTGACCTATTGTACATAATTTTTTCATAGAAAAATATTGAGATCCAAGCGACTTGTGCGCTGCCTTCGGAAGCGCCAAAAAAAAGTTCCTCCACTGCTGACATGATTCCGGCCGATTGAGTAGCTGAAACCGAAAAAGCAAAAAATGTCGTTAAACTGGAAGGTACTTGTTGTAAAATGACGTAGGTTTTTCGAAAAATATCAAAATCTAACAAAATAGCGTAGTTATGAAAAAAGTCTGTTTTCTTGCCTATAAAATGGTCATTTTTTTCAATGCCAAATCGTCAATTTTCATCCAATCAAAAATATCATACGTCATTGGAGAATAAATATATTCGAGAGTACTCAGTTCAAATTTCAAGTCAATCGGATAATTGCTCTTTGAGTTACAATGTCAGCAAATTTGAAAAATCTCATTTCGAGAAAAACGCGTTCAAATATTTAATTATGGATTTCCGCAAGATAAAATGATATTTACCATAAAAACCGCTAATCAGCTATACCTGGCCCATACAATGGACCCTCCTCTTCCTCGAATGATGCCTACTGAGAGGCCTTCCACACTGGTATAGCCCCTTAAGTTCCAGTGCGGTGTAGAACTCCCATAGGGAAATTTTGTTATCGATTGAACTAGACATTCAATGGATATTCTTGCTTCACGTCCGGGATTCAGACAGGGCAGCTATTTGGATTCCAGAGATGAATGTAACACTTTCAATTCGAATTCTGATGGGCATATCTAGTCGAATTCTGACTAGGATCACGTTTTTCCAATCGGGATCAACCGGAATTTCGATCGGATTCCGTCAGATACCCTAGGCGAAATCTTAATCCCGAATATTTATATAAAAGTACAGTCATCGATTTTCTAAATGTCGAACATATCGAGAATTGCGTAGAAAAAGTAACTGAAAAAATGGTATGAATTTTTATTTTCATGTTTCATGATTGTGTTCGTTAGTACTAATAGATGTTTATGTATTTTTTGTTGTATTCCCAAGGCTTTTTTCCAGTAAGAGGAATATATATATATATATATATATATATATATATATATATATATATATATATATATATATATATAGGAATATATATCGTTCCCAATATACATTGGTGTATCGTCAGCAAAAAGCGCAATCTAAATATATATATATATATATATATATATATAGTCATTGCGCTATATAACTCGTGCAGTAGAGGAACAGGATTGGTCCTACGATATATCCTTGAGGCGTATTAGCTTCAACATACTGCATATCTCAGTGTGTAATGTTCACCACCACTCAAAATGTTCTCTGTTGTAGATAGCTTCGCATTGTTTTGTTAATGGACGTGGGTAGACGTATCAAATGCTTTTGTAATGTCCCGTAGAACCGTCATTGTTGATTAGAAACCCCCGTTCATATCGTTAGTTACCATTGCCACATGATATTCTGTACCGTGGCAATGCCTAGAGACAAATTCATTTTTTGCCAGTTGTCGGTGTACATTTTCATGATCTTGGTCCTCTTAAATATCATTTCCAAATATACTTTGCTGAGTGTGGGTAACAAACGGACTTTGTGAAACTTTGTGAAATAATTTCATTCAAGGTTCCATACTTTACCCTCCCTCCTAAGGTTTTTCTAGGTTTTGAAAAAGATGGCTCACGCAATACAATCATTGCTCACTCAACAGAACTCCTTATCATTCATCATTGAACTTTCATTTGTGCTACAGTGGCTCAGTAGTCTTATACTTATAGAAGGGATACTTCGGTTACGAGACAACGCTTCGCCTGAAGCCACCTAGCGGTTTTCTACCGAAGTACCAGTCGCAGGAACGCTCGTGAATAAACTCGTTAGATTTGCATTAGCTGCCTGCTTTGATTTGTATGCGGATATGATCGGGATCAGATCAGAACACCTCGAGGGTAAATCATCGTCCGTATTACGTCAGTTCAATCTAGGCACTGAAGAGTACACTAACACCCTTCTTAGGGAATGCAGGGCAAATCTGGATTGGCATTTGCTCGGGAGGTGGGTATCCCTGAAAAAATGTCTGAACAATATAGGGAATAGAGTAGGTTGCGAAGGCTCTCAGGAAATAACTTCACAGGTGTATGTCGGGGTAGGTAAAACGGAATTCGAGAGTTAATAAATTTTGGTATCATCTTGTCGTAAATCAAGATATCGACTTTTTTCGTGGTAATGTCACACACACACACACACACACACACACACACACACACACACACACACACACACACACACACGCGCGCGCGCGCGCGCGCGCGCGCGCACACACACGCGCACGCACACACACACACACACGCACGCACACACACGCACACACACACACGCGCACGCACACACACGCACGCACACACACGCGCACGCACACACACACACACACACACACACGAATAATCTTACACGCAGAAATTCTCGGCTTAGAGAATTGCATTGCCCTTGGCATAGCTGGAGCAAAATCCTTTTGCAGGGACGACCGAGATCGAGCGCAAGGGGAATTTCGTTGCTGGCTAATGAAAATTAATGGCCCGCGTGCATCGCCATGCCCGCTGTTTCGCATGTGAAATCTAGTTGTACCGGGCACTTTCGTAACACCAACGTGGCATCCAGATCGTTGGACTATGGCGTATATGATTTAATACGTAGAAGCCCTGCCGTGTGACCACCAAATCCTTTCTCATCTGTGACCAACACACCAAAATCGCCTTAACGCGGCACGTCACCGCTCACTGAACTGCACGACACGATGAGATTCCAACCAGGTATTTCGGCTTTTCTTTCTCTCTCGCCCGCGTGCTCATTGGAAGAATACAACCGAGTGCAAAATACAGCCAAGTGAAAACGCGAAGTCGATGACGTATGAATATTCCCAGCAGGAATGCTCCCTATCAATCTTCTTCTGCCCGAAAGCTCCGCTAGACGTTGCGCCATGGTTCATTTCTGGCTGTCAGGATTATTTATCGAAATACATTAGAGACGCGAAAAAATCCCCGGGGAACCTGTACAAGTCTTATCGGAGGTGAAAAAAAAGTCTCGATATAACTCTCGCGATCACCGGGAATTGGGGCAATTTTAATGAAAACAAATTGAAAAGTATTATTTTCCGCATACCGCAGAAAGCCAATAAATCCTCCGATGAATATTCCGCGCGCTAATTGGCGGCTATGCAGATAAGCAGTGAATATTCGATTTATTTTGGCAATCTGAATAATGTACTTTTCAACGGCATTGGAATACAAATTAATCAATTATGGCGGTGTGATTACATTTTTTGGTATTGATATGGGATCGATATGGGATTTACTGTGACGAAATAAAAACTATTTTAGCGACCTGTGGCCATTATAATTTCACAGTGATCTGGCGAAATTGTAGAGACGGACAATTGCTCAAACTCGTGACGTATCGGAGAAGTATTGTTGCCTAGAAATTTGAAAAAATCGTCTTTCTTCAATTTAATTTATTATTCTACAGATCTTTCTGAATACGATTGTGAAAACCGTTTAGGGGGTACATACACCTGGGTAGGTAAAAAAGATCGATTTTTCAAAAAGGTGCTCATTCGAAAGTACTATCCTTTGAGTGTCTACCCTGAAAATTTCATAAGGAAATTCGCAGTAATGACGAAGTTATAGCGTTTTGTGACTGATCGGGTGAGCGACGACTAACGGTTGGGGCGCAGGTACTCAAAACTTTAAACGCGTTTTACTCGAAGCAGTATTTTCAAAATCGGTACCAGAAATATCTCCGCAACTACTGGACCGATCGGAATCAAGTTTTGCACAGTTATGCTTCACACAATAGTCTAGTACTTATCGAGCCGTTTTTTCGATACCTGGCATATTTTTTTTTCATCATAAGTACTGAACAATTTTGAGACGAAAAATCGCCTGCTTTATTCCAGTGACTGCCATGATACGAAAAAATAAAAAATTTAAATTCCGGCTCCATAAGTACCAGTTTGATCTATCCACTTTAAGGCGGTCCTCTAGTTTCTCGGGTCGAAAAAAAAGATTTTTTTTCATAAATCACATCTACAACATGTGTAGAAAATGTGTGCCAAAGGATTTTTCGATATTCGAAGTGGTTCACAAGTTACGGCGCTGGAACGGAGCAGGTATACGGAGCAGGTATACTTTCAAACGCGTTTTTCTCGAAACACCATTTTTCGAAACGGTGACCACGATATTTCAGAAACTACTGCACCGATCTTGTTCAAATTTATAGAGCATCTTTAATATGTTATAAGCCAGCGATTGAACTAGGATTATCATGATTGCTTTGATAGTTTTTTTTGTACGAGTCACAAACTTAAGAAAAAATGAGTAAAAAATAGAATGTAATTTTCAAAAGTGTATAAAAAAGTCAATTTTTGTAATTTAGAATTCACTCTACTTCAATCGCTAGTCTTAAATATGAAGATTAAAATGCCGTTTGGTTTTTTGATTTCAGATAAGCAGAACAGCCGCAATCTTGGTCACCGCCAAGCACCTCTTTTACTTGATGTCTTCCTGTCGGCCACTATAACTTTTATTCTATTATATATTGAGACTTCAAAAAATTTGTAAAGCTTATTTAAATGTTAATAAAGATTGTGCAAAAACAATGAGATTGATTATTTCGATGCTTTGCCCGTAAAAAATTATTGAGAAAGCCGTAAAAAACAGCCGAGAAACTAGAGGACCGCCTTAAGGAACAATTTTTTTTGTTGATGAAAAAAGGCAGAGGCACGTCTGGTACCGCAAACGCTGTCGACAAAAACACGTCCCTGGAAAACGATGGTAACTTTTTTACCCTTTGAAATTTTTTAACCAAATTTTTATACAATATAGATAAAATGTCATACTTTAAAATGCATATCATGGTTGTTCAATAAAATCCAGTTTTATACACAAAACAAATTCTTAAACATAACCTTACTTTTAGGTGTATGTAAACCCTTAATGATAGACATAAAATTAGCCGAGTTATAGAAATTATGAAGAGCACGCTCGGGGAGCGCGGTCAATATGCAGCAATTCCTTTCACGAACCCGAATATTTAACAAATAACTGATATTTATTTATAAGCCAGGAAAAATGCATCCTAGTATACTGGTAATATTTGAAGCCAAGTTCTCGAACTTTTAACGAATAATTATGTCTCTGAAAATTGTCTGATTTATACGGTGCTTTGGAAAAATGAATCGCTGGTCCCATTTCTATCTAATAATTTACATACTCAGTAACTCTAGATGCCTGATATAAACTGCTCCATACGTGTAAGAAATTCTTAAGATTTCATAACGACAACAAAATCAGGGGGTCACCGGTCATTTAAGGGGAGATGTACACCTAGGAGCCGGAAAAAAGGTCATCTTTGTGAATTTTTTCAAGGAAAACTATTTGAAATTTCGGATTGGGGTTTTAATTATCTACAAGTATATACATTTGAAAATATGTTTAATTTCCTTTATTTAAAAATATCAAAAATATACGAGGATATTGTATGATCCTTGGAGCGTCGTAAAAAAATCTGCGTATACGGTACCCACTAGCGTTTCTTCAAAAATCATCTGAAAAAAATCAAAAAGATTATTAAATTAGATACTATAATCTAGTACTTGTCATAGCCGATTTTGAAAATATCGGTTTATGACAAAATGGCGGACGTTTCAACATAAATAGTGATTCTTGGATAAAAAAATTAGTTATTATTTTACCTATAAAACAAAAACTAAGTAACGGAAAAAAAATCATATGACAAGTACTAGATAATAGTGTATAGAATAACCACAAAAAACCTCAAGGCAATCGGTTCATTGGTTTTCGAGAAATTTTGGGTACCAATTTGAAACACGTGGTTTTGAGAAAAACGCGTTTGAAAATTTGGGAATGAATAAATCATGAATTTTGTCAACTTACATGGAATCATTCATACCAGGCCCATAGTGTAGGTCTTCTACGGTCGACGGAATGTTCATAGCTTCTGAATCCTCGACCTCGGCTATCTAGGTGTGTGTCTCTCCTTAAAGAAAACGTCAATGATAAAACTTGGAAAAATGTTACTAACAGATGATTTTTCGTAACCGTGACTTCTCAGAGAAAATGTAAAAATGTTTAAATCTACTAAATTTGCGCGAAATTTGTTATTCCTGTTTATCATTGGGTATAATAACTGATTGAGACTTATTTTCTATTAGGCGCCACTGTAATTTACCGATGATTCAGAAGGGCCCTTCTTATGCCCCCACAAAATACGGCCCTCCGCAAAAGGAATACCTCAAACCTTAAATCTCGATAACCAATTGCCCGATTGAGCTCAGATTTAGCATAAATCTCATGTAGACAGTTTTTCATCGTTGGTAGAAGAATTGAGCCGAAATAATTTTTATATAGCTCGTGAAATGATCAGAAAAATGGATTCTTAGAATTTAGCCCGCTGTCATTTTGCAACTTTTTTTCTGCTGCATCTCGTATCAAACGTCACAACAGTCGTACAGATTGGGAATGAGTTTGGTTTTTTTTCGGATTCATACAACGTCCGCAATACTGGAAGCATTTTCTCGCACGGATGGAAACAACCGTACAAAAGTGCATGATGATATTTTTGTTTTTAAATAAATTTGTACCTATTCTTGAAGGATCAATAAATATACTCTAATTGTAAGACGGCTCATATGCGTGACGTTAACGGCTCATATGTGTAAGTACCAATTTGTGAATACACAGAGTGAGAAGGTAATCAGCTGTGCTCGAAGGCGGCTCTATGACGTTAAGGGGTTACGTGGGTTTAAGAAGTTCAAGAAATTCATTTTCTTATATTTTATTATCTAACAGTACAATATGTCTAGAATATGCTCCCAAAGTTTCAAGTCAATCGGAGTAAAAGTCTAGAAGAGAGAGAGAGAGCCTTCAGAAATTCCCCCCGTTGGGAAAGACCGGCCGGAAGAGACGCAGGTCTATCGCATTTTTCTCAAAACACTATTTTTGGAGTCGGTGGGTACGATTTCTCAAAAACTAATGCACCGATCTTATTGAAATTTTGGACACTTCTTCGAAATAGCATTGACTAGTGATTGAACGAAAGTTTTTTTTCCATTACATTCAATTTTACAAGGCTATACGTAGTGTAAATTGTACCAAAAATTGAACTATTTTGATTAAAACTCTGCCAAAAATTCAAATTTCAATTTTTTAAAAATTCTTCGTTCAATCACGACCTAAACTTATCTACTGACAGAAAAAAATTGTTTTATAAATTTCAGATAAAGCTATCATGAGTTATCCTGACCACCACAAGGACACTTTTCTAGGGGTCTCCGGAAACCAGGTCCTACCGGCATATTTCCCAAATTTTTTTATGCAATTTATTTTTAAGGGGTTACCCCCACTTGCAATTTTGAAAAAATCGATTTTTTTTTATTGAATTTTTTTTAAGTATAAGTTACTGAGAATATGTCCTGAAAATTTCAAGTCGATCCGAACAAAATTGACTGAGATATGAGCGTTTAAAGAGAAGAATCCGTTGTGTAAACGACCGGCTAGTCTGCCGTCTGGCGCGCTCGACCCTCCCTCCGCCCTTCAATGCATTGTTCGATGATAAGGGTCGTATACCTGGCATTCACAACATTCATATAATAGACTGGAATTTATAAAAACGGGCCCGGAATAGATGACTCTATGTCAGTTTACAAAAAAAAATATTTTCTTCGTGTTAACTGAAATTGAAACTTTAAACGCGTTTTTTCTCAAAATGGCATTTCTGAAGTCGGTGACCAAGATTACTCGAACACTAATGAACCGATCTTCTTGAAATTTTGCAGGCTTATTTAATACATAAAAATGTAGTCTTTAATCGTTCGATTTTTTTTTTCGAAAAAAATGGCCGTTTTATAGCCAAAAAACGGCCGTTTTTTTCGTTAAAATCGAACCATTAACTTTGACTGTCCGCCATTTTGTGAAAAATGAATATTTTTTAAAATCCTTCGATTAAAGACTAGTTTATCCTTATATTTGACTAAATCCATCCGCATTTTTTTTTCAGATGATCCACTTCGCCGCAATGTTGGTCACCGCAAACCGTGTATATAAAAACATTATTTCATTGACGGCCATTTGCCACTAAACAATGTAATATTTTTCAATAAAAAAATGACTGAAAGTTCTTCAAGATGTGTTCTTTAAGATGGTATATTGATCGATTAAAAAAGTTCTGTAGTTTTCTTTACAAAATATCATGAAAAAGGCCTTTTTTGCGCTACAAGTGGGGGTAACGCCTTAAATAGTGTTGAAATGTTGCTCTTTTATGTCCTTATCATTTTGAATAAAATCATTTATAAAGTGTTTTTTTTTTAATAGAGAATATATGCTTTTTTTGGCTTTGAAACCCGCGTAACCCCTTAACGGCTCTAATAGTGCTCATATGACGTTAACAGCTCATATGTGTAGGTACCAATTGCTGGGCACGCAGAGTATGAAGGTAATCAGCTGTATGCTGCGTTATCACTTGAACGGTTCCACCGGTAAGCACGACTTTGAGAAGGTGCAATATAACCATAATTAGTTATGTGTCTACCGCAGTCTCTGTGCTCATGTGACGCCATCACGTCGCATAGTTTGTTCATTGAATGTCAATGTATTAGTATCCTCACGTATATGCCTGGCGCTATAGCGAAGCTGCAATTACGGGAGTGCCCGCGGTCGAGGAGGTCACGTTACTAATTGTTTGACCGTATTACCGGGGGCCATGTACTCTGCTGATGCACGAAAGGGCGCAACAGCACTTGACGTGTTCAACCTTGCGGTTTATGAGGATATGATCGCGTTAACGGAATTGAGGATGGCAAATTCCTTCGAGACCAAGTTTTTTTTGGATTATATATATAAAATATTTGCAGTTCGTTAACCGACACTGGTGAAAGCGCGGTCGAAGTTTGGCTTCGGCGGTTCTTCGAGTTAAACAGCGTTGTGCACGGCCAATACTTGGAGAGATGACCACTTACAAGGAACATCCCTCAGGTGACACCCTTCGATTTTGTTGAAATTTGGGTATGTTATAAAGCACCGAAAAGTAAGCGATACGTATTTTTTTTTATCGGCGGAAAAACGGTTTTATGGGGTGAAACCACCCCTCGAGAAAAGGCATCTCTAGGTGTAATATAGCAGTTTCACACACAAGGAGTCCACCGATTTTAATGAAGCAAAAACGAAAATTCTTCTAATCCGAAGCAATGAAAAATCCACTATAGTGACATTGCAAAAAAAATTGAGGGCTAAACCACCCCTATATCAAGGTGACCACTTAAAAGGAACATCTCTCTGGTGACACCCTTCGATTTTGTTGAAATTTGGGTATGTTATAAAGCACCGAAAAGTAAGCGATACGTATTTTTTTTATCGCCGGAAAAACGGTTTTAAAGAGTAAAACCACCCCTCGAAAAAAGGCATCTCTAGGGTTAATATAGCAGTTTCACACACAAGGAGTCGACCGATTTTAATGAAACAAAAACGAAAATTCTCTTAATCCGAAGCAATGAAAAATCCACTATAGTGACATTGCAAAAAAAATTAAAGGCTGAACCACCCCTATATTAAGGGGTGGTTTCACCCCGTAAAAACCGTTTTTCCGCCGATAAAAAAATACGTATGGCTTACTTTTCGGTGCTTTATAACATATCCAAATTTCAACAAAATCGAAGGGTGTCACCTGAGGGATGGTCCTTGTTAGTCGTCCACCGGCTGGCACCTACTAGTGAGCGGTGTAGATACTTCAGTAAAACGGCTGTGCCCCAGAGAATCGAAAGAAGGGCCTCCTATACCGGTAGGGGTTTTCCACAGTTACTCGTACCCACGACAAATGCGGCATAGCTTGGAAAGTTTTGTGGCGAGAAATTTGAAAAAAAATGTTTTTTCTAATTTTATTATTCTACAGACCTTTCTGCATACGTCTGTGAACGCCGGTAAAGGCGGGATATACATTTACACAGGAAAACAGCAATATGCAGGGATTTTTTTTACTAAGAAATAAATATTCTACAATTATCAAACTTTAGGTATACTTTAATAGTATATTTCAGTATACAAAACTATGTTTTGAAATTAATTCATCATCAAAAAGACGGAGCTGTGGCAGAGTGTTACAGCAAGGTAGCGTAGTGTAGCTTCCCGTAGACTTTGATTTGCGAAAAAGTTCAAACATTTTTTCAGTGAAAACGTGCATAGTTTCTATGTGGCGGTAATTAAAATGAAGAAAATGCAAATTTAAGAAAATGGCACGCTTTTACAAAAAAAAACAACATTTCACGCGACTTTTTCGTAAAATGTGAATTAAAAAAGTCGTTTTTTTCCAATTTTTGAAAAACAATTCTCGTCAAGTAGAAGGTACCAATATTATCAATATTTCTACCAAGTTTCAGCTCAATCGGCTTAATAGTTTTGAGTAATCCTGCACGCCAATTTCGATAATGCAGTTTTGAGAAAAACGCGTTTGAAGTTCACGCCCGCTCCGAATCCGAGCGGGGAGGCACAGCGCTGACGGGCTGTAACGTTTCAAGTTTTTCGAATTTTGCCTTGAAATATTAGGAAAATATTCTACATATACAGGTATATCGTTTAAAGAAAAACAAAAGAAATCGATTTTTTAAAGTTTTGTAAATCTATATCCCGCCTTAACGATACTTATAAAACGAGCCTAGTTATAGAAATCATAACGAGTGCGCTCGAGACGCAGCAACTTTAAGGGGGATATACCTTTAAGTAAGGAAAAAAGTGCTGAATTTCGTGATTTTTTTTTTAAAGGACAGACGTCTTTGTCATTTTTAAGACTTAGGGTATATTTTGTGACTACTTTTGGCTGTTACATGGTATTTTTTTTATTAATCTTTAAAAATGCTGGAGGTATGGCATGGTCTTCTAAAGGGGTTGCGGTGGATATTTTCAGACGGCGTGACACGTAGCGTCGGTAGTATTAATCTGAAAAAATGCAACAAAGATTTTTCTTTCATTAAAACTTATAGGCAGAATATAATCCAAGAAAAAGAGAGATATGTTAAAAATCGATGAAATCGTACGCTTTGAAACAAAAAGATTACATTTTCCGAAAAAATGGCTACATTTTGCAATAAAGAATAATTTTTTTATTAAAAAATTAGGATCATGTTTTAGACACTAAGGTAAGATGGTTTTATACCAAATTTTATCAGAATCGGTCGATTAGTTTTTTAGCTATACGTCACACCAGTTTTGAGAATGCAGTTTATGTTTCATGACAAAATATACCATGTAACAGCCAAACGCAGTAATAAAACAATACCCTAAGTCTCAACAAGGGTGAAGAAATCTTTCCTTAAAAAAAAATAACAAAAATCAGCCAATTTTCTCCTCACCTAAACGACCAATTACATTGAAAAACATGATGAATTGCGCAATGTTTTTGACAATGTTAACGTCGGTAGCAGAATTAAGTCAAACATTTTTTTGATACACCCTAGTAGCATTCATTCAGGACACTTTTAATATAAATGAGCTTTTTTTACATTTACGCCGAAAATGCTCACGCTGAGCTTTTTATGTGAGCTTTTTGCGAACCGAAAAGGACATTTTTAAGGGGGGATTGTCTTTTTTTTTCGCAAAATTTACCGCTTTTTGGGAATTTTTTTGAGAAGAAAGTATACAACGGAAAACTTGTGAAACTTGGCATATAGTTTTATTGATCTGTTTACTACATACAAACATTTTTTTTAACAATTTCATCAAAAAATCCGCCTCCCACCCCCCTCGACGCGCGATGGTCCTTTTTTGATGGTGTGCACGATTACAGCCTGCACGTTCATCCTGCAACAAAAACCCAAAAAGCATTTTACTTTAGACACATATAGCTATCGTTCGATGAAGGGAAAAAAAATTGACGATTTGGTGACGTTTTGAACTTGAAGTACCGATTTTTTGAAAAAAAATTGATCGATTTTTTGTTATAAATAAAAAACTATTAAACGTATTGCTTTTTTGCTTCATCAAACGATAAAAGGATGTCAGCTGAGCATTCTGTCCAAATTTGAAGGCAATCGGTTGAATAGTTTTTGAGAAATCGTGCACACCATCAAAAAAGGACCATCGCGCGTCGAGGGGGGTGGGAGGCGGATTTTTGGATGAAATTGTTTAAAAAATTTTTTGTCTGTAGTAAACAGATCAATAAAACTATATGCCAAGTTTTCCGTTGTATACTTTCTTCACAAAAAAATTCCCAAAAAGCGGTAAATTTTGCGAAAAAAAAGACAATCCCCCCTTAACAGAAATGAGCTTTTTTTACATTTACGCCGAAAATGCTCTGCTGCGCTGAAATGATACTGTAGTGTTTTTATTTTAGTCTATATTGTTCCTACTTAATATTTGCCTTAATAAGCCTATTTTGATGAGTATATGGAATATAAGTGATTATAACCTAAAAATGATCAATGTAGGCGAAATGTAAAAAATTGCAGTGTCCATTATTAATTCCACCAGCGGATATATAACTCGTAGAATGGTCAGAAAAATAGAAAAAATTGATAATCAAAGTTGAGCATGCCGCAATTTCGACTTTTTTCTGATTAATTGGTACCAAACATTACAACACTCAGAGAGAATAAAAATATGTTTCGTTTTTTTTAGATTCGTACAACGTCCCCAACACTGGTCGCCAATTGGGAGCGTTTTCCGCGCACCGTTTTAAACAAACATACAAAAGTCTATAATACATTTGTTTCAATTCTGTACATATACTCAAAGGATCAATAAATAGATTTAGATTTAGATTGATTTATTCCACATGTCTTGCGATTGCTATGACATTAACCAGCTTAGTGTTCAGTACATTTTTTTTACATTTTTACATTCCGCATAAGAAATATATGAACGACTATAAGTACTAGCACTATATCACGTTAAGGCGTTACCCCCCCTTGTAGAGCAAAAAAAGGCCTTTTTCATGAATTTTTTAAAAGAAAACTACAAAACTTTTTTAATCGATCAATATACCATCATAAAGAACACATCTTGAAGAACTTTCAGTAATTTTTTTATTGAAAAATATTACATTGTTTAGTGGCAAATGGCCGTCAATGAAATAATGTTTTTATATACACGGTTTGCGGTGACCAACATTGCGGCGAAGTGGATCATCTGAAGAAAAAAATGCGGATGGATTTAGTCAAATATAAGTATAAACTAGTCTTTAATCGAAGGATTTTAAAAAATATTCATTTTTCACAAAATGGCGGACAGTCAAAGTTAATGGTTCGATTTTAATGAAAAAAAAAACATTTTTTCGAAAAAAAATCGAACGATTAAAGACTACATTTTTATGTATTAAATAAGCCTGCAAAATTTCAAGAAGATCGGTTCATTAGTGTTCGAGTAATCTTGGTCACCGACTTCAGAAATGCCATTTTGAGAAAAACGCGTTTAAAGTTTCTCTTTCAACGCGGATTCTTCTCCTTCAACGCTCATATGTCAGTCAATTTTGTTCGGATCGACTTGAAATTTTCAGGACATATTCTCAGATACTTATACTTAAAAAAAATGCAATAAAAAAAATCGATTTTTTGAAAATCGCAAGTGGGGGTAACCCCTTAAGTGTCCCTACAAATGCTCGCCCGTCCATTGCATGCCTACGACTAGCCGTTTAGATATATTTGATAAACTAATTCGCGCAGTCTTCAGCCTGCTGCGTCGAGTCTCCTAAATGCCATTGTGTATTCATCCAAATCTTTGACTATTTTCCCTTTCAGCGATTCACCAGCCTTATAGGCAATCTCCCATTCTATCTTCTCTCCAGTTGTAGATGCCCTTTACCCACTTATTGTTAATTTTCCTCCTTGCTTCCCCACACTGCCATATATGTTCCCACGTCTCCTCTTTCTTTCCGCATACTCTGCATGCCCAATTGTTGTAGCCTTTCGTTCCTGCCCTCTCTAAGTTGCCGCATCTCGGTCTTTCCCACTCTTCTTTTATGGCACCCCTAACGTCTTTGTCTTTCCAGAAAGCCTCCCCCCCCCCCCCCCAATTTTTCTTTTATATCCTTGAAATAATTACAGAATACAGATTTGTCTATCCCTCCTCAATGAAGGATCAATGCATACACGTATTTATTTCTGTAGTCATTTCGTCCTAAAAAATCACTTCCGGAACAGCGTTTCGGATAACAAGAGTGCCTCTGGACGGCTGTGGACGCAACGGAAGTTAGGTTAGATTGGCGGAGTACGGGTAGTAAGTGATAGGAAAGCGTTCGATTGGGAAGCGTAATACGTAAAACCCACAAGGGGCTGAATAAGTTGATCCTCAGCAAGATATCCGCAGTTCGTTGTAGTCTCCTTAATCTTCGAAATCGAGACGAAAATGCACAAGTCGGTGAGCTTGAATTCATCGATTGTTCAAATCGAATAATTGGATGGTGGAAAAAAAAATCGTTCATCCAATGATCTTTTCTTATTATTTTACCAGTTATTATTTCTCGTCCTTGATCCTATCGCCTATACCGTTGAGCCAGCATACTTGAGCTTGTCATGAAAAGTGGGTCAGCCCTCAAGGATCGGCGATGCACTGCGAAAGATGAAGAGTCAAAATTATTATAACGTTGACTCGGTGACGTTGAAACTCGGGTGTGTCTTGGGCTCTCACCCCCATAGCTGGTGGTATATGGAAAACGAGACGGCTGAAGCACTCACTAAATTCTTCGTCCTCGTCACGTGGGATGGAATAACAGTTTTTTGCGAGACGCGGTGGCAGCCACGAGAAATTTTATATGGTAACGAAAGCCCGAGAACGAGGCAAAGAAAAAAAAAGATAGCGAGCCCGCAAGGACGACAAGCGCAGGAAGAAAAAGGCGAGGCAAAAGCGGTCGGAGGAGGAGTGAAAATAAACCCACAGAAATGAAGTGCACGAAATGAGAAATCGAGCTCGAATAAATTCTTCTCAAGCCCTCAGGCCACTCTAGGATTTTCCAAAAATTGATTTTTTTTTGTTTGTTAAAAAGGTACCTTAGTGCCTATAAAATGATATTGCAAAAGATTATGGATGTGAAAAATCTCTAAGTACTCGATTTTCGAAGATTGTTGAAGATTAAAGGTATTGAAACATTATTCATGTCGTGACTTTCTACTAACTTCAAACGCGTTTATCTGAAAACAACATTTCTCAAGACGGCCGGACTCATGACTCAGATAAATTTCAACCGATTCACTTGACATAAGATTGCGTAAGATTTTTTAAATTATAGTGCACAGTTCCTTTTTTATAAACAATTTTCTGACGATTTTCTCATGGCATGTTATACTTTTTGTTGTAGAAATGCGCCATTTTGACAAAAAACAATATATCAAAAAAATCCTACGTACTTCGATAGCAATTCTCATATATAATCGAAAAAACTTAAGGCGGTCCTCTAGTTTCACGGCTGTTTTTTACGGCTTTTTCAATAAGTTTTTACGGGCAAAGCATCGAAATAATCAATCTCATTGTTTTTGCATAATCTTTATTAACATTTGAATAAGCTTTACAAATTTTTTGAAGTCAAAATATATAATAGAATAAAAGTTATAGTGGCCGACAGGAAAACATCAAGTAAAAGAGGTGCTTGACGGTGACCAAGATTGCGACTGTTCTGCTTATCTGAAATAAAAAAACCAAACGGCATTTTAATCTTCATATTTAAGACTAGCGATTGAACTAGAGTGAATTCTAAATTACAAAAATTGACTTTTTTATACACTTTTGAAAATTACATTCTATTTTTTCCTCATTTTTTCGTAAGTTTTTCGCTCGTACAAAAAAAGCTATTGAAGCAATCATGATAATCCTAGTTCAATCGCTGGCTTATAACATATTCAAGATGCTGTATAAATTTGAACAAGATCGGTGCAGTAGTTTCTGAAATATCGTGGTCACCGTTTCGAAAAATGGTGTTTCGAGAAAAACGCGTTTGAAAGTATACCTGCTCCGTATACCTCCTCCGTTCCAGGGCCGTAACTTGTGAACCACTTCGAATACCGAAAAATCCTTTGGCACACATTTTCTACACATGTTGTAGATGTGATTTATGAAAAAAAAATAAATCGATTTTTTCAAGCCGAGAAACTAGAGGACCGCCTTAAGTGTCTCATCATAACTAGTAAATTATAGGAGTGTTGGTCCGGCCGTTGACCTTCCAGAAATAAAGGCGTCATCGGAAAAATGCTGCACAGTCGCCATTTTGACATGTATCGCTGTGAAAAAATAATTTTGTATAGTCAATTACGTGTATAATGAAACTCCTATTCTGTAATTTCGCTTTACTTTATGGTTTCGCTGAAAAAAAATCACAAAATATGCCCTTTTTGGTCTCTAGAGTGGCCTAAGGCCTTAAGTACGAGAACACGAAAAAAAATCCAAGCTCAATCGAGTTTTTACTATTAAAACTTTATATTCCATTTTCGCAATTTGAATTTAATGTCATGGTGTATAACGCGAACTCGCCTCATAGTTCACTCATTTACCAATAAACGTGTCGTTACTGTGCACCTCAGGTGGGATCAGGACATAAATGCATAAATTGGGGTGGCTATAAAGAAAGCTGATTTTTCGCCTTGTAAATGGTGTTTCTCCCCTAAGAGTATGTAGGTAGACAATTGTAGAGAAGCAGGGGTTGGTTACTACACGTAGGTACTACAGAAATGGACCATGTGCTTCAATGGTTCGCCCGGACAAAACCAATGTCAGCAAAAGGCCGGAAAAAGTTGTGTTCGAATATTTTTATGATCTTAAAATTATTGAAATACTTGTTTTCCTGATTTAACAATCGTGAGCGTTTCTGTTCGAATGTTGTGCCAGATGTTAAAATGCTGTACGAACATCCAGCCGCTTGTTCTATTATGTGCGAGGCTATCGGGAACGGGCCTTCAACTTTCTACGCGCCGTGATACACTGCCGAAACAAAATATTTAATTTAAATAGGATCTATTTAAATGAAATAGGTTTTTTTCCTTTTCTCACAGCCTACTCCGATGTTATATATTTCAGCGATATTTTTTGTATTCGGTTCAGCTATTCTTTTTAAGTATTAAATATATTGAAATTGAATAAATAAATATTCGATTCAAATAAATCTTTATTGGCTCAAATATACACTGTAAATCCAAGCGTACTATATGCATGAAATATTTCATAAATCCATAATGAAATGGAACACTTAATTAAGAGTTTTACCACAATGATTTTGTATCGTAATTCGTAATTCCCTGGCCTGCTTGTAACATCCTGATCGCAGATATGGCATAAAAGACAAAATGAATTCCTATAATTATTTGTTGTATCACGAAAACTATATCAATGAGTTGATATTATTATGATAATGAAAGAGGTTTATCGAATAACATGCTATATATTTTCAAACATAACCTACACACACACACACACACACACACACACACACACACACACACACACACACACACACACACACACACACACACACACACACACACTCGCACGCACGCACGCACGCACGCACGCACGCACGCACGCACGCACTCACGCACGCACGCACGCACGCACGCACGCACGCACGCACACACACACACACACACACACAGATATTTCCTCTCTTTCTCCATCCCCTCTACCCCCACCCCCTATGATGTGCGTGTGTTGCAATACAGACAGACCATTAGTTGAATCAAATAGAAAAATGGTTGACGCGACGAAAATTCTATTTAATTTAAATTAAAAAAATTAAATAGATACATTTAGTGGATTCAACTAAATGGTTTTTTGAACAGATGGAACCGAATAACAGATTTATTAGGATTAAAAAGAAAATTTAGTTATTAGACGACATTAAATAGATTGTGATTTTAATAAATAAATATATTTAAAATAAATCATTCCAAGAACGGAATGCAATAGGAAAAGTTTAATTTCACGAAAAATATAATTAATTTAATTTTTTTTTAATCTAATAGACGCGGTTAGTTAAGAGCAATAGAATTTTTGTGTCGGTGTATAAAGGGTACGAGATATGCAATCAAATACTAAAAATACAACCTCTCGCGGCTTAAAAAACCTCAGTTTGCACCTGAGATGATCGAGGCAAAGTACGGACTTGTTAAAAAGAACGTCCCCAAGAATCACTAATAAGTTTAAAGTACATGCTGTAATATTAGTCCAGTGAAAAAGACGAAAACGAAAGTATCCCCAAGTAAATGTTGCCTCTCAACTACTCCCAACCCTGAGAAATAGGGGTTGAAAACTTAAAAATGGCCGTATCTCGATAATTAACAGCCCAATTAAAAAATGTTTCAAACAAAAGTTGTTCGGAATAATAAAATACGTATAAAATTATCCAACGTCCAATCCCCTATCTTTGAAAATAGCTGCACAAAAACGTCTACTCCGCTCGCACACGCATCAACCCCGAACTTTTAAATCGTTTTTGTGCCGCTATTTTCAAAGATAGGAGGTTGGACGTTACATACCTTTATACTAATTTTATTATTCCAAACAACTTTTGTTTGAAACCTTTTTTGATCGGGCCATTCGTTATCAAGATACGGCGATTTTTAAGTTTTCAAACTCTATTCCTTAGGATTGGGGCGAGTTGAGGGGCAACATTTTATCGGGGTTACGTTCGTCATGCAACCATCCACCTTCAGTCACAAAATCATATTCTACGCTAAAAAGTGCTGGATTTTCGTCTCTTTTACTGGACCAATATGGTCAGCCGGGGGTAAAAAATGGAACTCCACCAACTTGTCATCATCGGGTAAACCTGACGGCTATTTCGGCTTGACGCTGTCATACGAGCGGCGTAATTGCGTCAGCGAGTACGTCAGCACATCCATGTAAAATAGTTTGCACATATTTTCCTGAAATTCAACATCGAAAACAAAATCGCGTTTCTGGTCTTAAGCCTTGGAAAAGAAGTGGAATAACGAGGAAAAGTTCGTTCCTTTTCATGGCTGCGTGTGTGTGGGTTCTTTTTCTATACATGCGTGAATAGACAATACCAGAGGACAAATGAACACGGTCTAATGTCAGGCGGCAAGGGCGGAAACGAGGGAGGCTGGCGTGGGGCAAAACTGCCGGAGGCTTGCGCTCTGCAAACGAGATGTGTGTACCAAGCGTGAGATATTGGTGTAGGTTAACAGAACGAGACTCGAGGCAGAGACCTTTTCTACCCTCTTTTTTTTTATAGCATTACGAACCAGATACCTAGAAGGGACGAGAATACGTAGCAAAAACCTCGAATGTGTGATAGGGGTGAAGAAAAGGGTAGGAACAAAAAAACAAAAAGCATCCTCTCTCTCTCTTGCCAATCTCCATATCATGCTGGACGTAGATATGTGTGTACATGGTTGGTTGGTAGACATTCTCAAGCGGTGCTCAAGCTTTTTTTACGGTTATGACTCCGGAGCACACTTACCTTCTATTTGTACGTTTATTATACGAATTTTCCATAAGTCGTCAGAAGGATGATGACGAAACTCTTTGTGGTGGCTGGATTTCCAGCACTAGATGGAAATTTTGAGAAATAGAAGACTCCCGTTCTTCACGCGAGTTTTTTTTTCATAGTAATATTATCATTTATCAACCCTTTTAATAAATTATTTCAAGCTCTTTTAATAAATTATTTTTTATTAATAACTGCTTGCAATCTCGTCCGTAGGGGGAATACCGAAAAGGAAATGGTCAGGGATTGCGAAGTTCAAGTTAAGGGAGACTTTGTCCTTGGAGTGCCATATTTCAGGTGTTTACATTTTATTTTTTTTAAAGGAAACGAGTAAAGCTTTTTGAGTGCGTTTTTTTTCTTGCTTTTATTCATGGTATACAGAACGTTGGAAAAAATGTTTTTTGAAAAAAAAAACCAAAATGGCGGCCGTTGCAGCTCCGCGAAAACAGGTCCTCAAATCGCGGGAGGTAAACGGCTGACATCACTGCTCTTTGTTGATCTGAAACACAAATTCAAAGCATATTATCAAACTGTGACCCTTTGGTCATGGAATGACGGATGGGTTTTTCGTTTAGTACAAATTTCGGAAAATGGCGGCAATTTATAAAAAAATCGAATTTCCGCGTTTTTCTTCGCATAAAAAGATAAATAATAAATGCAAAAATGTATCTATCGAAAAAACGATCCGTCATTCCGTGAAGACACATTTTCTGAGTATGCTCTCCCAATTTCAGGTCGATATGTTAATCACAGCTGTCAGGAGAATGTCAGCCATTTTCAAAAACGTGTTTTCGAGAAAAACGCGTTTAAAGTTTTGTAATGTGTTTACACAAATGTGTTTATAATTACCGCTAATCGGCAAGGCCTGGTCCATAGAGGCATCCCCCCTTTCCTTCTAGCTGCTCATGTTGAGCCGCTAACGTCTCCCGCTGCTCTTTCAAGGACAAAGTCTCCCTTAAGGTAATCCTATCGCCAGGCTTCGATCCATAGGATTTTCATAATTTTTTTTCGAGCTTCACTAATTATATCAATAAACATCTCTGCAAAATTTTACGGTCGGTTATTGACCTAAACACAGAGAAAAAAATATTAAAATTACGTATTTTTGTGAAGGAATTCCGAGACGACGTACAAAAACCCTATTTCCGGTCACTGGAAAAGTGTATATAATAGTGGGAATCGGTCAGATTCTTGAAAAATGATCAGATGTGACATACTTAAAACATGTAGTAACCCAATGCACCCTGAAAAAATTACGCTTATTGACCTAATTTTTATGTAATATCAAGTTTAATTAGAACTTCCGGAATTGGATTTATTACCACTTGCTACGATAAAGAGACGTGAGAGCAAGGCGACAGCTAACTGTGGTCCTAACCTCATCTCACTCATTCGAATTTCCACACATATTTCATTTTTAACCGACATATTTCGCCGACACAATTTTTCCACGCTTTTTACCAGTCGTGGCCCGAATACAATGCTTTATAGTTCCCGCACGTGACATTGTTTTGACAGAACGACGGTGAAAAGCATGGAGGTTGAATTCGCCTGGTTGAGTTAAAAGAGACGGATATAGAACCAATGTTGCCAAATATCGAACCTCGAAATACTGCGCGAATCGTTGGAATAACTATTTTCTCATTTTTCTAATTAAATGTCAACATTCATTAAACAGTTAACACATGGAAAATTAAGTTGTTATAAATTATTTGTTTTGCATATGTAAAAAATATAAATTGTAGAAGTCTCGAGTATGATCAGTGGTATGACTAGTGTGAAGCGATAGGACTACCTTAAATGGGATGTATAAAGTACATCGGTCATTATATCGTAAAAGAAATGATTGTACCAAGTATATCAACAAATAGACTGCAGTCATCGAAATATTTATACTAATATAGGGAATGAAGAGGATTGTCGACAACTTTCCGGTGCTCTCGTGCAAATATGATATGATGGGGCGTGAAGAACGAGTAACTGTTGACAAGTCTCAGGGTGGTCCCTCAGGAACTGGAAATAGAGAAGTGACAAGTGTGAGGTAAAATGGAAAGGGATGAGATCATAAAAGGGCACAAGGGCATACGTAGAAACGTTGGGAATACTAATGGCGGATGAAGACGGTCAGGTAAGGCTGCATCGCACAACCCGTTCAACGATTACAACAAGTACCGTTTATTAGAAGACCCTACTTTCATTTTACATCCATATGTATGCTTCTTCTACATACTCATATCGTATGCATTCCAGCCGAATACAATTACATTGTACCTGCGTATTTGGTAAATCCAAAAAGCGAATTTATAGTGTGCTGACAATGCTTATTTTTTATATTTTATAATAATTTATAATTATAATTTTATGATAATAACCAGTATTATTCCGGATTATTCATTATTCTGGAGTTCCCACGTATACTCTTGCGGGTTTTTACGTATTACTTTTCCCAGTTAAACCCTTTCCTATCGATCCCGACCCGATCTTTGCTAATCTATACTAACTTCCGTTGTGCCCACCGCCGTCTTAAGCTGCACTATAGCGCATTTGCCAAGGGCACGGGGGAAATGGGAAAACCCCGTATCAGTATGGACGGCCCCTTATTCTTCTGATTCTCTGGTCCACGGACTTTTAAACAAGGTATCTACACCAAGAGTCCAGAATTATTGGCCTCTTGCTCACTGGTTAAGGCGGGATATACATTTAGCCAGGAAAGAATAATCAATAGGGGCCATTCATAAAACACGTGACGCAAATTTTATCAATATTCGACCCCCCTCCCCCCCTCTGTGACGTTTCGTGACGGGTGCCGGTGCCCCCCCCCTTTCTGCTCCCGTTTTTCTTTCAACAAAAAGAAGCAAGTAAAATATTAAAACCATTTTAATAAGCTATTTCAGAACGAACCATTTATGTTGTTTACTTTCAGTAAATATATATGTAATATATAAAAACGTATAATTTATACGTTTATTTAAACAATTATCTGACGAAATTTTACACTTTCCAAAAATTTGCCTAAAAAATCGTCAGATAATTTTTAATAACAAATGAATTATGCAATATAAAAAAAATCCTACGTACTTCCATAAACAATGTATTTTTCAAGATATATTCAACATTTCAAGTGAATCGGTTGAAAATTGTCTGAGTTATGTTTCCGGCCAACTTAAAAAATGCAGTTTCGAGATAACGCTGCACAGCCGCCATTTTGAAATTCATCGCTTAAAAAAATTATTGTATACAGTCACCGGTATGTATGATAAACACCCTTTTTGTAATGTCGATTTATTTTGTAGTTTTTCTGAAAAAAAACCCCGAAAAGCCTATTTTTTGCGGCCTCTAGAGTGGCCTAAGGCCTTAATGGACGACCCCACGTACATTAATAATAAATAATTTGATAATCTTTTATCACGATGCAGCTAGAATGCAATCTGTTCCCGAGGATGTTTCAGGTGAGTCTCAATCGATATCAGAGAAGTTGCGACTTCCTCGTAAACGGAAATTTGGGTGGGCAGTACAGAAAATTTTCAGCGTCTCAGTATCACCCTTTTCCAGATTTAATATGCTTATAGCGTCTCGTGACTTTTGCTCGACCCCCCTCCCACCCCCCTGTGACAAAGTGTGACGATTTGCCTGACCCCCCCCCCTCACTGCGTCACGTGTTTTATAAATGGCCCCATATGAGGGATTTTTTAAACTACGAAATAATTATTCTACAATCATCAAACTTTAGGTATACTTTAATATTTAAGTATACAAAACAATTTTTGAAAATTAATTCATTATCAAAATGACGGAGCTGTGGGAGAGTGTTGCAGCACGGTCGCCGCGGGAGTTGCGAATCGGCGTGCAGTCCAGCTTTCCGTAGACTTTGTTTTGCAAATAAGTTCAAACATTTTTTCAGTTCGAACATGTATAGTTTCTATGTGACGGTTATTAAAACGAAGAAAATGAAAATTTAAGAAAATGGCAATTTAAGAAAGTCGTTTTTTTCCAATTTTTCAAAAGCAATTCTCGTCAAGTAATATGATCACTAATATTATCAATATTTCTACCAAGTTTCAACTCAATCGCCTTCATAGTTTTTGAGTAATCCTGCACGCCAATTTCGATAATGCAGTTTTGAGAAAAACGCGTTTGAAGTTCACGCCCGCTCCGAATCCGAGCGGTCAGGTACAGCGTTGACGGGCTGTAGCGGTTGAAGTTTTTCGAATTTCGCTTTGAAATTTTAGGAAAATATTCTACATATATAGTTCTATCATTTAAAGAAAAAAAAGAAATAGATTTTTTGATCGTTGTACGTGTATATCCCGCCTTAAGATGCCCGGGGGTACACAGCCGTCACCACTCTTTGCATGAAAACTAAATACATGAGTCCAAACTAGGCATTGCAAATGATTCCCAAGCATTGGGAATACTAAGGGTGGCGCTGCGGTCTTTCGAGGGTAATATGCTAAATATATATTTCGTGTGTATACAAAATATCGGATCCGATTGTAGGACAGATGACTAACTTATCTACTCTTCATTAAGTGCCAGGGTTATAATAAAATTTAATACTAAGGCGACTTCTCGCTTTGCAATTTTCAAAAAATCATTTTTTTTTTATTACATTTTTCGAAAGTATACATATCAAAAAATGTCCACCATTTTGTTGTCTTTGCATATATCAAAAATCGTATGATATGCGCTATACATACTGAATCTAAAACCGTTTGATTTTTTTGTTTCGTATGGTCCATCTCCGAGGTTTCATCAACAGCGCAGACCTACAATTTTTTAGGACATTTTTTTAACTACCATTTTCGTCTATAAATATTGACTTAAATAAATTAAAAAATTGAAAATGTATTTCGAAAGTGTATTTATTAAGTGTAACAACTTTTATATCAACATCTATAGTATAAACCTATTTTAAAAATAGCCTTTTTTAGCGTCTAAAGTGAGAAGACGCCTCAAGTGATACGCTGATTGGTACGAATACAGTATTGACGAAACACTATAATTTTTTTCACCGCCTGCAGGCAGATGCGTAGTCGTAATTAACTTTTTTTTTCTCTCGCACGTAATTTGTTGGAGTACAAAAACGAATACGTATTACAAAACTTGAGTCTGGAGATATGATTGAATTTCTAAAGAGGCTACCCGGTTTGCTTTTTAAATGGATTCTCCCTTAACATTCTCATGTGGACATTTCGATAACAACGAATAAAGTCGTCTAAAGTAGGATACTCTCAGGATTGGTCTGTTGTGAGGTTAGAACCTCGGCCGATGACTTTCACCTCGTCAACCGATATATTACTATATACAGTGTGTCCCAGAACTGAATGGTTTCCATGGAATGGGGGGGATGGGGGTGAAATTCTGAGTCGATTGATATAAGCATGTGTGGGTCTCAGATCAAGCCCTGAATTATTATTAATTTTCAAAGGCGGGCCAATTCGGTGCGCCGGATGAGCCGGCGTACGTCGGTAAGCGATGCGCGTTCGCCGGCTCATCCGGCGCACCCAATTGGCCCACCTTTGAAAATTAATAATAATTCAGGGGTTGATCTGAGACCCACACATGCTTATATCAATCGACTCAGAATTTCACCCCTAACCCCCCATTTCAAAATACGCATTCAGTTCTGGGACACCCTGTATATGGGTCTGTTCAATCAAGGCGCTACCCTTATTCGTATTTTTAAGTAAACTTCATTCACTGCCTCACAGTTGGAGTTTTTTCTTCTGTATCTAGTCTCCATAGCTGCGAGGATCGGCTATCATAAGCGAACTTAGTCTAGGTAATAACCATCAAGTACAGTAAGCATATCTCATTATTCATAGAATCAGTTTCAAATTCTGCGAAATAAATATCGGATTCTCCTTCAAACATGGTACGTAGCAAAAGTCAGCCGAGTTTATCAATCATGGGGAAACGTGAAAATTCACTTGTTTGATTACCTTTGCCTTTGAAGTATTCGTGCGGCAACGTAGCAAATAGTGGAAAGATCACTTGGAAATAAAGTAATTGGTGTGCCCGATGAAATGGAAACTTTTCACATCGAGAGAAGAAGTATTCTTTGTCGAAAAAAAAAAACATTTAGACGTTCGTCTATTAACATTTCAGTTCATTTTTAGTAAGATAAATTCGTTGTTTTAACCAAATGATTTTTTTTTACAATGATTCAAGTGTCTCACGCTAATGAAATTTGAACCAACATTAAGGCGGTCATTTCATGTGACAGGGCCAAAAAATCGAAAAACATGTTTGCACAAATTGCAAAAAATGTTTGCGTATTAATGAACCCGGTCTAGCAGACTAATGGTGAGTCAACATTTTCTTTGTGTAAATCATGCTGGCACTTTTAAATGCGTTTTCCTCAAAACGGCATTTTTAAAATTGACCTCCATGAGATATTAAAAACTATTGAACGGATTTCGCTCAAATTTTTGTGGTATGGTCAGCGTATCTATAGTTCTCACCCAAACTAAAATATTTCTGATACCTCCCATACTTATTTTAATCTGAAAAAGTCGAAAAAAAATGACGAAACTTGGAACTTAACTTTAAAAACCGTGCCAATAATTTAATTTACTCTAGTTCCGACGATAGTCTCTGGTCTACGAATTAAAATGCCGTTTGATTTTTGTACTTCCGATGAGCAAAACCTCGGGAATCATGGCAGCCGTCAACCAACTTTTTTCGATTCGAGAACAAAGTCAATTCAATATTTTTGTTTGATAAAATTATGAGGGACTGTAAAAATGTTAACAAAAATTCGAAGATAGTGTGTCTTAATGGGCCATCAAAGAAAATTCCCGAAAAAACGAAAAAAATAACTGTCACATGGAATGACCCCGTTAAATCAATTGATCTAGTCGCTTCAGCGAAGTGTGCCAAAAGTTGTGTCGCATTTAATGTCGCAACAGTTCCAGTAATAACCTAAACCCCGGCTCCGTATATCTCGGCCAATGTATTCTTTCGTCGGCATGTAGATTGTATGGTTCCACTGCTTATTTAATTGTGTATTCCAATAAAACTGATCCTTTTATAATAGGTAAATGAAACCTATTCGAATTTACGTTCATGTTTTTTATTTCATGAAAATCGATGGTCCAACTGTGAAATTCTGCCAAAAATCGAAAAATAACCGTAACTCCACGAATCAAGCGGCAGTTCTTGGAGCAGACGATTGCGAAGAGAATGCGCACTGAGCGGGGTTCCAAATCGAAACGACAAATAAATTGAATACCATTAAGTGGATACTCGTATTCTCGGTCAACATTCTTTCAAAAAGTTGGATTTTTTTCTCTATAAGTCGCTATCAATGTATTTTTACCCCCTGAACACAAATTCGTCATTAAGGTAGTTCCTCTGCGAAAATCTCAACCAAAAGTTTACATACCATGTTCATGTTTAAAAGATTGATAATTGGTTTGATTAGTAATGAATAAAATAAAAAACTACGCAATATTGACTCGGTACTAGTAGATAATACGATGGATATCATTTATTGCCGTAAAATATATTTTGTATTGTGTTTTTGATCGACCATTGCCAGTAAACTTTTTGCCGGGACTGTCCAGGCTTTGCCCCAATTGTTTTTTTTTCCAGGCTTTGTCAGGCTTTGCACCAAAATTGTGAAGGCTTCTCATGGTTATATCTTGGAAACTAGATGGTGAATCATTCTCATTTTTTTTCACATTATTCGTGATATCTTACTGTAGCTTATCCTCGTTTTTTTATCAATTTCGTAATTTTAGTTTTGACGGTAGAATTAGTGATGCTCTGTTTGCCCATCATAACGCATTTGTTACGTGTAAACCAAGCAAACTTTAAGTGTAAATATCTCAGGTTTGGGGTGGTCAAACTTATTCAAATTGCACAGATGTTTGGATAATGTATTAAATAACGTATATGTCAAATTTCAACCATTTCTTAATTCAACTCTTCTGTGGAGGTACTACCTTAATTCTCCTCGGAACCCTTCATTTCTTTAAAAAATCGTGGAAAACGACCCTTAAAGTGGCGTAAAAGTCGAAAAAATCTTTCTCCTTTTTAGCTACCTTTTATTAATTAGCAAAATCCTGAATTTTCAAACAGTCCTAGCGATGGTCCTATTTCAGTCACGGAAACTTATTGGGGGATTTCCGAAAAGGGTTTTAGTAGACTCACACGGAATATCACTTTGGTACTCTCCATCGCTAAGGGCAGGAAAACACTCTTAAGGGGTAAAACCACCGCGTCGTGACTGAAATGCGCAACAGCATGTCATATTTTTGCTTTATTTTCTTTCTTTTGCCACAAACATATTTTGTTTTTCTTTTTTGTTGGTTCGATCTCATACCACAAGAAAATTTCATCTATATTTCTCACTTTTTTATAGGATACTGTATACATATGTACAGAGTTTTGCAATTACCTAAAGGGGGAATTTCCAGGTCGCGACGTCATTCCGCTTTTCGTATTGACTCGTCTTTCTCTCTATCTCTCTCCCTCCCTCCCTCTCTCTCTCACTCTCTCTCTCTCTCGTTTGCTTTCTCGCTTTGTATCTGTGCTTGTTCCTCGCGTACGGACAGACTTTTTGTCTTCGACATCAACCGGATATCCCGTTCACCGCTAGCTATTGACAGCCGATTAAGCAAATCGCTGCCGGCTCACGATTTCAATTAAATTACCTTTCAACCAATATTAGAGATTTCAACCGTCTCTGCCATCCACTTGACCTCGCTTTTCGCTTTCTCTCCCTCTTCCTCGCGCCCCCTATTCATCTATTTTTAATATTTTCCACAATATTCTGTTTTCATTTCCTTCACATTCCTTTTGATCTAGTTTTCCTCCAACTCCGTTTCATTCCTGTACGGCGTAATTTCGCGATTCAGTCCAATAATGTACACACTCAAAATCTTCCGTTGTGTAGGACATTTTCGTGTCGACTTCAACAACTTTGACTGGAATGTAGACGGAAGAAATTGATTTAAAAATATCTAATCATCTGCTTCTAAAATACTTGGTTAATACACTCATTACAAAAAGTAAGGGAACAGTAAAATTTCAAAAAAATGTCATTGATTTTTGAATAGCTGTAACTTCGCGAAAAATGGGGTTTTGAAGCTTGAAATCTCTAGTTTATGAATCTGACCGGTAATTTTTTTTTAAGCAACACGCTCGGCGTCAATCGAAGAAATAGGACGAAGCAAACATTTTCGAATTGTTTTTTTTTCTTCAAAATCGTCCACGGGCTTAAAAGTTGTTTGTGATTGATCAACACTGGGGTCATTTAGCCTGACTCTTCAGCTTCAAAACGGTAGGTTTTTGACTTCTGTACGACCATTTTTCGCTGAGATATCGGTGTTTAAAGAAAAAAGGAGTTTTTTCGTAGATCATCAATATCTCATGAACAAATAATCGTACAGCGAGCTAAAGGTGGGTTTCGTAAATTGGAATAAATTCTCTAAAAGCACCTTTTGGTACCTTAGAGAATTTTTTTAACCTCAATATTGATTTGAAAAAGTACGAAAAAATTACGTTTTTTTGCTGTTTTCCAAAATCCACGTCAACTTTGCAAATATTACGAAAATGACTCATGTTTCTAGGGTTTTTTTGTGTTCAATACATAGCCAAAGACCCCCCACGATTTAAAATTGATCGGCTGAACCGTTATTTTTTACCGAACCGTCAAAGTTTTATAAAAAAATTAAAGGACCACTTTTATTGTTACTCAAATGTCAATTAATGATGATTAAAACAAAACAAACATCCGTTATTTTTTTCACAGTTTCGCAATAATTTTTCTTTAAATCTTGGAGATGGAATATTTGAGGCCGTGGACGATTTTGAAAAAAAAAATTCGAAAATGTTTGCGTCGCCCTATTTCTTTGATTCACGTCAAGCGTGTTGCTTAAAAAAATTTACCGGCGAGATTCGTAAACTAGAGATTTCAAGCTTTAAAACCTCATTTTTCTTTTCACGATACGACCATTTTTCACGAAGTTACAGCTATTCAAAAATCAATGAAAACATTTTGAAATTTTACTGTTCCCTTAATTTTTGTAATGAGTGTATGTTAAATCTATGTGGCTCGACGAAAGATGACACTTTTTTGGAGATCTTTTTGAGAATACTAAAAAAGCAATCAAAATGAGATTTAAAAGGCTTATTCGGTATGTGTTGACGTGTGCAAAAAAATGTTACGTGAATAAAAGAAATTGGTGGTTCAGTCGTAGCTACACTAGAGCGTTTTGTAGGCCCTCTGCGAGAGGGCCCAGAGCTTTTATGGATTATTAACAAAATATGGTTTTTTTCCGCAATATGGCACCGGTTTAAATATATTTTCTTCAAGTTGGAAAATTGGCCTTAATTTGTTTGTAAAAACCAGAATTGCCGATGACTTGTAAAAATCGTGGGTACTTATTTAGAGAATCTATCTAAAAAGCTAGAGTTGAAATTTCAAGTCAATTGGATGAAAATTGCTCGAACTGTGCGTCCTCCCGATTTCAAAACTGAAGTTTCAAAACTGATTTTGGAGCTATTGTCCACACGACGGAATTGAAGCTCTCATTTGAATTCTGCGTGTACCTACGGAGGAATTTTGTGATGCCTCTTCAGTCATCACAAAATTCATTGTACATTTTTTGAACAACGACCGGACTAAACGACTCCAAATCGTTACTTACACCGTCTAGGATGTTTCGTGTGTTTCGGGGCGTTTCAGAAAATAAGCTCCAATCATTTTTTTCTAACTTTTTGCGTATATTTCCTTTTGTACATAATTCTTGTGACGTTTATACATCATTTCAGCCAATAAAACAAACGTTAACCATTTTTTTTCTCTACTCAGACATAACGCCTTAATCATAATTGAATCTTCCATTCCATTCAAGTGGTGTATTCAAGTTTTCATTCAGTGACAACTTTGAATTTTAAAGATCCACTTTATTATTTTCTATTGCTTTCGCACATTCGGAGATTTCTTTCGATGCACTTGTTGCTTCATTTCCATACGCTCAACATTTCCTCAAAGGCCGAAAAAAGAATGATGAAAGTGGGCAATTTTTTGCGCACCACTAACGCCGGCAAATTTATAGGTACGAGAATAACAACTCTTCCACATCTACAGGGTGTTCAATAGGAAGTTGCTAAAACTAAATAAATGTCTCTTCCCTCCATGAATTCAATAGGGGTCCCTTTTTCTAAGGCGCATACCTGAGGCCCCGCAGTTTTATTCCAGCCGTAGTTGAAGCAAATACGCGCGCGTCAAAATGAGTGAGCTCACCACGGAAGAAAAAGTATATCTTATTGAGTGCTTCTTCTCGAGAGGAAAAATTTATAGTAATGCGTATAGAGGGTTTCGTACTAAGTTTGGAACTCATAGAGTTGCCAGCGAAAACACTCTGAAAAGGTAAGAATTGAATATTTATTCATATTCATCTATCACACAATTTGTGTTTCAATTAAATTAAACTGCATTGAAGTAATTTTACGTTAATTTTTGTAGGATAATCGATAACTTCGTGAAGTATGGTACACACCAGGACCGTAGACACGAGTTGCCAGGTCCATCTGTTACGGTGACTACACCAGAGAAGATCAACGAAGTTGAGAATCATTTCAAACAAAATCCAAATGATTCGATTCGGAAAGCTGCTCAAGCATTAAAAATAACCAAATCATCATTACACAACATTTTGAAATATTTTTTAAAGTTTCATCCGTATAAAATAAGCACTTATCAATTGTTAACTGAACATGCCATGACGAAACGCATCGAATTTTGTAACACTATTACGGGAATGTTTGAAGCCGAAGAACTTAGTGAGAAATTGATTATTTATTCCGATGAAGCACATTTTTGGATGAATGGGTACGTAAACAAGCAAAATTACCGGTTTCGGGGAACGGAAAATCCCAACATATCGCTAGCGAAGTCCCTTCATCCACAGAAAGTAATGGCATGGGCAGCGATTTCAGTAAAAGGAATTTATTAGCAATTCTTGGAATCTACGGTAACAGGAGAGAGTTACAAACAGCTTTTGGAAACGAAATTCTTCCCTTATGTAAAAAAGGGGGGACTGGTTAAAAATGTTTACTTCATGCAAGATGGAGCGACGCCGCACCGGACTCATGAGGTGTTTGAAGCTATTCATCGCGTATATGGGACTCGAGTAATCGGTCTGGGGTACCCTAAATTTGCTCAAGGCGGACTAGAATGGCCTCCGTACTCACCGGACCTGAACCCTTGTGATTTTTTCTTGTGGGGTTACATTAAAGATCATTGTTATGCTAAAAACCCCAGCACAGTAGAAGAACTGATCGCGGCCATCCAGGAAGTGGTTCGCGGCATTACGAACGATATGTTGGACACAGTTTTTCACAATCTAACGGTTCGCACTTCGAAAATATATATCATTAATCACTGTACTTTTTCGTTATTTTTATAAGATGTAATAAATTGACATAAAAAATATTTGACTCGGTTCTATTTATGTGCGTTTAAAACTGCATAGTTTTCTCTATTTAAAGCAATTTGGCTTTTCTGATTCTGTGCACGTGTTTTAAAATGACAGTCGATTAGTTTCAGTAACTTGTTAAGCCAACCGCATAAATTGCCTTAATTAGAGCAAATACTTTATTCTCATATCCATAGAATAAGAACAAATATAAATACAAAATAAAAATATATGCTCATATATTTTTTCGTTAATATAACTCGCTATGTCTCATGGCTTGCGTACGTGACCAAGCGACCAACGCACAAAGCAACTTTGTCTAGGATTAAGTATCGATATTTCTCGGCCTGCATATGCGCCCGAGCTCTCAACGTTTATATAAATATTTTATAAGATTAAATTTTATTGCGCTTCGCCTTCGGCGTGAGTCCGTTGTCCAAAACCCTTGAAACACTGCGGACTGAGTCAGACTAACGCGTGGGAATATATACTTATCGATGGGTCCCACGGATGCATTCCTAGAAATGCAGTCACGTAAACCCTTGCCCCACTATCGCTATCCGACAAATATCGGCCCTGCGTAGCACGGGACTGACGACCTATAAGTCAGAATCGTGAAATCACTGTTACGAAGAGCTTCTCTCTTAAAGACCTCGACTGTTAGCTGCTACGCTAGCGATACGCCGTACAGTACACGGGATAACACGCGCAAGTTTTCATTAAGAAACTCCGTAAATTACGCGAACGCGTTTGTTGTAACGTTTAAACCATCGCGCTAATAAACCGGAAGAGTGTTATCCGCATCCGAGTTAAAATAACATCGATGTAACGAACTGATATAAGTGTAATTAAATCATTGACACAATTAACTCGTGATCTTCTCCTTTGTGATAACCTGAAGACACCTTGTTCCAAATCCTGGCAAGCTCTGATTCTTCACCAGTTTCGCATCGTACTCACCAAGGTTCGTCCTCTTTCTGTAAAGACGTCGACTGTTTGTTATAACAGGAGTCCCAAGGAAAGAGACCTTTGATCAACATTTCGGCAAGTATAAAAATACACGTGAAACTCATCTCACTTCCAATATTGGTCCTGATTCTGACATCGAGGAAAGACTGCGCCGTCGATAAAGACACCGTTGGGCTACAGACCTATTGTTACGCGTATTACCATTCTGACACGTAATACAGCCCTGGAAAGGCTTCATCAAAAACTTAACCTGGCGATTCGAAAACCAGAGGTTCTTTATAAAGACGCGTTATCTTGTGATGTGTATTTTGCACAAGAACAGAGTTTATAACGAACGCTAGTTGGATTCGAGTCATCGAGCCATTTTGCGTAACATAAAATTGGCGATCCTGCCAGGATTACTCAATGAAAAATCGTAATACCAAAAGTCAAGTGAAAACTGGTTACCGAAACTCCACGACGGAGGGTGTAAAACTACGAACATTAAACCTGTGCACGAGTGAACGTTAAACAGACATTTAACTTAGTTAATTTTGTGTTAACGGAAAAGACATTGCCACGCTGAATTTTCCGTAAGTGAGTGACGGACAATTGTGTATTAAGGAACTTGCACGTACCGCGCATCTATAAGACTTCGCTGCAGGAGCACGAGCACGGGAAGGATTGAATAAAAACTGGGGGAGACACGCCTTCAGAAAATAACCTCAACTCCGACGGTATGCTGGATCATCAATCGACGCGAAAAGTCTACAACCGATCGTTGTAACAGCGTTCGCCACTTCAAGAACACCGAGATCAACATCATTCGACCAGTATTGTATACGAACACTGAGTAAGAGTAAGTTTAAAATCCCGCTCATTATGTAAGGGAATTAGAGACTCTTGCGACAAAACTTTTCCGCAGTTAATATTCTGCGCATGACAAATTAAAAATAGGAAGTTGTAACTACCTTATTCCCAAACAACGTAGTTAAGTAATTTTGTGTGTTTAACTTTAAAAGAACCACTAGCATTGGAAGCTATGTCCAGTCCAAAAGTAACGAAAACAGATACGGCAAAATAATAGTGTCTCGTTATTACAATAAATAAAAGACCTGGCGGTACGGAAAATAAGTAAATTCATAAATCTAGTGGTGCTAGTCGAAGTTTACCTTTTATGACCAATACCGCCTATTCTGGAATTATTTTGAGTAACAACATGAAAAAAAAAATCATCATCTAATTACTCAACCACATAGGATCTCTGATCACAAGAATCTTTGAGACACACAACATCGCTTGACACTTATTATAATTAATATAAATATATACGTAGAATAAGAACATAGCATTATATATACTATTTAAAAAAAAAGGAGATTAATAATCAACTACAAGAATATACATACATAAACGCAACTAAAATCAAAGGTAATGTCCATAGCAGGAAATAGTGTATCAGGAAGAAGCATTGTAATCGATGAAATCCCTAGTCATGTGAAGAAACTCAAAAAGGACATTTCACGAATCCTGTTCAGTTATTTTCTGTATTATAAAAATCACCCTGAATGGGAACCTAAAGAAGATTTATACGCCCTGAGAAAAACTGAGCAGATAGAAAAAATAACTTGGAATTTTCACGAAGACCCCAGTAATCACCCGCTGCTATTAGCATATCATGAGATACCTCATTCATTAAACCATGTTTTAGTAACCATAGGAAAAAAGAATATTGAGGAAATTGAAGAACAAGATCTTGCCATAGCACTTCGCCCAGAAAATCAGATCGCTATCCCTAAGTCGAGAGAATTAGAATCAGAAGCATCCAGCCTTAATGAACTCAGACCACCACGAAAAAGACAGTCCACAGAAAACCCTATACTTGCAAGAAATCTCGAAGAAGCTACCGTAACCAACTCTCAACTCACTCTATTAGTAAATAAATACTTCGACGAAGGGCTTACTTTAAAGGGCAAAGCGATAGAAGAAGTGAAATTACGCGACACAGAAATCGAACAATTACAACATGCACTTCAAGAATCAAAAAACAAGATAAGACCATTGACGGAAAAAATCAGCCTGCAAGGACAACAAATCTCCCAATTTAATATTGAGAGACTAGAATTCGAAAGAACCCAACTCGAATTACGCTCTGAATTAGTCCACGTACAGAAAAATAACAATAATAATCTTGCCCTAGTAGAGCGAATAGGTCAAGCGAACCTTGAACAGAACGACCTTATTAAAACTCTCGAAATTCGAAACCTCGACCTCGAAAACCAATTCGAAAAAACTTTACAGAAAAACCAAATAGAGCTCTCAGCAAAATGCGGCGAAATAAATGAGCTCAGACGTAATTTACAGGAGACCCAGACAGAAAAACAGCAATTAGAAAGGGAAAAATCAAACCAAGTAATTAAACAAAAATATTTACAAGATCAGGTAGAAATCATTAAGCAAGACGCTCAAGGCTATCGCGAACATATCGAGACCCTTGAGAGCACGAATATCGCGCTACAATCACAGATTATAGCACAGAAACAATACCTTGAAAAAGAAACCAGTGAGACCCAAGATCAATTCAAAGCCTTACAAGAACAAAACGCTCATAGACAGGAGCAAGTAATTAAAGAAATAAAAAGGAACTACGACGTTCAGTTCGATCGACAACTAAAAGAAAAAATACGAGAATTCCAAAAAACTGAAGAAAAACTTATTAAAGAGAAACAGCAATTTGGAGAACAAACGAGGCTAGAATTCCAACAGAATAGGGAAAGTATATTACGAGATTATAACGTAGAAAAAGAAAGGTTAGAGAACACCATCTTAGAACTACGAGCTACTGTTGCACAAAAAGAACAGCATATTCAAAAATTAAATTCTGGTATAGACGACTTGAAACGAATACACCGACAAGAAATGAATACTCTGACTATTACCAAAGACCAACAAGACCAGACGAACGAATACGAAATGCAAATACTGAAAACAGAAAATATTCAGCTCCAACAAGACCTAAAGACTGTAAAAGACCAAATAAAAAATCTCGAAACCATGATGAGACAACTTATACAGAAACAGGAGTCGCAACCTACCTCCTCACAACTAGACAAAAGGGCACCTCAGGATAACAGACGACCACCAAATCGATCTAATCGAAATCAACCCAGCGCACCACCACCTGGAAATCCAGACGACGACCCCGATGACGATGATGAAGACGCTGATAGCCAACCTAACGCCAGAGGAAATCATTACCGACCACATCGAATGCCTCACGACCTGCTACCGAACCAAACCGCACCAGCCAAGGAGACTATTGATATAGTACCCATTTTTACCGGAGACACGGGAGAAGGAGCAGTCAACATTTCAGAATGGACAACGAAAGTTGACAGAGCACGACATTGGACAATGCCAGAGCAACACGGCTTATTATTGGAAAAGATATTAACAATGAAAATCAAAGGAAGGGCACAAAGTTGCATTTCGAACGTCGATATTTATACATACGACCAGTTGAAAGACGTTTTGATAAAACGCGTCAACCCAGTGAAATCATCACTGTTACTCATGAACGAGTTGACAGCATGCATCCACACTCAGGGAACGATCCAAGAGCATAACACCAAATTCCGAAGAATCTATATATCTTGGTTAAACGCTAAACGACTCGAACTTAAACAAGCTCATCAAACGGATGAATCAATCACCATATATTTACAAATATCTGACAAAGATATCATTCAGACTTATCTGCAAAGTCTCAAGGAAGACACACGAGCCTATCTCAGAACAAAGGACATATATTCGCTCGCACAAGCAGAAGCAACTGCTCGAGAACACGAAGATTTCAAAAGAAGCATCCAAAGACAACGAGGAATGTTTCATGAACCTCAACCCCAACGTAGACCGGAAAAACCCAGATTCAACCACGAAAAATCAAGACTCAGTAATAAACCACAAGAAAACAGGAAATTCTTCTCAATGAACAAACCAAACGTCCACCACACTGAATACAACGAATGCGACTCACATGACGAAGAGGAAGGACAGGAAAGCATGACGGAAGAAGAACGACAGTATCAGAACGATATACAAGAATTCGACCTTGACTCGATAAACACAACCAGTCAAATGAAAAAGGCACTCGAATATATTATGGTAATGAATCATCCGGACAGAAAATGCACGTATTGCAAAAGGCCTGGACATACTGAGCTGTATTGCAACCAAAAGAAGAAAGATCAAGGAATACCGAGTCCTTTCAACAAAGGCACCAATCAGAAGAAGAAACCTACCCAAAAAGGAAACCAAAATTTTCGACAGAATCCTCATCGGAAGAAACCTCCTTAACAGGAAGTGAACACGACAAACGAAGAGCAAGAAAGCACAAGCGACGACGAGAGCGTCCACGACGAGAGTACATCTCCGCAATAGATAAAGGACACCTTTTCACCGCGAAATTCAACTTCGAACGGACGACATTCGAAACTTTAACAGCATTAATCGACACAGGAGCATCCATTAACATAATCAAAGAACACCTTGTGAAAGAAAAGCACATTGTTAAAAAACCCATCCTCTTTAACACGGGAAAAACGACAAATAAAACACTCGGATATACGTTTATCAAATGCAAAGGAAACATTAACGACCGACGTGACAAATTTCATATAGTTCCATCAGACTATCCGATTAGAGAAGACGCTTTAATAGGAACCCCTTTCATTCTAAACAACGACGTCATAGTTGACTTACCCCGGAGGAAAATAAGAGTTAACAAAAAATATCAAGAAATAGAATCATCCGAATTCACTGTGCCTGCCGGACGGTTTATAACTATCCCCGTAGAAGTAGAGAAACGGAAAGGAACAGTCTTAGTAAGAACCCCTCAAGGAGACAGTATCCATCATATAAAGGAAGGTATTGTAAATATTCCATTAGCAAACGAAGGAAAGAAGAACATCACTTTTCAAACAAAAAACATTCAAATATTTGAAGTAAAACCGAGGTTAACGAGCAACAAAAGTAACCAAAGTAATAAAAGAATTCAGGAACTGAAAACCAAGACTAGACTGGAGCACATAAAGAGTATTAAAGAAAAAGATGAAATTTGGAAAATCATACAGAACTATTCAGATCTATTCCAATTAGACCATGACAAGCCACCAAGTACCAACTTAGCAGAACACGTAATCGTAATTGACGAACCAACGAAACCCATCAATATCAAATCTTACAGACCACCTAAAATCCATCAGGAAGAAGTGGACAAACAAGTGCAAGAGTTATTAGAAAAGAAAATAATTCAACATTCTCAATCACCATTCAATGCACCCATTTGGATAGTACCAAAGAAAAAAGATGCGTCAGGAAAGACAAAATGGAGAATGGTGATTGACTATAGAAAATTGAACGAAAAAACAGCTCAGGATTCATACCCCTTGCCTGTTATAGAAGATATTCTCGACGACCTAGGAAAAGCCGCAGTTTTTTCTGCATTCGATCTAAGTGCAGGATTCCACCAAATACCAATGGAGAAAAAATCTAGAAAGTATACCGCTTTTAGTACTAACCAAGGACACTTTGAATACCTACAAATGCCCTTCGGATTAAAAAATGCACCGGCAACATTTCAAAGAATGATGAACACTGCATTAAGAGGATTAATAGGAAAAATTTGTTTTGCATATCTGGACGATATAATAGTTTTTGGAAAAACCATGGAAGAACATAATCAAAATTTGATAATACTCTTCAATCGACTGAGAGATACAAATTTGAAATTACAGCCAGATAAATGCGAATACGTGAAACCTGAACTCGAATATTTGGGACATGTTATTACACGTGACGGAGTAAAACCCAACGTAGAAAAATGCAAAGCTGTAAAAGAATTCCCCATACCTAAAACACCTAAGCAAATTAAATCATTTTTAGGACTCGCAGGATACTACAGAAAATTTATCCCGAAGTTTTCATCCATAGCTAAACCTTTGACTGACCTAACCAAAAATTATCAGGAAAACAAAAGTGGACCAATAACATGGACGGATAAATGTCAAGTAGCATTCGACACGTTAAAGAATATCCTCACGAATGATCCTGTATTAAAATATCCGGATTATACGAAAAAATTTGTATTAACGACTGATGCCTCAAATCAAGGACTAGGAGCTGTATTATCACAGGAAGGACACCCATGCGTTTATATATCGAGGACGTTAAATAAAGCCGAAACCAACTACACGACAACAGAAAAAGAACTACTCGCTATAGTTTGGGCAGTTAAACGATTCAGACAATATCTTTTAGGAAGAAAGTTTACAATAAAAACTGATCATCAGGCATTAAAATGGTTAGCTAATAAACCAGACCCTGCATCGAGGTTATTACGATGGAGACTTAAACTCGAAGAGTATGAATTCGACATCGAATACGTAAAGGGAAAACATAATGTAGTAGCTGACGCATTGTCTAGAGAAGCACATATGGAATTACCTGAGGACTACAACAAGGACAAGACATTTAACAACGAACTCATTTATCACATTGAAACAGATTCGTACGGGAACAACCAATATATAATTACCAGCAATATTGAGCAAACAGAATTTAAAATCAAACGAATAGCTCGGAGAAACACTTACAAACAGAGTAAAACAGCCCCTAATAAACTTAAATCAATGATAGACAATGTTCAGAAAGAATTCAAAACTATGAGCACCACGAATGATGAAATAAATCATGTGAAGAAAAGTCAGGAAACCCCTGAAAGCCGTAACCAAATTAATTACAACTTAAGACCAAGAGACTCAAACGCTATGAAAGATTTAGAGAGTTTCAGTGACGAAGACGAAACGAATCAAGACGAGACTTCAGATCAACCCCAAATTGATTTAGGCGTAGAACTGCCATATGACTATTATCAATACTCGACATACAAGTTGTTTAACCCCAACAATTTGGGACACCTTTTAAAAGAGAAACCCAATGTAAAAGGAAAACACTGGATAAAAATCACCCAACCGACAAATAATAAACCTCAAAGTCTCTACTATCAGATTCTTAATAAAGTAAGATCCAAGCTTACCATCAATAAAATCAAAGGAACTAAACATGTTAGGATATTTACAGATGATGTAATGACCAAAGCAGAGAAGGAAGAGATTTTATCGATATTGAGATTCTTTAGTATCAAAGACCACGAAACACAGTATGAATATTGCTTTTCGACCTTCAAGGAACCTGACTACATAGACAAAAAGAAAATAATAGCAGAAAGCCACGGTACTAACCTAAGCTCACACTTTGGAGAGTATAAAACTATACAAAGAACAAAAGAACACAGGGAATGGGAACGCCTCGAAGAAGACGTAAAACATTATATTAAGAACTGTAAAATATGTCAAAAATTTAAAGCTGTGAGAAATCGGAACATTGCTCCTGCTATTGTACCCGAACTGCCAGATAAGCCCTTTGAAAAAATTGCGTTAGACATATTCGGCCCACTACAAAGATCGCGTTCAGGGCATGAATATATCCTCAGTATACAAGATTGTCTAACTAAGTACATTGTATTATGCCCACTCGAGACAAAATCTAGCTCGGAGATCATCCAAACATTAAACGATGATTTTATAATGATCCATGGATCCCCTGATATCATTTTAACAGACCAGGGACAAGAATTTAATTCAAAATTAATGAAGGATTTCGAACAATTACACGGTATTTCGCATATCAAAACTACCGCATTCCACCCTCAAAGTAATGGGAGCATTGAAAGAATGCATTCCCTTCTTAAGGAATCAATAAAAACCATGTGTGAGGGACAGATAGACAATTGGAAAGATATATTGAAATTGGTAGCCTTCGCTTATAACAGTTCGGTACACAGTGCAACTGGATATCGACCTGACGAATTGGCATTTAATAGAAAACTTAAAAAGCCATCAAGCCTACCTCATAAAAAATCATTGACTTATGACGATTTATTAAAGAAGTGGACACATACGCACGACACAATACTCTCAGAAGCACGCGAACGTTTACAATTGAAACAAGAACAAACAGCCAAACGATTAAACGAAAGTAAAAATAAACTGGATTTTGATAAGATCAAGACGGGACAGAAAGTTTACCTTCACAACGAAAGTAAAAAACATAAGTTAGACCTCGAATGGTTAGGACCATACGAAATAATAGAAATTTACAGAGATAAGTCAAACCTTAAGATAAAAATCGATGATAAAGAAAAAATAGTCCACCTAAATAGAATAAAGTTATTCTTTCCAGAAGACGAACATAATGAAGACATTGCTGATGACAACGATCACGCTCATCGCAATTAACAGCGCTTTTACTATCGAACAGGTAACCTTCTTAAACACTTCATTCATAGAAGAATATCAGGCATACGTAGTGACCTATAGTGAAGAAATGAGGTTCTCAATAATTATCGACCTTAGGAGCATTTATACAGCCTAAAAAGAAATCGATAAACTAGCTGACCAATATGTAGAACTGTCAGATGATGTCCAAGAAATAATAAACCCCATCAATCTGAAGGTCTATAAATTGAGGAAGCAAGTTCAACTGTTAACAACCTTAAATCCTGGGATTAAAGACGATGATCACGTTTTTAGTAAACAACTGACAACGAAGAAAATAAAAAAGCTAAGAGAAAGATTTGAAGACGCTATGCCATACAGAACATGGGGAACAATAACACCAACCCTCAGTGGATACACCTGTTTACAAAGAGATGATATTATATATGACCTGCAGACGAAATTCTTACAACTCAATAATATTAAAGACACACCGGAAAATCGTAATAAAGTAATACCCACGCTCAAAAACTTAAAGGAAATAACCGAATATATCACAAAAACAGGAAATCAAGACCTGGTTGTTGCGTGCGATATATTGACTCCTAGACGACGCAGAAGAGGAGTTTGTAACTTTTGTGGTAATATCCAAAAATTCCTATACGGAACTGCTACTAGCGATGACATAGACAGGATCGACGATAACATTCAAAATGTAACGGATTCAGTAAACCTCATTAAAACCTCAGTTCAGAAACAATCAGCAGTTATTCGTAAATTAGCTACCGAAACAGGAGAACACATCAAAATGTTAAAACAAGCGCAATTCCGAAGTATGTACCTAATATCTCTCATGTCGTGCATAGATACTTTACTATTCGATATAAATAATGTAATACTAGCTATTGAAACCAAAAAGATTCTACCTCAACTAGTAGAACCGGAAGTCATTTTAGACATGATCGATAAACTACTAAAGGAATCAAACGCCGACCATGTGTTCAATTATTACAACGAAACACGAGCGCAACACTTCATAGATATCGCCGACAAAATAATACTGTTCAGAGGCAGCAATCTCATCTTCGAATTAACGATCCCTAAACTAGAAAATAATCAGTGGAAATTGTATAACGTCATACCTATCCCAAAGATTTACAATAATACATATGTCGTCGCTGCTCCAAAATATTCCCACTTGTTAAGACAAGGGAGCAACTATATAATAACTAATGAAATTGAGATTATGCGAATGAAGAAGATTGATAATTACTATGTTACACACTATAAGCACCCGATTTACGATAGAATCAATAAACCAACGTGTCAAAGCGACATCAAACAATGCGAGCTAAGTAAAATCAACGTCACCAACATGAGCTATATCTCATTATACGATAATCGCGGAGTGTTGTTAATACCGAACATTGAAAAACCAGTTCTGGTACTTGTAGAATGTAAGAACTATAGAAGCGAAATTTACATTAAAGAAGTGACACTGTTGAAAACAACGGATAAATGTACGCTAATGCAAGGCAATACCAAAACAATCCTGAATGGAATTCCAAAAGAATATCGATTGATAAATCCGAGTCTAACGTACTTGGCAATAAACTTTTCACAATTAGTTATGCGTATAAAAGATGTGCCAAACCAGATAGACACTACTTACCTAAAAAATATTGGTCAAGATCTAGATGACATCAGCAAAGACATAGAAAAAGCCAGTATCATACTTAAACACGACGAATTTTGGAAAACCATGAATGGATTACTCGATAAGCTCATTAAAATAGGTTTGCCATCATTAGGAATAACTGGTATATTGTTTGTACTATTGCGATGCGGAGCTGTAACGCCCGTCCTTAAATTTCTCAGAAACGGACTCTTCAAATGTTGTTGCCCCAGAGCCAATAAGAAAATTAAGAAATATGAGAATAAAGCGAAAATAGAACTGCAAAAACGTCAAAAACAACTAGAATACTTGACAGAACGGCAAGAACAATCAAACCTATCGGGAGCCCCGAAAAATATTGTAGCGGAACCAAAAGAGATAAGACCTTCGACATCTAAATTCATTATCGCCGAAGTTCAATCTAACTTGGGGGGTGTTAAGCCAACCGCATAAATTGCCTTAATTAGAGCAAATACTTTATTCTCATATCCATAGAATAAGAACAAATATAAATACAAAATAAAAATATATGCTCATATATTTTTTCGTTAATATAACTCGCTATGTCTCATGGCTTGCGTACGTGACCAAGCGACCAACGCACAAAGCAACTTTGTCTAGGATTAAGTATCGATATTTCTCGGCCTGCATATGCGCCCGAGCTCTCAACGTTTATATAAATATTTTATAAGATTAAATTTTATTGCGCTTCGCCTTCGGCGTGAGTCCGTTGTCCAAAACCCTTGAAACACTGCGGACTGAGTCAGACTAACGCGTGGGAATATATACTTATCGATGGGTCCCACGGATGCATTCCTAGAAATGCAGTCACGTAAACCCTTGCCCCACTATCGCTATCCGACAAATATCGGCCCTGCGTAGCACGGGACTGACGACCTATAAGTCAGAATCGTGAAATCACTGTTACGAAGAGGTTCTCTCTTAAAGACCTCGACTGTTAGCTGCTACGCTAGCGATACGCCGTACAGTACACGGGATAACACGCGCAAGTTTTCATTAAGAAACTCCGTAAATTACGCGAACGCGTTTGTTGTAACGTTTAAACCATCGCGCTAATAAACCGGAAGAGTGTTATCCGCATCCGAGTTAAAATAACATCGATGTAACGAACTGATATAAGTGTAATTAAATCATTGACACAATTAACTCGTGATCTTCTCCTTTGTGATAACCTGAAGACACCTTGTTCCAAATCCTGGCAAGCTCTGATTCTTCACCAGTTTCGCATCGTACTCACCAAGGTTCGTCCTCTTTCTGTAAAGACGTCGACTGTTTGTTATAACAGGAGTCCCAAGGAAAGAGACCTTTGATCAACATTTCGGCAAGTATAAAAATACACGTGAAACTCATCTCACTTCCAATATTGGTCCTGATTCTGACATCGAGGAAAGACTGCGCCGTCGATAAAGACACCGTTGGGCTACAGACCTATTGTTACGCGTATTACCATTCTGACACGTAATACAGCCCTGGAAAGGCTTCATCAAAAACTTAACCTGGCGATTCGAAAACCAGAGGTTCTTTATAAAGACGCGTTATCTTGTGATGTGTATTTTGCACAAGAACAGAGTTTATAACGAACGCTAGTTGGATTCGAGTCATCGAGCCATTTTGCGTAACAAACTTCCTATTGGACACCCTGTACCAAAGAAAAAGGAAATCTGTTTTTTTTTTAATTTAGCTTCTGAGCAAAGTGTCTACTTTCGAACTGGTATAGCGACAGGCGACGTGAAAAAACGACATGACTAAGCATCCAATATTTATAAATCTAGTGCACGGTGCACATTGATTCTTTCATATTTCTGTAACCACGCTTCGATCAAACTCGATCGATGGCATTCCGTGAAACCATTAAAAAATCGTGCATCAATACTATCGTTTTGCGACCCCCAGGGGCGTGCAACAGAAACAACTTGATCGCTTAATAATGATACCCGAAGGTCAATAAAAGCCAATGTCCTAACTGCATTGCATTAGCACAAAGCAATCGAATGCGATCGTTTTACAAAAGGTTTCGACTGCATGATTTTTATTTTCAAATTGCAACTCTATGCCGAAAATTGCACGAATATATTCGTTTACTGAGTTGTCTATTTTTACTGGATTACCTTTGATGCAATTGAATTTTTGTCGACTGCCCACCAGTCGGCATGTAGGAAATATCATAACTATATGAAATTATAGCATCCGATTCTTTGTTATTATGTTCATTTACTGTAGGGTCTATTTTCAAATCGGGAAATTTTCCTCGAATGAACACAGGAAGTCACATCTCGATTTGTTTCAATTAGTAAGAGAGAGAAAAAAGAGAGATCATCGCTATTCATTGCTTAAATCAATTTCGCTAACGTTTCGTGTTGAAATGGGTTCCAACTAACATCGACCTACCCTGAGTCGCGAAGTGTCTGAATTTGTGAAAGTAAAAAAAAATCCTTTCCCAGATTTTCCACTACGTTTCTTCGCGTATATGCTCTTAACGAGAATGGCCTGAAAGCACGTATGGACTAACCATACTCGAAGACTTCCCGAGAGAATTGGTATGTTGGAAACATCGAGGAGAAGGAAACGAACACGTTTCAGCCCGGCGAGCAGTCGCACGCAAGAGACAAGAAAAGGCGAAAAAGTAGAGAAAAAAGAGACGTAAAAGAAATTGAAGAGAACGAGAGGCGAATGGCCTATAGGAGGACCTATCCGTTTGGCTCTAAGCTTCGCCCGGAATTCAACAGCTACGTCACAGTGGATAAACAAGTGGTAACAAGCTACGTGTTCCCATTTCTTTTCTACATATATATATATATATATATATATATATATATATATATATATATATATATATATATATATATATATATATATATATATATATATATATATATATATATATATATATATATATATCGTAGATACGCCCTACGATCTTTTCTTTTTCTATCCTCTTTATCCCAATGTGTACTCATCCAACTGCACACGTCGACCCGGTTTCTTCTTCCGCAAGAAAGAGACGTAAGACAAATCCGTCCCTCGTTATAATTATCGAAAACACGTTTTTTTATTTCAATTTCTTTTAACAATCGTGCAACTAGCAAGAGTATAGCGTGGGTCGTTAAAAAATTGCGTTTGAAGAAGATTGCTGCAAAGCCAGAGGGGCAGTATTTTTTTCCACGACGGATCTCTTTATTTTTTTTTAAGAGTTCCGGACGATCAGTTTCTTGGAGAGATTTTTCTTTAAAAGCTTGAGCTTTTGGGAAAGCCGTTCCTCGGTCAAGACCCTTGGTCCATTTTTGGCACATTTTTACCCTTGCTGTAACAACAAGTAAAAGTTACCCTAAAAACAGAAAGAATGGTCAATTTTACGAAAAATACAGAAATGTAGGAAAAAATACCTGCTGAGTCTGCCCAGGAATTTCTTCATTCGGTACAAACCGGCCGCCGAACAGCAGAATAAATGTTACCGGTTGGTGGCCGACTTGCTCTACAATTAGTGGTTACAAGTACATTCGCGTAGGCTCCATTTGTTTTACGAAATGTTTGCGAATGAATCAACAGTTATAAAGCATTTATAAGCAGTTTTAACCAAGAGCATCAGGCTCCATTATGTGATAAGAGGAGTGAATTTTTGAATTGTACAAAATAAACATCTTTCGTATAGATAATTTTTTCCAATTGATTGTTGTATTGCGACGACCATTGAACTTCGTATTTCTCGTTTCTCATATTTCATTTGGAATTTATGATTTATGCGTTTGATCTTATCCGTACATTTTATTGGGTACTGACTTTACTCTCACAAAAGAAAACGGCTGCGTAAAAAGTACGAGCAAACATCGCGCAAAGTGTATGTATACTCCTTCGTTGGACGTCCTGTCAACGCGTACGAATATTTCGTTTTTGTGTGTACATATATATACAAATACCCTGTGCCTTCACGCGTACTTCATTCCAACGAATATCAATCCTCACCTCACCTAAACTAGGCTTAACATTCAAAGACCACTGACACCAATTTGGCTTTAATATTTTGAATTTTAACATAAGATCTTCATAACTAACGCTCTCAGGTTTATTAATAAAAGGGATCTGTATGGTAAAACGTATTCAGATGCTTTCCATTTACATACAAATTCTCGGCCTTCGAGCTGATAATACCTTCATACTGAATGAAAAAAAATGGCATTGGAAAAAACTTATAGTCCATGTCGAAAAATAATATTTGCCGTATACTAATTTAGGGTTCGAACGTCGTTTCCTCTTTTTAAAATCGAAAATCATCTTTTTAAGATTCAATATAATTTATTTATTTGTTAGAATGTACTAAAGGAATAAGGGGGCGTACACAAATTACGTAACGCCTAATTCCCCAATTTTCGATCGACAATGATCCTGGCCTCCTACGGGCAGCTTGTAGCACCGCATGAATTCTCCGCTCGCTCTCACCGGAAATAAGATGAAATCGAGACTGAATTTGGGTGAATCATTTCAGGGATGTCCGATTGAGACCCCAAAGACCATTCGGAGCATCGATTTCATCTTTGCTTACTTGTTGCCAGCTGAGAGTTGTTTCATCTGCGTTTCAACGACGCCCCAGTCCTTTTCCGGAATCGTTTGCTTGATTGAAGATGGAATCGATTATTGCCATGACGTGTATGGTCAAACGACGTTGAAAGTTGCGCGGAAACGTGAAACGCAATGTCGATTTTATCTTTAACACGTTAATAATTATCCTGCCGTCGTACTGGCAGCTTGCAGCACTGCACGACTTTTTCACCCACTCTGGCCGGAAATAAGATGAAATCGAGAACGAATTTGAGTGAATCATTTCAGGAATGTCAGACAGAAGCTCCAAAAAGCATTCGGAGTATCGATTTCATCTTTGCTTACTTGTTGCGAGCTGGGAGTTGCTCGAGCTGCGTTTCAACGAAGCATCAAGACCTTCTCCGGAATCGTTTGCTTCATTGAAGATTAAATCGACGACTGCCACAACAAGGGCGGTAAAAGCCACGCGAAAACGTTAAGCGCAATGTCGATGTCATCTTTATCACGTAAATAATGATGCTGTTACTTGTTGCGAGCTGAGAGTTGTTCTAGCTGTATTTCAACGACGCACCAGTCCTTCTCTGAAATCGTTTGCTTGACTGAAGATGAAATTGATGACTGCCATGACAAGCACGGTCGAATGACGGTAAAAGCCACGCGGAAACGTTAAGCGCAATGTCGATTTCATCTATATCACGTAAATAATTATGCCATTGTCGTACTGGCTGTTTGCAGGACTGCACGTCTTGTCCGCTCGCTCGCACCAGAAATAAGATGAAATCGAGAACGAATTTGGGTGAATAATTTCAGGAATGTCAGATGGAGACTCCGAAAAGCAATCGGAGCATCGTTTTTATCGTTGCTTACTTGTTGCTCGAGCTGCTTTTCAACGATGTACCAGTCCGTTTCCGGAATCGTTTGCTTGACTGAAGATGAAATCGATGACTGCCATGACAAGGACGGTCGAATGACGGTAAAAGCCACGCGGAAACGTTAAGCGCAATGTCGATTTCATCTATATCACGTAAATAATTATGCTGTTGTCTTACTGGCTGCTTGCAGTACTGTACGACTTGTCCGCTCGCTCTCACCAGAAATAAGATGAAATCGAGAACGAATTTGGGTGAATAATTTCAGGAATGTCAGATAGAGGCTCCGAAAAGCATTCGCAGAATCGATTTCATCTTTGATCGCTTGGTGGGAGGTGGTTGTTGCTCAAGCTGCGTTTCAACGATACACCATGCCCTTCTCCGGAATCGATAGCTTGATCAAAGATGAAATCGACAACTGCCATGACGGGGACGATCGGGCGGTGCGAAAGATCTTCTCATTTTGTTTCAATCCTCAAAAAACGTCGTATCGATTTTCGTCTCTCGGAACCGACTGATTTCGTCCCCTTTAATGAGGAAATGAAAAGCTCCTCCTCATGTTTCCTAATCCAGCCTTAACACACTTTGCATTGATATTCGTTCAGAAAAAATTATTTTAGGAGATAAATCCGACAATAATACAAGACGGCGTGGTCGAATGAGAAATGAAATGCGGAAAACATCCAATCCTCGAAAATTGAGCATCAAATTATTGAGAGTTTGTTAATAAAAATTCACCTATTGATTTTTTCTATATGCAAACAAACGAAAAATGATGCATACATTTAACTGAAGTCAAATGTTTTTCATGTCAGATTTCGAGTAAATCTTGAGCTATGAAGGTTGCTACACGGAAGGAAACGTCTTCTCAAGCGAAATTGCGATGACTTGTGCTAGCTGAGCGTCCAGCGACCCTTAGGGCTGTTGAGTCTTCTGAGGAAACGCAGTCGCGTCGCTAGGGTGATGCTGAGCGTCATGCCGCTTTGAGAGCTAATGAGACTCGAGAACAAACGTAGTCGCGTTGCCAGGAGGATGCTGAACGTCATAAACAAAAAGAGCAAGCTTTTACTTGAAATGCGTGCAATGTATTTGATAAAGCTGACTTTCATTACGACGCAACAATTGCACAACACACCATGCGTGTCAATACTGCGGAGCTTTGAAGTGAAATGAAGAAACACCAGCTAGGTGTTGCTCTGGAGGCAAAGTACATGTTCCCTGTTTGGAAGAGCCAATCGAATCTTTAAAATCGTGGGCGAAGTCGCGGGTAAAAGCTAGTATATATATATATATATATATATATATATATATATATATATATATATATATATATATATATATATATATGACGTTTTTCCCTATAGATGGCTTTAGAGTCGCACAACTTTGGTAATACTAACCCTATCAAGCCATACTATAGCGCATTTAAAAAGTTACAGTCCATCTATCACTAAAAAAAATTGTGGTATTTGTTCATTCAGTGAAAAGTAATAGCGTTTTCAAAATGAGCCAAAATTTTGAAAAAAAATCGCTATAACTTACAATATTATTTCGACCTAGGCGATAACGCTTCGCAGGCTTGCGAAAAAAATCGTGGTGCTTATTGTGAAGATGCTGCATCGAAATCAGCAGCACGCAAATGGTTAGCTCGTTTCCGCTTTGGAAATTTCGATGTTAAAGTCGCGCCGTGCTCTGGTCGACCAATCGTTGAAAAAGTCGAAGAAATTATCCAACAAATTAAGGCCTTAGGCCACAGTAACGGGTATAAAATCATGTGCGAATTTAACAATTTTTTTGTATAAAATAGTGATTCACTCATAAAATCAATTACACATCTATTTAGTATGAATATCAAGCTGTCAGAATTTTTTGTCGATGTACAAAATGGCCGACTACTCGAAACTTCTCGAAAGAGCTTTTTTCCAATTGGCGTGACAAATAACTTCAACAATTTTCACTCGATTTACTTCAAATTTAAAAGGTATGTTCCTAATTGCATTTCGCAGAGAAGTACGCACGGAATTCCTAATTAATCGAAAAATTTTCATTTTATGAGCAGTTTATGAGCAGTTATGACGAAATTTTTCACTGAAAATTCATTTCTCAAGTTCAAATACCTACAACTTTTGAATCAAACGATATTTTTCAAATTCCCTACGTACTTATCTAGGTATTCTAATGTAGATTGACGAGAATTTTTGTTTTTTGTTCTAGGTAAAAAATTGTGGATGCCAAATGTCACGCCGCAGAGCGCCTAAAAAAAGATAACAAAAGAAAATATTAGTAGTCGGTCAGTATGTACATCGAAAAAAAATGTATATATATTTTTTAACAGTTTGATATTCATACTAAATAAATGTGTAATTAATTTTATGAGTGAATCACTTTTTCGTACGAAAAAAATTGTTAAATTCGCACATGCTTCGATATCCGTTACTGTGGCTTAAGGCCTTAAGGAAGACTGGCACGTTTCATCATATGACATAGCTGCGGAATTAAACATCGACCATAAAACAGTTTTGAACCATTTGCATAAGGCTGAATACAAGAAGAAGCTTCATGGTTGGATACCACATGAAGGGACCGAATTTCGAGCCATTTTTGGAGAGATTAACAACGGGTGATGAAAAGTGAATACCGCTCAAAACGGCACATATTTGGCTTAATAAAGTTCATTTGAAATATTTGAAAAATGTGTTTGAATTTTGGTTAAAAAACGCCACGATGTTTTTACCCAATATATACCCTTTATATATATATATGTGTGTGTGTATATATATATATATATATATATATATATATATATATATATATATATATATATATATATATATATATATATATATATATATATATTTATTTGGGTCACCGGATAATGTTCAAAATTTAAATTACAACATTCGAAATTGAAAGTCCAAAGTTTCAATTTCGAATGTTGTAATTTAAATGTTGAACCTTATCCGGTCACCCAAATGTAGAATTAAATGATAAATAAAAAAGTTAAACAATATTGTCCATTGTTTACTCGAAAGATCTAATGATCTAAAGATCATCTGAATAAAGGGTGGATAACATTGTTTAAATTTTTTAATTTATACTTTCATACTTTATTTGCGCGGCCGGATAAGGTTCAGAATACAAATATACAAATTCAAAATCGAAAGTTTAAACCCACATGCCCGAATGTAAATGCGAACTCGCGCCTGTGCTCGCTTGGACGCCGCAACTACTGTGCCATTCTTTACTCACCGTTCGACTTTACTCGTCAATGTCGCGGGCGATTTTTGCCGCACAGCATTTTTTAAAAAGCATGCAAAGGTACACGCTATATGCTCACGACCGGAAAACTGGTCGTTAGGATACACCCGATATCTTATATTCATACATTCTTTTATATATATATATATATATATATATATATATATATATATATATATATATATATATATATATATATATATATATATATATATATATATATATATACATATATATATATATATAGAGGGTAAGGCACCAACTGTTGCCACCTTGAATATCTCTGTAATTATCGACTTCACAAAAAAATGTTTGAAACAAAAGTTGTACCGTACGAAAGGGGTCATCAAATGCGACCATTTTTTTTTATCTCAGTGGAGGCGCTGTCGTACAGTAAAGGTCACCTCCACTTTTTTAAATGGGACGGTACATTTTTCTTTCAACTATCTTGTAGAGCATCGAAAACTGCATAAAAAACATTCAGGGGTCAAAGTCGTTCAAGGTCATTTAAGATAAAAAAGTGACATGAACTTTATTTTTATGTGAAATTACCTTTATTCGAAGTAGATGTTCAAAGTGATTGCCATTGGAATCAATGCAGTGTTGCAATCTCCTCATCACGGATTGTGTAGAATTTCTCATCGCTTCGGCGCTTATCGAATCACAGGCTCGAAGAATTCTCCCCCGCACATCATCCGGCGTAGTTGGACGTTCTTTATAAACAAGATCTTTCAAGTATCCCCACAAGAAAAAGTCCAGAGGCGTCAAGTCTGGCGAGCGAGCCGGCCACGATACAGCTCCTCCGCGTCGACTCCAACGATTTGGAAATCTCTTTTGCAATTCATTTCTAGCTATCAGCGAAAAATGTGCCGGGCACCCATCGTGTTGATACCACATTCCGTTCCTTGTTTCCAAAGGTATTTCTTCCAATATCGGACCTAATGTTTCTTGAAGGAATGTGGTGTACTTCCTACCATTAAGATTCCCTTCGTTGAAAGAAGGGCCTATGATTCTATCCCCAATAATCCCACAGCATACATTAACCGACCACGGTCTTTCGTGTGCAACTTGCAGCAGCCAATGTCAATTTTCACTTGACCACAAATGCATGTTATGCAAGTTAATATTTCCATGATTCGTGAATGATGAATGGCAATCACTTTGAACATCTACTGTGAATAAAGGTAATTTCACATAAAAATAAAGTTCATGTCACTTTTTTATCTTAAATGACCTTGAACGAATTTGACCTCTAAATGTTCTTTATGCAGGTTTCGATGCTCTACAAGATAGTTGAAAGAAAAACGTACCGTCCTATTTAAAAAAGTGGAGGTGACCTTTACTGTGCGACAGCCCTTCCACTGAGATAAAAAAAAATGGTCGCATTTGATGACCCCTTTCGTACGGTACAACTTATGTTTCAAACATTTTTTTGTGACGTCGATAATTGCAGAGATATTCAAGGTGGCAACAGTTAGTGCCTCACCCTGTATATATAAAAGCATGTATGAAGAAAAAATGATAGCATTGAAATTCATTGGTTGTCTGAAATTGATGTAGCCGTGCATGGTTAGTAAGGCAATAAACGGGATTCTCAAGGGACATGCTGTGATCCTACGGAGAATTTCTGAAACCGATTTCCGCACGGAGTGCTTTACATGGACCAGGAGTCAAATTTTCATTGAATTTCGCGTCTTTTCCTTCACCTTCCCCGAGGGAGATCGAGAAGATCCACGTACGGGTTCGTCCACGAAATCCCGCGGGACGTTTGCCTCAGACGCGACAAACGAGTGTAGGAAGGCGGTGGCGATACGTGCCATTTTCGCAGCCGCTGCGCCGAGTAGAGCCAATTCTAACGTGCTCTATATATATGTGGATCCTACTCAATTCATCTTACTTTTACTCCCCACAGTACGGTGCGATCGTCCATTTCAAATTTTTTCTACCGATACCCTTTTTTTTTATGGGCAAGTACGAGAGCGGTTCGTGTTTGCCCACTTTTTAGGGTCATGTGGACACGAAGGACTCATCATTTCGCCATGTCCGTTGGTCCGTCTGCCAAATATCATAAAAACTATGCAGTTTGAATAATATTGATTCATTTACAGGTGTTTTTCGTAGCGAATTTATTCGCTTCAAGGCTGCACACGCAGATTGTGAAAACAATCGTCAGTCGGAGAACGTGGTTAATTATTAGTGATTAAAAATTGAAAATTAAAAATTAAAAATTCGAGCCCACCAGACCTCCTGTGCACCCGGAAGGTTGACAGGTTACGCCTATAGTTTCACCAGTTGAAAACACTGCATGTTCGGGATTTTTTCTCAGAAAATCATGATAATACATTTTTACAAAAATTAGGTAGATGAAAAAGTATCATCTGGAGAAGAGTCTGTAATTCTTGTGTGCAAAAATATTTAATTGTAATCAATTCACAGCCATTGTCATTGTACAGCAATGTCCTTGTGAACCAAGTTATCTATTGGGTGGACAAGTAAGTTTTAAGGGGTTACCCCCACTTGCGATTTTGAAAAAATCGATTTTTTTAATTGCATTTTTTTGAAGTATAAGTATCTGAGAATATGTCCTGAAAATTTCAAGTCGATCCGAACAAAATTGACTGAGATATGAGCGTTGAAAGAGAAGAATCCGCGTTGAAATAGCGTTGAAAGAGAAACTTTAAACGCGTTTTTCTCAAAATAGCATTTCTGGAGTCGGTGACCAAGATTACTCGAACACTAATGAACCGATCTTCTTGACATTTTGCAGGCTTATTTAATACATAAAAATGTAGTCTTTGATCGTTCGATTTTTTTTTCGAAAAAAATGGCCGTTTTGTAGCCAAAAAACGGCCGTTTTTTTTCGTTAAAATGGAACCATTAACTTTGACTGTCCGCTATTTTGTGAAAAATGAATATTTTTTAAAATCCTTCGATTAAAGACTAGTTTATACTTATATTTGACTAAATCCAGCCGCATTTTTTTTTCAGATGATCCACTTCGCCGCAATGTTCGTCACCGCAAACCGTGTATATAAAAACATTATTTCATTGACGGCCATTTGCCACTAAACAATGTAATATTTTTCAATAAAAAAATTACTGAAAGTTCTTCAAGATGTGTTATTTAAGATGGTATATTGATCAATTAAAAAAGTTTTGTAGTTTTCTTTAAAAAAATTCATGAAAAGGGCCTTTTTTGCGCTACAAGTGGGGGTAACGCCTTAAAAGATTTACAAGGGAGGCATTACTAGTATAAAAATCGCATCGGGCCATAACCTTATCACCTTCATGTCAAAGCGTCATCATTAGGCTTCAGTACCTTATTAGGCTTAATTAGTTTCCAGTACCCCGCATTTTGTCGAAGTGTATACGACAATGTTTTTTTGAACTCCAAATATGTTGACCCTTGTGCCAACGAAACGCAATTTGTAAGAAGCTTTACTTTTCTGCTTCCATGTGAATAAAAAGCAACTGCAGGTCATCGATTGCTGTGTGAGGCTCATGGGGACCTTGCTCTATCAATCTCAACTTGCGACTACTGGTTAAAACGGTTCAAAAGTAATTTTGACACGGATGTTAAGGAACGTGAAAGAAGGCCACAAAGGTTTGAAGATGCAGAATTGGAGGCATTGTTGAACAAAGACTCGTGTCAACCACAACGAGAACTTGCAGAGTTGTTGAGAGCAACTCAAAAAGCATTGTTACCATTTTTGCACAATAAAGCCCAAATTTTGACAAAAAATCCTTTAAATCTTACATGTGCCCCTAATAATGTGAAAAAATTAAACAAATTTCGTTGGTTATTTACTCTATCATATGATTAATCGAAAGAATTTTCGAAATACCTATCGAATTAAAAAAAAATCGCGTGTGTTCAAGCTGAGTCTTGATTTTTGCGAAAAAATAGGCATTTTTCGTTCATCAAATCGAAAGTACCAATACATGGGGGAAAAAATCCTTCGATCGAATACTATATCCCGAATAGAAATTGTGCTAGCCTATCTGCGTTACGACCTAGTAACTGGCTTGCCCAATTAAGTTCATACCAACTGACCAATGGTCGACTCGCTGTGAGCTAGTAATATTGTGAATGGTTTGTTTTGCAGCCCTTCCAGTCTAGTCACTACCCAGCCGATGTTGGTCACAAATGACAAAGTGTGGTTATGTGACTGCGTGGCCTTCCATCGAGCGATTGGCTCATGGTTGGCTAAGCAACTTGAGTTACAGATGACGTTGCGAATGAAAAAAGTCCCCAAGTCGGTATCTCCCGATGACCTAGCCAACAGTAGCCAACTGCAGCCGCACTAGCCGGAATAAATGATCGGACAAATGCAATTTAAGGTTATGTAATTCTATGCGATTATCGCTCTCAATGCGAAGGCAATTGAGTCATTGATCCGATAATGTTATTTACATTTGTTAATCCACCCAATTTTCAATAATCTAACATTGTGTAGTGTAACATATGTAGACGATACGAAAATTCAGAAATGAATCAAGCAGAACTGACTCAGTGGACAACGTCACAAATCATCACCCCGGGGTCATCACGTCACACATCATCGTCCCGGGATCAAAACCACGTTACGGCGTAAGCGTTTTTCTGAGATAATTTAAAATTTAACCATTAATATATTTACAGCGCAAACATCAAAACCGTAATTAATGAACAACGAAGAATATCGTAAAAGGGTCCAATGATGTAAATAATGTGCAAACAAAATTACGAAATATAAATATATATTTAGCCGCGATTTTTTTTAAATCTAGTTGCCACCTAATTTTTTGTTCCCAGTCACTACGTGAAAAAACTAAGTCAGGAATATTATACAGCCGTGAGATATTTCTTTCTATCTAGTCACCATCTAATTTTTTGTATTCCGCCACTAGGGGACCAAAGCGTTGCAAGGCTGGGTAGTCAATAGCTAAAACGGCTAGATAATACCGATTCGAAACATAACTTTACTAGTTTGTGGCTAGGCGGTGATGAAAAACGTTTTGCACTCGGGATTATTATATATTGAAAAAGCCCTAAAAATTCCCGAAAGGTCGATCAAGTCGTTTTTGAGATATCAGGCTCACCGAATTTGAAAGCGTACTTGCGAGAAAAAAAGGGTTTAAGGTAGTACTAGGAGATTGACTTGTCGACAGAAAATCTATAAATTATCGAATCTCAAAAGCGCACAATATAATCTATTTGGGTATAATAATAAACATGATACAGAAAATAATTATTTGAGAAGTGCATGTGATAACTGTTTGTATTATAGTTTGGTAAGTGAAGTAAAATCGCAATCAAATTTCACTTGAGTTGTCACAGGCAGCCATTTCATAATTCTGGCAAAATCCGTGGCAATGCTGTATTCAGATGCTTTCTCACGTTGAAATTCCAGGGAACTTTTCAAAGATGATATACTGTCAAAATATATTGGTTTCGAAAAGAATTATTTTTCGACTTTTACAATTAGACGTAATCCATTAATAAACTGAGTACGATAGTTATTGTGAAAAAAAAATAGCACGAACAGTTTTCGCCACCGCAGAGTATTGCAACTTTATGTCTGCAATTAAGTTTTTATTCAAATATATTGTTCGGGAGCATCTATAAGGATTTTTAAGAAAATAAGGATAATGGACTGATTTTTCGGACTTGGTATAAGTTTCTCTTTCACATAGTCGCATAGTCAAATGCCCTTTCCTATACACCGCGTAGGTATAGTTATATTTCTGTGAAAACATTCGTTTCTTTTTGAGAAATGACACGAGCTCGCGCGACACCTCCGATCCCAGTTGGGATTCTTCCAGCATCCCGCTACCCCATCCGCAGTCGTCGAATCCGTTCCGTTTTATGGGTGACAAAGCCATGCCGGAAACGGCTCACGAACGTGATAATGTTCCCTCGTAATTAATCCACTTTTGCGACAAGTCCTCGGGCTTTTCGAACGAGCTAAAAGTAATTAGTAGGTACGTGTATGCGTTTGCGAGCGCGTGTAAAATTCCAAAAAAAAAAAATACATGCTAGTCACTGAATTTGTATTGTCTTCGGGATTTAAATAAACAAAAGGGAATCGGTATGTGGGATTAAAACGAGCGGATAATTTCTACATCCAGCGCTGTACGAGCAATAATTAATTTCATCGAATATATTGAAGCTTTGAATTTTTAACGATGAATATTTTTATAATTGAAGCTGCTCAAAAATTCACTGAATAAATCAATTAAATTTAACTGAATCAGTTGGGTGACGGTATACATGTGAAAATGGGAATTTAAATCAATTGATCGTGCTGGAGAGGTAACCAGATTTCAGTATTCAACGTTGTCATGTAGTTGAGTTTATGAATAATGAACGAAGAGAGCAAGCTTGCTAATATATGGAGCAGTTGTTGTATCACTTTGTTGTTCGCTGGATTCAAGGCACCACCTTTTCATTTTCGGAAAATCGAATTTTATGCTAGATGTGTTATTTATACCGTGAAGAATATTTTAACCGTCTAAACATGTAAAAAGTCCAACATTACCAACATCTCAGGTAACGAGCGCACACGTGCGAGCGGGCAAAGCCTTGACAAAGGATATTGTTGAATGTGTACAGAAAGGGTAAATAAAGTTAGAAGTCGTTTCGACTTTCTGAAACTTCAACGTAGTAGAATCAGTTTGCTGTGTAACGAAGTAGACTACAAATCGTTATGTGAGAATATTTGTTTTTAATTTTTTAAATTAAAAGGAATTGTAAAAATGCCGAAAGAAGTAAATATACTGGCATATTACTAATGATGCAATTATTAAATCTCAATGTTGGTCCAAGCGGTATACACATATATCCATAGCCAACGATGGCCCAGCAAGTCACCAAAAAGGCCAGGAAGTTTAAAAGAGCAGCTCAACAGGAGTCAGAGGAAATCGCAACATCAATGGCAGACCTCATATATGGTCCAGGTAATATAAGAAACATATGGGATTTTAAGGGGTGAGATGCAGTCAGAGGCGTGAAAAAACGAGCATTGTCAACAAATTTGTTTAAATAGTAATTTAGTTTGTTTTACAAAAGTGTTTACACATACTTTTTATGTCATATTCCATCGACTTGAAACTATACCTGTGGTGGTATTATATACCACCGACTTGAAAAACATAGTTTCGAGAAAAGCGCCTTTAAGGTAGTACCTCCACAGAAGAGTTGAATTAAGAAATGGTTGAAATTTGACATATACGTTATTTAATACATTATCCAAACATCTGTGCAATTTGAATAAGTTTGACCACCCCAAACCTGAGATATTTACACTTAAAGTTGGCTTGGTTTACACGTAACAAATGCGTTATGATGGACAAACAAAGCATCATTAATTCTACCGTCAAAACTAAAAATAAGAAATTGATAAAAAACGATGATAAGCTCCAGTAATATATCACGAATAATGTGAAAAAAATGAGAATGATTCACCATCTAGTTTCCAAGAAATAACCATGAGAAGCCTTCACAATTTTGGTGCAAAGCCTGGCAAAGCCTGGAAAAAAAAACAATTGGGGCAAAGCCTGGACAGTCCCGGCAAAAAGTTTACTGGCAATGGTCGATCAAAAACACAATACAAAATATATTTTACGGCAATAAATGATATCCATCGTATTATCTACTAGTACCGAGTCAATATTGCGTAGTTTTTAATTTTATTCATTACTAATCAAACCAATTATCAATCTTTTAAACATGAACATGGTGTGTAAACTTTTGGTTGAGATTTTCGCAGAGGAACTACCTTAAAGTTTTTCAATGTGGATACGGTATTATATGTTCGTAAAATTTTGAGCTCGAGGGATGAAGCTAAACATTTTTTTCAGGTATTTTGATCCGCTGAATCCGAATATCACAATTTTTTGCCGAAAAGTCGAGCATTCAATTGCTTACAGCCAATTGTTAATACAATTTTTCAAATAATTATAGTTTTTCGGGATGAATTAGTCTTTCAAGCATTTTGGGCAATTTTAAAACGAAAGTATTCTTTATAAAATTTTGCTAAAGTTTATAGTTTTTGAGTAATACGTTTTTGAAAATATCTACAAGTTTTCCAATTTTGCACTTGATTTATGTATAGAAATACTAATTAAAAAATTACTTACATCGAATCATCAATTCCTGCCCCATACAAAAGGGCTTCTGCCGATGTGGAAGCTTCCAAAATATCAATTTGTTGTTGTCTTCGAAGCATTCTGCCTTCCCGGGTATTATCATTTGCGCGTTTATCAGTCGCTACCTGCCATTGAGGCCCGACGCCCCATCACTAATTATGGGATATCCCGGAAACAATTCATCGGATTGACTTGAAATTTTCGTGGAATATTTTCGAAACATCATACTTCAAGAAAATGTAAAAAAGTCTATTTTTTTAAATTCTGACTGCATCTTACCCCGTAAGATGCTGACACGGTACTTTTTCCTTTTGCGTTTTCATCGATGCAATTTTTGTCAAACCGGTGGACAAAATATCTTGAGATCTACTTAACCGATTTTTATTAAATTTACGGGTGTTTCTCTACTAATTGGAAAATCGCCCATACAAAGATGTCGCATGCATTGTTATTCTTAAAAATAAACAACAAAGTATGTATAACTCAAGGCAGTAATAAATTAAACATGTGTCATTAAAAAGCTGACACGTTTTTTCTTTATTTTGCAACATACGACCGATTTTATGAAAATTCGTGACAGGGAACTGTGATATCTTCCAGAGAACTGTTTAAATAAAAAACCGATTTTTTCAATCGTATTTAGCCAATCAATTGCCTTCATTTTTATTGAAACTTTAGCATAGCTTATTACGTATAACCAATGGCTGAATCAAATAAAAAATAAATGCTGAATTATTGATTTTCTTTCGGTCGAACCTATTTTTACCTCATCGTCTCAAGTGGAGCAGCATTCCAGCATAAATGGAATTAAACTTATTATAAAAAACGTTTTACTTTCAAAACGTGTTCTTTATTGAACGTCTCATTTTTTAAAATAACAACGTCAGTCTCGTCATAATCTACACAAAGTAGATTATAGATTAAAATCTTAACTCTTCGTACAATACAAACATTATCTTATACTATTGAATATCACAATCAACATCTTGTGACTAATACTTTTAGTAGTATGTAATTAAATAATTTTCATTATAGCTTACGTCAAAATCAGTCTTATCGTTCTTTTTGTTAGAAACAATCAGACCTAATTTATTGCTCATAGACCGGTACAGGTGACTTAAAGTAATAAGATATTCTTTTCCCTTTTAGGGTCTGATCTGAATTTTGTAATTTTTGCAATATCTGGTCGAAAGCTATATCAGAAACATCAATATCATCAACTCTGAACGTGTGACCCTTATTGTCACAAAATTTCAGAAAAAGTACAGTTAATTCGCCATCCTCATTGTCCATCTGATTAATCACACCGATATACCTACAGTCAATTTTTATAACTCAACATTTCGTTAAAAATCCGTTTTTTTAAACAGCTCTCATGTCTAGAAAACAAAAAAATTCTTTATGCCACACTTCAGCTATTGCCTTTACAAGATATTTTTTACTTTTACCTTTCAAAGTAGGTGTGACAGAGAAAAAAAATTCCACCATCGGCCAGGCTTTTCAAAAGCGGGTTCTTTTAGAAGACTTATATCGCCGCCATTTTTAATTTTTTTTTTAAATTCCATCACAAAACTATAATGTATTTGGGAAAAACGAAAATAATTTTATATATTTAACAGTCATGGCAAACTTTATTTTATGTTCATACCTATTTTTCCGGGCGTCAAGGTGGTGTAACTTCTTAAAGGCATGCCAAATGAGACGTATCCAAAAGATTCAAGTTTTTTGCAATGTTCACAAAGTGTCATTCATTCTTTTCTTATAAATTCGCTGCGTCCGCTGTACTTGGCAAAGTCACATAGTCAAATGACCATCGTTGTTTTACCAATAGATACAATAAAAAATGCACCGTGAGTAAAATCTCGGTCCCGAAGGAAATTGTGCAGGAGGGCATTGAGAGAATGAAACGGGGATTGCAGAGCAAGAATAAATGTGGAAGGCCAACTGTATATGGAAAAGCGAGTTTTATTATCCAATATGAAATACCAATAGACGAGACACGATACCCGACTTCTCTCTCTCTCTCTCTCTCTCTCTCTCTCTCTCTCTCTCTCTCTCTCTCTCTCTCTTCCTCTCTCTGTACTTATGGATATGTCCGTCGACATCCTTTTGTACTGAAAGCACGCAACGTCCCATCGTTTATAGTACTCTCTTGTCGAGCTGTTATGGGTTCAGGGATCCAATATCCAGGTACTTTATCCCATGTCTATTCCCTCGCCCTTGTAATATTGCCCTGAGCCTGGAATGCGTATTACGTCCTCTCCTACATATAGACTGGTACACAATGGACGATACCCTTGATCCTAAGGTATACAGGGTGAATCGAGTAATGTCCTTCAACTAATCGTTATGAGCAGAAGACGGGAAGAGGGGAAAATGCTCATCATGTAATAAGGAATCAAGTAAATTCAAGTAAATCATGAATATACGTGCTGAAACCTACCACCACAGCTTTCTTGCACTCTGTGAGCCTCGTGGTCCCATTGCCATAGGCAAACGCCAGATTTACGAAAATCGGTTATTATTGCTAAACTATATCACATGGCTGGATAAATTAACGGCTATCTCTTGGGGATGGATTCTTTTAGGTAACGTAGGACTATTAGGTCAATACGTTAAGGGGAGGGTAGAGGTTAGCACTTTTGAAAAATCGATTTTTTGTTTGTCTTTTCTTACAGTTAAACATTTCATGAATATAATCCCAAAATGTCAAGTCAATCAGAGTAAAACTCTCGAAGTTATTGACTATGTAGTCCCCCTCCTCTAACACCGTAGTTCCGACTTCTCTAAACTTCAAACGCGTTTTTCTCGAAACCACTTTTTCAAAGTCCGTGTTCACTGCCATTTGAAAACTACATGAGCGATTTATTTCAAACTTGGTACACACTTTCTACATATAAAATACCTCCCTCCAACGGTTAGTTTGAGATTTTTTTTTACATTGAGGGAGTTTTTCCAACCCCAAAATAGTGAGATTTTTGTTGTGAAAAAAAGCAATTTTCACTTTACATGACCGCCAAAAATTTAGAAATGAAAAAAGAATTATCAAAGACCGTTGGGAGGAGGACGTGATGATACTTTGACTAACTTTTAATGGTACTTGATTTCAGATAATTTCTAGCTGAGATACAGTGAACACCGCAAATCGTGTTTTTCCAAAGGCGTTCTTGGAAAACCCATGTAGAGGTTGCCATGAGTTGCCCAATGTTACGATCAGGCCAATATTGGGACCATCGTATAAGCCAATAAAAGAGAAATAATATTGGCCCATTACTGTTCCGCTCCAAACTGAAAACTGGCACAATATCGGCCCATCCCTAAAGTCTGTCCTGGCCCATTTTTGAAAACTAATAAACAGCCGTGATAGTTAAACTAAATTTGCCCATTTAAAAACTGGGGATACTAAAATACTGACAATTCCATTGGCCCAATATTATCCCGTTATAAATTGAAAACCGGCACAGTATCGGCCCATCGTTTAAAACCAATAAATAGCCGTGATGGTTGAACTATATTTGCCAATTTAAAAACTGGTAATGCTAAAATACAAGCAATTACATTGGCCCATTATTGTCCCGTTATAAATTGAGAACCGGCATAATATCGGCCCATTACTAAATATTATCCTGGCCCATCTTTCAAAACCAATAAACAGCAGTGATAATTAAATTAAATTTGCCAATCCTAAAGCTGGCAATCCTAAAATACTGGCTATTACATTGGCTCATTATTGTCTCTTTCTAAATTGAAAACCGACACAATATCGGCCCATAGTTAAAACCTTTTATGGCCCATCCTTTAAATTCATTAAACAGTCATGATAGATAAACAATATTTGCCAATTTTTAAACTGGTGATGCTGAAGTACTGCCATTTACATTGGCCCATTATTGTTCCGTTATAAATTGAGAACTGGCACAATATCAACCCACTACTAAAACCTATCCGGGCCCACCTGTTTAAACCAATAAACAGCCGTGATAGTTCATCGAAATTTGCCAATTTTAAAACTGGCAATGCTAAAATACTGGAAATTACATTTAATTAATCTAAGCCCTTTATTGGCTAAGTAGGTCAGACCATACCTGCTTTTATTTTATTTAAGCCTTGGGTTATTCATTATCTGTATATTGTGCCAGAATAGGCAAATAACTGGCACGTCATATATTAATCGTTTATATTTTGTAGTTCAGTTTTTTTAATCAAGTCTTGGCCTATTATTGGCATTTGTAAATAACCAACATAAGTAAGTAAAATGTGCCAATTTTGAAACCCTTCATAGACGCAAATCACAATTTATTTCAAGGTTATTCCATGAAATATGTATCCATAAGGACCAATCTCGGGCCAATCTTGGCCCGAAATAGGTTGAATATTTATCACGCACTCAAACAAACCCAAACAAACTCACGGCCCAATATTCTAGATAGATTAACTTCTAGACAGACCAACTGTGAAGGCCCATAATAGAGCCAGTGGTCAATTTCTACATAGGCTCTTTAAGAGGGCCCACATAGGGCCAACTGCAATCGCCAACATTGCCGCTACAATGAATTAAATCATTGGCCCAATAATTGTTGGCTCTGTTGGCCGATATCGGGCCGTTCTTATAATTTCTACGAAGGCACCTCATTGGTAAATACTCACGGCCCAATATTCTAGAAAGGCTAACTGTGAAGGCCCGTCCCAGGCCCAACGGTCAATCTCTACATGGGAAGCTTTGTCACCGGCTCGTTTGTGGATATTTTCCCGTACAAATTTCATGGAATGTTCTTGAAATGACACGCTACAATGTATAAAAGGTTTCAATAAATTTACTCGATCCATATAGATGAAAAAAATTCGCAAAAAAGTGTTTTTTTTTCACGATGAAACCCCTACCGTCTCCTTAATGAACCCGGGACAAGACGAATACGCGGGGTAAGATGAATCATAAGCCTAGCTACTGAACAGTGTGTGCGAGCACAGTACTCCCGTTGGAGTTTGGAGGGGTGGTGGTGAGGTGAATGAGTGTGAAAGTATCAACTGTGGCGGAAGCACGCGTCTCGAGTGAGGAAACAATATCGATTTTTTTACAAAACGATGTAATTTTTGGTAAAGTTCCACATCGTTTCAATTTATTTGAGTTGCTGATATTGATTAGAGACAGGTAGGTAAACACAATGAATGTACTAACTATTAATATAATAAGAACGGTTTGTCAGAAATTTTCAAGGTTATTACGTGATTTTTTGTTAATTCGTTAACCGTCTAATGGGGCAAGATGAATACAAGCTATCGCAAACCCGGAATATTTTACGACGTACCACTATGTACGTTAGAAAAGGTGAAGTGGAACTAATAAAGCATTTGGTTCCTCTTCAACCGGTGTTTCAACCAGGGGAAGAAAAAGAACTTACAAACGATGAAAATGATACGGAAGCAACATTATTCGGACTAATCCTACAGAAGTTAGACGAATGGCTTATCAAATTGATGGCATTGAGAATGAAACCACTTTTATATGCGAAAGATGCCAATAATTCGCGTCCCATCATTATCAGAAAAATAAAGATTTAATTAAAAATATATATTATGGTACAAATCAGAAAGACTAATTTTTTTGCTTCCAAAATTAAAAGATTAATAAATGTTGATTCGTTTAAAAAATAATTAAAGCTGACTGACTCATATATGTATTCTTTCATTTAAACATGACCTTAGCGTCATCATCATGCTCCGACTACATACAAAAAACAAAACATAAAAATCGTTGTTCATCGGTGATTTACCGTTAAACTAACAATTGTAAGTGACTTTTGTATAGGACGTATTTTGTCGATTACATTATGGCGCGCAATTTTTATAGGAAGCATTTTTTTATGAAACCCATTCCAAGAGAGATAACAATAAATATGTTTTTTCTACCAATTTTGGCGGCGCCAATCATAGAAGCGGTGGAGCTTTTTAGGGGATATCCCTGGTGGTTCAAAGAACAGACAAAAAGATTGGCAACATGCTGGGACCGTTGAATAAAAGTCGTCCAAATTTGTATACATTCCGACTGGACTAAATAAAAATATCGGTGCTCCGAGAAAAAATACGTTGGATATTATGCATCTAGTAGATTATTATAAATAAGTTTTCTGAGTGTACGTGTGATTGAGCTCGATATGTGATTGAGCTCGAAGATTTGTAAAAGGAAAAAAAAAATCTCGTTAGCAAATACGAATCACTTCAGCTGACCTGATTCTCAGTGTAGAATCATATGACGAGTGGGAGGAGAAAAGGAGCCAGATAGCGAAAAAAGGACGAAAGAGAAGGAGAGAAGGAAGTGAGACAGATCGAAAAATGTATACGCGAGTGGAAGAAGGGAAATTTCTCCCAGGGGAGAAATTTGTAGTGCCGGGTTTTCGGTAGTTTTTAAAAGGGCTTCCACCCCTGCCTGCGCTACTCGTCCGGCGCTTGTAAGCCGAAATTGTAAAGCGAGGGAAGCGAGAGAGAAATAAATAGAGGGCAATGAATATGGGGAAGCGAAGAAAACGTTGAAAGAGAACAAGGAATGGAAAAAGTGACGACAAAAGCTCTGATCCGTGGAACTACGGCCTGTCTGACCCGAAACGGACCGCTCTACTGAGCATCCGTCTTAGCCACAAAGCCTCTCTCACCGGGTGCCGAAAGCTGTCTGGCTTCTGATAGGTTCGTCTGTCTCCAAACCTTCGCTGTCGCATCCGTCCGTTGGCTTGTCCGCCCAACCGCACGGTAACGAACTTTTCAGGCCTTCTGGCAGTACCAGGTGAAAGGAGACAGAGATAGAATAGTATATATATATATATATATATATATATATATATATATATATATATATACGTGCAAATATCTACGTAGGACAGTAGCTACCAAGGAATGTACAGAGAAAAAGAGAAAGGGAGAGAGAGAGAGAGAGGCAAAGAGTATCACCGCCCGCTACCCTTTATTTCCGGAAAAACTTTTCACCCTCTGTGCTTCTCGTGGCACTTTTCTTACATATATACGTACTTGTTCAAGTATACAGGGTGTCCCATTTATATTGAAACATCGAAATAACTGGTATGCAAATAAGAAAACCACATATATCGCCAAAATATGCTTCAAACGGATTCGAAGAGCAAGTGACGTTAAGGGGGAACCTCCTCCAGACAACAGGTTTTTTAATAATTGTTTACAAAAGAATGGGTGTATTTACTGCAATGAACCAAATTATATAATAATATTGACGTTCAAATGAATACAAAAAAAAATTTCATGAGTGAAAAAAAAACAAAGTGGCGGCGCTAGAAGTGCTCGAACTTGGCTCCTAGAGTTTGCGCGGTGGAACGCCCAGGTCTTTGTAGTTTACTAAAATCAACGAAACAATTTTTTTCATTAAAATAAGTCATTCCGCTTTGCGTGAACCTAAATTTAGAAAAAAAAATTAAGAATTGAAAATTTGAGGAAAAAAAAGCACTTTTTCGTAAACAAATCGTTAAAAACTATATTTATTAAAACAATTTATACGAAATTTTAGGTTTGTGCAAAGGCCGATAAGTTAAAGAATATTTGTATAAAATTTCAAGTCGATTGGTTCATTACTTTTTGAGTTACATTCCACGGCACGGAAAAAAACACGTTTAGAGAAAAACACGATTGAAGTTTTCGTTCTTAAAAAGTAGAGTTTAGAGTGATTTATAATTACTCAAGCTTAATCGGCGATGCCAGGGCCATAAAGTAAGCCTTCCTTTAGGGGTTACTAATCTGGGCTGCATTTTTCTCTTTTTGTGTGAACTGGTGGGTGACAACGAAAAACGACAGTTCCACAGGCCGAATTTTTCTTTACAATCGTCGGAAGTGCACCCTATTATACAAAAAGTAAACTAGCAAACTTGTTTGGCTAAGAAATTAAAAGATAGAAGCCGCAAAGGGTGCGCGCTCGTTTACCTACTCTTGGTACTTTTGGAGGGCATCAGTTTGGTGACTTCCTAGGGACCTTTAGGATTTTCTGTTGGGCTTCAAACTTTGGAAATATGATCTTCAGACACTGAATGAATTTTTAAAGCAATAAAAACAATGATATGTGGAGGCCGTTAGCCCCTTAAGGTAGAACGAGCGATTTTCGATCAGTGCGGACCCTGCAGTGTTAAAAGTTGCAATTTTCAAACCCATTATCTCCCAATCTAAATCGTCGACTGTTCTGAAATTGCACTCAAACATGCATAATGATATGATCGATGTCTGGTTCAAATTTGAACAAAATCTATAGAAATCACGAGCGCGCGCTCGTTCTACCTTAAGATGATTTTAAAATCAGCGTTGTTTTTTTTTCAATTAAAACCTACACTTTTTATGGCAGAATCATATTCTGTATAAAAAAGGTCTTTGGTTCGCAACATTTTTTTACTTAATTATCATTGCCAATTTCCATTCTTTGTGCTGGCACATAAAAGTTTAACACAGTAACACGAGGAACATGAAAGACGCATTTTTCAAGAGATCGCAAAGTATTTGTATTGATTTCTGTTGAAAAAATGTTTTTTGTTAAATATCTACTCGCTTTAAACCACAATTAGAATGCCGTTCGCAAGCACAAGTACAATACATGCGTTTGGTTTGGGTTTCTCGAAATTATTTTTTTGCGATGCATCGACGCTCCAGTTCCGCTTGAGATTTGATTGACAGGGAACAGTGATAGTAGTTATTACGGCTATTGATACTGATAACAGTTGTCAGAATGAACTTTGAGCTTGATTCCGAAAACCTTTCCGTTGCTGAAAAAGTTGAAACACGATTTTTTAAAATAAAAATTAAACATTTCTAATAAGATCATGTCTAAGATTCACCAATTTTGTTTCCAATATTTCTCGTACACTTGCACAATAGCCATTTAATTTTTTTGCACTATTGCTTAATGAAAAAAAAAATAATAAATTGCTTTAATTAAAACAAAAAATAATTATTTTCAATGTAAACCAGATTTTTTCATAAAGGAGAGAAAAAAAATTATTCTTTCGGAGGATTTTTTAATTCTGTGGCGCTCGTTTTCAACTTTTCAAAAAGTTTCTGACAAAGGTTCTATTTACAGCGAAGCGGGAGAGAATTTTGAAAGCGCTTTGAGCTGGCATGCTGTGCGGTTTTTCGGGAAAAAGGTATTTCTTGCTTCCATCGTTTATTATAATTCTTCAAGTTTATCCATTTCAAATAAAAACCACAACTGTTTCGTACAGTATCTCCGAATGCAATGTCCAAATGACGAAACGTTCCACACAAAAGTTGATTATTTTCTTCTCCACGTCCAATGTGATTCTGCCACAAAAGAATAGGTTCCCGTTAAACAAAAAACAAAGTTGATCCTAAAATCACCTTGAGGGCGTAGACTAAATGAAAAACGAATCAGGCTATTTTGCTCTTCCGTCTTAAAAAGTCGTTGTTAGTACAAAAATGGTGGTAGATGGAATTGGCGGATTGAAAAGGTTTGCAGACGGTAATGAAAAAATCTTCATAATCGTAACAAAGCAATGATCATCTCAAATCAATTGGAAAAGTGGCAATTCCCACAGGAATTACTTTTATTTAAATTCCATTGCTATATTTCCAAAGCAGCAACGACGACGTTTTTCGTATGCCATCTCCAATATAAAAATTTGCTCCGATGCTGTTCCGGTGTGAAAATATACATTTTCATGCATTGGTATAAAAAGTAACCAGATAACAATGCGAGAATGATGGACATTTGTTTATACTAATACTTCTTCAGAGTTCTCCACATGATTGTCAAAGTTTTCCAATAGTACGACGGCGCATACGAGTTTTTTTCTCTCCTTTTTTTTCACGTTACGTGCAATGAGATTTTCCTCTTCTTACGAGGGTGGTTTGCTCTTTCTCTTGTCGGGGGTGGATCAAGAATGAGCGTACGCGAGAACACGTACTCCCTGAAGACTCCACTGTGACAGCAATCGGGCAAGAAAATCTACAGGAACGCTTCTACGGTTTCTTTTTTCTTCTACTTGCTCGCAACCATGTTGAGCGCGTGCTACGCGCGACGACTTTTCCTCAAATGTACTTTCCAAACGATAAAGTGCGAGTACTCGTGGTAGAATTTCCGCGCTTTTCCTCCCGACCATTTTTTTGCCATCCTCGACTTTCTTATTACAGCCAGAACCTCTTCACCTGCCTCAATATATATTGCAGAAACACCACAGAGGAGGAGAGGAAGAGATTATAATAGGTTAAATTAGGTTTATAGTGCAACTAGGACAGAAAGGTCTTCTGGCACACAATATTTCTTCCTGCAATACGCGAGAAATATAAAAAGAATAAAATAAAAGACTCAATACAAAAACAAAAGAAAAAGTGACTATATAAATCAAACTAAAATGAAGAAAAACATGCAGATTAGAAACGCAAACGAAACATCATACTCTGATCTCCATACAGTACAAAGCATTATACAAATAAATAAAACCGACTGGACACATCACAAAGAAAAATCGACCCTATATATTCCCCAGAAAGAGAACGGGCGGATCGGGAACTAGCCTTAGACCCGTTACATTGCGAACATTGCGAACCTATTCCAGGGTGGAAGGCCCGATCGGAGCCTGCTATCTAGGGAAAGCAGATCCGGGGCAGTGCTTTTTCCCGACTCAAATTTTTACACGGGAATGTACGCTAGTTTTCCCGTGCGCAGAAGCTTAGTGGCTATATGTAGCATTTAATACTTACGCCTGGATTCAAACGTAGCCACAAGAGTCTCGCTCAGTATGGCGTTATGTGTTCAAACCTTCTTCTATTAAAAAAAAATGAAGCTCCCACACGAGTTCAGACCACCCATAAGAATTGAACGAAAAAAGTGACGTTGAGTTGTGAACGACGGGGGCGTATATATATATGTGTATGTATATATATATATATATATATACATACACACACATATATATATATATATATATATATATATATATATAAGGGTGATTCGTTTCAGGGTAACCTTTTTTTTCTGACCCATCGTGCCCGAAAATCTTTGATCGGTACCCAAAATAAAAGTTTCGTGAAAGGGGGGTGTTGTCAAAAAATATTTAGAGGTCGCGAATCAAAATTGGAGGTTTCCCATCTGATTAACATTGAAAAAAAATGTTTTTCTCATTATTAGTGTTACCATTCCGCAAATTTTGATATCGCGATATTTTCCAAGTGGGTTCTCATAGGAAATATGATACTTTACAATAAAGTTCAGCTATAGGTGGATGAAGTAAAATAAATAGATTTTTTTTGTTTAAAAAAATATCTATTTTACTTCATCCACCTATAGCTGAGAAAGAGTTGAATTTTCGGGCTCGGCTTATAAGACTTTTTTGTAGAAAATTACTTTCTCTACAAAGTTCTCAACTGAATTTTTTTCGATATATCTAATAGCTTAGGCGTTACAGCCGTTTGAATAGATATTTCGCACAATATTCACTTGAAATAATGATGCCGCTGAAACGGTTGAATTTACGGCCATGGCTCAATGAACTTTATTGTGGAGTATCATATTTCCTATGAGAACCCACTTGGAAAATATCGCGATATCAAAATTCGCGGAATGGTAACACTGATAAAGAGAAAAACATTTTTTTTCAATGTTAATCAAATGGGAAACCTTCAATTTTGATTCGCGACCTCTAAATATTTTTTGACAACACCCCCCTTTCACGAAAGTTCGTTTTTGGGTACCAACTAAAGGTTTTCGGGCACGATGGGTCAAAAAAAAAAGTTGCCCTGAAACGAATCACCCTAATATATATATACGCCGAGAGGCTGCTTGGAGAGGGAAATAGAAAAAGTTTTTCAGAGCGAATAGGAGCAGCCAGATTAACTGAGAAAACATTCGTAAGTAATAAACAGTAGGAAACGAAACAAATGAGCCATGTCAAGACAAAACGGATATTCCGTGGCGCAAAGATTGTTAAAAGGGCTGCAAACGCATCAAAACTGGCAACTAAGGCATAACATAGAGATTGAAGTCTTTCGAGTTAAACTTTCTATCTGACTTCCATATCCTTGCAAAAACACATTTGATCCGGCACACCGACGGACTGTGTTAATGGAAGGAATTTTGCCGCAAACAGAATTTATTTGAATAACAATGTGCACGTAGATGTTCATGGAGTTGAAAAGTTTCTAACGTTTAAAACGAGATGATGATACAAGCTGAGGCAATTCGACGTTGGCGTCCTTCGCTGTAGACTGAGGTCGGTTTTTAATACCGTCACGTCGATGCCATTCCTGCGCCGCATACGTATATAATACATCCTTTGGGTGGGTGAACAAGCCACGCGCATTTTGTAACAGTTATCAGCAAATACTTGCAGGATACCTGCAAAATCTTTTTTCGAGTATCGTTTCCACAAAAAGTAATGGTTCGAACGTTAAAATGTGTGGTTTCAGTACGACTCCGAACTTTTTCTCGTCAATTGCCATTACCTCAACCAACAGATCATTTTCTAAACTCGTTGGAATAAATATCCGTGGTAAGCGAATTTGTAATGTTTTTTTTTAATTACTATTATCGGGGAGGTGAAGCTCCTGTTTCCAATAATTAGAGAATGACTGGGAAAATTTAGACTCATTTGATCCAGCTGTTTTCAATAAACATTACGATTTTTTATCAATTCCACGAGCGGAGGCCGCGTGTACTATTTTGTCTTATATAATTCCGTCGAATGTTACCACGTTATTGTACGACCAATCTAGTACGTAGGGTAAACCGACCAGTGAGTGGACGGGGACCAGTGGATGGACGAAAGCTGGTTTGTATTTAGAATAAGTAAGGAATATGAAATGTTGATAAAAACGCGAACCACTATAATTTATCAAATAAAATCACAGATGCCATTGAATTCGATTTCTCAGTTTAATATTGAATTCCGAGACCACATGGAATTTTTACAGCTATTGTGATACTTGCACACCGCGCAACTTACAAGGAACATCATTTAAGGGGGGATTGTCTTTTTTTTCGCAAAATTTACCGCTTTTTGGGAATTTTTTTGTGAAGAAAGTATACAACGGAAAACTTGTGAAACTTGGCATATAGTTTTATTGATCTGTTTACTACATACAAAAAAATGTTTAAACAATTTCATCAAAAAATCCGCCTCCCACCCCCCTCGACGCGCGATGGTCCTTTTTTGATGGTGTGCGCGATTTCTCAAAAACTATTCAACCGATTGCTTTCAAATTTGGACAGAATGCTCAGCTGACATCCTTTTATCGTTTGGTGAAGCAAAAAAGCAATACGTTTAATAGTTTTTTATTTATAACAAAAAATCGATCAATTTTTTTCGAAAAATCGATACTTCAAGTTCAAAACGTCACCAAATCGTCAATTTTTTTTTTCCCTTCATCGAACGATAGCTATATGTGTCTAAAGTAAAATGCTTTTTGGGTTTTTGTTGCAGGATGAACGTGAAGGCTGTAATCGTGCACACCATCAAAAAAGGACCATCGCGCGTCGAGGGGGGTGGGAGGCGGATTTTTTGATGAAATTGTTAAAAAAAAATTTTGTATGTAGTAAACAGATCAATAAAACTATATGCCAAGTTTTCCGTTGTATACTTTCTTCACAAAAAAATTCCCAAAAAGCGGTAAATTTTGCGAAAAAAAAGACAATCCCCCCTTAAGTGTTCGCCTTCGATTTTGTTGAAACTCGTATATGTGATAAAGCATTGAAAGCTATTAGGCAGGTATTTTTTTTATCTGCGGGAAAACGGTTTTAAGGCGCAATCCACCACTCGACGAAAGGCGCGTGGACGGGTGGTTTTGCCATTTCACCCACAAACAGTCCAACCATCTGAATGATACAAAAACCAAAGTTCTTCTAATGGAACGCGATGAAAAATCCAATATAGAATATCGAAAAAAAAAAAACAATAAAGGGGTGACACGCCTTTCTGTGAGGGGTCATTTTCCCCTTAAAACCGTTTCCCCCCTTAAAACTATCGAAAAAATCCATGAAAATAGCCTTTTTAGCGTCTAAAATGAGAAGACCCCTTCAGTGATGTTCCTTGTCAGCTACGATACGGCTGTGCACACTGGGTGGTCTAAGGGGAAAAACAAAAGTTTTTATGAGTTTCGAGGGTAATTATTACACTTAATGCGTAAGAAAGAAACGTTCTTCGATGTTTTGCAAATATTTTCAATAAATTCTTCGTAATATGTCAGAATTAGACATGTTTATTCACTAGTGCTGCACTCTAATCTCTCTTCAGAGAATGGACAGCTCTGTCCTCATAACTCTCAAAGCAGAGTAAAAGAAATTAGCCCATCTGCTGAAAACAGTGAAATTAATCACTGTTGAGTGATGACAATCTACATTTCATTAAAGCGGTCCTCTAGTTTCTCGGGTCGAAAAAAACGATTTTTTTTTCTTCATAAATCACATCTACAACATGTGTAGAAAATGTGTGCCAAAGGATTTTTCGATATTCGAAGTGGTTCACAAGTTACGGCCCTGGAACGGAGCAGGTATACGGAGCGCGCGCCGGGCTGCTCCGAAAGCCGAGCGGCGCTCACCATTGTATTGATATCCCTAAATCTAACTGCTACCTGAACCTTTTGTGAATTAGGCCCGAGTAAAGGGGAGCCGAGACCGAGAAGAAGAGGAAGGCCTATTATATGGTGCAGGCATAGCAGATTGACGGTGAGATGAAATGTTTACTATAAATCACATGCGCGAACTTTCAAACGCGTTTTTCTCGAAACACCATTTTTCGAAACGGTGACCACGATATTTCAGAAACTACTGCACCGATCTTGTTCAAATTCATACAGCATCTTTAATATGTTATAAGCCAGCGATTGAACTAGGATTATCATGATTGCTTCGATAGTTTTTTTTGTACGAGCGAAAAGCTTAAGAAAAAATGAGTAAAAAATAGAATGTAATTTTCAAAAGTGTATAAAAAAGTCAATTTTTGTAATTTAGAATTCACTCTAGTTCAATCGCTAGTCTTAAATATGAAGAATAAAATGGCGTTTGGTTTTTTGATTTCAGATAAGCAGAACAGCCGCAATCTTGGTCACCGTCAAGCACCTCTTTTACTTGATGTTTTTCTGCCGGCCACTATAACTTTTATTCTATTATACAGTTTGACTTCAAAAAATTTGTAAAGCTTATTTAAATGTTAATAAAGATTATGCAAAAATCATGAGATTGATTATTTCGATGCTTTGCCCGTAAAAAATTATTGAAAAAGCCGTAAAAAAACAGCCGAGAAACTAGAGGACCGCCTTAAATGTTGTCATAAAATCATTCCATGCGTTCTTTTTTATTTTTACGAAATTGCATTTTTATTTCTCCGTCGAAACCAACGTTGGTAGTTTTCTTTTTATAATGTCACGCTAAGATGGCAAAAAACATTGTGTATTTTCTACGGAATAGTAATAACAAATATAATACCCTTGTTTATAAGAACGTTGTAATTTTTGGGCAACGCAGTGATCTCCAAAAGCGTCCATCTACACTACACGTGCATTTACTGGCGATCGAGTGTCTATTTACTCGTAATTTCGTCCATTCCCTGACGATTTGGTAATTTCGTTATTTATTACTTCCGCCAATATTATTTGTTGCAATTACTTAGAATATTTTTTTCTACTATCAGAATAATATCTTTCGTAAGCTACAGCACTTAAAAAAATAGTTTTCACAATATTTTCATTTTGCAGTCCATTTGAATCGTACAGTGTCGTTATTCGTCCATTCACTGGTTGGCTTATCCTACTTTTATAAAGCGTGATCACTTTTTTCCTCGCTCAAGTAGGAAAAAAAAAACTTTCCGGGACATTCACCCTGGAATAAAGATGACTCTCGAACGTACAACAACCGTTTTCATTCCTCCTATCATTATTTCTCTCGCTTTCGTGATTTTTCTACAAACGCGAATACACGTTCACGTAAGTACGCATACACCCGCACAAAAGAGAGGCTCTCGGATTATCAGTGCGATGTACGGATTACGACCGACGTGTGCAGCGAACCATTTTTCATACATCAATGCTTCATCGCAATTTTCATTTCATTTTTACAATTTTCCACCCTGTTTCTGTTGACGCATATTGGCAAGTGCATTCATAAAACAAAAAAAAAAAAGAAAACACCTTCGGATAAATCCGTGGGTCTATTCGCGCTGAGTATAATTCTAGCGATTTTACAACGTAGTTTAGCGAACGGTATTACAGAAGTTGGCAGAAATAAACTTGGCTGCACGGGATGAGAGTAATAAAGTGTAATAAAAAATGTAAAGGCCTCGCACTTAGAATCTAATTGCTACGTAACAATTCAGCCGTCTGAAAGTAATTATCCTTGCGTAGTTCAGATGAAGGAGAAACATTCGTTTCTCGCTTCGACCGATAACACACCGTCAAACGATAACCATTATTTTTATGTATATATCCAGGTAGAATTAGCAACTTTGTTTCCAACTACGATCGAAGTCAGCGCGTAAAATCTCAATGAAGAATTATGTCAAACGAGTACTCGGGTAATTTACGTAATCTCCATTTTCTTCCCGAGGATAAGAAGGGAGCCTAGTGGGTTTGATCGGGATTTATGACGAATTCAGTGTGCTGGGCGCGTCTCAATTTATCCGGAAACTTGCGGTACACGGAAAAGCTCACCATACCGAACAGCTCGAGGGAACTTCGGCGTAGTTTCGCCGAGAGGATCCTGTCTGAGTAATATACGATCGTGAATTCATAATCTTATGACGCAAAAAAATATACCCGGCCTTCGAAAGAAGAAACGTTATGAATCATTTTTTTTAACCTGGTGGCGACAGTTTTCTTCCTATTGTTGAAAAATAAGTAGTTTTGAGAATGTTTTGTAAATCATTTGCACGTCGGTAACGTCCGAAGAGGTGAAGAAAATTATATACACATATTTATTTATTCGTATAATTAAAAATGATAAACGACGAACAGCGACGAACGACCCCCATCTTCGAAAATAGCGGCACAAAAAAACGAGAGCACCACTGATTCAGGCAGGGACGCAGCGATATGTCTACTCCGCTCGCACACGCATGATCCCCGCATTTTCGAATCGTTTTTGTGCCGCTATTTTCAAAGATAAAGTTATCTGACGTCCAACCCCCTATCTTTGAAAATAGCGGGTTTGACGTCAGATAACTTTATACGAATTTTGTTATTTCAAACATCTTTTGTTTGAAACCTTTTTTGATCGGGCTATTAATTATCGAGATTCGGCGATTTTTAACTTTTCAACCCCTATTTCTTATGGTTGACGCGAGTTGAAGGCCAACATTTTATTGGGGTTACTTTCAGTATGCAACGATCTACCTTCAGTAACAAATTTACATTCGACGCTAAAAAGTGCTGGGTTTTCGTCTCTATTACTGGATGATGCTCGACCTGGCTGCTAAAATAATATATGCTCGCTCAATGATTCCCCACAAATTGTTCGACAATTAACTAATCTAGGATTACCCATACACATTTTCTTTTAAAACTTCATATTTAAAATTTTTTGATTACATCGAGTACTGTGAATTGTTAAATTTGAGGGAAAAATGTCTCGAAAGTTTGGGACAAAATTACGGAATTATTCTAAGGTTGGATTGATCCATATGTAGCACTGAAGCTTGACTAACCAAAATGAATGAATGTGGTAACCACTGAAGTTCGGGTATTGGTCTCTCGACGAGGGTTGTCCCGCCAAGAAAACCTAAAATATACGGGGGCAAGATTTTAGGTGCCTTCCGCCATTCCGTTTCCCATTGCATCCCATTTCCCGGTGATATCCTCGACCAAGGCTTCCTTTCCTCCTCCCCCGTTCGCTTTTCGTCCTCGACAAGTATCTCTGTGAAACTGTATCTCCGTTTCGGGGGTTGGAGAGGAAGGGGGAAAGAGGGAGTGGAGTGACTTTGGGTTCTTCAACGCGACGTATCTCACAGTGAGCTGGGACCACAAGGTAGATCGAGGGTAGATAGACTACTAAGTTGGACCACGTGGATGTTCCGTGTATCAGGTTAACACATATATCCGCTCATCGACTTTTCTAGATCGTTAAGGACCACGTGCACACATAACTCTATCTAGCTTCTCTTCGCTATTTCTCCGGTTAGTCCCTCGTCCGAAATATTCCTGTGCAGGGTAGCAGGGGGCCGCATCTCTTCTCTACCCACCCTTCGAGAAAACGCAAGTTTCTGCTAAAACGGAAGGATCGGAGCTCTGCTTAACGTCTCACTTACCCTCTTCCTTCTCTATCCATATACGTCTATTCCATCCACTATCTGGTGGCGACCTCATCCAGGTGTTGGTAAATTTATCGTCACTGGGGTAACACCTAGTGGGAATTTCGGCTCCAGCGGCTAGCCACCAATGTTCATCCAACTTCCGGTATCGCAAACTCACATCTCCCTCCATTTTCTCCTTTATATATTCTCTTCTGCATGAGGCAAAAAGTCCTTTGTCACCTTCCTGGTTATTGATCATTCCGGATCGAGTAGTTTATCACTGCGAAAAGAGGCGCAGATTTTGCCCGATTGAAAATTCATTTTTTTACTCTTCGGTTTGACTGAAGTTTCCAAAGGTGTGAAGCTTCAAAAGTGCCAATATTAAGAATTTTTGGGCAAGTATTCGCAAAAATTAGTGATGGCATTTGATCTCCAATTTTGAAAGGCCGATTCGAATATTAACATATTCCGTTTTCGATCTGATAGCAGTTTGTAATCTGTTTATTTTAAGTTATCATTGACATTTACGATTAAAGTCAGTTTGAGTATTGAGTAACCGCTGTATTCACATTTTGGCGATGTATTTTATTTTTGCATGTATCGTATATTGTGACTTGATCAATAAGTCGATATAGCCAATTTCATCAAGGACCCGATACAGTCGCACCTCGATAAACGAAGATTTCTCCATTTCCTTTCGATAGACACCGGAAACCTTGATACAACAACACAATAATATATTGGGAGTACAAATAAGTCTCCGCCGTTTGACAACAGATGGCCCCACCAGGGGGTTATGGTTGGAATTGTCAGACGTAAAACGCCACATCGTAAGGTTGGACACCTGGCAAGATCATAACCTTGAAATATTAGCGATTTTGTATCAGCATCGCATAGTTTTTTTTTCGTGCCAAAATGTCGGGTTTTGAGCCGAATAAGCGTAATTTGCGGGAACTTTTTATTTACTACTTTAAGCTATAAATTAACCAACCGTTTTATTTTTTAATGAAGATAACATAAACGAAATAAAATATTAATATTCATAACGCAAATATTTTTTTTATGATAAAAGTTTTCAACTTTAGCAAGACAATAATCTATTTTTTCTCGAAATATTGAACAATACTGTTCTGCGGTGTTGCCATATGTCTTCTTATTATAGGGAACAAATATTTTTTTACGGATAATTATTCTGTCTTTACGGAACGTTTTTAGCAAAACTGAATGGTAAAGACACACGAAACCTTTTCACCCTTTCCCTAACTAGTTTGCTATCCTAACATAATTTTTTTTCAAAATTTATAAACACAATAAAGGGTACGACAAATTATGTGACCTGACTTTCGGTCAATGCAGACCCTGCAGTGCTAAAAGTTTCAATTAAAAAAGCCATCATCTCCCAACCTAAATAGTCGACTGTTCTGAAATTTCACTCAAACATGCATAATCGTATGAACAATGTCTGGTTGAAATATGAACAAAATCTATAGAAATCAAGAGCGCGCGCTCGTTCTACCTTAAGAACGTTATGGAAGTAAGTGATACTTTGGCGTCTAAGTTATGTTACTTTTAAAGTTTCATTACACTTGCGTCGGTAGATCTCGAGTCATAAACGGACAAATCTACAGACAGTCAAATCTTTTTTAAATCCAACTATCCTATTTGTTTGCGTGAATATAGATAATCCCTGATTTTTTCCAAATAAATTAGTAATTTGACAGGCACCCCTTGCATTTTTAATACATGCACAGATGTATAGAATGAATTTTCGGCAATACTTCTAATTGGCCTTGTATGGATTATCATTCACCAGATTTCCTAGTGGTTGGCAATAAAAATAGGCAAAAGAAAATATAATTGGGCCTCAAACTCTACAATATTCTTACCAATTATCCCAAATGATATGTCGCCATTCCGTTTATCCGATTCCGTTGTTTTCAATGGGGGCATTTAGCTTATTCTACGTGGCGTAGTTACGAGTTAAAATGGGAGGCGAAAATGTAAATCAATATTCATGCAATGCGGACGGATCACAATCGCATCAAATTCTTTTGTTAATCAATCCCATTCTAGCGGAGTATGACTTTTAAATTGAGCTTTTCAAATTCAAGCGGCGTTCGAAGACACCTGTTCATCATTAGATTTTCAGCGTGCGCTCACCTTCAAATAATTCTACCAATATTATCGCGATGTGTTCAATCCCATAGCAACGCGTTCGCCTGGAAATTCATTTTGTTCGAAACGTCGCTCCTCCTCGTTTGCCATTTCCATTGCGATTCGTTTCGTATGCATTCCTCGTATTCGAGAATCCAACTAACCAGGCAGGAAATTTCCTCGACGGTGGAAAAAGTTAATGCGACCAGGAAGAGAGCGAATAGAAGATGAGGCCGAGAGGGAAAAAATCTGCGGGTTATTAGAAGAACGACCAAGTTGTCCGATGCTTGACCGTGTTGGTTTTCCGTAGTGGTGGTATGGCACGGAATCATATGAGGGTTCTTGAGTCGTGATTCCTTGGCCTGATCCGTCAGGTTCTCTTTATCCACAATGTATGTAGAGAAACTCATCGTGGAGACCTTTCGCTCGACGGCATCAGGTCGTTCCCGAAGATTTCGTCGTCCCTTACAATTTTGTGGCTTCCCGACCCACCATCTTCTCTAGCACGTAGTCCAAACCCTCCACCAAACCGTGCTGAGCTTTCCTCGACCTATATACGTATATCGATGGCCCAAAGTCATAGGGCTCTATCGTGTCTATTTTTACCATAGGCTTGACGCCTTTTTTATCTCAGACTGTTGATGTATATCATTTGCCCAATGCTCTCCATTCTTTGGTAAACATGTGTACAGACATGTAAGTAGGTACACATGTATATAATACAGTAACCCTGGAAATTCTCCACGGAGATTGTACGTGTCTCTTAAGGAACGCCGAGGTGGGTACTCGCGGGTTCGAGAGAGGGCAAGGGAGTCCAACAGGCAAAGACAGAGGGAAAAAGAAGGAAGGGAGAGAGGACACGTGAGAAGAGGAACTTATCTGTTTTCCCTTTGATTCTCTTGCACGTACGATCCCGCGATATCTTCCCTAGTCTCGGAAAAATCCACGTCCAAAGATCTCCGTTACGCTGAATACTTGGTTGCTTTTTTTTCCTGCTTTTCAATCAAGCCAGGTCCCCTCCGAAGAAACTTGACAATACTACAAAACCCGACGAGTCTGATCAGCGAGTATCTTCGGGCGATCATGATTCCGCTGACTCTATGAGACCAATTCTTCTAATCGCAGTTCTCTCAGTCATGTCGCAAACCCTCTTCAGTGAAAAAAGTCAGCATGATCAACATCATCCAGTAGCAATCTACCAGAACCGTTTTCCTATATCCGCTGTTTACATGGAAGCATGGAGGACGGGAGGAGGCTGGTCGATAATAATTGGTGCTAGACTGGAAATTTCAATTTGGGCGAGATACCACAAGTATACATAGCTAGTCAACTAAGCCCACTGGCGAATCAAAGCATTGACCGGTTGACCTCAATTATCGATCAATGTCTCTGCCTCTCTCTTTTGGTGTCTCCCGCTCTCGTCGCATGTGCCTGTCTACATTGGTCGGATGCACGAAGCCCATGTTCCGTGTTTAGGACTCCAAGAGTGTGTGTATAGTGCTCGAGCAGGTTCATCGACAGCGTAGGGTGAAGCTTCATGGGGTTAGAGATACTAGTAGTGAAGCTGTCATTCCTCGTCAAGTATTCAAAATTCCGTACGCTGCTATATATACAAATACAAGTGCTGATATGTACATAGTATGTATATACATATGAATATGAAGTGCACTTCTAGGTGCAAGGGACTTGCTGTACATCGATTAATACACACTTACACTTTGATACGCACGTGGACAGGGATGATGTACGGAAAATGCCAGAAATGAGAGAACGCATGGGCTTCAAAGGCATACACTTCACGTATCACATCCGATCCATTTTGGCAAAGGACACGACGAAGTGGTGAGCCCGATTTAGATGTATGCATGGACGAGCGCCGAAACGTCAGAACGTCATCAACGTCTGTGTGGACACGTCCTTTTGGCTCGGAATGATCGATACACATATATTTTGCAGGTTCCGGTGGTGTCTCTGGTTGAGGGCGAGCTAGTAACGTCACCTTGTTTCTGGTGGCGGGACGCGAATGGCAGCTAAGAGCAAAGAGACAGGGAGAGAGAGAGAGAGTGAGAGAGCTGACGTTGTAATTTCACACCGTGTGCGCTCTACAACCTCCATTATATGTCGTTCGCATGTATCTATAGATACAGGCTTTATACATCTCTGTGCACATTCCATCCAAACTCCATCTACTCCTCCCCTCCAACTTTCTGCCCCGTTGAAATGACATGCGAAGCTTTGCTATCCGACATTTTGACAATTATCTACGGAATTGTGTAACATGACAATTACGAAAAACAGCAGATCGTTCAAGATATTTCGCATCGTGGAGTTTTACGAGCAGCGCTTTTGTGTAAGCAGGCAGTACGAGAAGTAATTGGAAAAGGCCGGAGCGAATATAAAAATGCAACGAAGCAATAATGAAGTTCCGGGGATGGAAAATAGCGATGTTATTAGAGCACTAGATGGTCGTCACAATTTCCGTTTATGGATACCCTACAATCGCATGAGGGTACTGTTACTAGGTGGACAATTGCAAATCCAACATTTCGATAAAAAATATCACGGAAATGGTGTTGCTGTTCGTAGGATACAGGGGTGGGTAGCAATTTCCGATAAATTCATAAGGGCCTCCCCTGGCATAGGTGGTCGGAGTGTAGGATCGTGTCTAGTCCGCTTAAACGATATTAAGCTCTCCCACCAGCACCTATAATCTCCCCCTTCGGACTCGATCCCGGTCTCTTTGGTGGACGAAAACGAGGGAACTTTGCCGGCTAACGAGCGCACATCTACACAAATGCGTCGCTTGGGATTCTTGATATATAGCGGAAGGGTAGATTGGGAAATGAAAAAAAAAATGAGAACACATGAGAAAAATTAACTGCGTCTCTTCTGATTCACTGTACCTACTGGGTTTAAACTCGTAGAAATATAGTGCCCATTGAAAACCAAAGCAATGAGTTTTTGGCCGGACTTTTTCTTTCTTTCGGCGATCTTTATACTAATTCTTCGAGGACTCGAGGGTTTAGCCTAATCTGGTCAGTTCCTTTGGAAATGGGAACATTTTATGCTGCTCTGAAGATTAACTTCAGCTAATCTTTGGTAAAGAATAATCTTTTTGAGTACTTAATCTGTGGGAATATTGCTACCTGTGCGTGACCACAAAGGGAAGTCAGTCAAGATCGGCTTCCATAACATATAAACCCTAACCACGGAATTTTAACCGTGGAAGGTCTTGCGCTGCTAGATCGACGGTAATTGAACAACGTGATCGGTTGAAACCCTAAAATCCCAGTTACCAACGCGTTATGGAAGGCGCCTGTATTTGCGTAGATTTAATTGGTTCAATTGCAGCAACTCGGTTTAATTAGCCACACTAACTTGCGCGTCAAGCGGGAAGGTAGTTTTGCTGAGTTTCCAATGGTGACACAACTGAAACTCATTGTCAGTAAAATATGGCTGCCTGCCTCGGCACACGGGCTTTCTACACTTAATCCGTGCTATCGTGCAAATATGGTAGAGTCGAGCATTAGAAAAGTGGAACGGGACGTTTTGGCGCGGAACACTTCGTCGTTGGGATCTATCGGCTCACAGACAAAAATCGAATTCAACCCTCGTTCCGCCGCCCCAACTCCTCATCGTGAGTTTGTTCGCGGAACAGTTAATTTTTCAATTCCAAACGTTTTTGAAATATCTTTCGTCCAACTCTGAATCAGAAAATGTAACCGGACCAAGAATAAAACTCATTTGAGGCAGTATTGTTGTCTACAACGCTGTTTTCGAGGTGATTTTTAGGATGGGATAAACTTTATACTGTTGGAGTTTTCTTTCTGAATTTCTTTACACGTGTTTATTGATCCTTCGAGAATATATAGAAATTGAAAAACGAAAAAAAAAAATGTATCGTGTACTGCTGTACGTTTGATTAGAACATTTTGTGTGAATCCGAAAAAAAAACAAATTCTTAATCTGCATGAGTGTAATGTTTGGTACCAGATTCAGCAAAAAAATACAGAATGGCGGGGTGTTGAACTTCTACGGGTGATATTGAAAATGTTTTTTATATCACTCGTTGACTCTACGAATGTTGAAAAAAAGTCTAGTGAAGTGTATGCCGAATCTGACAATTGACCAGATGTTACCATTTGATTGAAAGTTAAAAAGTAAATTCTTTATCATATACCGAATGCACCCTCCAAATTTTAAATCGATCGTCTACACTGTTTCTATGAAAGTTGCAATTAAAGAAACACTTTTTACCATTGAAGGATGTCTAATTGTCTTAATGGAAAGGGAGACGAAATTTTCATAATGTATTGAGTGATTCAACAGTTTCTCATAACATTTTAAACATTTTTTCACTCAATTTCGTGCGTAAAACTACCATTCAGGAATCAGCGTTGGAATCTCCCTATGTTCAAAAGGTCTCTTCAATCGTAAATTTTATAGAAACGGTGTACACGGCGTGACGGCCTGAGAAAAACACGAAAATGTTTCTTTCATTAATGCTCATCCGCAGAATATGACCCAAGAAATAGTGAGAAATGTCAACAAACTGTAAAATGGTAAGCTTTGAAACGAAAAGATTGAATTTTCCAAAAAAACGACTACATTTTGCAACAATGAAAGTCCTTTTTTTTAATTTCCAAAAACATTTAGAACCATGTTTTAGACAATAAGGTTGGAGAGATTCCAACCAAATTTGATTTGGTTTAATATCCTCAGTCTCAAAAGTGGTGAAGAAATCTTTCCCTTAAAAAAACTCATGAAAATCAGCAAATTTGTTCTTTGCCTAAAGGTATTCCTCCCTTAAGTATGATAACATTGTCAAAATTGAAAGAAAAAGTTATATATGAATTTTACTGAAAAGTATCTGCCACAAAAGGGTACACTGAGAAAATAGTTTATAGTATATAAATACATTTAGTTGGCACTTTTATTCAAATATTCATTAACTATTACAACATTTGTTAGTCGATAAGAAATATTCGTGTTCTCATGACAACATTTTATAGCCATAGTATTTCCTTGAAAAGAATGATTTATTTGATCACTTTTATTTCTCTTAACTCAGTAGATGTTTATAGTCATCGAATACCGAGTTGAAATTGTGATATGATAATACAGGTCAATGGGGTAGTGATTTGTTCACAATCCATATATTTAGATTTGGGCTCGTTAACGTCAGTTACCCCGACTATCCTGTGTTCAATGCAAATGAACATGTCACAATAATTAACTGATCTTCATTCAAAACGACTATCTCGGCCGCATTTGAGTCAAGAGTCACACAGTTGACGCGACAACTTCTCTATTTACCGAAAATAAGCATTTATTAACTACTAATGAATCTGTATTTAAGATGTTGGCCCAGTAGTTCTTTGAGATGACAGTCGTACACTTATTACAAAATGAATATTTGGTAATAATTTAAAAATCTTCAGTTGAATCAAATATAGCCCTGTTAATAGTTAGCAAATAACTGTTAAAAAATTGACGACTCGTCTCAAATAATGATTTTTTAATAGCTAACAAACCTGTGCTTGCGATAAGTATCGTACATTTGGCAATATCGTTTACATTTTACGCTACCATGGCCCAATGTCACACAAGCTCGTTCGTGCGCAGACGCGACGAAGTTACGATCGAGGTACACTGGTGACCGTGCGTTACCGCATGTCCAGTTGCCTAGAGGATGTCAGTTGGTGACCGTGAAAACGTAAATTCATTATCTGCGCCGATGGCATCAATTAACGATTCGCTTCTTTTGTAAGGCCTGCCAAATCTTTAGGAAACTTTCGGAGGTATATATAGAGAATATTAAATGATGCATTAGAGCAGGGGTGGCCAAGACGTCGACCGCGAGACCGGTCGACCGCTTATTTTCTACGAGAGTTGTTATTTGCTCTACGACGTATTGATGCTACCGTCTTTGTTGTCCTCCGATTAACGGACTTGCTACTTGTATAGAAACAACTGTCATTTTCCATGATAGTTGTTCCTTGTACACTTGCCCACTAACACTAAAGTGCCACATTGATTCAACCGCACATTTATCTGCGGACAATCAATGAATGACTTTGTCCAAATATTTATTTAGTAACCATACACGAATCTTGATTTGTGCGAATAGGAAATATCGTTCACTCAACTATCCTTTACATCTGGAACAACTTCCCCACTGATCTCATTGAATCAACGCCTCAGTTATAGCAAACAAGTATTTATAGTATATTGTTACGAAGCATTGAGTTAGACCAACTGCATATGTATTGGCTGTTAAGAACGGGTATGTTCCATTAAGGGGTGAGATGCAGTCAGAGGCGTGACAAAACGAGCATTTTCAATAATTTTCTTTTTATAGTAATTAAGTTTGTTTTACTTTTTATGTTATATTTCAACTTGACTTGTACAAATTTTCAAAGAAAAATATTGATTATTTATAAAAATATCGCCATCTTTGTCGGACCCCCTTCGGCACGTAAAGCTTTGCGGTGACCATCATTTTTTTTACTGGATCATCTGAGATACAAAAAAAAACAAAAAAAAACATTAGTTCAATAATAAATCTAGTCCTTAATCGAAGCTTTTATTTAATCAAAAATTGAGAAAATGGCGGCTTCCGACAGATAATTTTCGATTTTCGACCCAAAAGTCGCTCGTTTATTGTTTTAAAAAAATATAAATTTTCAACAAAAATGAAAATCCTTCGATTAAGGACTAGTTTTTAACGCTATCAATACCCACACCAAATTTTATCAATATCCATGGAGTGGTTTTTCAATTATAGTGGTTACCGACTTGAAAAACATAGTGTCGAGAAAAACGCGTTTAAAGTTTTTCGGTGTGGATACGGTAGCTAAACTTTTTTTTATGTATTTTGATCCGCTGAATCCGAATATCACATTTTTTGCCGAAAAGTCGAGCATTCAATTGTTTATAGCCAGTTGTTAAAACAATTTTACAAAAAATTAAAGTTTTTTGGTACCAATTATTTTATTTTTTATATTTTGGGAAATTTTAAAACGAAAGTATTCTTTATAAAATTTTGCTAAAGTTCATAGTTTTTGAGTAATCCATTTTTGAAAATTTCTGAAAGAATTTTTCAATTTTACACTTGATTTACGTAAAGGAATACTAATTAAAAAATTACTTACATCGAATCATCAATTCCTGGCCCACGCAATACGGCTTCTGCCGATGTGGAAGCTTCCAAAATATAAATTTGTTGTTGTCTTCGAAGCATTTTGCCTTCCCGGGTACTATCGTTTGCGCGTTTGTCAGCCGCTACCATCTATGGGGACCCGCCCCTTCACTAATTGTGGGATATCCCCGAAACTATTCATCGGATTGACTTGAAATTTACAGGGAATATTTTGAAAACATCATATTTCATGAAATTTTTTTTTTAAACCGTTCTTTTGAAAATTCTGACTGCCTCTCACCCCTTAAAGTATCCATCTCTTAACTACTACCAAATCATTATTTGTGGCAATTCAGAGGCTTAAATGAATGATTCATTAACTGTAAGAAGATATTTAAATAAATATTTAGGATATTTATTTAAAGGTGGATCATTATTCTTCATTCTTAGATAGAGTTGGATATTTATTCTTAATTCCTGGATATTTATTTAAAGTTGGATATGGTGATTTCGCCATATCCAACTTTACCATTTGTTAATAGTTAACAAATCCTGGTACATAGAGATATATTGTTTTCTTAGTGTACTCGTGTCGACACGTCTCAGCGGGGAAATCTCTCGGCGCCCATAGTGCATCCGACGGGAAGATTTTCTGTGGGCAACACTCTGATCTTTAAGGAACTAGAAATAGTGAAGTGTAGTGTCAAAGCGAAAGGGATAGGTCTGTTAAAGTTCGCAAGGGCGTATGAAGTAACGTTCGAAATGAATCAATAAAATCGCTCAGAAACACGTATGTTAATGGTGATCTCGGTAACAAAATTGCCTCGGTGAGGAAGCAATCAATTTATAGTGGATAGAGAATTTGTCCACTTTGCACCAGGTTCGATTAGTCCATTGTCAGCACTGTGGTACGGGCTGGGCTTTTCGGTGGCTTCGGAAATCGGATTTGGATCGTGAGATCGATCCGAGCAGTCACGCTCCAATGCTGTTGTCTCGGCTAGCGTGTCAGATGGGGCCCTCAGTGGCTTCTGAGAGAGCGGACGATGATGCTGGCATTTTGGAACCGCGCTACCTACCTATGCGAGTCCCTTCTACAGCAATCCACACGATTTCGGACTTCTTGCTACGCATTAAATTTAGATGGTATGAAAGTTTGCATCGTTGGATTGCATCGAAAATATATTTTCTTCGTATTGCCGATTTTTCGTCTGCACACTTAGACATAAAAAATTACTGATACATTTTCGAGGATCCTTCATAAAAATCTAAAACCAAAACCTGCAAAAAATATCATAGATAATAATGAAAATAAAAGAAATCAAGAAAAAAAATGTTGCATTCTAACGATGCAAATTTCAGCACCACTAATTTAGAAATTTCTCCTGTAGGATTCAGCCGTTTTCCCTGATCCGTGCCTATTTGGTTGATAAGTACTTATCTAATCGGCACTCAATTGCGTTCTCATAATTTCCCTATTTTACTTTCGGGTAATTTTGAGGATATTTTAAAGCTTATATTATTTTTTGTTACTGACTCCGTTGCATAGTTTTATTGTCCGTTGTAGCAAAAATAGAAATCGGCCAATAGCAAAGATAAAAATCGGCCAAGCTTAATGAAGGAGCGCCAGAAGTTTGCGAACGATAAACTTGCTTTGAAACAAAAAGACAATAATTGTTGGTTACAATTGATATCCGTTCGTTGCTGAAACGCCCTTTTGTGCGATTACTTCCAGCGCTACACGTGGTAGGTTTGATGAATTCTTTTTCACCGTACTTTTTATTGTTCATTCGATTATATGTTCACAATGGATAGAGACTATGAGTATTTTCCAGCAGCATTGATTTCGCCCCGGTTACGAGATTCCGTACGCTTTAACATTTTGGAACCGCCGAATCAACGCGATGTGCATACAAATGGAAACTATAAGATAAATTCACCAAAAGCTATCAGCTCGATTACCGCACCTACCGAACTTCATTTCCGGTTGTTTTATCGTTGCAAAAGCGCGTTGCCAAATACCAGCAGCGCGTATCGTTACTATTGCGTATCTTTACGTTACATGCAAAACCCGCGAATAAGAGAATAATTGTACTATTATCAATACCGACACTGGTGGATGAGCGGTTGAGGTTCAGCGGCAGCGGTACTTCGAGTTGAGCAGCGTTGTGCATGGCCGATGCTCGAATCGGTAACCACTTTGCCGTGCATCAGCTGGTGCATCAGTGAGCGAAACCCCAACACTTTTGATAAGGAACATCACTCAAGTGTCCGCCGTCGATTTTGTTGAAACTCATATATGTGGTAAAGCGTTGAAAACTATGGAACACATACTTTTTTTAATCTGCAAAAAACGGTTTTGAGGCGGGAACCACCCCTTAAAAAAAGACGTTTCGGGGGTTGGTTTTGCAGTTTCATCCACAAGCAGGCCACCGATCTGAATGAAACAAAAATCAAAATTCTTCTGTCAAACGATGTAAAATCCACTATAGCATAATTTAATCAAAATTCAAAAAGGGTAACACGCCTTTCTTTGTGCCCCCCCCCCCCCCTTCAAAACGTTTTTCCGTAGATGAAAAAATATGTCTTATAGTTTTTAATGCTTGAACACATATATAAGTTTCAGCAAAATCGAAGGCGGACACTTATGGCCGGAGTAAGGTTAATTAGGTGAAAAAAGCATATTTTCAAGATTTTTTTTAGACGATACAAGTAATGCTGGTTTATCTAATGAATTTCCTTTTAATAATACAACATCTGAACTATATTTTCCTAAATTTTCATTGCAAAATATTGATAAATAAGCCGTTGGGAGCAAATCTCCGCAGGCGCCTCGAAAAAAGTTGTTTTGCGGTGTACGCTGTAACTCGTCACTGGATCACCTGAAACACAAAATGCGTTTTTTAGGTGAGATGTTTCTCGAGGTAACGCTGCTGAGTTTTTTTTATTCTATTTTTTTTCATTTTCGGTACCACTTGGAAGTCAAAAACGCGATTTTCGCTTAAAAAATTGGCAAATTTGTTATTGTAAGATAAAAAATAATTGCAAAAAAACTCGGCAGCGTTACCTCGAGAAACATCTCACCTAATAAACGCATTTTGATTTTTTTGTTTCAGGTGATCCAGTGACGAGTCATGGCATACACCGCAAATTTTTCGAAGCGCTTGCGAAGATTTGCTGCCAATGGCTTATTTATCAATATTTTGAAATGAAAATTTAGGAAACATAGTTCAGATGTTGTATTATTATATGGAAATTAATTAAATAAACCAGCATTACCTGTATCGTCTAAAAAATTCATAAAAATATGCTTTTTTCACCGTATTAACCGTACCCTGCCCTTAAGTGATGTTCCTTGTGAGTACCGGTACGGGTTTCCCACCGCGTCCCGTGCCCTCGGCAAATGCGGTATAGTGCATTGAGGTGTTGAATAAGTTCTCGCTGTTTATTCATGATTTTTTTTTAAATAACCATTTTTAATGCTTTCAAACCATTTGAAACTGTTGTGTGATCAACTCCTAATGATTCTGCAAGTTCAGCCAGCGTCTAAAATGAGTCTTCATGAAGTAATGCCTCCAACTTAACAAATCAAAACCATTTTTGAAGCGTCTAAATCAATCTCTGCATGGTGATTCCGACAGAGCATGTAAGTCTCAACAAAAATTCTGTGTCCTCCAGCTGCAGATTTTTTTAAATGAAGTAGTGCAGTAAAATTCCCCGCAAATACTCTTTTTGGCACGAAATTTGACATGTTTAACACTGTGAAAAAAAAAGTTGTTTTCACTTCGACGAAATGACATACACTGAATGTCAAGCTTGCTTATGGTACTTCTTTAAAGATGCATTACCATCTTAAACTACACGCACGCAGTTCTGGTAGGGCAATCTGTTGGAAAACTGCGAGAACTTATTCAACGTCCTAACTGCTTATCGAGTTATGCCTAGTTCTAACAGTGGAAAACAGCTCATGCTTTGGGATTTTGAATTAGTAAACCGTGACAATAAATTTCTACAAAAATTAGGTATTTGAAAAAGTATTATCTGAAGAACACTGTAGTTTGTTTGGTGTAAAAATATTTACTTATAATCTATTTACAGTCGACGTTCGGGAATCACCACTCGAAAATGTCATTTGTGAGCAATGCCCTTCTGAACTAGGTTATCAAATATCAAAACATAAAACAGATTTCGTTAATATGTTACTGTATCCTATGATTAATCGACGGAATTTCCGCAATATCGTATAAATAAAAATTCGCTCGTGTCCAAAGTGAGTCTTGAATTTCACGGAAAAAATGGGCATTTTTCTTTCATGAAATCGAAAGTATACACCGGGGAAAAAATCCTTTTTCAAATATTATATTTCTACATCTAGAAACTGCCCTAAAAATGTTGGGAAAATCAATGCAGTCGTTCTTGAGATATTTTGCTCACCAACGTTGAAAACGTACCTTCGAGAGAAAAGCGTCTTACGTTTCGAACGACATTCCGAGCACTCCGACGGACGCCAACATAGGTAACAGCCTATAAATCTGCCAATTTTCATCCCACCACCTTGCGATTTTCAGGGAACCTTTCTAAGATGATATACAGTCAAAGTATGTTCGTTTTCGAAAAAAATATTTTTCGACTTTTGCAACTAGTGTAGTCAATAATTGAGACTAAAAGACGTTGTGTATAGATCTCAAAGATTCTTTCTTTATTTATCGACATCTCTTGTTTTCGTCTCCGTCGTCCGAGCACTAATCAAACGACGATCGTTCCCCCCACTCCGGCAGCCCGTAGCCGCAAGGGGCCCCCGCTAGAGCGCTCTTCGCCGAACTCTCTCGCGAGATATTTTGCGCCTTCGAATATACGCCTTACAATTCGGCCAGTCCTGACGCTCGCATGTCCTCATGCGTTGAACATCATTCTTACATTTGAGTAGAAAAGTTTTTTTTTTTTTCACAGTTACAGTTTGAGATAACTTATAGCTAATTACATAATAAAGAAAACATATGATATATTGATACATTTTTTTTTTTCGGAGAAAACGTAAACTCATACATGGAATGTAAACTTAACATATTAAATGTTCATAACCTTTAAAAGATAATAGCGACGTTATTTTTGGACTATTCTTTGGGAGGTTGTGACGCGGGATCAACAACCCATGGACGCATATTAGATGATTCCCAGGTTCCTACATAGGGTTTTTGAGAATTCTGAAATCCCTTTACATCACTGATAATATATCGATTGTTTCGGAGAGTTTTCGTAACTTCATACGGGCCTCTGAATCGGGGAATCATCTTTTTCGATACTCCGGGAGTACTGTCGAAATTTTTTATCATGACTAAGTCTTGTTTGTATTCATGCGACGTTTTTCGTTTTTTGTCGTACGAGGCTTTTTGAGCGATCTGTGCTTTTGCAATGGCGTTAATTGCCTCCGCCCGGTCCTGATCGAGGTCTCTTTGATGATTATCAAGCTTTTCGCTTACTAATTCCTTAACCGCGTCGACTATCAGACCACGCTGATCAACGCCGAAGAGTAATTGACACGGTGTTTTCCCCGTCGATCGATTGACAGTGTTGTTTATTGCGTATTCAATCTGCTCGAGCACTTTATACCATGACCTACCGGTTTCGTTATCGGATAGTTTCGCGAGCATCGGAGAGATAATCCTGTTAATTCGCTCCACCTGGCCGTTCGCCTGAGGTGACCCCGTTGCGATTTTAACGTGCTTGATTTTGCGATTTTTTATGAACTCATCGAATTCGTTCGAAGTGAATGCGCTTGTGAATGGTCCGAAACTACTACCTGGGGGCAACTGTAGCTTTGAAAATATTGATTTAAACTAGTTATGGCTTCCCTCGAGTTGGTCGTCTTTGTAGGAAACAATCGAACGAATTTTGTGAATGCGTCAACTATCAAGAATATATATTTTTTCGTTGTTTCTCGGTGGTCCACCGGTCCGTAATGATCACTGTGAATCGTTTGAAATGGAGCTGATCCTTTCGGAATCGGGTGAAGATAGCCTTCGTTTTTTCCGGAAATGGGCGAGAAAGAGATACATTTGAGACAGTGTCTAATATGTTCCGCGCACTTCTTACGAAGCTGAGGAAGCCAGTACGTGCGACGAATTGATTCGGCCATTTTATCCAATCCAACATGACCCATTTCGTTGTGATAGCGGAAGAGGACATGTCTTTCCATTTGTTCGGGTACGAAAAACAAAAGAGCCTCCCCCTGTTTTTTATATACAAGCCCGTCCCTCATTTCGTAGACAGGATCATCCGATTTTTCGAGTTTTTCTATAATCGCGCGAATACCTGGATCGCGGCTTTGACAAATGGTGAGATTCCATTCGAATGGATTGTCTTCGACGACAAGAATCCCGAACGATCTACTTAAAGCGTCGACATGCGTCATTTTTGCACCCGGACGGTGAACGATTTGAAAATCAAAGCTTTGGAGCTCAATACTCCAACGAGCAATGCGAGCATTAATATCCAGTTTCTCCAGAGTTTGAGTGACCGCGTTACAATCTGAAACGATTACAAACGATATACCCTGAAGGTAGACACGAAATCTTCGTAACGCGTAAACAATAGCGAGCGTTTCGAGCTCGAAGCTATGATAGCGAGACTCCGGTTCAGTGGTTCGATGACTGAAATAGAAAATCGGGTGCATTTCTTTGTATGATTGTTGCTGCATAAGCACAGCACCAAAACCATGAGAGCTAGCATCGCAATGAAGCTCGGTTGCCGCGTGAGGATTGTAAATCGCGAGGATGAGTGCATTCGTGAGTTTTTGTTTAAGTGTCTCAAATGCATTTCTTTCGTTATCACCGAATGTGAAAGTCACGTCTTTTTTGAGTAAATTATAAAGGGGCCTTGCAATCAGGGAAAATTTTTCAATAAACTTGCGAAAATAAGAGACCAACCCGATAAAGCTTTGAATTTCCTTAACTGTTTTTGGTTCGGGGAAGTTTTGAACTGCCCGTACACCGTTATCCGTGGGGCTTACGCCATTCCTGTTTATTCGATACCCCAAGTAGTCAATTTCGGTACACAGAAAGGTGCATTTGTCGAGGCGCAATTCTAGTTTGTTTTCGACCAACGTATCGAAGACTTTTCTAATTACTTGCAGATGATCCTCGAGAGTACAAGTCGCGACGCGGATATCGTCCATGTATACAATTACATTGCCGGTTTTTAGCAGCTCGGACATGACTCGATTGATAAATCGTTGGAAACATTGAGGACCGATTTTTAGGCCAAAGGGTAAACGAGTAAACTCGTATTGACCGAAAGGTGTCACAAACGAGGTATACTTGATAGAGTCAGCCGCCAGCGCGACATGATAAAATCCGTCTTTTAAATCCAACGCGCTGAAATAGCATTTGTCTCGAAGCGCATCGAGCTGATCCTCGATTAACGGGAGAGGATAATTGTCGCGACATATGATTTTATTTAGCGCTCTGAAATCAATGCACATCCGCATCTCGCCGTTTTTTTTTCTAGTCAAAACGATTGGCGAGGTATACTCTGACGTACTCTCTCTTACAATTCCTGACTCGATCAAAGAATCTATTATTTCACCGACCTTTTCTTTCTCGACAAAAGAAAGCCTTCTCGGACCGTGCTGGATCGGTTGCTCGTTTTTTAAACTAATACGAGCTTCCACTTGCATTTTTGGCACGCTCGGCCGGTCAGGTTTTATGTAATGCTCGTGAAATATTTCTTTGAATTTTTCCCGGTCGCCCAACGAGATCTGCGTATTGACTTTTAATTCGTTCGCAATATTTTTTTTCTCAACCGCGATATTAAGAATTTCCGCTGCTGTTTTGTCATAATCTACATCTTTCGTGAGTTTATATCCGAATTTTTTAAGCGTGTCTCGACCGAGAAGTACCGGAGTTGACATTGCGCTGTTCGACACGACCCCGACAGTTATTTTTTGAGTTTCCCCTTCCAAAGTGGCATTTAACTCGACTGTTCCTTTAACTAGGACTTTTGATTTATTCATTCCGTAATATCGTTGCCAATTTGGAGTGGGAGGCCCAATGTATTTTTTACTCACATACTGTTCTTTAATTAAACTTATCGGACACCCGGTATCGAGCCTAGATACCGTCGAAAACGCTTCGACGCCGGAGATGTCGTAATCGATGCTTCTCTGGAATTCGTCTCTGCATTCGGCGTTCACGTCGATAAAGTGAATCTCGTTGTCGTCGGCCGGACAGTCGCTCTCCTCAGCGTCACTCTCTCTCGGTGATTCGTGAGTCTCCGACTCGTCATCTTCATCAGAAACGCAGCTCACTTGTCGATCGGCTTTAGCAGCAGCTTTTTTCGGCTCTGTCTGATGTTTCGTTGGTTTTCGATGTTTACAGTCTCTGGCATAATGGCCGGTGCCGTCACATTCATAACACCGAATAACTCCTCGTGTCGAGATTTTAGATTTCTCGTCCGTTTTAACACTCGAGAGCGGTAATTCCGGTCGCGAGTCAGATCGATATTTCGGCCTTACTTCCGTTGACGACGAAATATATCGTTTTTGCTTTTGTTTTGTTGACGGTAGTTTTATTTTAGCAAAGGCTTTTAGCAGACTCCCAACTTGGTCGAAAGCTTGCATGCGCGCTTGATTTTGAAGATGTTCGCAAGGTATGCCATCAATTACGTAATCCACCATTTCATCGTCTGGTATCGGTACACGGTTTCCGAGAATCAGCTTGTGATGACAATAATCGGCAAACGATTCACTCGAACGCCACTCGCGCATCTCGAATTTCCGTCGAAGTTCCATTTTACTCGGGCGCTGATCGAACATCGATTGCATCGAGTCGAACAAAGTATCGATATTCATTTCGAGATACTCGACTCTACTGTGATACCAGTTCAGCGCTTGGCCGCGTAATTTCGAGCCAATCAAAATCTTCATGGCGTTCTCATCAAGCTCGTAAGTATCCCACAAGAGCATGGCTTGAATTTTTCATCTTGAAAAATCAACCCCGGAACCGCTGTATTCACTTAATAGCTCCCCGACACTTTTTATACTGATCGATGAACGCGAGACAGTTGACGACTCACTGTGACGCGGTGAGGCCCTTAACGCTTCGTTCTCTCTTCTCAAGAAGTCGAGCTCTCGTTGCATCAGCTCTCTTTCTCTCGCTAATAAAGCAGCTTCACGTTGTACTATCTCCTCGTTCTGCCAATTTGGATTATTATCGCGTCGTTGATGTTCCACGTTTCCGGCGTCCTCATTTTGCCGGTCTCTATCATTATCGTATCCCTGAATTTCATAATTTTCAGGATCTTCGTTTTCGCGTGCGTTCACATCCGCTTGGATTTCGCTCGCTTGGGCTATCCATTCGTTCGTCGGATCATTTTCTTGCAGACGAATAATTAAACGAAGTGTCTCCCCGTCCGGTTACCGGACGAATAGACACACGCTATTCGTCCGGATAGTGGCTAAGTTCACGCCGTATTTTTAGGAGGCGAACGTGACAGGAATTTGCGTTAGATCATGTTCGGGCGATTAATATATGTGATCGTCCGAATAAAATCTAAAGAAATTTGATTTAATGCAATTTACTCGACTTTGGACTTATATGCGGAATTATTGTTACGGGATTTCGAGTGGACGAATTAATGTACGTTACTCGTCCACATCGTTTGCCAATGGAAACTCTTGCGGCCGAGTTATGTAATCGCTTTGTCGATTCCGGTGTGCCGTTCGCCGAGCGTCGTATAATTCGGTACGTGCACGTATTGCCGGTTGATGTTGCGGGACGTTTTTCTACACAATTCGTTCGAGATTTTGCTGCAGTTCCAAAAAAGTGTGCGTGCTTGTGATGAAAAGGTGTTTGCTGACATGTGTAAGTATATTTCGTTATACCTATATTCAACAGTGATATAATTAATAGAAATACAAGTCAAAAGCAGGTTATGTTCGAATCTCGTTATTTTCATCATACATTCAAGGCGCATCACGATTGAAATCCTGTACTTTGTTTATTAGCAGGATTGCAACCCTGTACTTTGCTTACTTGTTCATCGTATTTGTTACAAATGTTTGTGTATGGCAAAAAAAAAGTGAGAGAAAATTTGTGGCGATCTCAGTGTTCAGTGTTGAATGGTGCCAATGGTAATCCGGCCAAATCGGAGGTTACGTTTTATTTTCAATTACTTTCCATGTTATCAACATTAATGAGTCGTTTTTCATTCAGTTCGCGCAGGTACCTCGTCGACTTTAGAGCAGCCAACTGGCTCAAAATGCCCTCAGTGGTCGGATGATAGCGACTTCGAAGAAACGACAGCTTGCGATAAAAGGTCTACGGTAGCTACGGAGGCTTCAACGAGTGCTCTACGCATTGGCGATACATTTTCTTCCTACAATGATCTGTCGGAAAGGATTAAGAAATATCAACTAGAGACAAATGCCGTGTTCTATAAGCGCGATTGTGTACTCATCACACAGAGCCGCAAACGGGGAATTTCGAGGTACATGAACGATGCTTTGACGTATTATTCGCTTCGATATCACTGTATCCATGGTGGGAAACAGTTCAAGTCCACGTCTTCGGGCCAGCGATCATCTTCGTAAGTGTTATCTAACTTGAATTATTTTCTAACGAAAAGAAGAAAATGTATGTTTTGAAAGAAGTAGAAAATGTATGAAAGTAAGTAGAAAATGTATGAAAATGTACAAAACATACAAAAATGTATGTTTTGTAGGACATTTCAGAAGCAATGCTCGGCATTCATCCGTTTCGTGCTTAACGAAAATGGCATGAAATTAGTAGTTGCCGAAATGAACACGAACCACAATCATCTATGTTCGAAGGTAATTCTTTTTAAAGATTTTATGCCTTATTTATCATTTATTGTCACAATGGTTCCCGATCTCGATATAAATACATGTTTATTACTTTTTTAGAAACTGTATCAGCATTTGCCTCAGGTCAGATCTCTGCCACTCAAGGAACGGAACGAAATGGCGGACTTGTTGAAGATGGGTGCGAACAAAAAGAAAGTGAAGGCTAAAGCTATAGCCGAAACCGGGCAACAAGTGTCACTCAAAGATCTCTCGAATATGTCGGCTCGCCAGGGTGTCGTCAACAATTTAAAAAATACTGTCGAGATGCTTCGTGAAACGTATGGTACGTATGTGCGTGTTTGTGTGTGGGTAGGAGGGTTGAGTGCGTGCGTGCGTGTGTTTATTCGCATGCGCGCGTGTATGTGTGTGGGTTTGTCTGCGTGGGCGCATGTGTGTGTGTGTGTGTGTGTGTGTGTGTGTGTGTGTGTGTGTGTGTGTGTGTGTGTGTGTGGGTGGGTGGGTGTGTGTGTGTGCGTGCGCGTGTATGTTATGCTTGTGTGATATGTCACGATGAAATAGTTTTATTATATTATGTTGTGTGATCTTTTCAGGTGCTGAATGCCACGTTTACGAGAAACATGGAGTCTTCAAGGGTTTGTTTTTTGTAACAAAAGAAATGCAAAAATCGATGGACGCATTCCCTGAATTTGTGGGTATTGACGCTACATTCAAATTGCTGAATATCCGAGCACCGATCTACATCATGATCGTAGAAGATTCTGAGGGGTCGACTGAAATTGTTGCGGTCTCGATACTGATGACTGAGGATGCAGATAGCATGCGATGGTTTCTCGAAACTTTCAAGAAAACGCAGCCTGCTTGGACGCGAATTCGCACAGTCATGGCTGACAAGGATCTGCTCGAGAGACAAATCATAAAGGAACAATTTCCTACTGTCAACGTCTTGATTTGCATATTCCACGCGTTGCGCACGTTCAACCGCGAAATTACGTGCGACAAACTTGGAATCACGGCCGCTAAGAGAGATCAAGTAAAAGAGATTTTCCAAAAGATGGTTTACGCATCGTCTGAAGGAACGTACCGGCAGTTGTATGATCAGCTCAAAGAAGAAGCGCCACATGCTGTTTTGGCCTATTTTGAGAAGAATTGGCATCCGATACGGCAGGAATGGACACTAGCGAAAGAATTTATGCAGAGCAATTTCCTCAACACCACCAACAATCGAATAGAGTCGCTGAATGCCAAAATTAAGAGCGTCGTTAAACGATACAGTAGTCTAGAGGAATTCGTCGAGAATTTATTCGTCTTGCTGATTTGCCTTAATTCAGAGCGAGATCATAAAGCGGCATATGGCTATCAAAAACAGCTCGTCACGTCATTCGAAGATAACTCTCCGGAATGGTTTTATTTGAAACTACTAACGCGATATGCATTTCGGTTCGTTGAAAAGGAACTTCAACATAAAGATGATGACGAGTTTGTTGAGGTAGAATCTGTTTTCGAATGGCAATTCCGGGACTCGAAAATCACGTCGACATCGAAATCCTGCGAATGTCCGTCCTATTCATCGATGAGATTGCCGTGCCGGTTGTTGCTCCATGCATATACTTTCCATTCTTCTTTCATTAATGTTTGACGTTATTTATATCTATGGCCGTAGTGTAGCTGATCGTAGAGTAGATGCCATAATGACCATCTTTGTGAACCTGCTTTTCGATTGCTTTTGATTATAGGCATATCTTCGCTATCAGACGTCGCTTGGGAATGTCTCTTTGCGATGCATCGATTTGCGATCCAAGATGGACGCGGAAATATTTTCAGGAACAGCAACGCGTTTTTCAATCTGAAGAAATGAAAGAAAACGACGTGCCTTCCCTGACGCTTACGTCGCAAGTTTCTCGCCCCCGGATTTTATCGCAAAACGAGCGATTTCGTCAAGCTTTTTGCGTGGCGAAGACTTTAGCAAGTTTGGCATCGGAAGTCACCGGTACCACATTCCTCGGACGCTTGCAGTCAATGCTCGATTTGAAGACGCTGTGGGAGCAGAATGGCGACACAATTTCGAATCGTCCTGTGGATTCCTGCGAGAATTCAAATGAACGATGCGCCGAAACTAACGTTTCGCTTGCTGAAAATGAAGGACCAACGGGCCAACAAGAAGGGCTTTTGCAAACTTCAGATAAGCCAAACGAGGTCGATCTTTCTCAGCTCGAGGTTTTGCCAGTTTTAAAGCGTAGAGGAAGACCGAAGGGGTGTGACACTACCGTTATTGGATTGAAAAAGAAAAATAAAATAACGGTTGATGAAGAAAACGTTCTTTTTTCTAAACTAAGGGAAGAGGGGAAAATCAAAAGAATTTTAACATGGCTAGTAGGTGGAATAGCGGTTGAATCGGTTATAAAAAAAGGAACACTGGTCGAAGATAAATTAGTTCCAACCGATCACAACCTTCTTCCGCATTCATTGATTGACGAGGAAGTAAATTTAAATTTGGTCAAAAAGTACTTCTCCGTTGAAACGTGGCAGAGAGTTCAGAAAGTTCTAAAAGAGAAAAGGCGAAATTCGGTCTTCCTCTGCGGTAATTGCAATATCGATCTGAATGTGTCGGTCGGCGAGTCCTCTCACGGAAACCAGTTAGTCATAAGATGCGATTATTGCTTTACTTGGTACCATTTGCCATGCGTCGCTTTGAAGAGAGTACCGAGAGCCAAATTTTGGAAATGTTCCCATTGTTAATACTCTTCTGTGATAGTTCTTCGTAAAGGAAATTTCCAAAAAGGTTGGCAAGTTATGTACGTCTTCCATCGTTATCTATATCTTACGAAAATTATATTCACTGTTCCTATCTACTAGTTAAAAGTTAGTTGAAAAGTTAATATATAGATATATAGGTTGAAAAGTTTATATAAAGTTTCTCAGAAATATTTAAAACGGCAAAGTCGAAATGTTGAAACAAGTTGAAATTTCGAAAGTTTATTTGAAGCCTGTATACAGTAACATTACTGCAATACTACAGTGATAATGTTGTGATTGTAAATATAAAGCGTCTTTATAATTCTGACACGTTGTTTTCAATGCAAACCTTACTGTTGTCACTGCGGCGTTCCAGAGTGATTGGTAATGTATAATGCTTTTTTGCTTGTTCGGTGAATGACACCCCGTATCGCGTTGCCTTTAAAAGGGTTGCTTGGGAGTTGCGGGGGGGGGGGGGTCCGGGGGGCGCAGCCCCCCGGCGGGGGCGGAGGGGGCGGAGCCCCCCACTGCCCCAAAACAGAATTTTAAAAAGTACTTCTAAGTGCATGTATACGCTTCCATTGATTATCTGGACGAATAAACGTACATCATTCGTCCGGATTCAATTCTATAGAATTCTGGGATTCATCCGGACGAATTAACGTACATTATTCGTCCGGATGCGATTCTACAGAATTTTGGCATCTATCCGGACGAATTAACGTACATTATTCGTCCGGATTCGATTCTGCAGCATTCTGGCATCCATCTGGACGAATTAACGTACATTATTCGTCCGGATTCGATTCTACAGAATTCTGGCATTTATCCGGACGAATTAACGTCCATTATTCGTCCGGATTCGATTCTGCAGCATTCTGGCATTTATCCGGACGAATTAACGTACATTATTCGTCCGGATTCGGTTCTGCAGCATTCTGGCATTTATCCGGACGAATTAACGTACATTATTCGTCCGGATTCGATTCTGCAGCATTCTGGCATTTATCCGGACGAATTAACGTACATTATTCGTCCGGATTCGATTCTGCAGCATTCTGGCATTTATCCGGACGAATTAACGTCCATTATTCGTCCGGATTCGGTTCTGCAGCATTCTGGCATTTATCCGGACGAATTAACGTACATTATTCGTCCGGATTCGATTCTGCAGCATTCTGGCATTTATCCGGACGAATTAACGTACATTATTCGTCCGGATTCGATTCTGCAGCATTCTGGCATTTATCCGGACGAATTAACGTCCATTATTCGTCCGGATTCGGTTCTGCAGCATTCTGGCATTTATCCGGACGAATTAACGTACATTATTCGTCCGGATTCGATTCTACAGAATTTTGGCATCTATCCGGACGAGTAAACGTACATTATTCGTCCGGATTCGATTCTACAGAATTCTGGCATTTATCCGGACGAATTAACGTCCATTATTCGTCCGGATTCGATTCTGCAGCATTCTGGCATTTATCCGGACGAATTAACGTCCATTATTCGTCCGGATTCGATTCTGCAGCATTCTGGCATTTATCCGGACGAATTAACGTCCATTATTCGTCCGGATTCGATTCTGCAGCATTCTGGCATCTATCCGGATGAATAAACGTACATTATTCGTCCGGATTAGATTCTACAGCATTCCTGTATCTATCCGGATGAATAAACGTACATTATTCGTCCGGATTAGATTCTACAGCATTCCGGTATCTATCCGGATGAATAAACGAACATTATTCGTCCGAATTCGATTCTACTAAATTTTGGAATTTATCTGGACGGATAATTATGGGTCCGGACACGAGGTGGCACGAATCGCAATCATAACAACCCCTCCTAAAAATACGGCGTGAACTTAGCCACTATCCGGACGAATAGCGTGTGTCTATTCGTCCGGTGACCGGACGGCTAGCCACAGCCCGTCCGCTTATTTCTCTTTGTTTCTCGCGGCACGCGGCTCAACGAGTCTCTCGGATCGCAGAAAAGCACACAGCTAGACAACGATACGTTTACCTTTTTTTTCGGGTTTGTGTTGAAGCACACAGCTACACAACACGCGCCTAAGACCTTTTCGATTTGTGATGATGCACAAAGCCAATCAACACTCGCGTTTTGTCTCGCGGCACACAGCACATCGAGATATTCGTACTCGCCGAAGCACAAAGCTAAACGACGTTCGCTCGGTTTCGAAACGCGGTGGAAATATCCCACTTCTGATATTTGTAGTCAATAATTGAGACTAAAAGACGTTGTGTATAGATCTCAAAGATTCTTTCTTTATTTATCGACATCTCTTGTTTTCGTCTCCGTCGTCCGAGCACTAATCAAACGACGATCGTTTCCCCCACTCCGGCAGCCCGTAGCCGCAAGGGGCCCCCGCTAGAGCGCTCTTCGCCGAACTCTCTCGCGAGATATTTTGCGCCTTCGAATATACGCCTTACACTAGGCATAATCCCTTAAGGGGTCTTTTCACTTAAGTCGGTAAGAAAAGGCTATTTTCATGAATTATTTTGATAGGTTTATATTATAGATATTGATATAAAAGTTGTTACACTTAATAAATACACTTTTAGAATGATAACATTTTTTTATGTATTTATGTAACCCAAACGAACTTTAAATGCGTTTTTCTCGAAACAACGTTTTTCGACGGCTTGTTGATAAAATCTTCGAAACTACTGAACCGATCCATATGAAATTTTAACCACATATTCTTTACAACTATAGCTATAGCGCATATCAATTATTTATTTTTTGTATATTTTTTTTTGCCAAAAATGGTAAAAACACTTGGGTTGGTTTTGTCGAAAAATGTCAGCCATTTTGTTATTTTTGCATGTATCAAAATTCGTATGATATGCGCTATATCCATTAACATACTGAATCTAAAACCGTTTGATTTTTTTGTTTCGGATGATCCATCTCCGAGATTTCATCAACAGCGCAGACCAACAATTTTTTTAGGACATTTTTTAACTACCATTTTCGTCTATAAATAGTGAGTTGAATTAAAAAAAAATGTTGAATGTATTTCGAAAGTGTTTTTATTAAGTGTAACTTTTATATCAATATCTATAATATAAACCTATCAAAAACATTTATGAAAATACCCCTTTATAGCGTCTAAAGTGAGAAGACCCCTTAAGATGACTGTGAACGCAACGGAAGTGAGGTTAGATAAGCGAACTGCGGGTAGAGAGTGATAGAAAAGGGTTCAATTGAGTAGTATAATATGTCAAAAACTGAAAAAGTATAAAACTTAGGAAACAATAATTTTAAAAAATTAAAAATTGTTCTGCTGTGAATAATAATGTTATCATTAATCTCCCCAACAGCCGGCGAAATGACCGACGACGACTGACGACACGCAACCGCCAGAGGGGAACAAAAAACAGAACAGAACGAGCAGATGAACGAGGACAATAAAGTGGAGAGGCAGGACAGACCGCGCCCCATGCCTTGGGGGACGGCCATCCTTGTCAAACCATAACACGGCACGACCTACGAAGACTTACTTCGACTGGTCAAGACGAAGGTAGACCCCGCGACGGACAACGTGACGGTGAGGGGCTACCCCAAGACAAAGGACGGAGGACTGCTGTTAAACTGCAGTCGAGACGAGAGGGGAGCCAAAGCTTCCAGCGCTCCCTCCAGGGCGTAATCGGTCAGGAGAGGCGCCTGGACTGCGTCACGACTCCCAAAGAGGTGGCGGCGATCCTCAAACAAGAGACATGGCAGAAAGGGGACCTGAACGTGCACATTTTCGGCCCCAACAGATCCGGACGGTGCATGGCGGTGTGCGAGCTAGAACCGCAGAGAGTCGAACGACAGTGACTTAAGATCGGGTGGGTCAATTGCCGCATCCGACTCAGGACGACAGTACCAAGGTGCTACCGGTGCCTTGACTACAAACACACGAGACGGAACTGCAAAGTACCAGACAGGACGGACTGCTGCTGGCAGTGCGGGGGCGGGGGCCATGTCACTGCCAAAAAACTGGAGGTGGCCCATCGGCGAGGCACCGGTTCGTACGCTGTCTTTAGGGCCGCACTGGAAGAGAGCACGAACAAAACCAAGACATAACGAAGATCCTCCAGGGAAACCTGAACCGAAGTCAGACGGCACAGCTACTGTTACCACAAACAGCTGACGAACTTGACGCGACGCTACTGATACTAGCCGAACAATACCGAGACGAACAACGCCGACGTGGCACTACAAGGGCCCGTAGCCGTCGCAGGCGACTTTAACGCCAGAGCGATCGAGTGGGGAATGACCACGACGAACAAACGGGGACAGCTCCTGCTGGAGATGGCCGCGAGGCTGGACCTGGCAGTGGCCAATACGGGAAACACGCCAACGTACAGAGGACCGGGCTTTGGGGACTCCATTCCCGACGTGACGCTGACGTCGGACGGAACCCTCGCACAGGTAAGGTGCTGGCGGGTGGTCGAGGGCTCCAATGCCAGCGACCACCAGTACATAGCCTTTCAAATGTCAGGCGACACGACAACTCCACCCCGACGGAGTACACCGCTGCCACGGTGGAACCTCAAAAGACTCGACAGGGAAAGATTCTCCGAAGAGCTGATGGCAGCACCAGCTCCAAAGGGCAACGTTCCCGACGGACTGACTGGCCGGCAAAGCGCCGAACAACTGATCGACGAGACGACGAAACTTGTCCAGCGGCTCTGCAAGAATACGATGCAACAGAAACGCTACGGTCGAAACCGACAACAACAATACTGGTGGACGGACGAAATCGCGGAACTACGGAGGGCAGGCCCTGTAGGTAGAAACTCGCCTGTAAGAAGAAACTCACTCAGGCAAGGGGGGGGCGAAGCAAAGACGCATAAAACAGCTTACAGGACGGCACGGAATAAACTGACGACGACGATCAAGGACACAAAACGGAAGCTTTGGAGGGAACTGTGCGACGAGGTGGATCGGGACCCCTGACGCACTGGCTACAAGCTAGTAACCGGTAGACTGGGGGTTCGGACGCCGACCGGCGCGATGGACCCTTCAACGACACGGACGATCATCGACGGACTTTTTCCAACGAACGAGACGAGAACGGAAACGGAAGATGACGACAAACCTGGGGACATACCACTCTTTTCCGAGGCGGAGCTCGCGAGAGCAACCGCCTCGATGAAGGTCGGAAAGCCTCCAGGACCGGACGGCGTTCCGGGGGAGATTCTGCGGCTGATGGGCAACCTGAGGCCGCGGGTCCTTCTGGACATGTAGAACACATGCTTGTCGACAGGCACGTTCGGTGGGCGGTGGAAGGTGGCGAGGCTGGTGCTCATTGCCAAAGGCAAAGGGGACCCTCACGCGCCCTCGGCCTACCGCCTGCTGAGCTTACTTGACACGACAGGAAAACTGTACGAACAACTGATAAGACCCAGACTTACGGACGCACACGCAGACGCTGGAGCATTATCGGACAGACAATACGGCTGCGGGAAGGGACAATCGACAATTGGAGCAATCCAAGACGTCGTGACGACCTCCCAACGGACTCAACAGTACTGCCATGAGGCTCGCTCGATGGTGCTACTGGCGACACTGGACGTATAGAACACCTTCAACTCGGCGAGGTGGGCGGACATCCTGGAAGCTCTGAGAGACGTTTTCGGGGTCCCACCGTACCTACTCCGAGTGCTGAGCGACTACTTACGAAACAGACGTATTACGTACGAAACGACGGATGGACGAGAAACCCGGACGATCACGGCGGGGGTCACCCAGGGATCAATTCTCGGACCGGACTTTTGGAATGGAGTATACGATAGTTTGCTGCGGATGGAGATGCCGCCGGAGACTTTCTTAGTTGCTTACGCCGACGACGTAGCAGCTGTAATCGTCGAACGCGATCCGTCTCTGGCCCAACTACGACTTAACCACGTGATGAGGCGGGTGGACGGATGGATGACGGAACACGGACTCCGACTGGCCACAGCCAAGACAGAACTTATGCTACTGACGAGAAAGAGAATACCGACGATAATATCGATGAATGTTGGGACAGAGATGATGGAGACCAGAAACGAAATCAAGTATCTGGGGGTCACTCTGGATACGAAGATGACTTTCTGGCCCCACATAAGACGGACAGCCGAGAGGGCGGCGGAGAAAGTAAAATCTCTCAGCCGCCTGATGGCAAATACTATAGGACCGAGACCGAGTAATCGTCGGCTACTCATGTCGACTCACTTCATCCTCCTATACGGTGCCGAGATATGGGGGGAAACACTCCACGTAGCTAAATACAGACACGCAATGACGATGACACGAGGACAAGGTGCGCTCAGGATCGCGTGCGCTTACAGGACTGTTTCGGCAGGGGTAGTTCTGGTCGTAGCGGGCTTGATCCCGGAGAATCTCCTAGCTTTTGAGCGAAGGAGTATCGACCTTCAGAGTGCATAGACGGGACGGTCAGATGCGGCAATAAGGGAACGGGAGACGACGATACGACAATGGTAGACCGAATGGTCTAATGGTCGAAACCCAAACAAACGAGACGTCTGGAACGTGGACAAAACGACTGATACCGGAACTGAAACCGTGGATCGGAAGGAGCTGCGGGGAGGTAAATTTTTATCTCGCGCCGTTCCTGGCGGGATACGGATACTTTAGACGATACCTACACGACATGGAAATGGTAACGGACTGCTCCCTGCAAATACCCCGGACACGACCGAGACGACGCGGAACTCACATTCTTTACATGTGACCGGTGGACCGAGACGAGACGCCGACTAGAGGCGACAGTTGGAGAAATCACGCCAGACAACATCGTTGGCGTGATGATCCAGGACAGCGAACGGTGGACCCTCGTGTCCACATTCGTAGAGACTGTCCTTGGGAGAAAGAATGCAGACGGATGCTTGGGTGACTGCGCGAATGAGAAGGGCCGGCACTGAATAGCCAAGACCACGACGAGACGATACGATCAGACAAGAGGACATGGACAGGATGTCCGGCCGAAAGTACTGCTAACGCAGTTAGGTCATGTAACTGCGTTAGCAGTACATCTGCTAACGCTGGTCATCTGACAGAAGTGGTTCCCCTGTCCTGACCAAGAAATTTCGATTTTTTTGGCCAGGGGAAAGGGGTTTTTAGCCGGCATGCATCTCGTGAAAACCCTGACAGAGAGGGATGGGTTTTCCCCCTGCGACTCTATAATGCGAGATGAGAGTCCGGCACACGGGTAACGACACTGCTCCGGGTTTTAAGAGGCAACTCCTAACCCCTGGCGCAGCGGAGACGCCCATGATCTTTAAAAGGTTTTTCTCACTTTTTACCACGTATAAATTTTTTTTTCAAATGTTATCATTAATAATATATTGTCGGCATGGTCATTTCTGCTCAACTAATATTGCTGCTAGCACTATTGCTACTACACCAACTATTATTACTATAGTGAGCTTTATCAATGTAATGTTCATGATCCATTCTTGCCAAATGTGTTTAAGAATATATAAGTATACATTATATAGAATATAGTATCTCGTCGTATAAAAGCATCGAGTTTTCCTCGTTAGCGGATTAATTAAACGCGGAAGTACAACTTTCACACCCTCCTTTTTCCATCTTCCTCCTTCGCCCTGTTTCGCTGTTATCTCTTTATATTGGAAAAGTCACAGTGTAGATTCGTGATAATGAACACCGACTGATTAAGAATCGGGCATTCTCTGTTTCCACACCAGCGAAACACCCGAAGGGCCTGCTCGTTCTCGTTTTACAAATAAACAGATATACCAGAAATAAAGAATCGTGAGAATGAAAAAGGCTAATGACAAAAAAAAGTATTTTCGGCGGGTATATTGTCCTTATATTCTGGATATATGATACACGTGTTGCGGTTTGAGCTTCGGTTCTCTCGAAACAATATACAGTCAGCATTGCACTCATCCCCTAGCATGAGGATCCAATTAATCTGTTAATTGGGATATTGTTGATTACTGTCGATAGGGCCAGACTATATATCGGAAAGATCCCATCTTTATTTCGAATATGTTGCCCCAGAACGCACACACCGAAATGGTTGCATTTATTTTTCAATTTGTACGATTATAATTGAAACATGAAATAAAAATTTGTTATAAAAATTCGTAGAAAAAGATGGTTTTGTCCAATCAGTTCAAAAAAATTTCGAAACTTATAGTTCGTCGATAATACCCCACCAACCTTGCTTTCAAGATAACCGTGACGCTAACACGTGAGAAAGATGGACCGAAACTTGCACGAGTGGAGCCGTTCCCCAAGAGGCACAACGAAACGACCAGCGGGAATATGGTGTTTCGTTAATCGGGGAGACACCTTTAAGGTCTGCATAGACTACGACACTTATTGCGACACAAATATCTGACACTAATGTCCGTTCTGTTCACGCATAAGACGGTTTCGGTGTCCCAGAAAGTGTCTGCACTGTGATGTCGCTACACAAGTGTCTCAGATGTTTACACACAAAACTACTGACACGTCTGCAGTACCCGCTCGGACGCGATGGAGAAATGCCGTGCGGCGACAGCCGTAATTTTGTGCGCTGTTATTAAGGGGCTATACCAGTGTGACACTTTAAAAAGATCGATTTTTTTTGCCTTTTTCGACAGTTTATTCTTTCAAGAATATCATTATCATTTATATTATATACATCAATATCATTTTATCTTGCAAAAATCGATAGTTAAGTCTTTGAACGCATTTTTCTCGAAATCAGATTTTGTCAAATTTGGTGACATTGTAACTCAAAGAGATCCGATTGACTTGAAAATTGAACTGAGTACTCTTGAATATATTGACTTTGCAATGACGTAGGAGATTTTTGATTGCATGAAAATGGACGATTTGGCATTGAAAAAAACGACCATTTTATAGGCAAGAAAACAGACTTTTTTCATAACCACGCCATTTTGTTAGATTTTGATATTTTTCAAAAATCCTACGTCATTGTATAGGAAATACCTTCCAGTTTAACGACATTTTTTTCGTTTTTCGGTTTCAGCTACTCAATCAGCCGGAATCATGTCAGCAGTGGAGGAACTTTTTTATGCGTCTGCGAAGGCAGCGCATAAGTCGCTTGGATCTCAATATTTTTCTATGAAAAAATTATGTAATATAGGCCAAATATATTTTTAATTTGCTCCAAAATATTTAATTGAGTATTTTTCTTACAAAAAAATCCTGAAAATCACCTAAATTTCCAGCGTTCACACTGGTATAGCCCCTTAAGCTGTGTTCTTAAATTATGAATTTTTGCAGACTTTAGCTGATATTGTGCAAACTGTTCCGCTAAGCATTGAAAAAACAGGCAGCACCTGTTTTTTACTCTATTTTTATAATCAGCACAACATATTTGCCAAAGTTCAGGCAGTCCTTCCACAAGAGATATCAAATTTGCAATGCTCTCCTTGCTCTACGTAATGGCCATTTTGATTTAACGCGGGTCGCAAGTGTCTGGAAAACTTCGCGCCGGTTCGAAAACTTGAACACTGCGGCAGACACTCCGACACAACCTGTTCACACGGCGCTCGGCCCGACGCCTAGCGAGATGTCGCAATAAATGTCGCGAGATCAGACAGTGGGGTTCACACACAGACACTCGATGTATACATTGAGTGTATACACCAAAGTGTCGTAGTGTAAACCTACCTTTAGGGGCGGACAAAAATGGCTGATTTTCATGATTTTTTTTTTTAAGAAACGGTTTCTTTACCATTTTTGAGACTTAGGGTATGTTCCATTACTACTTTTGGCTGTTACATGGAATTTTTACAAAAACTCATCTTCAAAAATGGCGGCGGTATGGCTCGGGTTTCTAAACGGGTTGCGGCGGATGTTGTCAGATGGCGTGACAACTAGCGTCGGTGGGATTAATCTCAACAAAAAATGAACGAAGATTTTTCCTTTATTAATACTTATACGCAGAATACGAACCAAGAAAAAGTGAGAAATGTTGAAAATTGATGAAATGGTACGCTTCGAAACACAAAGATTGAATTTTCTGAAAAAGAATGGCTACATTTTGGAAACAAAAATACTTTTATTTTCATTTTCAAAATAATTTAGGATCATGGCTTCCACAATAAGGTCAGAAAGATTTATACCAAATTGCATAAGAATCGGGCGATTAGTTTTTTTAGCTATACGTCACGCCAGTTTTAAAAATGCCTTCGTCATTTTTTAAGATGAATAAACAAAAAACATACCATGTAGCAGCCAAAACTAGTCTACCCTAAGTCTCAAAAATAGTGAAGAAATATTTCCTGTAAGGTAGTAGTCTCACCACAGTCACGTTGAAAAGCTAATTCTCCGTTCAATCAATGAAAGCTTAGAAATGTTCGAAATATCTTTATCGTGTAGGTTGTACATCTTATGAGGATGTGAAAACTTATAAAGTAATAAAGAAAACACCTAACATAATGTTCAGAGTTCTAAAAATGACGATGTTCCCTCCATCACCTAACCCCTCACTTTTGTATCAGACCATCCATTTCGGCTACTAATACGTAGACACTCTGCGTATGCGGATATGCACACACTACTGTAGTCTAGTGAGCGCGGAGATCGTGGCAACGTCGCAAGCGCAGCGAATTTTTGTCGTGATATTTAGCATAAACGGAAATGCAAAACTTGAGCTGTGGCCGGGATAATGGAACAAGTGCGACACGAAGGCAAATTTGCCAAACGAAAAACGATCGCCAAAAATAGAAAAGCGGTCGGTATTATGACCCGTGAAAAAAGAGGAAACGAAAAGAAGAACTATGTAGAGGTTATGAACAACGAAAATGTGGGACATCGTATCGTGAATCGTTGAATTAATGAATTTTGCGTCGATAAATTGATAATAAAAGTTTTTTATTGTTCCAACGAATTTTTCATTTCATTCGTTTTTATATATAAATCGCGTCTCTAGATACATTTTCTACCGATGAACGCGCCGAACCCTTGCAGCGCTGCCGGATTGCCGGCTTTGGTCTACTCCAGTCGCTTCGTGGCTGTCTATTTAATTAAGCAATGTCTAGCGTCACTAGACATTGCTTAATTTAAGTCGCTATATCTCTAAAACTAGATCGTCAAAATTCATGATTTTTTATACCCACTTCGTCATATGTTCCTCTGCAATTCAGATTTTTAAAAGAAAAATTTGTAGAAAAGTTTCGACGTTATTGCATGAAATGTGAAATTTTCCACCGTTCCCCATAAGAACACGTGTAAAACCGTGCAATCTTTAATTGCCAATATGTAGAATACAGAACGGTGAACCCTTTTAAAATTGTGCAGGTAATCACTTAATAGTGTCTTGAATGTGTCCTCAAAATCAATTTAAAAATCTATAAAATAACGCCTCCGCGAGCCTACTACATTAAGTAGTTCTGTAGGCACACGTATGAGCCAAAAGTTTCGGTCGAAGCGTATAGTATTTAACATCCAATGCCTATACGATGATGTTGGTTGTACATTTTTGACAGAGCTTGTACCCTCTATGTGTCCCACACATTCGCACCTCATGCATAGATGGGTTTCATACTCGTATAGAGAGCGGCGCTGTGATCGTGGCAACAGCGCTATTTTCCTGCAGTCATAGCGTTGAGCTTCCTGCGATCCGTCTTTCGCGAAATATTTTATATAAATACAAAAAGCGTAAAAATGTGAACCGAAATGCAATACAAAGAAAAGTTTCCGAGAAAAAAGGCGCTTGCTAAAAGACTGAAACCTGTGATAGCCATGTGTCAAGCAAATGCGGCTAAACGCGATGAAAGTAACCATAACTTCAACGATCAGCAACAAAAATTCGCCGTCGAAGGACGTCGGATCGTGGATTTACAACATCTTGCCGACAGTTTAAATTGTATTCGCTGTAACAAAGACATGCATAAATTGAAAAAAATTTAATTTGCTTGCAGAATACATTTATTTCACATCCGTCTCAGAATCACTAGAACTCGGGTAAACAAATACGCTTCGAGTTTCCAGACCACGCGCCGATCAGCTGGCTGCAGCGTACACTGTTGCCATTCCGTTACAGATGGTCGGGCCCGAGTTCAAAGTATGTAATAAAAAAAATCAATCCCACAATGGTTCGGCGTACACGTGTGTTTTTATTTTGAAATCCTAAGATCCGTTTAGAACCTATATCGAGAAATGCGAGCAAACTCCTATCGGTTTACGTGTTAGGTATAGGGATCGCGTACAAAAATACCCATATTCAATTGCAATTATCTCATGAACTAAACGGTGAATCAAATTGAATTTTTGGGCATCAGTCCGTGAAGGTCACATCTACCCCACACTTAGATTTAAGCCAATTCCTAAGATTTTACCAAAAAGACAGAACTACCTTAAAACAAAAAAAACATGAACATCCGCCAAAAATGTTCCTCGCGTAAAGGTATCTCCCCGCTTAAAACCCCACTAGTTACAAACTTTTCGTATTCTCATAGTTCGCTATGAGGCATAATAAGGGTCGCCCCCAACCGTGTAGAACCGTTGCTTCTCACTCGCGAGAGGGTAAATTGTTGGCAGCAAAGTTTCGCTTTATACGTACGAATGAAGCACAGAACGTTGTGCAGTTTTGTTAACTGTTGACTACGACTAGACAAGTTTCGAGCAAGACAACCAATGTGTACCACAGGAAAGTGCTGTGGCGGTCCGCCGAAGTAATATCCGACCTCTCCCCTTAATCCCCGTCCCTCTTACTGACTTCTGGAGCTTTTCTTCATTTTCTTCGGCAACCCTCTTCGTACACTGCAATTTTTGTTCTTTCCTTCATCTCTTCTGCCCGTGCGTTTCAACTACTTATTTCACTTCTCTCGTACTTTTCCATCCTCCCATGTTTCTTCCTTCTTGTGTTTTCGTCTATTATGTAGGCGCACACAATCGCCTGCTCTCTCAGTCACACGTACCCGCGTGCATATATATACGCGTACTGCTTTTTCTCCTGGAGAATCGCACAAGAGACAAGAAGATCTCTCGCCAGACTGCCCACGGCCACGACGTTAATTTAAAGTTTAACGAGATCCTTTTCGTGCGGCTACAGGGAGTTTTGCACTTGCACTCTGTCTCTTTCTCTCTCTCTCTCTCTCTCTCTCTCTCTCTCTCTCTCTCTCTCCTTCTTTCTCTCTTGACAGCTTCGTGGATAAACGAGACGAGGAATTAATTGGGAGCTAGGGCGTTTCGAACATGCTCACCACGTTTATACTACCATCTCTCAATTATATGTACGTTTACTCCATACTTGAGCTCGTCGCTCGATCTCTCTCTTTTTCTCCCTCTCGCCCTGTGTCCCAATTTCACCCTTTCTATGCCGTGCTTCTAAACTCATTTGCATCGGCGATCTCTGTGTTGCTTTTTGTCATTTTTCAACTCGAGTCCTCAGTAACTTTGCCTGTTTTATAGAAACGTACTCAGAGAATGGAATTCGATTTACCAGGCTATGTAATTGCGTAAAATACTAGGGTATCTTCCGCGGTCATAGGAAAAACTGCGCTAACGATTCCGGCAGGGAAACTTCTCGCAAGGGAGAATTTAAATGAAAATTAATGACCGAGAACATTTGGTGTGCCTTTTAGGACCACCAAATAAATAGGCCAAGCTTTATTTAATCGATTGAACAAAATTTTCGAGAAATATCAGGACGTTGAATAAGTTCTCGCTGTTTTCCGACAAATGGCGTTGCCAGAATTGCGTGCGGGTGATTTAAGATGGTGACGCATCTATAACGAAGTGCTATAAGCAAGCTTGAAATTCAGTGTATGTCATTTCACCCAAGTGTCGACAACTTTTTTTTCATGGTGTTGAACATGTCAAATTTCGTGCCAAAAGGAGTATTTGCGGGGAACTTTACTGCACTACTTTATTAAAAGGGTATCCCTATCTGGAAACTTAAAAAAATAGTTTTTTTTGCATATTGTTAGGGTGGAAACTTTCAAGAACATTTTAAGTTCAACCGGACCCAGAAAATCTAAAAATTGACGAAGTTACATCTATTTAAGTGGTACCGCGATCCGTCGAGTTTGAACGCGATTGTCTCGAAACTACATGGCTTGACACGGGGGGATTGATATCTTGAGTAACTTTCACACTATCGACTTGAATTTGCACAGTTTGCGTTCAAACTGCATTTTTTCATTGGATGAACCATTTGTCAATAACAATTACTCATCCAATCAACATGCCGTTTTTCAAGAGAAAAATGAGGTTTTCTTTGGAGAAGCTGTCATTTTTCGTATTTTTTCAAAATTTCGAAAAGCGGACCGTGAACCCATAGCCAGTAGGATATATTTGAAGAATTTTTTTTTTGTTTTCGTTTCAGATTACATTTGAGCCTGGTAGAGATCCTCTCGTTTCGGGCCTCGCCGCTGGAGGACTGCAACGCCAACTGCAGCACCACGAACACTTTAAAAGATTTCATTCTGAAAAAAAATTCATTGTAACCACGAACATGTGTACAACATGCTGGGAAATAATTCATTAAATTCCGACCAATGTGTTATGTTACATCCTCGCGAATGTGCCTTCTCTCGGTTATTCCCAATATCCTCATTTGCCGTTATAAGCTTATTATACATGTATAAATCTAAGAATAAGACGCGTAACAGCGTACAAAGGAACGTGCGTACGTTTCGCACGAATATTGAACCCACAGCGATATATATGCGATAGCAGCACCACCACTGTCATCGACTTTTCCTATCCCATTGGCTGTCAACAAGAACACGATCTCAGGCGCATATACCAAGAAGAGCGGTCGAACGAAAAACCAACCATCGACTCGATAGACAGACTTCAAAAACTCTATGTCGGCCCATCCGCATGGGGCCCAAGAGAAGCGTCGACCGTAGATTATTTAAACATATCATAGCCTAGACGGCTCTGGCGAATTTATAACTCTGACTAAAAAATAATACATCCGGTCTCGCAGCGTAGTCCGATATACAGGGTGTCCAATAGGAAGTTGCTGAAACCAATCGACTGTCATTTTGAAACACGTGCACAGAATCAGAAAAGCCAAATTGCTTTAAATAGAGGAAACTCTGCAGTTTTAAACGCACATAAATAAAACCCAGTCAAATATTTTTTATGTAAATTTATTACATCTTATAAAAATAACGAAAAAGTACAGTGATTAATGATAGATATTTTCGAAGTGCGAACCGTTAGATTGTGCACAAACATCAATTTTCTTTTGAAAACTGTAAACAACTGTGTCCAACATATCGTTCGTAATGCCGCGAACCACTTCCTGGATGGTCGCGATCAGTTCTTCTACTGTGCTGGGGTTTTTAGCGCAACAATGATCTTTAATGTAACCCCACAAGAAAAAATCACAAGGGTTCAGGTCCGGTGGGTACGGAGGCCATTCTAGTCCGCCTTGAGCAAATTTAGTGTACCCCAGACCGATTACTCGAGTCCCATATACGCGATGAATAGCTTCAAACACCTCATGAGAGCGGTGCGGCGTCGCTCCATCTTGGATGAAGTAAACATTTTTAACCAGTCCCCTCTTTTTGCATAAGGGAAGAATTTCGTTTCCAAAAGCTGTTTGTAACTCTCTCCTATACCGTAGATTCCAAGAATTGCAAATAAATTCCTTTTACTGAAATCGCTGCCCATGCCGTTACTTTCTGTGGATGGAGGGACTTCGCTAGCGATATGTTGGGATTTTCCGTTCCCCAAAACCGGTAATTTTGCTTGTTTACGTACCCATTCATCCAAAAATGTGCTTCATCGGAATATATAATCAATTTCTCATTAAGTTCTTCGGCTTCAAACATTCCCGTGATAGTGTTACAAAATTCGATGCGTTTCGTCATGGCATGTTCAGTTAACAATTGATGAGTGCTTATTTTGTACGGATGAAACTTAAAAAAATATTTCAAAATGTTGTGTAATGATGATTTGGTTATTTTTAATGCTTGAGCAGCTTTCCGAATCGAATCATTTGGATTTTGTTTGAAATAATTCGCAACTTCGTTGATCTTCTCTGGTGTAGTCACCGTAACAGATGGACCTGCCATCTCGTGTCTACGGTCCTGGAGTGTACCATATTTCACGAAGTTATCGATTATCCTACAAAAATTAACGTAAAATTACTTCAATGCAGTTTAATTGAATTGAAACACAAGTTGTGTGATAGATGAATATGAATCAATATTCAATTCTTACCTTTTCAGAGTGTTTTCGCTGGCAACTCTATGAGTTCCAAACTTAGTACGAAACCCTCTATACGCATTACTATAGATTTTTCCCCTCGAGAAGAAGCACTCAATAAGATATACTTTTTCTTCCGTGGTGAGTTCACTCATTTTGACGCGCGCGTACTTGCTTCAACCACGGCTGGAATAAAACTGCGGGGCCTCAAATATACGCCTTAGAAAAAGGGACCCCTATTGAATTCATGGAGGGAAGAGACACTTATTTAGTTTTAGCAACTTCCTATTGGACACCCTGTATAAACCTCTCGATATGAGAAGTCACCATAGCCGTGAATTGACATAACACAAGCCATGCGAATACTTAGGTATCTGATATCGAGCTCTATATCCCATGCGCTTTTTCGCCGAAACACGGGACGAAGGCCAAGAGCGACGGCCCTTGTAACGCGAGCGACAACAAACATTTCACACGAGCAAGCGAGCGACCGAGCGACCGAGCTTCAAACACTATTAATGTAAGCCGATCATACCTTTTTTTTTGTATCATTCATCGTGGGCCCTGATCGCTTTAACCCACTTGGTAATCTTATAATAAATAACATAGTGTCAATCGTACACCAATTCTGTCCAATTATTCCTCAATACCGAAATATCGCGTCAATTCCTTTATTCTATTCTTTCCCACGCACTACACCTTTTTACCCTCATCCCGTGCTATTGCGCTAGGCGTAGGCAGTTAATAGAAAAAAATCCATCATGCTGACCCTTAAAATTGGGCTTCCAGAGAGGGATACCCCGTTAGGGGGTTACCTTCAGTCCTACACACCTACAGGGAGGCCCAAAAAGATCGATTTTTCAAGAATTTTTCTTGAGAAGTCCTTCAAATCTATTAACGTGAAAATTTGTACACATATTATCGTAACTTCTAACTATTTTAACATTTTTTATTAGTAAAAATAATTATTTTGAAAGCTGCTATAGCCGATCTCCGGGAGCACATCTAAAAAAAGGGGTCTAGCGATGAGCACGATATCTCTGGACTGGATCATCTAAAATGAGAAAACCAAAAATATTTCGTTAATATAATGGATTATCTTGCAATTGATCGAAGGATTAAGCAAAATAATAATTTTTGACAAAATATTGGCATCTAAAAAAAATCGATTTTTGACAAAAATGTAGGCCTCAAATTGTTTATTAGATGGACAATATTTATCGGTGAGAAAAATCCTTCGATTAATTCCTAAAAAATATACTTGAAAAGATTGTGTTAAAAATTGAGACTGATCGGTTCAGCCGTTTCGGAGAGATCTTGCTCACCGACTTTAGAAACACAGTTTTGAGAAAAACGCGTTTAAAGTTTCAAAAGCCCTTTCGGGTGAGGATCGGAAATTCGAACGATCAATATTCAGAAGGCCCGAAATTTCGCATTCAGTAATGGCGAACGTTCCAATATAGATAGATCAATTTTATGATAGTCTATAAAATAGTTAATCGAAATGGTGAGTACAAAAATCACGAAGTTGATTTATGGCGAAAACAAATATCAGATTTAACAAAATAATGGGAGATATAATATCGATTTGCCTGTATATATACACCAAACAATTCAAGACGTCAAATCGTCGAATTGTAAATACGACGACAGTTTACAATTTCGAATTCATTAAAGCGAAAGACCGAAAAGTCGATCAGTTAAAATAGCGATGGGCCGAAGTGGCGAACGGTCCCATTCGCCATTTCGGACCGTCGATCATTTGCGTTTCTAAGATCTACACATTCGAAGTTTATAGTCTCGATATATGGATTTTTGCTATAGACGGTATTACGAATATTAGATACTCACTTTTTTCTATTTCGGAGATATGAATGTTGTAGATTGTTCGAACCTGTATTTGTATGACTCGAACTGCAGAGTATTAGAATATTTGCTCTCGAATAAATGAGCTATCGAATAAATAATCCTTTCGTGTAATAGTTATTCGATTTTGTCATCGGTCAAAGGATAACATTTCGAATAATTTAATCTTCGTTATTTTGTGAGTTCATAATTCTGTCGTTTCGAAATCTTTTTCGTTATATATTTGGTCATTCGACATTTTGACCCCCATCCGATTTTTCGAAAATTTTAATTGTATATAACCCTTTTAAAAACATCCGCAGCTGAAGCACACAGAATTCTTATTAAGACTTCCGGCCCCCATGCTCTGTCGGAATCAACAAGAAGAGATTGGTTTAGACGCTTCAAAAATAATGATTTTGATGTGTTGAATTGGAGGCATTACTTCACGAAGACTCATGTCAGACGCTAACTGAACTTGCACAATCATTACGAGTCGATCACACGCCAGTTTCGGAACTTTTGAAAGCATGAGGAATGATTTTTAAAAATAAAGCATTGATTTTTACGAAAAAAAAACAGCGACAACTTATTCAACATCCCAATACATGGTATGCTGACACATTGAAATTAATTTTTCTTCAAACTAGGAAAATTGCGTTTTCCATTCATGCGCTGATTTTCACGAGAACGGTAAAGTCGCGTTAAACGTACTGCATATAATTAGTAATGTATGGCCAATGTTATTTTGTGGGCGAAAGTGTTGTAAGCTCTAGCACTCACCGAGCGAAAGCTTATGGCGTACTCTTGCACAGCGTAGAAGGCGGAGAGGTACATCCCTCGGAGAGTCAAAGTAGCCGGAACAAAATTTACGAATTATACATCTATGTACCTAGGCAAGAAAAGAAGTTAGTTATTCATGGACCTTTAGTGCCTTTCGGGTGAGAACGGAAAATCCTTTCGTCGGTATTTCTCACTTTCCGGCGAGGATTTACCAGTGATGACGGCGTATCCAAGCGAGAGTGGATGTACCGACGACGAGGCAGCGCTGTGCGCTATAGTCCTGAATAATCCAGGAAATTCGAAGAGCTTCGCCTTTAAGCTTCTTACACAAGGGGCTGGCAGCAATACCATATACACGATCTATCTGCAGTGTAAACGTGGCATTCTAGATATTCCGGACGTTTCTGTCGAATGGAAGCACGGATTGCGAGGCCTTTCGAAGAGAGTCACCACTCGCTCAACTGCAGGGAAAATCACTTGGAAATTGGACAGCTTTCTTTACACTCACGTTCAATTGAAATTGCACATTAATCGATGTGGTAGCCGCCGAGATATCCAGGCAGAATATTTTTCGCCTACCCTCTGGCACTCTGCCACTTGGTAAATCACGCTGAATTCGTAGATAAGGGCTCAACGGTCAAATCCCTGTCGAATTTAAAGCCTCTATTGCGGTCGAAATTTATAGCGTAGAATGTGCTAATGCGGCTTCGGGACCGTCATACGATTACGGAAAATGTTGCATGTTATCACATCGGGAACAAGGGATAGATGCGAAAATTGAAAGTGGCGGTGCGAAGATTCTCTAGCTTCAAGTTTATAAGTTGAACCGGTGGGTATGGGTGAAAGCTCATTATTTTTTAGAAATTTTCAGTTATCGGGGTATCCCTATCTGGAAGCCCAATTTGAAGGGTCAGAATAATGAATTTTTTTCTAGCAACACATTTGGTTGGAATAAATTAATTTTCCCCCGCATGTTGTACACATGTTTGTGGTCACAATGTAATTGCTTCGGAAAAAAAAATTTCAAAGTGTTCGTGGTGCTGCAGTTGGCGTTGCAGTCCTCCAGCAACGACGCCCGAAACTGCGGGCTCTCTACCAGGCTCAAATGTAATCTGAAGCGAAAACAACAAATGTTTTCTTCAAATACATCCAACTGACTATGGGTTCACGATCTACTTTTCGAAATTTCGAAAAATATGAAAGTTGACAGCTTCTCCAAAGAAAAACCTCATTTTTCTCTTGAACAACAGCATGCTGAAGTTATTGTTATTAACAAATGGTTCATCCAATAAATAAATGCGGTCGTGAACCGAAAATGACTACTGTTTGAACGCTAACTTCGCAAACTCAAGTCAATAATGTGACAGTTACTCAAGATATCAATCCCGCCGTGTCACGATATGTAGTTTCGAGATAATGGCATTCAAAGTTATGGTACATATTTCACACGATCATGTGTAATATTGTCGTCTTACCGCTAGTCAGCGATTCCGGCACCATATAAGCGTCCTTCCTCATAATCGAGATCGTGTTGCACACCTATCTATGCAATCTGCGGGCAGTTCGGACCTCTTTTGAGTGTTCTTGGGCGTTGATGTCCGTTTTCACTGCACGCGAATCATCCTCAACCCGACGCACGTCTTTCCACTAAAATAGGTGTGACTACGTCAATTTTTAGAATTTCAAGGTCCGGTTGGTTTTAAAATATTGTTAAAAGGTCACACTACAACAATATGCAAAAAACGATTTTTTCATGTTTCCAGAGAGGGATACTCCCTTAACGAAAAGGTATCTCTTCCCATCATTACATTCCACAGGAAATAATAAGACATTTGTCTTCTACGATACTAAAGCCACTACGTCTCGTGTTTTCAAAAGTTCTAACGAAAAGTATTGGGATGTTGAATAAGTTCTCGTTGTTTTTTCGTAAAAAATTAAGGAGTCTCCTCACTTTAGATGATAAAAAAGACTATTTTCATGAATTTTTTTGACAGGTTTATATTACAGTTATTGTTATGAAAGTTGTTACAGTTAAGGGCCTACACCAGTGTGACACTTTCAAAAAATCGATTTTTTGTTGTTGCTTTTTTCGACAGTTTATACTTTCAAGAATATCATTATCATTTTATCTTGAAAAAATCGGAAGTTAAATCTTTAAACGCGTTTTTCTCGAAATGAGATTTTTCAAATTTGCTGACATTGTAACTCAAAGAGCAATTATCCGATTGACTTGAAATTTGAACTGAGTACTCTTGAATATATCTACTCTACAATGACGTAGGATATTTTTGATTGGATGAAAATTGACGATTTGGCATTGAAACAAAAACAACCGTTTTATAGGCAAGAAAACAGACTATTTGCATAACTACGCCATTTTGTTAGATTTTGATATTTTTCGAAAATCCTACGTCATTGTTCAGGAAATACCTTCCAGTTTAACGAAATTTTTTTCCTTTTTCGGTTTCAGCTACTCAATCCGCCAGAATCATGTCAGCGGTGGAGGCATTTTTTTTGCACCTCCGAAGGCAGCGCATAAGTCGCTTGGGTCTCAATATTTTTCTATGAAAAAACTGTGTAATATAGGTCAAATATAGCCAAATATATTCTTAATTTGCCGAAACATTTAATTAAGTACTTTTCTTCCAAAAAAATCCCGAAAATCACCCAAATTTTCAGCGTTCACACTCGTATAGCCCCTTTAAAAATCCACTTTCAAATACATTTAAAAATTTTTTATCGTATTTATGTGACCCAAACAAACTTTGAACGCTGTTTTCTCGGAACAACGTTTTTCGACGGTTTGTTGATAAAATCTTCGGAACTACTGAACCGGTCCTTATCCAATATTAACCACATATTCCTGACAACTACAGCTATCGCGTATATCAAGGATTTTTTTAAATTTTGATATTTATTATTTTCTAGCCAAAAACGGTGAAAAAATACTTTTTTTTGTATTTTCGAAAAAATTGCGCCTTTTTTGTTCTTTTTGCATATATAAAAAATCGTATGATATGCGCTATAGCCATTAACATACTGCATCTAAAACCGTTTGATTTTTTGGTTCGAATGATCAATCTCCGAGATTTCAACAACAGCGCAGACCTACAATTTTTTTTGACATTTTTTTAACTACCATTTTCGTCTATAAATAGTGACTTGAAAGAATAATTTTTCTTTAAGGGGGCGTCCATTAATTACGTGAGGCGTTTAGGGGGGGGAGGGGGTCGAGCGAAATCTCACCCAATCTCACGTGGGGGAGAGGGGGGCTTCGGCAAATATCACGTAATTTTAGTAATGTTAGCAATTTTAGTAATGTTAGTAATTTTGGTAATTTTAGTAATCACGTAATTTTTATCACGTAGGGAGAGTCTACCTACTACTTTACATGGTGGAGTAAATGGTACTACAACCGCAGTTACTTCTACTACAATTTATTTTCCGTGAACATATGCATTATGAAAAATCTCACGTGAGATTAGAGGAGGGGGGAGGGGGTTTAGCAAAATCTCACGACATCTCACCAGGGGGAGAGGGGGGATCGAAAAATCGCCAAAATCACCTCACGTAATTAATGGATGCCCCCTAAATGTATTTCGAAAGTGTATTTATGAAGTGTAACAACTTTTATATCAATATCTATAATATCAGGTGTAGTAAAAAGAAATCCATTATTATTGCATGAAATTGAAGGCAAAAATAATGGATTTCTTTTTACTACACCTAATATAAACCTATCAAAAAAATTCACGAAAATAGCCTTTTTAGCGGCTTAAGTGAGAAGACCTCTTAATGCTTTATTCCGAAAAATCATATCTAATGCTTTCAAACGTTCTAAACTGTCTGGTGATCAACTCTTAATGATTCTCCAACTTTAGCTAGCTGAACTGAGTCTTCGCGAAGTATTGCCTTCAATAAAGTAGTGCAGTTAACCCTCAATCCGTGATACGGGGTCGTTTTCGTCCGGGCGAAAATTTGTTTTCGAAATTTCTCGAACGTCGGCGATGTCAGTGTCCCTGGACGGGAACGAAAAAAAGTATAGGCAAGTAGATTCGTGAGCGCACAAGGTCAGGTCTGGCACTTAGTTACTCTCGAACTGGCGTGCGAGACAAATCGGAGCAGGACGAAAACGACCCCTGTTCACGAACAACGTAAGTAAAATTGGCGGTTTTCGAAATTTTTGTTTTGTCTTTTGTTCATATTTTGATGTTTTGAACTGTAAATAATCATTGTAACGTAAATATTTCAGTTTAAAAAAAATTATGGCGGTCAGAAAGGCCGAGGAGATTTATTACTTATGGTCTAATAACATAAATAAAACATAAATATGGTCTAATAACATAACTAAATGTTACTTATGGTCTAATAACAAAAATAAAATAAGAAAAAAAATATCCTAGACATTAAGTATTTTTCCCTCGTTTTAACCTCCCAAAAATATGCCTATGTTCCCGGTGCAAAATATGGTATCTGGTTTATTCCTACGATACTGTAGTATTTTTTTTTCTCAAAGAACGACATTTTTCATTTGAATAACCGTTTATTAAACTTTTTTCCCATAATTTTTACGCCCGCTGCATTAAAAAAAAACATTTTTCGCGTGTATTGCTTCACATTTGTTGAAAAAAAAATTATTAAAAATTAAACAAAAAATTTCTCTGTTTTCGTTTTAAAAGAAAAGTGTAAAGATAAAACATGATTTTTTTCAGACTTTTTTGACAAAAATTGGGAGTGTGACAGCGCCCAGCCGAAAACGACCCCGGTTCACGGAATTAGGGTGCTGAAAAAACCTTCACGGATTGAGGATTAAATTCGTCGCAAATATTATTTTGTGGCACGAAATTTGACATGTTTAACACTATGAAAAAAGTTGTTTACACTTCGGCGAAATGACATACACTGAATGTCGAGCTTGCTTATAGTACTTCTTTATAGATGCGTTGCCATCTTAAACTACACGCACGCGCCCAGGTAGGAATTGACGATAAAAAAGGGCTCGCCAAGCTCTGAAACAAGGCTCACATTTTTTAATTCAGACTGAGCACCAGCCTGATTTCAGGCCTAGCTGAACCCCTGAATGATAACGCGGTTTCAGGCCGTTGCACACAGGCTTTACCAAAGGCTGGTAGAAAAGCCTGTACTAAGCTTGAAACGACGAAACAACAAGGTTCAAAACGAGCCTTAATGAAGCCTTCACGAGCATTTATGACCAAGCTTATCCCAAACTCTGCTCGAGGCTATATGAGGCCTGTTTTTAGTTTTCTATATTCTACATTGGGCTAAATTTAATAAATTTGTAAAGAATTCATTTTATTTATTATATATATTTATTATTCATTATATTATTCGTTATAAAATATATATATAATATTTTAAACATAATACTTTATTTTATTTATTGTTTATGGGACACGTAATACACAGAGTGTACGCAAACCCCAGAGAGTGAGTATATACGAAATGTGTATGTGACGAGAAAAAAACTTTTTTGTGCACCTCATAAATATCGATAAGAGAATATGTTTAAATGTTCTGAGCTGCCTCCTTCGCTTTCGTTTTTGGTGCCTTCGCACCCGACAAATTTATTGCTAATTTTTTTTTCATAAAAGTACAGAAAAAATATTATTTACAATTTATTTTATTTCATCACAACCTGAAACAAGCCTGCATCCAGCCTTGATTTTTTAGCCTTCAAATTCACTGGCTGAATAAAGCTTGAGATAACCCTGAGTTTAGGCTAAGCAGCCAGTCTTGGTTCCAGGCTGCTCTAAACGATGCAATGAAACCTGGCCCCGGTCTGTCTCACTCAGGCTCGGTGAAACAAGGCTCGCACAAGTTTGTTTCCATCGTCAGCCTTTTGATTCCCTACCTGGGCAGTTTTGGGAACGCTATTTGTTAGACGAAAGTGAGAACTTATTCAACGTATGCCTTATCGTCTTCGATACAAATTGGGTAAAAGAAACCTACTATATAACAACAGAGATTGCGTAATACTTTTCGGGCAATATAAATTTGGAGATCGTGCTGCCCTGCCACTCGTGACACTTGTAGCGGAAATCGTATTTTTTTTTTTCGATCGCCCGATATTTTTATATCGGAATTAATTTTGATACTTGCTACCCGCGTAAGTATCAAAAGTATCGGCACGTCGAAATTCCTCGATACCAATGCATATAGCGTAAGTATGAATTCATGTACGCTGCCTCGTGCCGCAAAGGCACGTCGCCAGTTATTTTTTTCAGAAACCGGAGGAAAAGGTAATCCGCAGTTATTTTCTAGGGACGATAGGGAAAACATTTCTGAACTATATGCAAAAGTACGGTTATACTACGCTGATGAATTTTTTTTATCTATAGCATTTTGAGATATTATTTTATTTACATATTTTCGATGTTCCTTCGTATGTTCTTTCGGGCTTTCATGATTTTATCCCTTTTACTCTCACCCCACACTCGTCCCTTCTGTATTTCCAGCTCCGCAGAGATCTCCCACAATACTTTCCATAGCAAATCTATTCCAACGCACGGTTGTATTGCTGCACAAGAGCACAAGGAAGCTGCGGAAAACCTGTGGCACTGGAAACTCGGCAAAACTGGCGGTGCGCGGCGAAGCATTTACGCTTCCAAGGTTCAGGCCAATGCTGTTTGTCAGGAGAGAACACCGAAGCCGCAAACCGATCGCGTATCAACCACCGTCGGTCTTCATTATTACGATTGTTATTCGATATTTTCTTCTTCCATTTTACAGTTGTTTGTTTTAGTGTTAGGCCGAATGATCCATCGTGTATGGATATGAGAAAAAGAATTTCAATACAGCACAGATAATTTGTACCAACGGTTGTAAATATAAGCATATCGTTTAAAAATCCAAAATAACATCCAGTTCTTTTACCGCAAAAGCAAAATAAGCTTTCTCTCTATTCGAACCGTGCGGATTTTCAAGTAAAATATTCTCGTGTGAACAATTATTTTCAAGGTGATTTTTTTGGGTATTAAGGGGGGATTGTCTTTTTTTTCGCAAAATTTACCGCTTTTTGGGAATTTTTTTGTGAAGAAAGTATACAACGGAAAACTTGTGAAACTTGGCATATAGTTTTATTGATCTGTTTACTACATACAAAAAAATGTTTAAACAATTTCATCAAAAAATCCGCCTCCCACCCCCCTCGACGCGCGATGGTCCTTTTTTGATGGTGTGCACGATTACAGCCTTCACGTTCATCCTGCAACGAAAACCCAAAAAGCATTTTACTTTAGACACATATAGCTATCGTTCGATGAAGGGAAAAAAAAAATTGACGATTTGGTGACGTTTTGAACTTGAAGTATCGATTTTTCGAAAAAAATTGATCGATTTTTTGTTATAAATAAAAAACTATTAAACGTATTGCTTTTTTGCTTCATCAAACGATAAAAGGATGTCAGCTGAGCATTCTGTCCAAATTTGAAGGCAATCGGTTGAATAGTTTTTGAGAAATCGTGCACACCAGTTGTGAAAAAGCTGTTTCGAGAAAAACGCGTTTAAGGGGGGATTTTTTGATGAAATTGTTGAAAAAAATTTTTGTATGTAGTAAACAGATCAATAAAACTATATGCCAAGTTTCACAAGTTTTCCGTTGTATACTTTCTTCACAAAAAAATTCCCAAAAAGCGGTAAATTTTGCGAAAAAAAAGACAATCCCCCCTTAAATGTAGAGGAACGGTTGAATGTACAGTGTTAGTATTTCACAGTTATATTTATACATGTTTGAAGTAACATCTTACATTTTTTTTCAAACAGGTCCAAACAACCGGAAATATTTATTTTGCACAATTTGCTTAAAATATGTGTGTATTATATCGATCTAGCATAGCAGACTAATGGTGAGTCAACATTTTCTTTGTGTAAATCGTACTTGAACTTTTAAACACGTTTTTTTCTGAAAATTGAGTTTTTTCAATTGGCCTCCATGATATCTCGAAAACTATTGAACGGATTTCGCTCAAATTTGTATGGTATAGTCAGTACATCCATAGATCTCACCTGAACGAGAATATTTCTGATATTTGCCATGGTTTTTTTCGGCTGAAAAAGTCGAAAAAATATTACGAAACTTGGAACTGAACTTTTAAAACCGTGGCAAAAATTCAATTTTCGATATGATTGCTTTATTCTAGTTCAGGCCATAGCCTCAGGTCTACAAATAAAAATGCTGTTTGTCTTTTTTTTATTTCAGATGAGCAAAACCTCCGGAATCATGGCAGCCGTCAACCGACTTTTTTTTACACATGAGTGTCTCCCGAACGGTGTAAAGTCGATTCAACTCGGTATTTTTGTTTGATTAAATTCTGAGGGACTGTAAAAATGTTAATAAATGTGTGGTGAAAATTCAAAAATAGTGTCTTTCAATTATTCCTCAAAAATCCCAAAAAAGCGACGAAAATAGCTGTCACTTGGGATGACCTCGTTAACGTTAATATTCCAAAAATATTTCAAACCATTTGAAACAAATCAGTAAGTTTAAGGTAGTAGTCTCGCCACAGTCACGTTGAAAAGTTTATTCTCCACTCAATCGATGAAAGCTTCGAAGTATTGCGAAATATCTTTATAATGTAGGTTGTACATCTTGTCAGGATGTAAAAAATTATAAAATAATGAAGAAAACACCTCTTATAATGTTTAGAGTTCCAAAAAGTTCGGAACGTTCCCTCCATCACCTAACCCTCGCTTTTGTATCAGACTACCCATTCCGGCTACTAATACGTAAACACTCTGCGTATACGGATATGCACACACAACTGTAGGCTAGCGAGCGCGGAGATCGTGGCAACGTCGCAAGCCAAGCGAATTTTTGTCGTGATATTTAGTATAATAAAGGCAAATTTGCCAAGCGAAAAAGGATAGCCAAAAATAGAAAAGCGGTCGAAATTATGACCCGTGCAAAAAGAGAAAACGTAAAGAAGAAACATGTAGAGGTTATGAACAACGAAAATGTGGGACATCGGATCGTGAATCGTTTAATTGATAAATTTCACTTCGATGAATTGACAATAAAAGTTTTTTAATGTTTCGACGAATTTTTGATTGTATTAATTTACTAATTTTGACCTATTTGATATATATATATATATATATATGATCGATAGTTTGAGTGCTATTGCTTTGTAACACTTTATGTGTAACACATAAAGTGTTACAGAGCAATAGCACTCAAACTATTGATCATATCCAAAAATGTTTCAGAGGAACGTTTCAGTGTTCGAAATGGCCGTCATACTGGATCACCCTATTTTTTTATCGGTGGAGGCGCTGAAGCTACGTCAAGGTCAACTCCACTTTTTAAAATGGAATGGTATATTTTTTTTCAACCAACTTGTGGAGTACCTCAGGCCGCATAAAAAAGCATTAGGCGGTCAAAGTCGTTCAAGGCCATTCAAGGTCACCTATTTAAATGAAATACAAATCTAAATATGTTGGATCACTACCAAATATTTGGCAGTGATCCGAGATATTTAGATTTGTATAATCGATACTGACCTTGAATGACCTTGAACGACTTTGACCCCCTGATGTGCTCCACAAGCGGCTTGAGGTGCTCCACAAGATGGTTGAAAAAACGTACCATTGCATTTAAAGAAGTGGAGTTGACCTTGACGTAGCTTCGGCGCCTCCACCGATAAAAAAAATAGGGTGGTCCAGTATGCCGGCCTTTTCGAACACTCAAACTTTTGTCTGAAACATTTTTGGATATGATCAATAGTTTGAGTGCTAATGCTCTGTAACACTTTATTTGCCCCACCCTGTGTAGATTTTTATTCTTACTATATATGTATACAGTAAGAATAAAAAATCTGCCGCATCTCTAGACAGATTTACTACCGATGACCGCGCCGAACGCTTGCGGAATTGCCAGATCATCGGCTCTAGTCTGCTCCAGTCGCTGTGTGGCGCCAGCGTCGCTAGACATTGCTTAATTTCAATCGCTATATCTCTGAAACTAGACGGTCAAAATCCATGACTCGAAAGTGTCGACGTTGTTGCATGAAATGTGATATTTTCCACCGTTCCCCATAAGACCACGTGTGAAACCGTGCAATCTTTGATTGCCTATATCCCGAAAATAGAACGGTCAATCCTTCTGCAATTTTGCAGCTTATCACTCAATAATGTCTTGAATGTGTCCTCAAAACACAAATAAAATCTATTGAAAAACGCCTTAGCGAGACTACTGCCTTATAAGAAGCTGGAAATCGGACATGTCATACTTAGCAACCTAATATTTCGATCAATTTCAAATAATTCGTCATCTTGATAAAAACTTTTGAACATATAATTTTTTAAAGGGTTAGAAAGATAACACTCGACCTTTCTTTCCTCTGTAAAAATCACGTATTCAAAAGTTCCCAACAAAAGTGATGAATCTTCGATCGGTATGCTTATCAATATTTATCACCCCATTGTCGGTGTTACAGTTGGGCAAGTTTCATATTACTTCATGTATTCTCTATCGAGCATATTTCGACATCTACATACACAATGTATACAGAAGCGTTGCCGAAAATAAAAATCCAAAAAAATTTGGTAACTGTGCCGGTCTGTGACGGCTGCTTGATGTCCCTCGTTCAACTAACTCACGAACTCTATACGGGGTGTATAGGTACAGAAGGGCTTGTGCTATGGTGACTCGCTGCGTGGCACAAGTTTCCCAAATTATTCCACCCTCGACTCAACTTGGATGAATGAGAAACACAATATCTAACCGTGCATATATATATATATATATATATATATATGTGTGTGTGTGTGTGTGTGTGTGTGTGTGTGTGTGTGTGTGTGTGTGTGTGTGTGTGTGTGTGTGTGTGTGTGTGTGTTTATTTTCCTGTACACAGAAGCTGGAAAAGCGAGCGAGTTTCGTATAAATTTACTTGGGCGTGTCGGGAATCGAGAGGGTGGTACACGTCCTCTCTTTTTCAAACCTTTATATACATAGAAACCTGCATATTTACCCCCACACACACATACGCAGATCCAGATATATAAACATAGGGAGGGAAAGTGATTTTGAAGACATTAAACTTCAACGACCGCCTTCAAAGCAGCCACATGTGCTGATAGTCAAAATTACGTAGATACAACAAGTTCAAAGTCAACTTTCCAGATATACAGGGTGGACCATTTAACGTGACCACCCCAAATATCTCCGTTGCCTTAAGAGTGACGAAAAAAATGTCAGAAGGTAGTTTGATTGATTTCAAATCGCTGATGCAATGGTGGAAAATTCATTTTCGTCAAGGTCATAGTTTTTGCGTTCTCAAGGTTATCAAAGGCTTCACAAATGGGAACATGTTTTTTTTAAATTAAGACGTTGTAGCTGATATTCAGACAAATCCGACGACGTATGATATCATTTGAAGGTCATAATATCCATTGACCCGTCCCACGTAGAGATTGACCGTTGGCCCTGGGACGGGCCTTCACAGTTAGCCTTTCTAGAATATTGGGCCGTGAGTATTTACCAATGAGGTGCCTTTGTAGAAATGATAAGAACGGCCCGATATCGGCCAACAGAGCCAACAATTATTGGGCCAATGATTTAATTCATTGTAGCGGCAATGTTGGTGATTGCACTTGGCCCTATGTGGGCCCTCTTAAAGGGCCTACGTAGAAATTGACCACTGGCTCTATGATGGGCCTTCACAGTTGGTCTATCTAGAAGTTAGTCTATCTAGAATATTGGGCCGTGAGTTTGTTTAGGTTTGTTTGGGTACGTGATAAATATTCAACCTATATCGGGCCAAGATTGGCCCGAAATTGGTCCTCATGGATACATATTTCATGGAATGACCTTGAAATAAATTATGATTTGCGTATATGACAGGTTTCAAAATTGACATATTTTACTTACTTATGTTGGTTATTCACAAATGCCAATAATAGGCCAAGACTTGATTACAAAAACTGAACTACAAAATATAGACGATTAATATATGACGTGCCAGTTATTTGCCTATTCTGGCACAATATACAGATAGTGAATAACCCAAGGCTTAAATAAAATAAAACCAGGTATGGTCTGACCCACTTAGCCAATAAAGGGCTTAGATTAATTTAATGTAATTTCAAGTATTTAAGCATTGCCAGTTTTAAAATTGGCAAATTTCGATGAACTATCACGGCTGTTTATTGGTTTTGAAAGATGGGCCAGGATAATCTTTAGTAATGGGCCGATATTGTGCTGGTTCTCAATTTATGACGGGACAATAATGGGCCAATGTAATTGCTTGTATTTTAGCATTACCAGTTTTTAAATTGGCAAATATAGTTCAACCATCACGGTTATTTATTGGTTTTTAACGATGGGCCGATATTGTGCCGGTTTTCAATTTATAGCGGAACAATATTGGGCCAATGGAATTGTCAGTATTTTAGTATCCCTAGTTTTTAAATTGACAAATTTAGTTCAACTATCACGGCTATTTATTAGTTTTTAAAGATGGGCCAGGACAGGCTTTTGGAATGGGCCGATATTGTGCCAGTTTTCAGTTTGGAGCGGAACAGTAATGGGCCAATATTATTTCTCTTTTGTTGGCTTTTACGATGGTCCCAATATTGGCCTGATCGTAACATTGGGCAACTCATGGAAACCTCTACATGGGGTTATCCGTTGGATAACCTGCGCCGCGATCACATCAGAAACTATTCGAAGTTCGAGAGAATCATTCATTCGACCTCTTCAAAAATGTGTCGAGGTTAACGGCCATCACTTCGAACATTTGTTACAATAAATGTTCTGCACAAAAAATTCAATTACGTTATTAGGATGTTCTTGTTGTCAATACCATCACGATTTCCCGTTTTTACACGTGTATTTTAGTGAAAAATAATTTCAAGGTATATCATAGGTTGTTGCATTCGTCTGAATCTCAGCTACAACGTCTTAATTACAAAAAAAAAACACGTTCCCATTTAAAAAACCATTGATGGCCTTGAGAACGCAAAAACTATGACCTTGACAAAAATTAATTTTTCACCACTGTATCAGCCCTTCGAAATCAATCAAATGACCTCCTGCCATTTTTCCGTTATTCTAAAGACAACGGAGATATTTGGGGTGGTCACGTTAAATGGTCCACCCTGTATATATGTATACAACGTCTAAGAGGAATGTGATGCCACCCGATAGTAATAACTCGCGTTCTATCGACCGGTAATTTCGTTTGATGTAGGCAAGAGGCTGCACAAGGACGTTCAGGAGGAAGCGAAACAGAGACCGAGAGACAGAGAAAGCGAGAGGAGTCAAGAGGGATAAAGGAGGGCGTCGAGGGGGTTGGAGGAGTGGGTCGGGGCTCAACAACTTCAACAGACCCAAAGGAGTAAGAATGACACTTAAGCTCCGCACACATAAGCGTTTACAGGTTCCGTCTGCATTCAGTGGTAAGTCGAGCTGAGCAACGACTTACCGAAAAGACCCTCGATTGGGTAAATTCCGAGGAACGAGGAACAAAAGCGCCGGGGATGAAAAACTTGAAAAGATCGGAAGCGAAGAATATTATTTTTCAATGGGAACTTCGCGGAACAGAATATAAAAGATTTTACCGTGAATTATATTATTGATAAGAGAAAATATCAAAAAGTTTTTGAATTCTGACGAACGTACATTTTTTTTTGTTTTATACATATGACTTTTTTCATATGGCACTATGATATGCGAAGGGATGTGGGTGCCGAGTTAGAGCTGAGCAACGATTTTCCGAAAAGACTCTCGATTGTGTAAATTCCGAGGAACGAGGAATCAAAGCGTCGGGGATGAAAAACTTGACAAGACCGGAAACGAAGAATATCATTTTTCAATGCGAACTTCGCGGAAGAGAATATAAAAGACTTTTCCGTGAATTTTATTATCCAAAAGAGAAAATATCAGGAAATGTATGAAGTCGGACGAACGGACATTTTTTGTTTTATGCATATGACTTTTTCTGTATGGCATTATGATATGCAAAGGGTTGTGGAGGTAAAACAATGTAGATTTCATTTCCATTTGCAAATCTGATCATGGCGACCTTAAGCTCGATGTATTGTGATAAAATAAAACGAAATTCTAATACAATGAAGTGCAGATCTATCGTTAAGGGATCATCACAGTGTAACAGGTCGAAAAACAGCTGATTCTCATGATTTTTTTTCGACGATGAAAATACGCTATTCAGTCTGATTTTTTATGTCAAATCAAAGCACACATGAAGAACGGAAAATACATTTTTGTACGATTATTTTCTTAACGGTTGAAAATGTGTTCGAAAAAAAGGAGTCCTCACGGTGTACACGGTTGTAGCCGTAAATATTATCTGAAACAAAATTTGTAAAAAAATTATTAATCAGTATGAAAATCAAAATTGACAAAATGAGGGCGGTTTGAAAAAAAATATCGAAATTAACCTACATTTTTCGACAGTCTCTCGTTGAAAAAAATATGAAGATTAAAAAAAAGGTTCCATAGCAAGACAAAGAATGGCGTGAAGAAGGTTGTGTCAAAATTTGAGACGGATAGCTTGAAAACTCTTCCTTTGAGAGTATACACCGTTTTGAAAAACGACATTTCGAGAAAAACGCATTTAAAGTTTCGAGTAGGGAATTTGTATATAAATTGTCTATTTACGATCAATCGGCGATGCCAGGTCCATGTTTATAACCGTCTATACTATCGGATAATGGAGAAAAAAATCGATTTTTCGAAAATTTTACACTGTGATGATCCCTTAAGCTGTAGCGATAAACTTGTAGTGATAAATACCGAAGAGACAAGCGTACATTATTCTCATGACGTGACGCTTTTATTACCATAACGATTCTTCAGTCCATCAATAATAATAATAATGTACGGCATCCGCAAATAATTAATAGCTCACTCATATATCAAGGAAAAATGGAATTATTTATAGCTCTCGCCCGCGGCTTTGCTCGCGTTTTGGTCGGAAGATTGATTCATGCGTATATCGGGAGTGGATTTTAGTGTCATGTCGTATTGAGGGTTGTGTATCAAGCATATCATAAAACATGTTCCTCATATGTTTGAAAGACATTTCTTTCTTTTTTGTTAACAAACCGTTTGTTAAATATGTATACCATAATCAGATCACCGAAAAAATATATAAAATATATAAAATTAAGGCCGTATTGTAGTGTGAAAACCCATTTTCAAGGTGATTGTTTGGGAATTTAATTTAGACAAACGGTTCAATCTACAGTATTAGTATTTAACATCTATATTTATACATATTTGAAGTAACATCCGAATTTGTTTCAAAGCATTTTATTCGAAATTGTACATATTGATATTTGACGCTGCGCAGGTCATGTCACGAACATTTTTCATCGTCGGGCGTGTATTTTTCTTAGAAATTACTAGTCCGATCAACTTGCAATTTTGCACATGTATAGAATACTTATCGGGCTATCGTTCGGCCCTCCATCTTTTTGATTGCTGTATAATTACTATTTTGCGGACCGTAAGGAGTGCATTTTTTTTGTAAACAGCAGAGTACTCTTTCTCAAACGCCGCCATTCCGTAAATTTTTCCTAAAATTCTTTATTAAAGGGCCAAATAATAACCACATTCGTAGAGAAGAGCATTAAAAAAAATCCATTGTTTCCAATGATAAAGACGCGGCAATCACAACGCCCGACGATAAAAAAAATGCGCGACATGGCGTGCGCAACAGCAATATCATGTACAATTTTGAATAAAATGATGTGAAAAATGTAACATGTTACTTCAAACATGTTATACTGTAAAATACTAGCACCGTAGATTCAACCGTTTCTCCAAATTGAATTCCCCGAAAGTCACTTCGAAAATGGATGTTCAAACTAGAATACGGCCTTAAGTGAGATGATCAAAGTTACTGAAACTCTTTCGCATTGAGTTCTTACGGAAAAGGGTCTTTATGAAAGAAGCTGAAGGATATCGCGGATAGGCCGAAGGATGTCGCCCTTTAAAGGAACATTACAATTTCCGCGGTTGTCCTTGATAGATGTAGCGGAAATTACCTGCAAGACAATTGTGTAAGCGTTCATTTTACATTCCGAAAGTTTACGAAACGAGCCATCGCCCTTTTCACGCCGACTTCGCTCAGACAGACGGATTTTCCAAAAATGATGTATATCCTCGCAGCATCCAATTCTAACACCCATATTCCTCAAGGAACCTGTATGAATGCGGGTGCAACTCTGCTAGTTCAAGGCGCAGTGTCACATCGACCGAGCAGCCATGAGTGCGAGAGAGACAGCTGATTTGCAGATTCCCATTGTTTTTCGAGACGGCTGATTTTTCGGGAAAAAGACAAGAAACACATTCCGCTCTGTTGAACGCCGCATGGCGTCATTCGCTTCGTTTGCCGGAAATGTGATCCGTAGAGGAGAAAACTTGGCTGTAGGATTTTTACCGACCGGATGTGTGACCCATGTCCTCAAGGCCATCTATCACACGATGCTATTCGTAGTTTCTGGCTAGGAGCCGCCACAAACTGCCGCCAGATGTCGCACCAACGGTCTGCTTCTCACACTACAGCAAACAGCAGAGGCCCGATAGGCGACGGTTACTGCAAGTCCGTGTGAGATGCGCGTATATGTGTGCATGTTCACCATGCGGGACCGCCGCCTGTCGGAAAACTTATGCACTACATTTTCAGGATTTTCGATGATATTTTCAGCTCCATCGCTACAATTTTGCTAGTTTGATGTCAAAAACTCTAAATGTCAATTCGTCCGTCATTTTTCCATAAAATCAGTTGAAACAACGCTCAAAATAAGTGTTTTTTTTTTCCACTGTTGAGAGCCCAACGGTCTTAAAATGTGCATGAATTCGATGCATTGGTTGATCTTTCACAACTCATCCTATGGTAACTATAAACGGTAAAGTTTTTTTTCCAAAATTTGGAAGATGTCCACCGTCAGGCTCTTTCTGCAACAATGTCACATGTGCACGATAAATTTCATCTCAACTGATTGTATTGTTTGGGTGAAATGAGAATTAAAAATTTCGAAGTACTCGAAGTGTGTGATAGATGGCCTTAGTTTTAACGCGAAAAAAAACTGCAGGACAGATAGATACTACAATTTCATATCATTATTAGGATAATGTAAGTTTAACAAAAATTTGATTAGCCACTACATCTGTAGTATGATGTGAACCTCTTGCACTTGAGAAGTGACTCTCGCTCACCACTTTCTATCCGAACGAAAAAGGCCCCGAGTGCAAAGGGTTGAAAACCTCAAATAAGATTATAACTGCTACGCGGCAAATAAAAATTGAAAAACAAAATTCCCCTCTTCAAGTTAATGTAGACAGTAATACATGCCAACGTCGACATCAGATCTTGCGAGACGTACACATGAACATGTATACTAGCTATTTTATTCTTTTCGAAACAGTAAATCGTGTTTAACGATGGTGAACAAGAGCCGTTGGTGCTTTTATAGCGTGACTGAATTATCTTTTCTCCTTCTCCTTGATTCCTTTTACCACTTATAGCCGAGACTGTAAAATGCCTGTGGGTATACATCCGAGAAAACGTATGCTCAATGTGCCCGCAAATGTAACGAATTGTAATCGATTTTCCAGCGCCTGAAAACACCTTCGAATGAACTTTCGAATTGCCTCAACGTAAGGAGGCGTACTATTGATTTTCTTTCTTTTAGCGTACGAGAAAAGTTAAAACTACGATGTGAGGCAGAAAATATCGCGAGAAGAGAAAAAAAATTGTCTTTCGCTGGTGTCGGATTAAATCATATTTGCGAATTCTTGTTACTGTTTGCGCAATAAGGTTGAAGGCATATATTGACGATAAGTTATTGCGGAAAGACGGAAAATAGCTTACACATATAACAGGTATGTAGGCCAATGCATTCATATTACGTTACCCATTATGCTTGGAAGCAGCGCGGAGCCGACCATATGAAAAAAGTTTCAGCGAAATATTTTACGAGTTTTCTTGAACTTGTGCAAGTTTTAACTCTCGTGCGGATTCAAAGAGCGGATTCTTGCTCTATACAGAATCCACCGTGTATTATTAGTACACGTAGATACATCCTGAATTACTACATACCCACTCTCCATTGAAAGGCACTATCCAATACAATATTGTGATGGAAATATTCAGGTAACTGGAATTACATTTGTTTTATACATGATAAATACCGTCGAAGGACGGTTGGAATACAATTTTACGAGAAACGGTGAAGAGGTCAAGATTGTATAAACTATTAATTTTTTCGAAAAATGCTATAGAAGGTCTGCTGGTCTCAAATATTAAGATATTGCGATAACTTTTTTAAATAAATGAAGTATCATTGACAAACGATTACATTTGGGAATAAGTGATTGAAGGATTACAGACTTTTTTCAACTTTGGATTTGTAGAAGTTGCAGTAAACTCTGCACCCTACTTTTCTAAACTGAGGATTTGTAGAAATTGCAGTAAACTTTTTTATTCGTAGAAATTGTAGTAAACTTATAGATTTGTAGAAGTTTTAGGGTTAGCCTGATCAGGATCAGGCCCCGATCGTGGTGTGATGCGGGTAACACCTATTACGGACATCCTGATCCGGCCCCGATCGGGCCGGAAGTATTTAGGCCCGAAATCAGGCAATACTGAAATGGCCCTACTGAGGCCGTCCCTGATAAGATCCTACTAAAGCTTTCCGCGATAGGTTCCTACCAAGGCTTGCCCTGACAAGCCCTACTAACAAGGAACATCCCTTAGGTGACACCCTTTGATTTGGTTGAAATTTGGATATGTTATAAAGCACCGAAAAGTAAGCGATACTTATTTTTTTTACCGGCGGAAAAGAGGTTTTAAGGGCTGAAACGCACCCTCAAAAATGGGGCATATTTTTCGTTTTTCGACGATAACGTTTAAACGGTACGGGATATTAAAATATTTCAAATTGCAACAATGTTTATTTTTTTGTGCACTATACATTGGAGATGAAAACGGTAACGTTATCGACGAAAAACGAAAAACACCCTTATTTTCGAGGGTTCGTTTCACCCCTTAAAACCCTTTTTCCACCGATGAAAAAAAATACTTATCGCTTAGTTTTCGGTGCTTTATAACATATCCAAATTTCACCAAAATCGAAGGGGGTCACCTGAGGGATGTTCCTTGTAAGATTTTCCCTGATAAGGCCCTACTGAGGCTTTCCCCGATAAGGCCATAAATAGGCTTACCCTATAACTGCCTCAGCAGTCGATATATGCACATGACCTCTTATTTTCCACATTTCGATGTATTCCTGAAGTCCATAAAAAAGGTTTTATGGATTGTCACGACAAAAAAACGTTACGCAACTCGAATGCGTGTTAGAAAATTTCAGCAGCTTTGATGGGCGGAGAGGGAGAGAGAGAGCGTAATTATATATATTTGTGTGTGTGTGTGTGTGTGCGCGCGCGCGCGTGTGTGTGTGTGTGTGTGTGTGTGTGTGTGTGTGAGGTTACGTTTGAAAAATATATAGCATGTTATTCGATAAAACTCTCTAATTATCACAATGATATTAACTAATTGATATACTTTGTGTGATACAACAAATAATTATAGGAATTCATTTGGTCTCTTATGCCATATCTGCGATCAAGATCTTAGGATATAGATACTAGGTTCGATTCCATATAGGCGAAATATTTTTGTCGAAAAAAATCGTTTCAGAAGGCCAGGCACCGACAAATTATGATACAACATCATTGTCGTACAACTCTAAATTAAGTATTTCATTTCATTTTGTATTTTTGAAATATTTATGCATATAGTACACTTCGACTTACCGTGTATATTGTAAGTAAATAAAGATTTATTCGAATCGGATCTTTGTTTATTCAATTTAAAATCGTGAAATATTCCGAATGTAGTTAATAAACCAAATTCTCGTGTCGAGATCCTAAAAGAAGAAAATACACATGGTGATGAGGTCACAAGCAAGCAGTGGTGCTAAGTGAAATGTTTAATTCAAGTGCTCTGAATCGTGTGGATTAAATCAATTGCCGATAGCTCTGCATAATGTGATCATCTCGATCCATTACCCATATAATAACGATTCAATTTCACGTATCAGCAGGTTCGTTGTATCGAATTATAAAATTAATTAGACTCACTTTAGGAAAGTAAGTTATGCAAAACGTTGAAAAATGCATGTAACATACATTTGTGCGAGTGATTGTGCGGAGTATTAATAAAAAGGGTTTAAAAGGTCAATACTACATACATTTTTATACTTGCATATATTGTTTCGCCACGAATTAGATATTTCTAGCTAATCATTTCGCTGCTAAATGTTGTACATACTTCATACCTATAACCATCAAACCCAATATATCAAATACTCGCATTTTTTATAGTGGTCTACAATAATTATATCATATTATAATATAGGCCGTGCGATTTGAAAACTTTAATTACACATTTGTGATCAGACCTAAAGTCAAAGTTTTTTCTCAAACATCCATAACCTCTCAGCCGAAATCTAACAATTTAATTAGGAGTATCAAATATACTTGAGCGTCGAATTTACGCCGCCAATGCGCGTTGGGAGGGCCTTGAACGTGCTTTCGGATAAATTCGTCTATTTCTTTACACGTATATCTATATATGTAACATCATAACAGACAGTGCTGAGCCAGTACTCTGGAGTTTTCCACGTTCTAGGCTGAGAAGCGTCTCTAATTTCATAGTGCAAGTCAGGCGACAGTGTGTAGCTCGCAGTAGATACGGATAGCATTGCCAGACCGAACACGTTGCGGTTAAGTTTCATCGATGCGACGTAGCTCATACTCTTATGGCTAAGCCAGTTTGCGGCAAGAAAATAATAACGGATGTGGATTATTTTACATGTCGTCCGTACGAAAGAGAAGTAGTAAATCTATACAAATTTTTTTTAACCGATTTCAATATCTTCTTTACTTTAGTTAATGTGTTAGCATTAATCGTATTATTACAATAATATATATATAGGCCCACTGGTTATTGGTCACGATCCCCTGAAAGGGTTGTAGGACATGTTTTCTGCTATAAAATAATCCAGTTATGCTTTCTGCAAAAGTGAACCGTTTTCGATATATTATTATTTTAGTTACTTCTTTTTGAAGAGAGGGGTAGGCAACTTTCAAAATTATTTTTTTTTAAACAGTTGATTGGTATCAAACCTTTTATTATTTGTAGTTTGAGGACACAGTAACAAACTATTATCAACAATAAAATAAGAAAATTGGACGTGCAGAGTTTTGGACATATAATTCCATTTTTTTGGAGATTATTCTTATTTTATTCTTGATAATTCTTTGTTACTGTCTCCTCAAACTACAAATACTAAAAAAGCTTGATTCTATAAAACAGTTTTTTGAAATTCATTTTTAAAGTTACCTACCCCTCAATTTAAAAAACAACATGTCGAAAAGGATTCACTTTTGCATAAGGCATTACTGGGTTATTTGATAGTGGGAAACATGGCCAACAATCCTTTCACGGGGTCGTGACCAATAACCAGAACACACTGGTACACACTGTTCACTCATTTGTAACGAAATAATACCTCATTCTTCGGATGAGTTTATAGCATATTCCGATACGAATGCATTGATCTATTAGATAATATGTTATTGCTTCAAGAGCATTAAATATAACTTATCACCTCGTGCGGAAATGTGCCCGGGCATTCCCTACTTTGTGCTCGGCCAAGACCAGACGTGCCTTGTCTGATTTACCTGACCGCAAAATCGTTTTTTACGGTTTACTCTCTATGTTCCGAAATTGCAATCTTCTGGCCGGAATACATTGCGAGCAAGTACATCTTCACGTAATGTCTACCCGGCCAGAACATTGACACAATGAAAAAAAAAAATTCGTTCATCCAACCAAAATTCAGTTGGTTTAACAAAATGTATCTTCAAATACGTTCAACTTGATTTTTGATTGGCATAAGAAACGTTTTGTTAATCTAAGTGATAGTTTCAGCGGTGTGAACTGTAACTTATTTAGCATGTATGAGCAACTGTTAAAACAACAAAATTTCGATACAACAAAATGCATTTTGCACATTCAACGATTTCTTTTTCTCAGTGCATGTTCTGAAAAGTGGAGCCTGTCTCTAAGAACTAAAGAAAAGCTACTTTGCTTTTCACCTCATCAAATATGTTTATAATTGATTGGGATGAAACTAATCCATCTGTTGTAATTCTATTCATCATTAAAAGCATCCATTTCATCAATGATAATCGACGAGGATAACAATGCTTATCATAAATACCGGGATTACGATAACTAATGATTGGAGCATAAAGGACAGCCAAATTATTTTATGAGGCAAAACAGTAAAGCAGGTCATTCGTGGTTTTTGAACGCCTTGGCGCCATGTTGGGAAATATTTATGTTCTGGCCGGGAAGACATTACCTGAATGTATTTCGCCAACAGTCCGCCAGGTGGCTACAAGCGAAGCGCTTCGCCTAAGCAAGGTACCATCGTTCGAGGATAAAAGTTTATCCTGTGAGTTGTACCACGTACAGCAGTGCTATGCTTGCAGCATGGACTTACGCTTATGATTTTGCGATACTTGCAAAATAACCCTTTGCACTCTAGGTCTTTTTCGCTCGGATAGTGATCTGTGTACGTTTTCCTGTCTCTTTGCCTATCAGGAAATGACAGCAAGCGTATGTATACACTCATATACTACCTTAGCAAGTAGATAACCAACGAACAATATGTTGCCGAAATACTAAATTAAATACACTCCCAATTTTACCTCCTCAAGGATTCCAAAAACGCTGAACATCATTTTTAACCCTCACATGCCCCACTGGGGTCTGAGAAACACGAACAAAACTTTCCCACTCTGGCATTGGTAAAATTTGGTAAGAGGGGGAATGAGACCTGTGCGTAAAAAAACTTTAGGGTCCCCACTGCCGGTAGCGGCGCAGATGCGCGCCAATTCTCGCTTAATCGTTGAGCAGTGCGCATCGAAAGTGAAGTTGGGGTCTGAGAAACCCGAGTGTGGCGTCCGTGTAACTTTTTTCGACGTACGTACATCTCATAATTTACTTATATTTCAGCTTGAATGTTGAACATATATTTGCACTAATATTTGGATAATTTTCTGATTTACTTTGTTTACTTTTCGACGACAAAAAACTTCGAAAACAAAAATTTCCGATTTTTTTCAGAATTCGATATTGCGTCGTAAATTCAATAATTTATCCAGATAGATGAATGAACAAACATATAAAAGGGATACATAAATAAATATATGAATGAATAAATTAATTAACTTTAAATATCGGCTATTTTCGGAACGAGCCTATGGGCAACGTACGCTTCTGTATTTCCATAGGCGAACAATGAATACACGAAGCAAAACACGCAGCTGTGCAGGAGTAGCGAAGTTGATTCGATCACGACCGGAGGTGAATACGGTTGATCAATCAAGTGCCTCCGAGGAAGATTTCATTCGTTCGTAGTCTCATCGAAACCGTTCTGAACATCGAAGCTTCTGCAGATAAATCTAGAGACGGTGGGATCAAGCTCGACCGAAAAACAAGATGCGCGTTCTGTGCACGGTGAAAAGATGTAAAAACCCAGGTCATTTGCCGAGGTGCGAGAAACATCGCTCGATGATGTGTGCAAACTGCACGGACGAAAAGTAACGTTCATTAGATATAATTATTTTCAATTTTTTATGATTATCTTTCAGTATTCCCATTTCCGATGTTTAATGTCTGTTCCGGATTGCACCGGATATGCGCTGTAAAATGAGGATCGAGGGGCGAGGTGGTGTCGTGCAAGAGATTTTGTTGATTGTAATAGAATAGTCCAGACACGACGACAAAAAAAATGTGAGGGAGAATACCAAGTGTTTATTTTGTACCTAAGAGAGTAGCGCGTTTAATACAATCATTTGATCGCTCACTCGCAACAAGTGCGTGACACCAGCACGTGTCCGTCGCGTGGCCCGAGATGACGAGAACACCGGCAAACTGTATATACTGAGAGCACACTTAAACAAATACTATAAAAGGAGAGCACGATGTGTGGTAACGTAGCGGACCCCTTTTACGCACACAAAATTTAGAGGAGAATCGTCAAGAAATGTTTGAAGCACCAAAAACACTTCCCGTGTCGAGATTAGCGCTGAGAAGAATGGCGGCAGCGTCTCTCCTCCGAGTTGTCAGTTTCTTCATGGTGGCGGCGCCACCGAACATCGTCGGTGATTCGTCGCGTAGATCGATGGGACACGACAGAGCTGCCGCGCTGAGAGCGCGCGTCGAGATTGTTCAAATTTGAACGTTTTCGGTTTTGTATTTCCTCAACAATGTCATATTCATAAACGATATATTATATTTCAATTAAGGTAATAAACAATTGCCCCACATATCGACTGACATAGAAATTTCTCTTCCTTCCTGTGTGTATTTCAATTGTTATCTGAAATATTCAAGTTATGCAAACTTTTTGTAGTTTTACGTCTAACGTGTCAAGAATCCAAACAGAAGGTGGAAAAATATTGATCTGAAAAGAAATTCTAGGCGCGAATGTTCAATATTTCATACAATTCCGCAAAACAGGAGAGCCATATGCTACTCCTGTTTTTTTGCTTTGAGCGATATGAGCTCCTCGTATGAGCGATATGAGCTCCTCGTTTGAGCGATATGCTACTCCTCGTAATTTTTACCCCTTTACGAGGGGTAATAATTTGTCATTTTTACCCCTCGCAGTTTTGCTGATAACGTTCGAATATTTTAGAGCTTAATTTTTTTCTTCAATTCGAATGTGTTCTTTTAGAATTTACAAGAATTTTTTAATTCGGTTGATTAGAAAAGAAGATATGATTTTTTGAAAAAAAAAAAAAAAACGTCAAGTCAATTTTTTCTTCACTTTTCTCGAAAGAAAATATTTTTTAAATGAGTATATCTCAGAAGTTCTTAACTTTGACGATTCCGTAAGCGCATAGACATATTTTTCAACTAATTGACTATCGATTTAAAAAAAAAGCCATTGAAATACGATTATTTTACTCGGAGTTATGATTGGAAATCTGAATAACGTCCCAAAAACTCGAGAGTGGCAAGTATGTCCCGAAAAAATAAGTGTGGAATCCGAGGGTTAATTGTCTCGTTTGTTCCGGGTTATTTCCTGATATATTCCTTACAACTTTCCTGGTCATTTACCGCTTGTACTCCGGCCCGTTCCTGATCAGTTCCCCAGAAAGGGAACGGCGGATCGAGACCTAGCCTTACAAGGAACATCCCTCAGGTGACACCCTTCGATTTTGTTGAAATTTGGATATGTTATAAAGCACCGAAAAGTAAGCGATACGTAATTTTTTACCGGCGGAAAAACGGTTTCAAGGGCTGAAACGCACCCTCAAAAATGGGGATGTTTTTCGTTTTTCGTCGATAACGTTTTAACGGTACGAGATATTAAAAAATTTCAAATTGCAACAATGTTTATTTTTTTGTGCACTATGCATTGAAGATGAGAACGATAACGTTATCGACGAAAAACGAAAAACACCCCTATTTTCGAGGGTTCGTTTCACCCCTTAAAACCGTTTTTCCGCCGATAAAAAAAAATACGTATCGCTTACTTTTCGGTGCTTTATAACATATCCAAATTTCAACAATATCGAAGGGTGTCACCTGAGGGATGTTCCTTGTTAGACCCGTTTGCAAACCTATTCCAGGGTTGAAGGCCCGATCAGAGCCTGATATTATCTAGGGAAGGCAGATCAGGGGCAACACTTTTTCCCGGCTCAAATTTCTACACGGGACCGTTTGGGCTCTTCCTGTGTTGAATGTCAAAAAAAATTGTTCTGTATTTGATGAAACGCCCTTACTTTATTTCTGCATGAGCTGCTCTATTATTATACGAACTCAATGTTTCACCAATTTCAAAAATAGTTTATCAGCAATGATTTTGGGGCAGGGTGGTCCTCGAGGTCGAATGCCTTTGAAATCACCTTTCCGCACGTACCTATGTATTTCGCGCGTGCGTGTGTATATGCGCGGCGACTCGATATGCAACAGGTAAAGGTCGACAGTCGTAAATTGAAGCCGTTGGTTTCGCGAGAACAGTAAGAAATATTTCGCTACGATACAATGAATTGAAGCATTCAGTCCGGAATCTTTCCCATGCAAAAATTGGATTCCTAAATATCGATAATTTAGTGGAAACGGTTTTTAAACCTGATCATTCATTCGATTTCGGAATGGAAAAGCAGAAGGCATATACATTGGGAAAACAGATTTCCAATCTGTTCCCAATGCATCCAATCTTGTCCCAATCCAAATAAAGGGACATTTATAACGATGGGGAGATCGACCGCTATATGGAATCTGACTCTCAACATTATCACCCCAAGGATTAATCCCTTTCTCAACTTCGATTGAATTTTAAAATCCTAACTGGATATTTTTTTCTACCGTACTGATGTGAGAAATGTGGATTTGTTAGTGTCATTCTCCATTTCGCTGTTTTCAATAAATTATCGAAACGTTTAATATATGAGACTTCGCTGATTGATCAAACACCAGATGCAGTAGGGGAGAAGCACCATATATCGGAAAGTTGCTTACTTAGTTGATTTATTCTATACTGTGACAGCTAAAAAGTAAGCTATTTTGAATAATTTTTTTTATTGGAAACGGTTGCATGTTTCGGTACAAACTTTTTTTCGCTTAAAGGTACACTATTGCAGAATAGAAAACAATTTGTTCGGTTGCCTTTAAATGTAAGGTGTAAAGGTATGAAAAAAGTATGTTGCTGGCGTTGATGATTTGCGCTCTCCAGGTAACCGGAAACAAAAAAAGATTCTTAATCTGTATGAGTGTAGCTGTCGCCCGAACTAGGATTATTATTTTATATTGCAAACCAACAAAATAGCGTCGCTTTTTGCAACATTTTTTGCAGCGTTTTTTGCAACGTTTTTTACAAATTAATATTTTTTAATAATCCTAGTTCGGGCGATGGTCATACATATTCTGAATATGCAGTAAACATTTTGGCCCGATTGGTTTAGCCGTTTTTTCCGAAATCATTAACGCCAGGTGAAAAAAGTCGTTACGAGAAAAACGCGTTTAAAGTTTACTATACTATACAATACTAACCGGTAGAGCGTCCGTTTGCTCACACAGTGAAAAGAGAGACTACTACTATACGATAATTGTAGGGTCAAAGTGGGAACAGTGGCAACAGTAGGTACGCTGAACCTTTTCTGTTTTTCAGAAATGGGCATGTATATATGTGCGTCTTTTTCACATTAGAACCGCCCTCGGATGCCATTAGGTTTGAACCTGTCTGTGACCCGCACAATTCGATTGTGAGAGGTGATTTTATATTATTTTTGCCGTTAAAAGTTGAAAAACCTGCTGAGTTTGTATGTTTTTGTTTCTTTACCTATCGCAGTTATGTTCGAAGTCATTGTTCTCCCGCAATATACAGCTATATTGCGGTATTGAAGCATTGTGTTTGTTAACCTAACAAAAAAAAACTTGTCATTACCCGCTTTAGAAAAAAGGAGAGTGTCGGTACACAGTCGCTCAATTTTTCGAGGCACACAGAGGTAAGTCAGAATATAAATATTTTCGCGTTGTGATTTAGATAGGTCCTGGTACTACTTCATTAGGTGATCACTCATTGTTGATTACTATTCAATAAATGATTGTGATTGATCTCATAATATGCTGTTTTTCTAAATTAATGTTTCAATAGTTTACTGTACAATACTTTCCATTGTATAGAGAAAAGCACTCCATTACCTACAAGTGTACAGTGGATCAGGGAATTTTTCTTTAAGGCGTTACCCCCACTTGTAGCGCAAAAAAGGCTTTTTTCATGAATTTTTTTCAAAGAAAACTACAAAACTTTTTTAATCGATCAATATACCATCTCAAAGAACTCATCTTGAAGAACTTTCAGTGATTTTTTTATTGAAAAATCTTACATTGTTTAGTGGCAAATGGCCGTCAATGAAATAATGTTTTTATATACACGGTTTGCGGTGACCAACATTGAGGCGAAGTGGATCATCTGAAAAAAAAATGCGGATGGATTTAGTCAAATATAAGTATAAACTAGTCTTTAGTCGAAGGATTTTAAAAAATATTCATTTTTCACAAAATGGCGGACAGTCAAAGTTAATGGTTCGATTTTAACGAAAAAAACGGCCGTTTTTTGGCTATAAAACGGCCATTTTTTTCGAAAAAAAAATCGAACGATTAAAGACTACATTTTTATGTATTAAATAAGCCTGCAAAATTTCAAGAAGATCGGTTCATTAGTGTTCGAGTAATCTTGGTCACCGACTTCAGAAATGCCATTTTGAGAAAAACGCGTTTAAAGTTTCTCTTTCAACGCTCTTTCAACGCGGATTCTTCTCTTTCAACGCTCATATCTCAGTCAATTTTGTTCGGATCGATTTGAAATTTTCAGGACATATTCTCAGATACTTATACTTCAAAAAAATGCAATAAAAAAAATCGATTTTTTCAAAATCGCAAGTGGGGGTAACCCCTTAAATTTGGCTTGATTTTGAAATTTCGTTTGACTGTAAAATTACGCATGTTTCACTGCGTACACATCTAAGGAACACAGTGGATCAAATCCCATTTTTTGAAAATGGTTATTATCTTAATCTATTGGATTAGGCCGTTCAGTGTCTTTTAACAAAATGAAGCAATTGAACACACCTCACGTTTAGTCAAGGTTTCATTGAGATTGTGTGAACGGTTAGGCTATTCATTCAAAACAGCTGTTCCCAAAAGCTGCCAGGGCCGCGCAGCGGGTAGCTCTACGAGAGCGCGCACACCGAGCGCTTCTACTTTCAAGCGTTGCACTGAGTTGACAAAGTGGAAATCGACTTTACCAGCGATTGGATATCAATTCTATGATGGAATAGAGTTGAAAAATACAAAAAATAATAATTCTATTTTTCTCTTGTCACAGTGGAATAACCCCTTAAGACGGAATGACACCTCATCGCGGTCGGTATGGTAGAACAATTATAGATACCCAAAAATCTCTTAAACGGCTCTTCAGATCCCGTCGAAACTTTGCCAAACGACGTCAAATAGATAGACGAACAGCTGTCTGCCCCCCAAATTTTCTGAATTTGAGAAAAAAAAAGCAGATGGACTTATCATAAGCCAATCTACGTTTTTTTTCTGGCTCAACAGTGAACCGATGTTACTTTTCGTCGGCGTGAAAAAATATTGTTTGTGTTAAAAAGTGTTGTTTTCTTTGAGGTAAGTCCGAATGATTTAGGTTTTTGTTATTTGTTATGACCTATAGCATTTATTTTACTTAATAAATACATAATGCTTGAAGAAAATATCAAGATGTACAAAAAAATATTAAAATGTGAATGTGTAAAATAATTGTTAGCATCTTGGTGCGTGTGTCATGTAAATCATAAAATCGTTAAATTTGAAGGTCTTGGCATTCCTTTACTTTTTTTCAATTTCCGAAAAAAGTATCCGATATACGGTGCCTCTCCCCTACGAGACGACCTTCCACATATTTACGTTGAAAGAGGAATGATAAAAAAAATCTCTATTAGAAACGAAAAACTTTCAAATATTCGAAAGTGTAGACTCATTTTATTTTCCAAATAACATTCACGCTTACGAAAATTACTCCAATACCGTAGATCTCTGACAGAAATAGAAGGGTAATACTTTTTTTTTACAGTCAAAAATCGCCAACGCTTCGTCGAAATAGAATTCATTTCAATCCACTTCAATGCATTTAATTGAAAGTACCAACGTTAAATAAATCAATTTATCCTCTTCAATCGATTCACTCCGACGTTCATTTCTCGCGATAGGGCAAAAAATGTGAGGCAGCAATGGAAAATATCTACATTAAAATATCAATGAAAATTGATAGGGCGATGTTAAATGGATAAATTATACGAGCAATATATTTGCATACACCGCTGGACTGATTTGAACCGCAATTTATCACAAGCAGAGCTAAATGCGAGACAATCTGATGATGCACACATTATTCAGCCCTGGGCATTAATAAAATCCACAGACGTGCTACACAATATCATACCAACATGAAGAGGAGCTAAAACTCGTCGGGCCATGCCTGTGTACTCGACGTAATCTACAATGTCCGAGCGCTTCCGAGATTCCCACGTGGCTCGTATCTTGTACGCGCACGACGTGTATTACGAGAATATACATTCTCGTTTTACATCTGAAATCGTATATTCACATTAAGTGGAGAGGAATTTTTGCGTCGACAGGAATTTTTCAAATAATTCTTCTACTCTCCAACTTTTAAAATCAATTGTTTTCGTATTATCGTAGTGTGAATACCGTCGTAAAAATACGTCGTGTCATTGAAGAATTTTTTTTCAAAATAATATACGTCGTGTCATTGAAGAACTTTTTTCAAAATAATATACGCCGTGTCGTGACGTATTATTTTTATTACATTACGATGTATTATTACATTCATTATATTTATTACATTTTATTATATTTATTACATTTTATTATATTTATTACATTTTATTATATTTATTACATTTATTACATTTTATCATTTTCATTACATTTATTACATTTTATTATATTTATTACCTTTTTATTACATTACATTACGACGTATTAGTTTGAAAAAATCATAAAATTTTATTTTTTTTAATAAGAATTTTTTCTCACGAAAATCTGAAAAATTCTAACAGTGCCCAAAATAAATTCAGAGATACGCCGAAACGTTTTGCAATAAATAATTGTAGTTATTTCAAGAAACAGTCGTGACGTATTATTTTTATTACATTACGACCTATTATTACATTCATTATATTTATTACATTTTATTATATTTATTACATTTTTATTACATTACATTATGACGTATTATTTTGACAAAATCAGTTTTGAAAAAGTCATAAAATTTTATTTTTTTTTAATAATAAGAATTTTTTCTCACAAAAATCTGAAAAATTAAAACAGTGCCCAAAATAAGTTCAGAGATACGCCGAAACGTTTTGCAATAAATAATTGTAGTTATTTCAAGAAACAGTCGTGACGTATTATTTTTATTACATTACGACCTATTATTACATTCATTATATTCATTACATTTTATTATATTTATTCCATTTTATTATATTTATTACCTTTTTATTACATTACATTATGACGTATTATTTTGAAAAAATCAGTTTGAAAAAGTCATAAAATTTGATTTTTTTTAATAATAAGAATTTTTTTCACGAAAATCTGAACAATTAAAACAGTGCCCAAAATAAATTCAGAGATACGCCGAAACGTTTTGCAATAAATAATTGTAGTTATTTCAAGAAACAGTCGTTACCAAGTGTGCGTGAATAAATTAACACTTAATTCTATTTTTAAGTATGTTTTAAATGTTTTAAAAAATGTTTTTAACATGCAACCATACATACAGCTTTTATGTCACGTATATTTATGTATACATAAAAGCATACATTTTTTGGAGAATCAAGAAAATAACTCCCACAGAACGATTCCAGTGAGGGTAATTGGGATGACGAATAAAGGGTACTTTAACATACATTTTCGCACCTTTTTTTAAACTTTATTTTTGTCAATAAAAAAAGTACAAAAGTGCAAAGCCGTCTGTCAGGACCGAAAATTCGATTGAGTGCTCACTCGTTCATATTGACGGTACGGAATTAATTTAGTTTATGTACTCAAAAGGGGCTTTGAATATAGCCCGATATTCAGTTTCACATATAAGTATTTGTGGAGCGAGCATACACGAGTGATTAATATAAATTGTATTTCAACCTGCGAGGGATACGTGTGTGTTTCCATGTGAGAGACACCGTGCTAAATTGTTAATCGGATTCAACGAGAGTGGAATCAATTTAGTTGCTTAAATAATGTGGAGTCTGTAAAAATATTTATTTTACCCGTTAGTAATAGTTACATTATAAAATAGCTGATATGATAAAGTCAACGAAATCACGAAATTATGTCGTTGAAAAGTCGCCTTATTTGGTCATTTACGCGCCGCTCAAAGGAAGCATCTTTTGCTCAACATTCATCTTACGGAAACATAACCAAATGGTTGAAAAAAGCTCAGTTATTAAGGGGGAAGATACCTTTAGGCGAGGAAAAAATGGCTGTTTTTTTTAAAGAAAATATTTCTTCACCATTTTAGAGAGTCAAGGTATGTTTTATTACTACTTTTGGCTGTTACATGGTATTTAAAAAAATAAATCTTCAAAAATAGCTGAAGTAGAGCACGGTCTTGTTAACGGATTGCGGCGGATGTTGTCAGACGGCGTGACATGTAGCGTCGGCGGGATTAATCTTTAAAAAAACCAACGAAGAATTTTCTTTCATTAACACTTATAAAAAATACTTAGAGAATACTTAGAAGACGTAAGAAGTGTTGCAAATCGATGGATCGGTACGCTTTGAAACAAAAAGATTAAATTTTCCGGAAAAATGGCTACATTCGGCAATAAAAAAATCCTTTTTTTATTTTCAAAAACATTTAGGGCCATATTTTAGACAATAAGGTTCGAAAGATTTACATCAAATTTCATCAGAATCGGTCAATTAGTTTTTTAGCTATACGTCACGCCAGTTACGAAAATGCAGTTTAAATAACCTCGCCATACCTCCACCATTTTGAAAGATTAATTAAAAAATACCATGTAGCGGCCTAAAGTAGTAATAAAACGTACCCTAAGTCTAAAAAATGGAGAAAAATGTTTCCTTTAAAAAAAATTATAAGGATTAGCAATTTTTTTCTTCGCCACAAGATATCTCCCCCCTTAAGGGGGGATTGTCTTTTTTTTCGCAAAATTTACGGCTTTTTGGGAATTTTTTTGTGAAGAAAGTATACAACGGAAAACTTGTGAAACTTGGCATATAGTTTTATTGATCTGTTTACTACATACAAAATTTTTTTTAAACAATTTCATCAAAAAATCCGCCTCCCACCCCCCCGACGCGCGATGGTTCTTTTTTGATGGTGTGCACGATTTCTCAAAAACTATTCAACCGATTGCCTTCAAATTTGGACAGAATGCTCAGCTGACATCCTTTTATCGTTTGATGAAGCAAAAAAGCAATACGTTTAATAGTTTTTTATTTATAACAAAAAATCGATCAATTTTTTTCGAAAAATCGATACTTCAAGTTCAAAACGTCACCAAATCGTCAATTTTTTTTTTTCCTTTCATCGAACGATAGCTATATGTGTCTAAAGTAAAATGCTTTTTGGGTTTTTGTTGCAGGATGAACGTGTAGGCTGTGATCGTGCACACCATCAAAAAAGGACCATCGCGCGTCGAGGGGGGTGGGAGGCGGATTTTTTGATGAAATTGTTTGAAAATTTTTTTGTATGTAGTAAATAGATCAATAAAACTATATGCCAAGTTTCACAAGTTTTCCGTTGTATACTTTCTTCACGAAAAAATTCCCAAAAAGCGGTAAATTTTGCGAAAAAAAAGACAATCCCCCCTTAAGTATTCCGATTTCCTTTTTCATTGGGTTAAGAATATAATAATCGAATGCAACATTATTTCGTTCCACAGTCATCAGTACAAACGAATTTTCCGTCTAATATGCATAATAGGGTGGCACAAATTTGAGGTCTCATTTTTTTCCCTCTTTTTCATCATCCAATTATCTTCTTTGAAGAAACAAAAAAAATTGTCGCGAACTCTGCGAGCGATCCAAAAATATTTGAAGGTCACTCAAGCCGTCCAAAAATTCGAATTTTCATTAAAAAATCGATTTTTTTTCGTTCATTTTTCACGCATAAATGTTATCCTTTATAATTTTTAAATTCACCTCGCGAAAGCTCTAGCCGGTCAATGAGTATTTAGTGGTCGCTTAAGGCCTTAGGCCACAGTAACGGGTATAAAATTATGTGCGAATTTACCAATTGTTTTTCGTATGAAAAAGTGATTCACTCATAAACTTAATTCACAGATCTATTTAGTATGAATGTCAAGCTGTTAGAAAATATATATTTTTTTGTTCGATGTACAAAATGGCTGATTACTCGAAACTTCTCGAAACAGCTTTTTCCAATTGGCTTGACAAATAACTTCAACAATTTTCACTCGATTTACTTCAAATTTAAAAGTCATGCTCCTAATTGTATTTCACACAGAAGTACGTACGGAATTTCTGATTAATCGAAAAGTTTTCATTTTATGAGCAGTTATAACGAAAATTTTCACTGAAAATTCATTTCTTAAGTTCCGATACCTACAACTTTTGAATAAAACAATATTTTTCAAAGTCCGTATGTACTTCTCTAGGTATTCTAATGTAGATTGACGAGAATTTTTGTTTTTTGTTCCAGGTGAAAAATTGTGGATGTCACGCCGCGGAGCCCCTAAAAAAAGATAGTGAAAGAATCATTAGTACTCGGCCATTTTGTACACCGAAAAAAAATGCTAACAGCTTGATATTCATACTCAATAGATGTGCAATTAATTTTATGAGTGAATCACCTTTTCATACGAAAAAAATTGTTAAATTCGCATATGATTTTATACCCGTTACTGTGGCCTAACGCCTTAAGAACTTTGAAATTTCCAACTTTTGGGATTTTTTTTACTCTTCTCACTCATAAATTTGACGCAGTGTAAAATTTTCAAAACAATTAATCGTTTTTCTTTAGAAGCAGATTTTCCAAATTTACCTCACACTACAAACCGAAGAATTATGATCTTTGTTCTCATAAAATAATTCTTCGAAGCTCGTGTCCGCAAACAAAATTATAGGTCCCCCCTTTTTTGAGTTAGAAGTGTGAGGTAAATTTAAAAAATCCGTTTCTAAAGGAAAAAAAGGGTCAATTGTTTTGAAAAATTTACAAAGTGTTAAATTTACGAGTGAGAAGAGAAAAAAATCGCGACACTTGGAAATTTCGAAGCTCTTGAACGACCACTAAATATTCATTGGCCGGCTAGAGCTTTACGCTTCGTAATATTGTGAACGAAAAAAATAGATTTTTCAATGAAAATTTTAACTTTTGGGAGGTTTGAACGACCTCTGAATATTTTTTTACCGCTTACAGCTTTCGCGATATTTTTTTTTCTCTTCAAAGTAGATATTTGGATATTGAAAAAAAGGAGAACAATAGAGCTTCAATTTATGCCACCCCAATGCATAATTTATACACACTTATTTTGAAAGAAAACAATTGTGATGAATCTTCATCAGCTGATGTCCATGCCTTTGTTGCAAACTTGATTTGAGAATAATTAAAGATAATCGTTTATGGCGCAAGAGCTTGAGTGCGGGTCTTCATCGCATTACCTAGTTTCCACGACCTGAATAAAACAGTCACCACTTCCAAATGGTGCCAGTTTCATTTTCGTACTTTCGCAGGCAGAACCGAAAATATGACAATGATTATACTATGGAGCGGAGTGAAATATAATACAAAAATGTGAAGCATAAATCGCCACACAGAAGAGTCGGCTGTGGAATAGTGGGTTAAAATACAGACAGGACAAAGGATAACGCGGAAAAGCAGAGGCAAAGTTACCGCCCGAGAGGGAATTAGTGAGCGACTAATCACAGTCCTGTGGGACACGAGAGAAAGAGCAGAGAAAGTGTGGGGGATGACCACGTTGGTCGCCCGTTACCAACTTTGGCTAACGACGGCGCCCCATTTTCCTTCCAATGTGAAATTAACTCGGGATAAGTCGAAGACTTGTATAGGTGGGTCAAATACGCCGGAATTATCTTATACAGAGCTGAGAAAAGTTATACTTAATTTTCCAAGCCTATTGCTGCTGATGTCAATACCGGAAAAAAAATCAATCGGCCAGTCGTCGGAGCTCGTTGTCGACGAGAGTGGAGAGCTCACAATTAATCTACTCAATATGTTTGAGCGAAGCCAATTGCAGCGATTATCGAGCAATCGTATGTGCGTTATTCACGTGTGTGTATATATATATATGTATATATATATATATGTGTGTGTATATATATATATATATATATATATATATATATTGAAAAAGTTTGTTTTAAACTCGGTACATTCATTTAATGTTGGCTATCACCACATCTGGCTGTTTGGGTGACGTACCTTAATTTTTTTTACAAATTCATCGTTGATTTTGGAAACAACACGGTCCTTGAAAATACCTTTATATAAATATGCTCACATTTATCTGAATTTAAATTTTAAGCCTTTTTCATTCATAATGTTAAGCATGGGGACAATGATTCAACATTACTCATAAGTAGATCGATGGAATCGTTTCGGATAATATTTGCAATTTATTTTTTAAGTTTCCCTTTTTTTCTTTCTTTAAACTACCCAGAAAAAAGCGTTTGAGTGCTGATATATATCAATATTTGACGTACGATATTTTCGAATACTATCGACAACGTGGCAGAAACAAACCGAAATAAACTCTTTTAAGGGGGGGGGGGGGGGGATACCTTTAGACGAGGAAAAAATATGCTGATTTTCAAGGTTTTTTTTTTTCAAAGGAAAGATTTCTTCACCATTTTTTCAACTTAGGGTATGTTAGGTTAGGGTATATTAGGGTTTTATTACTACTTTTGACTGTTACGTGGCATTTTTTAATTTATTAATCTTTAAAAATGGCGGAAGTATGGCACGGTCTTCTAAACTGCATTTACAAAACTGGATGAAACTTGGTATAAATCTTTCTACCCTTATTGTCTAAAACATGACCGTAAATGTTTTAGAGAAAGAAAAAGTTTTTTTTTTTAAATTGCAGAATGTAGCAATTTTTCGGCAAATTCAATATTTTTGTTTCAAAGCGAACCATTTCATCGATTTTCAACATTTCTCTCTTTCTGGTTTTATATTCTCAGTAAGAGTGTTAATGAAGGAAAAATCGTCATGCCACACATCTGCAATTTTTAAAGATTAATTAAAAAAATTCTATGTAACAGCCAAGAGTAATAATAAAACATAGACTAAGCCTCAAGAATATAAAAAAGTCGTTGAAAAAAATCATGAAAATCTCCTGTTTTTTCCTCGTCTTAAATTTAGAACCCCGTTTTTATATGAGTTTCCAAAACTAATTATATTGGAGTAATCGCATCGATTTCACTTCAAAGTACTTACTGAATGCTATTTTCATGGACAGTTTCATGAACCTCAGTTTTTTTTAAATAACATTTTCCTTTCAATTTCGTCGATTTATTATTGGCCGACTTTACATACGGATTGCAGAACATTTTACTATAGAAATTCCCATGTATGAATGTATAATTTCTTTTTTCGTAATTATCTCAGGTCACGAGCGTGCCGCATTTTTTCGAAACATAAATTGGCATTGCGACCTCCCATATTCCCCGAGGCCGTCCGAAAATAGACTCCCAAACATATTCCACGGACTTCGGCAAATTTCCGCAGAACTAAAGTTAGGATGCACCAGCAAGTGATGACTGGGTAATTTAGACTAGCCATATTCGCACAGTATGAAATCGCTCATGGCTTGACATGTATGTATATGCGAGCCAAAGATGTCGAGATCGCATTCATGATGAGCTGACGTCCGTCCCAGTGAAGACCACGTCATCAGAGGCTCGTCTTCGAGACGTAGAATCGCCATTGGTCAACGTACGTTCTTACGACCAATTGACATTAATCGTAAGAGGTCATGACACGATTCGTGAGAGTTGAAAATTGACGTCAACCTAAAAGAAGAGGGGGAGGTGACGGAGATAGAGACAGAGGGAGAAAGGTTTGCTTTATTCGTAACTCCTATCGTGGATCCGAGCTTGCAGATCTGAGAAATAATTTAGCTTGAATAACAACAGCAACATAATACCAAGCTCCAATAATAATAACACACTAATAAGAGTATATTCATGAAGTTTAGACTCTGCGGAAATCAAAAGAGTTTTCCACTTTGAATTAAATGCAGCAAAGAAAGAATTCCGATTTCTCCAGAGCTTTGATTGTTGAACAAGAGCAATTAAGTATATATATATATATATATATATATATATATATATATATATATATATATATATATATATATATATATATAGGATGTCCTGTTATGAATGGATAATCCTGCAACAGTCGATAGATCATTTCATGCCCTACTATATGCTGGAATTTCAGTTTAGTAAAAGTCCCACAGTTTTCGCGATTTTGAGCTTTATGCAATCGTCTGCTTTTCGTTTTTCGCATGCCATTTTTACAAATGAAATGAATCGATAATAACTGAGCCACTTTTTTAAGTAATTGGTACGATGAGCCTAGGACATTTTTTTACACCACAGGCTATCAAATTCAGATGTTCGAATTCGTTTGTATGAACGTTCTGCATAAGATCTTTTTTCATAAAGTTTCCTCAACATTTAAGGTTAAAACGAATACTTTTCTAGATAAAACAAATAACCAAGAGTATTTTTTTAAAAGCCGGGTAAAAAAGTTATCATTTGTAGCAATGGCATGCGAAAAGACAAAAGCAGATCATTTCTACCTCAAAAACCGTGGTATTTTTACTAAACTGAAATTCCAGCATGTAGTAGGACATGATCTGACCTATCGACAGTTGCAGAATTATCGATTCATAACAGGACACCCTGTATATATATGTGAGACATAGTGAGTAATGCATTGCAACCTGCTGCGTGATTTCACAGGTGAAGCCATGACAGTTACGTCCTTTTGTTTATTAGCCAACAATATAGATACCTCTAACTCCCTTATGCTCGCAATTTTTTTGTTTTCCTTCGCTCCCTGGCTCTCTCTCTCTCTCTCTCTTGCTGACTCTCTTTCTCTTCTGGGATGGCAGTGGTGCGAAAACTCCCGTTCAGCTGAAGGAGCTATTATGAGTCTTTTCCAGGTTCACCCGATGCAGCTTCCGCGGGGATAAGGGCGGTATGAAAAATCACGGCTTTAAGAGATTCCCAGGGGCGCAATATAAAACACTGGGAATAGCTTTCCATGCGGCGATGGCGTATATATATATATATATATATATATATATATATATATATATATATAGTTCGTGATTCGCCCACCCTAGTTTTCCACATGAAAGAGAGAGAGAGAGAGAGAGAGTTGCGAAAATGAAATAGACGAGAGAACGCGTAAGCGAGAGGAGAGACGCTCCGTTCTTGTGGTTTTTTCTCTCATAGAAAACTGACGACTTTCACAACTCTTCGGCTTTCCGTTCAAACATACAAGCAAAAAAAAATATTCCATCACGAAGAAAAGTTCGATAACGTTTGAACGAAAAAATGGTCTAACAAAGAAATTCACTTCTCTCGATTAATTTTTTTCTGCACGTTTCGCGCGAACGTTCGCCAACCCGATAACCTTTTTGAGGCAACGAAAAATCGCTTTAGCACGCAAATTCACCATAGACGTAATTTTAGATTTTTTTTTCTCACGCAAGAATAACGCTCCTCGGATTTGCGCGAGAGCACGTTTGAAATATCGCGAAAAAGGTTTGCGGAAAGATGCTCGTTGGATCGCAACGAGAGATCGGGCGAAAGCGAGGAGATATGAAGAGCGACCGGGGCCAAAGAGGAAAATCGCATCGCGCCGAAAGTGTCCTTAAATCTTGAGGGAACAACGCGAGTTACGGTCGGAAAAAGGGCGAGAAAAAAGGAGCGCGGCCAAGGGACTCGGAAAACGTTATCTCGCGGTATGTAATAGGCTGCAAGTCCGCGGGGATAGCCGAAATTTTTGCTCCCGCCAATCTTGACTCGCGTCGCAAGAAATCACAGAAAAGATTATCCATGTACTGAAAAAATTCATCTTCTACAACTTTGAAGAGTATTATTGAGGAGGCGAAAAATGTAGACCCTGTTTGTGTAGACTAACTCAATTCTCATTGTTAGTGGTAATACTGGCTAAGTATGCCATTCCATTTAGTTGACGCGGGAAATTCGCTCTTGACGTTTAAACTTGAATAACTCGACAATTAGTTGACTCGACATCGTATGTTTCAGATACAGTTACAGAGCTTACAAGGAACATCACTTGAGTGTCCGCCTTCGATTTTGTTGAAACTCATATATGTGATAAAGCATTGAAAATTATTGGACACGTATTTTTTTTTATCTCCGGAAAAACGTTTTTAAGGGGGGAGACGATCCCTCAAAGAAAGGAGGGTCACCCCTTAATGTATTTTTATTTCAATTATTCTGTAGTGGATTTTTCATCACTTTACGTTAGAAGATTTTTGGTTTTTGTTTCATTCAGATCGGGGGACTGCTTGTGCAACTGGCAAGCCACCCCTCGACACGCCTTTCTTTGAGGGGTGGTTTTTTCCCTTACACCCGTTTTTCCGCAGTCGTGGAAGTTCACTTTGGGGGTAAAAAGTGGGGTGAAATTTCGAAGAATCAGTTTTAATTCAATAACTCTTTAGGAAAAATTAGTACACTTTTTTAAAGTTCAAAAATTAGTACACAAAAATTAGTAGACCTTGAAGAGACGCGTCGTTTGAGTATTTGGTCATCACTCTCCGATAATATCTTCACCGCCAGAAAAATTGTTGAAATATAACAAAAAAAATTGTTTATTGAATAACTCAAAAACAATCGATTTTCCGGGTATAGTCTAAACGTACGGAATGTAGAGAATAATTTTCTCTATATTTTTATTTCTATGCACCACCCTTGAATTTTGATTTTCCAACCTTTGTCGGGGGTTGAAAATTCAAAATGAAATTCTGGGAAAATTATTGACCGCACGAATTTGCCACCGTGGAACTATTTGGAGTTTGAACCCTCAGCTACATTTTTATCCACCGCGCCAAACTCGTTCATCTTTATTTTCGGTTAACAGTTTTCCCATAATTACATTTTGAATTTTTAACCCCCGAGAGCGGTAGGAAAAAGCAAAATTCAAGGGTTGTCCATAGAAACGAAAATATAGAGAAACTCATTCTCTACATTTCGTACATTCAAACCATCCCCGAAAAACGTTTGTTTTTTATTTATTCAACAAACAATTTTTTTATCCCCCAACAATTTTTTTGTGGGTGAAGATATCATCGGAGAGGGATGATCAAATACTCGATCGACGCGTCTTTTCAAGGGCTACAACGTCCCCATTTAAACAGAAATTGTATGCATTTTTCCTCATGAATTATCGAATTAAAACTGATTATTGAAAATTTCACCCCATTTTTTCACCCCCAAGACGAACTTCTACGACCTCAGCGCTGCGGACAAAAACAAAGCCCGGATTTTTCTGGACATTTCGTCTCCCGGCGCCGACCTCGTGTGGGTTGTAGTTTGGCATTAATCCACCCCCGACCCCCTTCATCCCCTACTTGGATTTAGCACCCGCGGTACCTACAAAATCACCTGTCAAAAAACTAGCCTTCTTCTAATTTTTTCCGATTCCAATATACAGCACGACTGTACTATTGTTTCGGATGACAAGGACAGCCCCAATCACAATGCCCGATGATAAATAATTGTCGCGACATGACCTGCGCAACGTCAAATATCATGGACAATTTCGAATAAAACGCTTTGAACCTGTGGCATGGGTAACGACCCTGCGGCCCGCGGGTCACCTGCACCCCCCGGGGTTCGTGTTATAGCCCACGGAGCTGGGTCAATTGAACATAAATGTTAACTTTGATTTCACATATCACCAAACGAACACCAAAACTAAAATTGCTTGTTTGGTTTAATTAGCAAAAAAAAAAGGAAATTAGGTGGGACAAAAGGTTGGCCATCCATGTTTTAGATGTTACTTCAAGCATGATTCTGGAAATGTAAATCCCAAAAAACACCTTGCAAATGGGTGTTCACACCAAATTAAAAAATATCATTTAGTTGCAGAGTTGTTAAAATGCCAAAATAACGACAAAATTTTCCGTTTCAAATAAATGCGGAAATTATAGAGCGCTGGCAATTAGTCTTGAATTAAGGAGCTCGAATTTGCTTCCAATTTTTCTCATAGCTAGCAGTATTATTTGAACGAATACGGGATTCAAAAATCGTGTTTTTTCGATACAATATTGCATTGTAATCAAAAAGCCTCCTACAACATTCCGGCATGGAAATTTTAAATTGAATTGCACTTACCCTTAAAACTTCCGCATGAATAATCGAAAACGGAAGTATGGCAGCATTCATATCTCAATTAACTACTGAGCTGATTCATTATCGAAACTAATTAATGATTGCGTTCTAATGACATACCTAGAAAAATCCAAAGTCCGCGACCAGCAGTTTTGGATGTTCCAAAAAGAAAATTGCATACTTCCGAGAATTAGATCCATCTCCGGAAAATAATAATCCGGTAATTATGACAGATCTTGAACCGGATAGTGTATTCCTCCGAATTATTGAAATAAAAAAAGCAGTGCATTCAATGCCACTCAGAAAAACAGCGGAAATAATGCTCAATGTTTTTCGACGCTGCAGACTATGAATGAGTGTGCAATTCCTTATGAAATGGCCCATACGTATATACGTCGCTGTGTAGGATGTATACATACACATACACGTGCGGGGATATATATGAAACTTCTGTTCAGGCGCAAATGCAAAAAACAAGTGAGTTTCCTTTCTCCTTTTATCGTTTCTTCTTTTTCTTCTCGACTCTCTCTTCCCTACCTCGGGCCCGCCACCTTCGCTGATCTCTTTATCGGGATATTCCTCGGGGTTCTCTCGGTTGCGAGCAAAAGGCAGCCGTGAGGCGCACTGATAAATCTACGGTTCCGAGTTGAATTTCTACCCACCCTGAGTGAAAGAGGGATGAAGCCCCGTGGCCACCCCCAGAGAGACCTGGTCCTATCTAACCGAGGATGAAACTCACAAAATTCAGGTTTAAAAAGATGCTTCGATGTTAGTTGAGTTGTGTGTATGTACTATCTAGGTATGTGTGTAAGTATATATATATATATATATATATATATATATATATATATATATATATATATATACACACATATATATATATATATATATATATATATATATATATATATATATATATATATATACATATTAGGGTGATTCGTTTCAGGGTAACTTTTTTTTCTGACCCATCGTGCCCGAAAACCTTTAGTCGGTACCCAAAAACGAAGTTTCGTGGAAGGGGGGTGTTGTCAAAAAATATTTAGAGGTCGCGAATCAAAATTGAAGATTTTCCATTTGATTAACATTGAAACAAATGTTTTTCTCATTATTAGTGTTACCATTTCGCGAATTTTGATATCGCGATATTTTTCAAGTGGGTTCTCATAGGAAATATGATACTTTACAATAAAGTTCTTTGAGCCATGTCCGTAAATTCAACCGTTTCAGCGGTATCATTATTTCAAGTGAATATTGTATGAAAATATCTATTCAAACGGCTGTAACGCCTAAGCTATTAGATATATCGAAAAAAATTCAAATAAGAACTATGTAGAGAAAGTAATTTGCTACAAAAAAGTCTTATGAGCCGAGCCCGTAAATTCAACTCTTTCTCAGCTATAGGTGGATGAAGTAAAATAAATAGATTTTTTTGTTTTTAAAAAAGATCTATTTATTTTACTGATTTCTATTTATCTATACTCGGCTCTATTTATGAGCCGAGCCCGTAAATTCAACTCTTTCTCAGCTATAGGTGGATGAAGTAAAATAAATAGATTTTTTTGTTTTTAAAAAAGATCTATTTATTTTACTTCATCCACCTATAGCTGAGAAAGAGTTGAATTTACGGGCTCGGCTTATAAGACTTTTTTGTAGCAAATTACTTTCTCTACATAGTTCTTATTTGAATTTTTTTCGATATATCTAATAGCTTAGGCGTTACAGCCGTTTGAATAGATATTTGCACAATATTCACTTGAAATAATGATGCCGCTGAAACGGTTGAATTTACGGCCATGGCTCAATGAACTTTATTGTGGAGTATCATATTTCCTATGAGAACCCACTTGGAAAATATCGCGATATCAAAATTCGCGGAATGGTAACACTAATAATGAGAAAAACATTTTTATCAATGTTAATCAAATGGGAAACCTTCAATTTTGATTCGCGACCTCTAAATATTTTTTGACAACACCCCCCTTTCACGAAAGTTCGTTTTTGGGTACCAACTAAAGGTTTTCGGGCACGATGGGTAAAAAAAAGTTGCCCTGAAACGAATCACCCTAATATATATATATTTAAATGTATACGTGTTATTTATATTTGATACATCATGTGATTGCTGAAGGGCGGGCGAAGAAGACGATACAGAGGCTAAGAAAGTCCCAAATTTCAAGCACTTTATCACAAAGAAAAGCAGCTCAATACTTTACACGACGATTCCCGATATTGGCGAATCGTCGTAAGCGGGATATACATTTAGACAGGAAAAAAATAAATAATATTGAGGGATTTACTAAACTAAGAAATAATTATTCTACAATTGTCAAACTTTAGGTATACTTTAATAGTATATTTGAGTATACAAAACAATTTTTTAAAATGAATTCATCATCCAAATGACGGAGCTGTGGCAGAGTGTTACAGCAAGGTTGCCGCGGGAGTTGCGAATCGGCGAGCAGTTTAGCTTCACGTAGACTTTGATTTGCAAAAAAAGTTCAAACATTTTTTGAGTTAGAACATGTATAGTTTCTGTGTGACGGTAATTAAAATGACGAAAATGCAAATTTAAGAAAATGGCACGCATTGACAAAAAAAATCAACATTTCACGCAACATTTCTGTAAAATGTAAATTGAAAAAGTAGTTTTTTTTCCAATTTTTCAAAAACAATTTTCGTCAAGTAGAAGGGATGAATATTATTAATATTTCTACGAAGTTTCAACTTAATCGGCTTGATAGTTTTTGAGTAATCCTGCACGCCAATTTCGATAATGCAGTTTTGAGAAAAACGCCTTTGAGGTTCACGCCCGCTCCGAATCCGAGCGGTGAGGCACAGCGTTGACGGGCTGTAACGTTTGAAGTTTTTCGAATTTCGCTTTGAAACTTTGGGAAAATATTCTACATATATAGTTCTATCGTTTAAAGAAACAAACAGAAATCAATTTTTTGATCATTGGAAATGTATATCCCGCCTCAAGTACATGCGAAACGGTCGCATGCAAAAGTTTTACTTTCATTTTGTTAAATGAGCATCAATTTTGTATACGTAATACATTTCTCCACTTCCAAACTAAGTACATACGTAGAATATCTTACTATTTAAAAGTTGACATAAAAGATAACATAATAAACAAAATTGACAATAAGTTTCAGAGTGGTCTTCTTGTCTGTGGTAGCAAACTTTAGCAGGGGTTGCCCGGGGCATATGCCAACACTTTGGAAGTTTATGTATACGCATGCTTGCATAGTAACATCCGAAAATACGGACCGTACACGTGGCTACGTCGCTGGCGGGCAATACAGTTATTGACAGTGCAGTTCTTGCACTGTCAAAATGGTGCACGGTACAAATCAATGATTTAATAAAATGGTAAATCGGCTGCCCCATAAAAGACGATTCGTAAAGACTAAAGGTTAAAGAAAAAGCAGTCCATCAACTCATCCAGCCGATTATGGTTGCTCACGTATTTCATACCTTGTCTGGCGGTAAGCACGATATCTCTGGACTGGATCATCTAAAATGAAAAAACCAAAAGTATTTCGTTAATATAATGGATTATCTTGTAATTGATCGAAGGAATAAGCAAAATAATATTTTTTGACAAAATGGCATCTTCTGAAAAAAAATCGATTTTTGACAAAAAATGTAGGCCTTAAATTGTTTATTAAATGGAAAATAGTTATCGGTGAGAAAAAACTTTCGATTAATTACTAAAAAATATACTTGAAAAGATTGTGTTAAAATTTGAGACTGATCGGTACAGCCTTTTCCGAGAAATCTCGCTAATCGACTTTTAAAACACAGTTTTGAGAAAAACGCGTTTGAAGTTTCAAAAGCACTTTCGAACGCTCTGACACGTAATTACAAATATGCGTGTAACTTCGAGAATATTCGCCGGATTGACGAAAAAATTGCTGTGTGTGTACTTAAACATATGTACATTACAGAAAAAAATCGATTTTTCGAAAATTTTAACTGTATATAACCCCTTAGCCCTTGGGGCCCTGGCGTTCTGGCAGTTTGGGTAGTCACGTGAAAATATCGATCGCATTAAGGGGGCGTCCACAAATTACGTAACGCAAAATTCCCCAATTTTTTACCCCTTCCCCTCCCCCCGAAAGGGGACCGTAACGCCTGGTCAGCCCCCCCCCCCCCTATTCCGTTACGTAACGGGTGCTTTGTCGTCAATAATTGCGTTTTTTTCATAGACATTACTAATTACCAAAGGATCGGGTTTTTATGAAGTATACATTCATCTAGTTTTATACCAACTTTTATGACAAAATCTTGAAAATTAACCAAGAAATATGCCTTGATTTGACGACGAAAAAAAAATTCTCTTCATGGTCCCATCGATATCTTTATGAAAGGTTATCTGTAAATTGAAAGTCAACAATTTATCGATATCTATACGACTGTAGCTATCGTTATGCGTAGCCGTTTATTTTAGGTTTTTATTTCACAAAATGCCGATAGTTTGAACATTTTTTTCTATTTTCAAGGCTCTTTTTCTGTAGTCAAGCAGTCTTAAAAAATAGCAATTATCAAATGTTAAAAACGCGGATACGTACAGCCTACACATACACTGCGATTACAAAAATGTTTTTTTTTTTAATTGAAAATCCTTTGATAAGTTTTTAAGTATTCGCTCCGACAAGGTCGAAAAAACTAGTTTCGCGAAAAAAGCGTTTAAAGTTTTCGTCCGGTGTTTCTTGATATAAAGTTACGATTTTCTTCTAGAATATTGATACTTACATTGAAGTATCTAGTCGCGGGCGATATGACGGTTCTTCATTTTCATGATAGTTCACAAAATAATAAGAGCCTGTACTTTATCTATTGTAAATGATGCCACACCTGTACGGACTGCGGCCACTAGCCGGTCGCGCTACCTGTTCTGACTAAAGTGACTATAACTCCGTCAATTTTCGGACTTGTGAATAAAAATGTTGCCAACATATTTTTCAATACATGTACTTTCAAGCATTATTTTTAAAAAATGTCTGTCAAATTTTGCTTGGGGGATATGGGAAAGCTACTGTGCAAGTTCTTGCATAATGACGTCCCCGCTTAATTGAAATTGCGTATAGCAAGCTGTGTGGTGTCCACGGTAAAATTGCACGCGAGATTTAAATTAAAAACTTGAACATGTAGAAATTTTGCTATTACTGGCAGTTTTAAAATCGTGACGTAACGCAAATCTTGACCCCCACCCCTACGTACGTAGTCCGTAATGCTGGGCCGACCCCCCCCCCCCCCCCCCAACTGTGTTACGTAATTTATGGACGGCCCCTTAAGGGGGGGGGGCTGTCTAGAGCAGGTTCGTGCAGAAATGACTGTCAGTTATAGTTTGAACGTGACGTAGTGAACATTCTTCGAGAGCCTGGGGTTAGCGTAACCCCACACTTTTTGCGATGTTTTGCTCCGTGTAGGTATATAATTATTGCCATTGTTTTTTTTTTAATTATTCTTATAAAATGAGTGTGTTATCAACAGAAATTACATTATGAACGTTTTTATACTATTCTGATTTTTTTTTATTAGAATAAAGCGATGGGGACGAGGTCGCGAGTATAAAAGGCGGAGGAGGTCCGGAGGATGTTGCAGGCGGCCAACAATGAAGAGGAACCTCGGGACAACGACTCGACTGATAGTGAGCCAGACCATGAAGAAGAATTGGAGGGTTCCGAGGGAGATTCTTTAGAAGGAGGACGGGATTCTGCTCGTGACGGTGCAGAGAGCGACGATGTCATGATCGCACGAGAAGCGGAGGGAATAAAAATGCGTCGTACATCCCAATCTGTTCTCGGCGGTACTCGGAGTAAATTTCTTTACGGGATGAAACCGATACAAATGGTCACTCGACCCTTCTGCTCCTCGCTCTCGCATTACATCTGCTCATAAGATGAATAGGCCGTGTGGCGTCAGGGCCGGAGCCAGTGTACGGAGCGAAGTTGTAGCGTGGCATCTTTTGTCACCAGACGAAACCTTCAATGCCGATTCCCACGTTGCCAAGATCATCGCTCGATGCAGGGCTCTCGATGCGCACCGAACTGAATTTACAACGAACAAATCTACATTTCTGCATTTATTACTACAGTATACGTTTCTTTTGTTTTTATTTCTAATATCCCATGTCAAACTACCTGTAGCGATTTTTTCAGTATTATTGTGTACACCAAGATCTATATCCTGTATCTTGAGCTAAATGTGTTATTTTAAAAATTATTTCATGTATAATCAGCTGAATATGCTTCGACACTTATCTACACTTTTTCCCCCAAGAAACCACTCCCAAACAGACTTAAATTTAAAAAAAGTGCCATCTTTACCCCCTGTGAAATGCTTCAAGAACATCTAAGTTTTTGTTTATAATTTTTTAAGCTTGGTCCATACGGCCTTTTTCAAGAATCAACGAAAAAATTGTCCAACATAAGCGTACAAAAAGTGTGATGATTTTTTAAAATCATTTTTAGTGAGATATGCTGAAATATTCCGCGTTATTCTGTCTTTGCCTAGAAATGTCTAGAAATGTATAATTTCTGAACATAGTTATCAAAATAATGTTACGTTAATATTACTAATTAAGAGAATAAGCACCAATAATAGTCGTTAATTATCCTGACCGAGTAGTTTGAGGTTCCCGGGCATAATTACCGAATACCGATAAGATAGGTATCATTTGTGCCGTCTACGACATTGCCATGATTGCATTTTCACATTACCAAGGGTTAGTCCGATAATTAGTCGAACCGTACCTATTTTTTCAGCTCCGTGGTAACGTTTACTTAGCATATATTAATAATGTACTGAAAAATGATCGGGAGTTTTCCATAAGCGTAATGTACTAGGTGCGCAACTAAGTTCCCGGGTTTCACACATGGATGGCGCTAGGTACACATGTAGTCGGCATACAGGTCTAAAATTGGGTGTCTTTGTAGCTTGGACATCTGTAAAGAATACCCAGTCGTAATATAAACAAATATCGCAACACAACGACCTTTTTTCTAACCTCGAAAATGTCAAAGTTTGTGCGAAATAAACAGCATTTGCGGGAAGCATTGCTTTTCTGCTTCAACCTAAAAAAAAGAGCAGCTGAACCGGGCTGAATCGGTTACTTCCCAGGTAGGGCATCAAAAGGCTGACGATGGAAACAAACTTGTGCGAGCCTTGTTTCACCGAGCCTGAGTGAGACAGACCTGGGCCAGGTTTCATTGCATCGTTTGGAGCAGCCTGGAACCAAGACTGGCTGCTTGGCCTAAACTCAGGGTTATTTCAAGCTTTATTCAGCCAGTGAATTTTAAGGCTACAAAATCAAGGCTGGATGCAGGCTTGTTTCAGGTTGTGATAAAATAAAATAAATTTTAAACAATATTTTTTCTGTACTTTTATGAAAAAAAAAATTAGCAATAAATTTGTCGGGTGCGAAGGCACGAGAAACGAAAGCGAAGGAGGCAGCTCAGAACATTTAAACATATTCTCTTATTGATATTTATGAGGTACACAAAAAAGTTTTATTCTCGTCACATACACATTTCGCATATACTCACTCTCTGGGGTTTGCGTACACTCTGTGTATTACGTGTCCCATAAACAATAAATAAAATAAAGTATTGTGTTTAAAATATTTTATATATATTTTATAACAAATAATATAATGAATAATAAATATATATAATGAATAAAATGAATTCTTTACAAATTTATTAAATTTACCCCTATGTAGAATATAGGAAACTAAAAACAGGCCTATGTAGCCTCGAGAAGAGTTTGGGATAAGCCTGGTCATAAATGCGCGTGAAGACTTCATTAAGGCTCGTTTTAAACCTTGTTGTTTCGTCGTTTCAGGCTTAGTACAAGCTTTTCTACCGGCCTTGGGTCAAGCCTGTGAGCAACAGCCTGCAACCGCGTTGTCGTTCAGGGGTTCAGCTAGGCCTGAAATCAGGCTGGTGCTCAGCCTGAATTAAAAAATGTGAGTCTTGTTTCAGAGCTTGGCGAGCCCTTTTTTCATCGTCAATTCCTACCTGGGTTAAGGGGGGATTGTCTTTTTTTTTCGCAAAATTTACCGCTTTTTGGGAATTTTTTTGTGAAGAAAGTATACAACGGAAAACTTGTGAAACTTGGCATATAGTTTTATTGATTTGTTTACTACATACAAAAATTTTTTTAAACAATTTCATCAAAAAATCCGCCTCCCACCCCCCTCGACGCGCGATGGTCCTTTTTTGATGGTGTGCACGATTACAGCCTTCACGTTCATCCTGCAACAAAAACCCAAAAAGCATTTTACTTTAGACACATATAGCTATCGTTCGATGAAGGGAAAAAAAATTGACGATTTGGTGACGTTTTGAACTTGAAGTATCGATTTTTCGAAAAAAATTGATCGATTTTTTGTTATAAATAAAAAACTATTAAACGTATTTCTTTTTTGCTTCATCAAACGATAAAAGGATGTCAGCTGAGCATTCTGTCCAAATTTGAAGGCAATCGGTTGAATAGTTTTTGAGAAATCGTGCACACCATCAAAAAAGGACCATCACGCGTCGAGGGGGGTGGGAGGCGGATTTTTTGATGAAATTGTTTAAAAAATTTTTTGTATGTAGTAAACAGATCAATAAAACTATATGCCAAGTTTCACAAGTTTTCCGTTGTATACTTTCTTCACAAAAAAATTCCCAAAAAGCGGTAAATTTTGCGAAAAAAAAGACAATCCCCCCTTAAGGAAGCCTACGGTGAACATATCCCATCAAAAACAACGTGTGAAGATTGGTTCAAGCGGTTCAGAAGTGGCGATTTTGAGACTGGGGTCAAGGAGCGCTCGGGAAGACCACAAACATTTGCGGACGTTGATCGGCAAGCGTTATTGGATGAAGATGACACTCAAACAGAAGATCAACTTGCCGAGGCATTCAATGTGACTCGGCAATGTATTTCGGAACGTTTGCACGCCATGGGAAAAATTCATAAGGAAGGAAAGTGGGTGCCGCATAAGTTGACTGAGAGACAAATGGAAAATCGAACAGCCACTTCCGAAGTTTTACCTTTGCGACAGAACAGAAAGAGTTTCCTGCATCGAATGGTTACTGGCGATGAAAAATGGATATATTTCGAGAATCCCAAACGCAGAAAATCGTGGCTTTCACTCGGCGAAGCGTCAACATCGACGGCACGGCCAAATCGCTTCGGAAAAAAGACAATGCTGTGCGTTTGGTGGGACCAGAAAGGAATCGTGTACTATGAGCTGCTGAAACCGGGCGAAACTGTCAATGGGCATCGCTACCGACAACAACTAATCAATTTGAACCACGCATTGCTCGAAAAACGGCCAGAATTGGAAACGAGACACAAACGTGTGATATTGCAGCATGACAACGCTCCGTGCCATCGCAGTTCCACCGTCCAGGACACCATCAAAACACTGAAATGGGATCTGCTACCGCACCCGCCGTATTCGCCAGACTTGGCCCCTTCAGACTATCACTTGTTCCGGTCGATGGAGCATGGCTTGAGTGGGCTACACTTGGCCAATTACGATACAGTACAAAATTGGTTGGACGAATGGTTTCAGTCCAAAGACGCGTCTTTTTATCGTCGCGGTATTTATGTATTACCAGAGAAATGGCAAAAATGTGTAAATAGCGAGGGACAATACTTCGAATGAACCATTTTTTGTATTTGTCTTGAAATTTTCGATTTTTTATTGATAAAAAAAACTCGAAAACTTAGGTGCGCACCTAATAATTAGCCCACGAAATACGTCGAGATTCCTTTTTTTTTTTCAAAAAACGGTACTGTAGTTCGTATTCAAACTGCACAGGATGATCAGCAAAGAGGTTATAAAGGTCCAGAAAAAATTCAGCTCGGTGGTAACATGTTGACTTAACCCCATAACAACCTTAAGGAGCTTGACTAATTAACACAGAAATAAATAGAGAACAATTGAGTTGAATTGATTTAGTCGCGAACAAATGCCGTTTATCCGATTTAAATATTTTTGTCAGTATTTTCAGTGAAACCCGTTCATTTTAATATGGTGAAAATGGTCAGTTTACTCGAATAATTGTGCAAATTATAAAACATCAAAAAGCCGAGAAATATAGGTATATATGAGTAAGGTGCCGTTCCCACGCTTTTCATGTTCGCCAACCGAGATCTCAGTTTTTCTTTGCAGTGCCGACGAACTGCTAATTAACCGCAAAAAAATCTGAGGCGGAGCTTTCGTACTATTCGCAGTACGAATTTCCGCCACCGTCCGTCACTTGTCGGCTCCATGAAGTGTCGGATCGACGAGGCGATATTTTTTTTCGTCTCAACGCGTTGGTTAACACGCTTTGAATGCTTCGAAAACTAGGTTTCGGCTTTTTCTCTGCGAGGGCCAATCAATTGAGATGCAATTTTGCTTAACTGACAGAATTCTTGCAAGCCACTAAACCAAAAGTGAAACTTTCTTTTCCCGACATGTTAATCGTCTTGGAGCTCGCCGTTGTTCAACCGAATATTATCCAACTGATCCCCCCCCCCCCCCCCCAAATATTATCCATGTCTGAGAAATCGGTGTCCGAAGTTACAGCTACCTCTCTCGCACCCATTGGGCACGTGGGAGAGCTTTCAATGAGACACGACGCCTCCAGTCGAAAATCTCCGGGGTACCTTGATTTTCTCTTAGACTTCTGATTCTTTAAAAATAGTCGTCGTTCCCATCGCCTTTGAATAAGGCGTAAGATCTTTATGTTATGCTTAGTTTTTAAATAAAGCATCAAGGGGTATATATAACCTTGGAACTTCGAAAAATTGATTTTTGGGGTATTTTATCTTCTTATTGCATAGAGTCTTAAGGGGGATAGGGGTTTACACTATTGAAAAATCGATTTTTTTGTCTTTTCTTATAGATAAACATTTCAAGTATATAATCCCAAAATTTCAAGTCAATCAGAGCAAAACTCTCGAAGTTATTGACTATTTAGTCCCGCTCCTCTAACACTGTAGCTCCGACAGCTAAAACTTCAAACGCGTTTTTCTCGAAACCACTTCTTCTAAGTCCGTGTTCACTGCCATTTGAAAACTACATGACCGATATATTTCAAACTTGGTACACACTTTCTACATATAAAATACCTCCCCCCAACGGTTAGTTTGAGATTTTTTTGACATTGAGGGGGTTTTCCACCCCCTAAATGGCGGAATTTTTCGTGGAAAATAGCACTTTTCACTTTACATGACCACCAAAAATTTAGAAATGAAAAAAAAAAAATTATCAAAGACCGTTGGGCGGAGGATTTGCCGATACTTTGACTAAATTTTAATGGTACTTGATTTCAGATAATTTCTAGCTGAGATACCGTGAACACCGCAAATCGTGTTTTTCCAAAAGCGTTCTTGGAAAAGCTTTGTCACCGGCTTGTTTGTGGATATTTTCGCGTACAAATTCCACGGAATGTTCTTGAAATGACACTTAACAATGTACAAAAGGTTTCAATAAATCTACTCTATCCATATAGATGAAAAAAAATCGCAAAAAAGTGTTTTTTTTTACGCTGAAACCCCTACCCTCCCCTCAACTTCGATTTGGTTCAAAGATTTTGTGAAAATTCCAAAAATTGACTGAGCTATGACAATTTTAGTGTATGGTTTCGTATTACGAAACCATATCGATTACGTGTGGTTTTTAAGGGCATTGAGATGACTTTGTCTAACCAGGCTGTTTGATAGTTATATGGTGCACGAGTCGCAGATTGAAGGTACGAAAAATAATTGTGATTTTATGTCAAACAAGTACCCCATACACCAAGGCACTTGCTTACAACTAATTTTTTTTCAAATAACAATTAAAACGAAAGAGTGCATTTCATAGATAGAGATTTTTAATAAAAGATGTTTAATTTTTTTACTAGCTCCATTAGTAATGGAGATACAAGCGACGAAAATTAATCGCATCACCTGTCACTCATCGATTCGTCCCTTTCACTCATCGTTCCATCTCTCTCATGAAAATGTTACTTGTTCATATCTCCATTACGAAAGGAGCTAGCAAAAAAAAAGAAAGAGACATTTTTTATTGTCAATTCAAAAAGAAACATTTTTTATTTCAAACTTTTTTTCTACAAAATGCACGTTCTCGTCACAATCGTCATTATAACAATTAAATTGTTCATAACGAGGAGAAAAGATTCTAGAACAAAATAAATGTCCTATTTGCATTTCTCGTACCCGAAACCAGAAAGAACCACCGAAGATATTGAGCAGACCCAAACATTTATACGAAAATTGTAAACGGAAAGCGGGGACTTAGTATGTTTTCTTCTCTTGCGTTTATCTCGAAAGTATACTTTGCAATTTGGCGTACGTCATACCTCAAAATTTATTCGTCCGATATACTTCAAATTTGGACTGAACGTATTTTATAACATATTCAATCGACAGACCGGATGATTTTTCATATGTTCCTCCGTTTGTTAATAACAAACGTTTAAAGTCGTTTTATTCGACAATCGACATTTTTTTCCAAAACACTGCAATTTATGCAAATTTTAAAATTTCGTAAAAGTATCCGGTGATTTTGTAGCTTCACCATTGTACCAAAAGTATATTTTTCCATTTTTTACTTTTGATGAATCTAGTTACCGGAATCATATACGCGACCGAGCCGTGCGGATGCTACAGTCCTGAGATTAAATGACAATGATTACGTTGTTGATATATAATTTGCAATAAAAAAAAACCGTGACATGTCAAGACTATGTACTATCTGTGTGCGAAAGATCGACCTTCTGCATCCCGATACCTGGACGAAAAAAAAAATTGAAAATCGATATGTTTTTCAACTTCAAGGTTATGCATACCCCTTTATTTTCACGAAATAAAAACAGCGAAAACTTATTCAACATCCAAATACATACCAGCGATTTTCCAAAATGGTGGATCAGTTTTCCTGCGAGAGACAGCTTGACCCGGAAAGGAGCGTTCACACCTGAAGTGAGAATCTACTCATATATTCGTAAACCTCGCTAACGCGCGAATTTTGACGGACCGCAAACTTCGTGTTGAATTCAAGCTTCCGATGCTTCCACAACGCGGTCACATTTCTGTGGCTGAAATCAGTCACCCAATTACGTGCCTCAATTCATCCATCTGTCACCTTTCGTACTCCACAATTAGCGCGTAGACCGTGGATTTCATAGCCGCGGAAGAGATAATCATGTATGACAGCAGGCGGAAAATCACGCAGCACCAGTATGTACCTCTGAAGAAAATAATTAACAGTAGTATCGCAATACTGGGAAATAATTGCCAATTAACGAAAACAATTTTCACTGAATACCTCTTCTTACGATCTTATAACCATACACTTGTTGCGTTATTCGTTTTTTTTTTTAACACAATAAATGCATTGCAAGATCGTAATAAATGTTGTTGCTCAAAAATAATCAAGTCCTCTAATTAGCGATTATCCTTTGTGTCTAGATATTGTGAATAATCGCTGTCTCTAGAGGTACAATATGTAGTGGTATCATATGATTACACGTTTCCTGAATATCCCGCCAAACAATTGTGTTTATTATGGCTTAAGGGGTTACCCCCACTTGCGATTTTGAAAAAAATCCATTTTTTTTTATTGCATTTTTTTGAAGTATAAGTATCTGAGAATATGTCCTGAAAATTTCAAGTCGATCCGTACAAAATTGACTGAGATATGAGCGTTGAAAGAGAAAAATCCGTTGTGTAAACGACCGGCTAGTCTGCCGTCTGGCGCACTCGACCCTCCCTCCGACCTTCAATGCATTGTTCGATGAAAAGGGTCGTATACCTGGCATTCGCAACGTTCATATAATAGACTGGAATTTATAAAAACGGGCCCGGAATAGATGACTCTATGTAAGTTTACAAAAAAAAAGTATTTTCTTCGTGTAAACTGAAATTGAACCTTTAAACGCGTTTTTCTCAAAATGGCATTTCTGAAGTCGGTGACCAAGATTACTCGAACACTAATGAACCGATCTTCTTGAAATTTTGCAGGCTTATTTAATACATAAAAATGTAGTCTTTAATCGTTCGATTTTTTTTTCGAAAAAAAATGGCCGTTTTATAGCCAAAAAGCGGCCGTTTTTTTTCGTTAAAATCGAACCATTAACTTTGACTGTCCGCCATTTTGTGAAAAATGAATATTTTTTAAAATCCTTCGATTAAAGACTAGTTTATACTTATATTTGACTAAATCCATCCGCATTTTTTTCTTCAGATGATCCACTTCGCCGCAATGTTGGTCACCGCAAACCGTGTATATAAAAACATTATTTCATTGACGGCCATTTGCCACTAAACAATGTAATATTTTTCAATAAAAAAATTACTGAAAGTTCTTCAACATGTGTTCTTTAAGATGGTATATTGATCGATTGAGAAAGTTTTGTAGTATTCTTTAAAAAAAATCATGAAAAAGGCCTTTTTTTGCGCTACAAGTGGGGGTAACGCCTTAATGAAGTAATTTTTTTACTTACCGTTAACCGCTGAGTGACTGGAATAAGTTGTTAATCAAAGTGTGCCCGTGTTAGATTTTTCGTGTGTGATACATTTTTGTATTGATATTGAAAGTAATTCTACCGATGGTTCCATAAATCATTACTGTTTTTTATATGTATAAATATATACATATGGGTGTTTCTCCCGAAATTATCACTTTGCAGGACAACGAAATTATAAACAAAAAATTTGCATACACAAATTGCAATTGACTTCAGTTTTGAGAGAATTATCATGATCGAAAGAAATAGTAGGGCCAGAGGAATGATGCAAACCTTTTCTTATCAAGTTTTTCTTGGTTTATTAATATCTTGTTCTTTTTTTTAACTACTGATCTTGTTTTTTTTGTTCAAGCGATCATCACTGTGTAACGGGGCGAAAAGTAGCTGATTTTCGCGTTTTTTTCGATTATTACAATACGCTAATCAGTCTGATTTCTTTATGTCAAATCAAAGCACTCATGAAGAACAGAAAAAAATGTTTAGCGATTATTTTTGTTGATTTTTTTACATTTGTTTTAACGGTTGGAAATGTCTTGGAAAAAAAGATGTCCTCACGGTGTACATGGTTGAATAAATGAAACAAAATTTGTAAAAAGATTTTTGCTAATAATCTTTTTACAGTAATAATAAGATAACCGCTATCTTGATATGAAAGTTTTTTTAAAATCAACATTGACAAAATGGCGGCACTTAGAGAAAAAAAACTATTGATTTTACCCTATTTTTTCGACAGTTTTTCGTTAAAAAAAGATATGAAGATTGCAATAAAAGCTTCCATAGCAAGATAAAGAATGGCGTGAAGACTGTTGTGTCAAAATTTGAGACCGATAGCGCGAAAACTCTTCCTTTGAGACTGTATACCGTCTTGAAAAACGACATTTCGAAAAAATCGGGTTCGTCCACGTCAGGTCTCACGCAGCTGGTAGAATCCCTTTTTCTAAAAACGGCTGTAGCAACCGGAATAATTCGAATTTCGCTTCACTATTATCGGATAATGCAAAAAAAATCGGTTTTTTGAAAATTTTCCACGGTGTGATCCCTTAAAGTTCTCTCCTTCTACAGGATCCTGTTTAGACCTTTTGTATCTCCGTTTTTCATCTCCTGTTTTTCTATGGAGTCTTTTTTCTTTCAGTAGTGGCATGGCGGTAATCTAAGAGAATCATTTTTATGTAACCTCATGCATGTGCACATGCGAAACCAATATGGTGTTATTCCTCTGGCGCATCCATTATGCCTCTGGATCTGCCAAACGGGTTTTTATGCACAGTGCGGCATGCTGAGTTTTTCTAACCTCAAAATCTGGCGGTAAGTAGGCGTCTACAAGTTCCAATTGAACAGGTAAAGGGTGACTTATTTAATTGAAAAGTGATACAGTTAAGAATGACCAGTGAAATGACTCCCTCGCGTGTGACATCACCTCATGACACACAAGGTCTGTAAAAAAAAGTGTAAGCTACAAACATGATACGACACGATCAGTCTGTTCGGAAAAGTCGATCTAGAAGGCTCTGGCAAGCATGATTAGATAGTGCCACTCGTCACACAATATATGAACTGATTTGGAGCTCTGCAGAGGAATGATTGAGGAAATCGGTTACATTTCTTTATTTATTGTGAGATGCTTGTGCTTATTTTTCTTAAATTCTTCAGGGAGGAATTAAATAAATGCCCAATGATTTCGAGGAATGTTTTTTCTGATGTTTTCGAATTTTTCGTACCTCTTCAGCTTGCAAATTATTTTGAATAAAAAAGTCTTCTAACATTTTCTTTCGTTAAATTCAGCACAAATTAAAAATAAGCCGTTTCTGGCTTGACGCAGCCGAATTGGAAATCAGAAAGTCATTAATAGCATTATTGGAGATTAAGATGATACACATGTTTTCAAAAAAATATGATTAATTCGAAAAAAATATAGAAGGAAAAATGGGCCCACAATGAGACTAGTTTTAACAATCATAGAATGGGCCACTCTATCTTAGAGAATTAAAAAAAAAAAAAAAAAAAAAACGGCAATCATCTTTAAAAAAATATAGTTTTCACTGTAGAAGAAAAAAAACGTTGACATTGATAATTGATAATTTTTTCATATTTTTTAACGAAAGGGTGTTTCAAAATGAAAAAAAGTATATAGTGACATTTGTCGATATCTCAATTAGTTCAGCAGTTATCAGCGTTTAAACGTATCCAAAACTTCCGAAATCGATTTTTTAGAAAATTACAACTCCCAAAAGAGAAGAGATAAAAATTTAAAAATTGGTGTGGATATTCCTTTATTGGGGTACAATTTTACAAAAAAAAATCAGGAAAACTAAAAATGGTCGGGGTCACGGGCTGGGTGAAATGGCTCGGAATGTCCCATATATTTATATATATAGAGATGTACATATATGAACGCCGAGGAACCTTGTCGCAGAGTCGTTACGTCCGTCGAGACGCTCTAACCGTTGCCAAAAAAAGGCAAGCGGTTTTTACGATAGATCATACGAAATAGCCGCTGGTGTATGGTGAATTCGATTCGGTTATGGAGTCAAGAGGATATCTAAGCACTGTATAAAGACAGTAAAGAGCTTTACAGGGTCTTATATACGAGAGATTCCAATGCTACTATCGGACCTCGGCCCCTGTCGAAATTCCGATTGACAACGTTCTAGACTTCGATTGACAAGTTCACCCCCCACGTGGCGTATGGGTTGTCCCACGAGAAGACGAGATATACATTCTCAACGATAAAAAAATCGAGTTCTTTTTTTTCTTTAAGGGAAGGTTCTGCCTTGTTGGGCCAAAAAATGTTCAATTGTTCACCAATTTTTTATGCGAAAAGTATTAAATATAGAATGTTGATATTTGGTATGTTGACTAAGCGGTCTTTATTGAACATAAGCATATTTTTCAAAGTTTGATTAAACATGGTGGTGGGAGTGGGAGGAGCCACGTATGACGGTGTGCAGGCATTCTTCGCATGCGGAAGTCCTAAGTCCCGGAGAGGTGATATGAAGCAAAAAAATCAAACATATTTTCACTTTGTACAATATTGTGTATAAGTTGACCTAGAATCAAGAAGAAAAATTGAAAAATAAAAAAATAGTGAGCAATCGGAAGGAAGTTAGTTCTTTTTTTCTAAAAAATTTCCGTTTTTTGCTCACTATTTTTTCATTTTTCAATTTTTCTTCTTGATTTTAGGTCAACTTAGACACAATATTGTACAAAGTAAAAATATGTTTTATTTTTTCGCTTCAGTTCACCTGTCCGGGACTTAGGACTTCTACAAGCGAAGAATGTCATCGCCCGCGCACCGACATACGTGGCTCCTCCCACTCCCACCGCCATGTTTGGTCAAACTTTAAAAAATATTTTGATGTTCAATAAACACCGCTTAGACAGCATACCAAATATCAACATTCTATATTTAATACTTATCGCATAAAAAATTGGTGAAAAATCCAACATTTTTTGGCCCAACAAGGCAGAACCATCCCTTAAGGGGTTACCCCCACTTGCAATTTTGAAAAAATCGATTTTTTTTATTGCATTTTTTTGAAGTATAAGTATCTGAGAATATGTCCTAAAAATTTCAAGTCGATCCGAACAAAATTGACTGAGATATGAGCGTTGAAAGAGAAGAATCCGCGTTGAAAGAGCGTTGAAAGAGAAACTTTAAACGCGTTTTTCTCAAAATGGCATTTCTGAAGTCGGTGACCAAGATTACTCGAACACTAATGAACCGATCTTCTTGAAATTTTGCAGGCTTATTTAATACATAAAAATGTAGTCTTTAATCGTTCGATTTTTTTTTTCGAAAAAAAAATGGCCGTTTTATAGCCAAAAAACGGCCGTTTTTTTTCGTTGAAATCGAACCATTAACTTTGACTGTCCGCCATTTTGTGAAAAATGAATAATTTTTAAAATCCTTCGATTAAAGACTAGTTTATACTTATATTTGACTAAATCCATCCGCATTTTTTTTTCAGATGATCCACTTCGCCGCAATGTTGGTCACCGCAAACCGTGTATATAAAAACATTATTTCATTGACGGCCATTTGCCACTAAACAATGTAATATTTTTCAATAAAAAAATGACTGAAAGTTCTTCAAGATGTGTCCTTTAAGATGGTATATTGATCGATTAAAAAAGTTTTGTAGTTTTCTTTAAAAAAATTCATGAAAAAGGCCTTTTTTGCGCGACAAGTGGGGGTAACGCCTTAAACGACAGAACTATATATGTAGAATATGTTCCTAAAGTTTCAAAACGAAATTCGAACTACTTTTTTAATCCACATTTCACAGTAATGTTGCCTGAAATGTTGATTTTTTTGTAAATGCGTGCCATTTTCTTAAATTTGCATTTTCTTCAGTTTAATTACCGTCACATAGAAACTATACACGTTCTAGCTGGAGAAATGTTTGAACTTTTTTGCAAATCAAAGTCTAGGGAACGCTAGACTGCACGCCGATTCGCATCTCCCTTGCTGTAAGACTCTGCCACAACTCCGTCATTTTGATAATGAATTAATTTTAAAAAAAATTGTTTTTTATACTTATATATACTATCAAAGTATACCTAAAGTTTGATAATTGTAGAAAAATGATTTCTTACTTTTGAAAATCCCTCAATATTGCTTATTTTTTCCTGTCTAAATGTATATCCCGCCTTAACCGATCGGAAATTCGTAAGCAGAAAACTGTCTTCAATCGATGTGAAATTGTCCATATAGGGGAGACCGGGGCAAAATGGTATAGCGGGGCATAATGGGACCGGGGCAAAATGGGACCGGGGCAAAACGGGTTTGGGGCAAAATGGAATAGTGAAAATCAACACTGCTGGAAAATACGTCATTGGGGCAAAACGGGATCGGAGCAAAATGGGACAGTGGAATAATTCGATGCAGAAACGAAAGAAATGCAGGGGTAAAAAACGAGGGGTAATAAATGAGTGAAAACAGGTTTTATTGAATGTTACACGATATTTGGGTCACACTCTACTTACGATACTACAATTTAACGGTGGCAATGTTTAATTTTTATTGCTTGTTTAACTAAGCTAATTTTTATCGGCTGAATGAATATCAATTTTTTGATATTCATTGTTTGACCAAATATAATGATTGGACATGCGGTTAAGGCAATGTTTCAAGGTCGACTCGTTCGATTTCGTTGAAATTTGATTAATCGTAGTAATTTAACATTAAAGAAGACGACAATTTTTTTTGTTAACTCAATCGCTTAAACAATTATTATTATTTTTGACTTTACAACAACAGTTCGTGCTCGGCTCGTCAGGATTCGTTGAATCCAATAAATTTAAGTACTTCAACATTCAAAAAAATACTAATTTTTCATTTGTTATTAAAGTTTGTTAAACAATTACTTTTGATTCTGCGGTCAGAACTGTACCAAACTTGACGTAAATTGTTATCTGAGCCTTCTTATTCGATTGGTACAATTTCTTTGTCGTTATTAATTATTTAAATAATCAAGTAATTTTTATAATCTGACGCGTGCAATTTATGGTTTTTTTTGTTTTTATCTTTCTTTGTTTTTTTAATTTATTTTCTGTTAACTGCACGTTACTGATACTGATTTTCAAGCCATTGATGAAAATCTAACTCTAGTCAATTTTTACGTAAATTGTTTTATGAAACTAGTTTTATGAAACAATTTGATATTCCACTCCTCTCTGTCCCATTTTGCCCCTATCCCATTTTGCCCCAAATCAAGCACCCAAGAAACTTCATTTTTTGCTATCCCATTATGCCCCGATCCCATTATGCCCCAGTGCCGTTTTGCCCCGGTACCGTTTTGCCCCGCTATACCATTTTGCCCCGGTCTCCCCTACACACTTGGTTCTCCATCATGAGCCCGTGGAAATCGGATGGTTCTTTTTCCAGCACATTTCTACAGTTAAAGTATTCTTCGATCAACGTTGAAGGGTTCGTGGGGCAGAGATGGAAATCGGTTTAGGAAAATGCGTTTTCGCAATTTGGCAAACACAGAAGCGGGTCAACCGGGTCTTACGTATGTAGGAAGCGAAGCACACTCCAGATAAATCTCCCAACTTTATACTCTCGCTACACCGTATATACTCATTATTTCATCGTTGCATGGGTATACTTATATAGCGGTTAAAAGCTTCCTAATACGCAAGCCCTCGTACTTGACCTCCGTGGATTTTATCAAGAGGGCGTTCCTCGTTGGCCTACAAAAGCTGCGATTACTCCCATTAACGAAACACCCCAGGGACCCTGCTTGTTATCGAGATCAAATCGCAATATCAGCATTCAATGAATTTTATATGTAAAATAGATTGAAACGAAGGGGGAGGCAGAGAGAGAAGCGTTATTCGTCGAGTTCGTATCAACCAGATTATGTATGTAATCGTGACAGAATTGCCCGAACACGAGAAACAGAGGTCTCCAGAGATCTCCAATTTTATTCAGTCACCATGTCACACGACCCAAATTACATCGGTATGATACGTCTCGTTTTTTTTTTCACAAAAATACTGTGGGTTTCGGAAAAAAGAGATGATTCCAGAGGCCGTTGGGTGAGCAACGATAAAAAGAGGAGAGGAGGGGTAGGAGCAATAGAGAGGCTACGGAAAAATGTATAAAATACTGACAACCTAAAGGGGATGACTCAGGTCCCTCTGTACGTGTCAAACGGACACCCTTTTTCTACCGCTCGGTCTTCCATAACTTTCGAGAAATCCTCGGAGTTTCAAAAGGCCAAAAAGGTCGCGGGTGCAGATATTCCAGTAGCCCGAAACACTTTTTCGTCCCATGTACGGAAAAAATATAACTTCTCGAAAAAAAAACGTGATTTCATCCCTTTCCGGATTTCCTCGGGGACGTGGAGATTTTCCCATTTCCACGAAAAAAAAAGAAAAATAAATTCAGGTCGCAAAATCGCGCGAGTATTATTCCACCGGCGTCATACCGGGGCTATCAGAATTAATATCCGTGTATCTAGTTCGAGCGAACAATATATAAGGGATATATAAATCGAAGCCGCGAGCCGAGTGACCAACGAGGCGGATAAAATCGTCGCGACAAATTCGAAACTACGATTCCACCTGAACGAGTTGAAAACCATCGTTCGAAAAATCAATGCCGACCACGCGGTGCCTATCCCTACATAAATGTATGGAAGCGCGTGTGAAATGGAAAAGTCGAAAAAATTTGAAAAAAAAAAATAGTTACGTTATACGGATTTTTTCGAGGATTCGACATAGCACGATGGCTGGTCATCATTCACAATTTCGCATATGTGCATCAGTTGTGTGACATCTCATGACTAAAGTTATACACAACACTCGAATACACTGGTGGACTGTACATTTAAAGCCGATCGTTGAAAGCATCTTGTGGATAGAAGCTTATCATTTTTGGATATTGAGGGGTCTTTACACGTTAAAAATGGCTATTTTCATGAATTTTTTGATAGGTTTATATTATAGATATTGATCTAAAAGTTGTTACACTTATTGAATACACTTTCGAAATAAATAAAAAAAAAAAACATTTGTTTATGTATTTATGTCACCCAGACAAACTGTAAGCGCGTTTTTCTCGAAACAACGTTTTTCGACGGCTTGTTGATAAAATCTTCGAAACTACTGAACTGATCGTTATGAAATTTTAACATGTTCTTTACAACTATTTCTTTAGCGCATTGCAAGGATTTTTTTACATTTTGATGATTACTATTTATATTGCCAAAAACGGTGAAAAAACACGTTTTTTTCGGAAAACGTCCTCCATTTTGTTATTTTTGCATATATCAAAAATCGTATGATACACGCTATAGCCATTAACATAGTGAATCTAAAACCGTTCGATTTTTTTGTTTCGGATGATCCATCTCCGAGATTTCATCAACAGCGCAGACCTACCATTTTTTTAGGAAATTTTTCGAACTACGATTTTCGTCTATAAATGTGACTTAAGCGAGACTTTGTCCTTGAAATGCAGCGGGAGATGTTAGCGGCTCAACATGAGCAGCTAGAAGAAGAGGGATGCCTCTATGGACCAGGCATTGCCGATTAGCGGTAATTATAAACACATTTGTGTAAACACATTACAAAACTTTAAACGCGTTTTTCTCGAAAACACGTTTTTAAAAATGGCTGACATTCTCCTGGCCGCTGTAATTAACATATCGACCTGAAATTTGGAGAGCATACTCAGAAAATATGTCTTGACGGAATGACGGATCGTTTTTTCGATAGATACATTTTTGCATTTATTATTTATCTTTTTATGCGGAAAAAAACGCGAAAATTTGATTTTTTTTAAATTGCCGCCATTTTCCGAAATTTGTACTAAACGAAAAACCCATCCGTCATTCCATGATCAAAGGGTCACAGATTGATAATATGCTTTGAATTTGTGTTTCAGATCAACAAAGAGGGGGCAGTGATGTCAGCCGTTTACCTCCCGCGATTTAAGGACCTGTTTTCGCGGAGCTGCAACGGCCGCCATTTTGGTTTTTTTTTTCTAAAAACAAATTTGGAACATTCTGTATATCATGAATAAAAGCAAGAAAAAAACCGCACTCAAAAAACTTTACTCGTTTCCTTTAAAAAAAATTAAATGTAAACACCTGAAATATGGCACTCCAAGGACAAAGTCTCCGTTAAAAAGATAAAAAATTTTTTTTATGTATTTCCAAAGGGCATTTATTAAGTGTAACTTAATAAATACGCTTTCGTAAATACGTAACAACTTTAATATCAATATCTATAATATCAACCTATTTAAAGAATCATGAAAATAGCTTTTTTCAGGGTCTAAAGTGAGAAGACCCCTTAATACCGAATATAATATTCAAAATTCTTGCTACGTCATTGATGAAAATGATGAATTATTGAGACAGCTTTTGTTCAATGAAATATTCAAATTATAGGAGCGACAGTAGCTCACAGTCGAAACAAACCGCCTGTATCGGAACAGGTTTTTCCCCAGTTTCCCCGTGCCCTCGTGCAAATACGGGCCGGTACCAAGAAGGATTACGGGCCGTAGTCTGGGAGGCCTCTTAAGGAACATAAATATAAAAAACTGGATCGATACCGGTGCATGGGTGGTCTGGGTTCGGCTCCGGGTTTTGCGTGGCCAATACTCGGAGCGGTGACCACTTAGCCGCGCACCGGCACATCAACCAATGAGGGAAAGGCCAATACTTTTGAAGCCTTGGTGTAGATACTTGAGTTCAACGTCTGGGCACCTTAGAATCAAAAGAATATGGGGCCGTATATACCGGTACGGGTTTTCCTCAGTTACCCCGTACCCTCGGAAAATGCGGTATAGTGCAGCCTAAGGTGAGAGATACCTTTAGGCGAGAAAAAATCTGCCGATTTTCATAATGTTTTCTTTTCAAAGGAAAGATCGCTGCATTATTTTTGAGACTTAGGGTATTTTTTATCACTACTTTTGGCTGTTACATGGTATTTTTTTTTATTGACCTTCAGACATGGCAGAGGTATGTCACGGTCTTTTAACGGAGACTTTGTCCTTGGAGTGCCATATTTCAGGTGTTTACATTTTATTTCTTTTAAAGGGAACGAGTAAAGCTTTTTGAGTGCGGTTTTTTTCTTGCTTTTATTCATGATATACAGAACGTTGAATTTTTTTTTTTTAAACCAAAATGGCGGCCGTTGCAGGTCCGCGAAAACAGGTCCTCAAATCGCGGGAGGTAAACGGCTGACATCACTGTCCCCTCTTTGTTGATCTGAAACACAAATTCAAAGCATATTATCAATCTGTGACCCTTTGGTCATGGAATGACGGATGATGAAAAGATAAATAATAAATGCAAAAATGTATCTATCGAAAAAAAGATCGGTCATTCCGTGAAGACATATTTTCTGAGTATGCTCTCCAAATTTCAGGGCGATATGTTAATTTCAGCGGCCAGGAGAATGTCAGCCATTTTTAAAAACGTGTTTTCGAGAAAAACGCGTTTAAAGTTTTGTAATGTGTTTACACAAATGTGTTTATAATTACCGCTAATCGGCAATGCCTGGTCCATAGAGGCATCCCTCCTCTTCTTCTAGCTGCTCATCAAAAATCTTTCCAACAAAAAAACATGAAAAACAACAACTTTTTTCCTTGCCTAAATACATATTTCCCCTTAATTGGGCGCCAATACGTAAAACCCCGCAAGGCTAAACGTTGGAACTCAAGAAATATAACATGAGTCAATAATATACATAAGTAAAGCGATACACCACAATTTTCCAACTTGAATTGTTCCACGTTCATGTTAATAGAGCTTTTATCGCTTCAAGTACTTGGGAGAGGAAAAATCCTCCAATAAACGCGACGTAAAATAGCGGAGAGTGTATAAATCTCCTCATAAAGAGATCCAAGTGAAAGATTTTTCTTTACTCTCGAAATAGCAGAAACGTTAGTTTCATCTCTCAATGTACATGTGGGACCTTTATACATAGTACAGCTAGCTTTCGTCCCCTTGGCCGCACATAAATATTCATGCCGGTCGATTAGTGTCACGGTACTTATAACCTAATGTGCGGAGCAAAGCCGAGGAAAAGTGGAACAGTTGGGAACCGTGTGGTAATGATAAAACGAACGAATAAAGAAAGATGACGTAGGGAAGTTGGGTGATGAGAAAAACGCTTCAATATATGTCATTCCCTTGTTTCATATTTCCCAGGATCGAACGGAGGTGAACGGTCGAACAAAGGACGAAGGGAATTAGGAATTGGAAATTCTTCGAACGACCGAACGTGTTAGTTGAGTTTAATAAAAAATTTGCGCCAAAGGGACAAAACGGAATGAAAATAGGGGGGGGGGGTGGAGGAATATGGACAGAAAAAAAGGTAAAATTAACGCCTAGCTTCGCGGAAAATTCTCATCGTATTTCGTAGTGTCGTGTCCTGGTGTGTGCCTGATTAACATGAGCTGATATAGCGCACCCTTCCCAACAGCGCGGTTGCATCGCGACTATATAGCACCTCTCGCTCCCACTGTCACCCTCCCCCGTTGCGGAACTCTCCCTCTCTCTCCCTCTTTTTTCCTTGTTCCCTTTGGTCGCTTGCACATTCCCGGAAAATTAGCCATTTGGAAAATGAATGCCCAGTGCATAGTGAATTTACGTCCCGCGAGCATCCCTTCTGATACATATACATATGTGTTCCACATACCTGCCCCAATGAAGTTACGCGGCCTCATAGTTCTTCATACCGGAAACGCAATATCTCTCTTCGCATTCACAAAAATGTGTCCGAACGGCCACAGTATCATTCAAATAAAAATGAAGAGGCATGTACCGCTCTATCTGACATTTCGATATAATGTAAAACTCATAATTTTACTTTCACATTGCCCGATCGATCCAAACAGGTCAGAGGGAAGTGAGAGCCAAGTCGCTCCTACACTGTAAAAAATGATATGAAATTTACAATACATTTAAGATACAAAGGAATTGAATTTTACGATCTCAGTAGATGAAATTAACTTTAAAACACTTGTACCGTAAATTTAAAACAGGAACATGAAATTCTAACGTGGATATAGAATTTAATAGATGCAACATGGACTTTCAAAGACAAGTTTGTAAATTTGTTGGAAATGTATTGTATTAACCCGTGTCTTCAATTGAAAATTACTACAGATGTATAATAAATCAACTATAAAAAACAGAGTATTGAAAATACGAAACAAGTTTGAAATTTATTTACGGCTGCCTGAAAAATATAATACATGTGGAACTGAATTGGAAATGGAAAGTATCTCGATTGTACCCCTATCTGATATTATTTCTCATCGACGCTGAGTTAAATATAAGACAAATCTTTAGGAATATCGATCATATACTTCTCGGAATCATACCATCCAGTACATGAATACTGTGATTCGATTCAGAAATTTCCAAGACAAAAGCCACTGAGATTAACAATTGTTTGTCAAAAACAAATCACAGGTAAGTTGAATTTAATGTGTTCGTATATTAATATTGAAGAAACATTTTATGATTTTCATGATTGTTGACCCGGACGATATCTCAAAGTCACATGAATTTGAAATACATGCGTGCAGTGGACAGAGATGGGCGCGCGGTCGGTGTGCGGGCTCGCCGGTCACTGAAGTTAAGCAGCATTGGGCGCGGCCAATACTTGGAGCGGTGACCGTTTGCCCGTGCACTGGTTTGCGCGTCAACCTCTGAGTGGGAAACAATTTGTCTGAGTTTCTGATTGATGGTAATACAACTGAAACTCAACCGAATATGGCCGCCTGTATCGGGCCCGGTTTTCCGCAGTATCCCTGGGCCTTCGTGCAAATGCGATACAGTAGTGCATTAGGAAAGAGTGGATGCGGTCAATACTCTGGGGGGGGGGGGGGGGGCGCTGGAAGGAATGTAGGGAACTCTGGAAGGATTGTGAATGATGGAAGGAATAAAGGAGAAGGCCCCGTGCCTCTGAGGAATACATATATAAAGAAAAAAAATACACACGTGCAGTTATTTCACTGCATTTAAATTGTATTATTTAAGTATCCAATATTAATTATGGGATAAAGCTGCGAAAAAATCATATACACAAGTATCACGAAAGCATCATACAGTATATGAATTGAGTGGTCTTAATTTGATAATTTTTACATAAAAACGTATTGCAATTATCAATTTCTGAAATAAACTTAATACTTAGGATCAGTAATTTTAATACACACCCGTATATTAATATTAGCAAATGGTTCTTGAATTTAATATACACTTGTATATTGATATCAGCAAATGGTTCTTGATTTCAATATACTTGGATGTGATTATTTCTTTACACGTGCATTATTTTTCAAACGCACGAGTATATTAATATTACGGAACTACACTTTCATTTTTAAAATAACCTGTTTGGAATTTTCAAAATCGTATCTGAAATTTCATAAGCGGTATCCGCATAAAAACTTCCTACACTTGTATGTTAATTTTCATACAGAAATTTTTTACAGTGTATACACGCCTTCGTTCCACATTTGACGAGTAAAAAACACGAATTTTCGGCTTTTCCTCAAAATATATATATATTCGAGAATATGTGAATAAAATTCAAGTTGAAATGTTGAACATTTACCGAGCTACAGATCATTTAGCGAGAGCAGGTAGCCTCCCTTAATTACCGATTTACCTATTCTGAAAACAAACAAGAGTTAAAAATGTCGATGTTTTCTGCCTCGATTGTGTCGTAATCTTAGAATATTTTGCACTGGCCGTATTCGTTAGAGAGAGCGTTATATTGGTTAGCGGACTCTGATTATTCGAATACCCCTTTTTTTTTAAACAGGAATTTACCCGTGCAGAAAGACAACCGGATATTGCCAACTCACTCACAAGGAAAGATTGCGAGGTTGATATCTCCGATTTCGATTAAATTGGGCATGCTTGTGGAGTGGGTGAAAATAGGCGACCCGTATCTTTTTATATCTGCGGAACCCGATTTTCAAGGGTAGAAACGCACCCTCGAAAATTGGGGTGTTTTTTCGTTTCTCGTCGATAACGTTTTAACGGACGAGATATGAAAGAATGTCAAATTGCAACAAGGTTAATTTTTTCGTGTACTATACATAGGAGATGAGGACGATACCGTTATCGACGAAAAACGAGAAACGCCCCTATTTTCGAGGGTGCGTTTCACCCCTTCAAAATCGGGTTCCGCAGATATGAAAAAATAGGTGTCGCCTATTTTTACCCATTCTACGAGCATGCCAAATTTGATCGAATTCGGAGAGATCGACCTCGCAACCTTTCCTTGTCAGTGTCGAACCTCGGCTAGGCTTGCCTCGGCCGATTCACCCCTTTCATTCAACGACCGAGAAAATCACATTTTCTTCACGTTTTACACTTTTTGTTTAAAATTACAATGTTGTATACATGTTTGTGGTTACAATGTAATTTTTTCGGAAGAAAATCTTTCAAAGTGTTCGTGGTGCTGCAGTTGGCCTTGCAGTCCTCCAGCGGCAAGGCCCGAAATGGCGGGATCTCTACTTTTCCGTATTTATGTAATGAATACGTCTTTGAAGATAAACAACGTTGTGGAGGAGTTCTTCAGGTCATTGAACATCGAACGACTTGGAGTACATCGATATAGTGCATTTAGAATTTGCATGGTAAATACCCCTATCTGAGACGAATCGTTTTACGTACTTCGAAAACACACGTAAAAAGGGGGATGCTTGTTACCGTGCAGACTTTAATTTATCGGCATTCACTTTATTCTTCGCAGGATGCTAACACTCTATTGGAATCAACAGATACCCAGATCCGCATATACACCTCGCGACACATATCCACTTTCACCAAAGTCTATGAGATTGGTAGTAAGTCTGTTTAACGAGAATAATCTGCAGTATAATACTTTGCAAACGAGGTATATCGAAATGGGGAGTACACTTTATTTCGAGTGTTTTTGGACTGCATATCGTGGCAAATTAATTGGCTGTTATTATTTTATTGCCAATCTTTTTTTCGTCGGGAAGCATTTGCGATTGTTAGTATTCTGTTCAATCGAAGAGGCGGCAAAAATCGATAAAGGAATCTTGGTTAGAGGTGAAGTTTCGTTTGGATATGTGATAACGATCGAAGCAACCGAATAACGTCGTTACGTGAACCAATAAGGCTGGAAAAAAAAACTCCACGTTTTGTTGCATGTACAGTGCGAAGTCTCATAATGGGACCCTTTTGACATCTGTGCACGACATTTTTATTCTGATGGGGGTCAAATGGCCTTGGCAAAACCGACAACGCCGAATAATCGTGAACTGGTAGAATTTGTAAAGCCATTCGAATTTTTCCAGGCTTTGCAATTATAATATTTGTTATTAATAATTGTCAGTTTATTTAGTATAAATATAGAGAATTATGAATTTACTTCTTTGGACTTACTTTGCTAAATAAACTAGGCTTATAGTAGTCTTTTCAATTGATCATGGAAAAAAAATCTTTCGCGCTTAGTTGAAAGAGATGGACTAGAAGAATAAAAATCATAATAAATAATTATAATTGTTGAGCTGCGGTGGTATTCCATGGTAAGCGGTGTTGGCATGCGTCGATGCCTGGGTGGTTAACCGCACTGTCTAAAAATCGGTAATGTGCAATCTCCTAGATCGGAACTGGTTTTCCTCACTTTTCCATGCGTGTAAAAGCGACATGCAATGAAATTGCATACCGGACCATTGTGGGCAAATTCCGAGAGCTGGAAATAGTGAAGGGAAAAGGGTGGGCCAAGAGGGAAGGGAATGGGTTCGTAAAAGGCTACGAAGGCATACAAGATAACATTGCGAAGAACAACGTATAATTACAGAAGTACTATTCAAAAAAGTATAGCACCACTGAACAAGTAATTTTTTTAAATACGTGTGAAAATTCTTTCTTTCCAATGTATTCAGCAAGTATTTGACAGTTCTTGGATCATGTATTGGTCGCATTTTTTCGGGTGCACAGGTTTGACGCGGTTTCCCTCGTTATAGCAAAATTATTAGGAATGAGAAAAAAAAGTACCTTCTTCTCAGGTTACTATAAGAAATCAGGCAGCGACAAGTGTGCGATCTATTCTGAAACGTTTTTTATGTACAACCGTGCAAAAAGAATAGTGTTACGCCGGATAGAAATGAAGGAGGCACACTAATAAGGTGCGTGCCGCCGGAAGAGAGAGCCATTCTTTGTTTGGCCCGCCGGAAAGAAAGTTTAATTAATTTCAAAGCTTCCCTCCCCGAAGTTCGCTCTTCACCCGGTACGCCGGAAGAAAACGAATTTGTGACCGACAAAGAAAACAAAAAGTGTGTGCGTGAAAAAGTGGGTAAGGAGAAGAGGCAGACCATAAAATAGAAAGGATGACACGGAAAATAAATGAAGAAATATCCAATAAGCCCAAATTCTTTTACAATTACTCCAAATGCTACGCGTTTTTTTTTTTTGCGTGAAGGAATGGGGAATCAGGCATCACCGAATTATAGTTATCCTATCTTTAGGACACATCAGCGAATACCAATGGAGATTTTTCGAATTGCTGCCGCATTTACTTGAAATTACCCTAAACACAATTCGCCGTTTATGATTATTGGCATTTTGTACAGACAAAAAGAAAAACGGAAGAATTCTGGAGATGCGACTTCCGTTACCAATTATATAAATTCTTTCTCTCGACACGGGGCGTCCATTTAATGAAGACTGAGCGGCACAAGTTCTCGTTTAATTTCACCTCGATGTTGCATCGCCGGATGCAAACACTTACGGTGAAGATTTTATTCAAGTCGCCGAATAGACGAAAGAAGATAGAGAGAGAGAGAGAGAGAGAGAGAGAGAGAGAGAGAGAGAGAGAGAGAGAGAGAGAGAGAGAGAGAGAGAGAGAGAGAGAGAGAGAGAGAGAGAGAGAGAGAGAGAGAGAGAGAGAGAGAGAGAGAGAGAGAGAGAGAGAGAGAGAGAGAGAGAGAGAGAGAGAGAGAGAGAGAGGGAGAGGGGGAGAGAGAGAGGGGGGAGAGAGAGGGGGGGGGAGAGAGAGAGGGGGGAGAGAGAGGGGGAGAGAGGGGGGAGAGAGGGGGGGGGAGGGGGAGAGAGAGAGAGAGAGAGAGAGAGAGAGAGAGAGAGAGAGAGAGAGCACGGAAAAATAAGAGAGCTATAGAGAACGAAAGAGGAAAATGAGAAAACAGCAAAGAGAAAAAGAGAAGAGGCGAAGGACGAGAAGCTTCCCTTACTGTATCGAAAGATGGAAACAAGGCATTGCCAAAACTCGTTTTCTCTCTCAAAGCTCATATGAATGCCAAGAAAATGTTCAGCAATTTATTTCCTTCGCTATCTCTCTTCTTCTATCCCTTTTTCTATTTCCCTCTTTCTCGCTTGAACACCTACTCTCGACTAATTCCTATGATTTTCTCGTTTCGAAAGATGAATGGCACTCGTTTGAGAAGAAACGCCGAACCATTCCAGTGTACGGTAAACGCGTCCGACTATCTACTCTCTTTACTCTGTATGCGGGGTATTCTAGGTCAAATTGGACCACTGTCGGTTCCACATTTGAAAACGCGAAATACCGATAGCTTGGCAAAACATTGTTAGCGTAGTAAAGTGGAACATTCGGGCTGTACTACATGCCGTAGTACGGATCACCGCAATACACTCCAGTCAGATCCCGATGATGGGGCATTAATGTAAAAAAAAAAGGTAAGGTGGCGAGACCAAACAAGAAAGTTTTCGGACGTTGTTAGCATCCCGACAAAAAAAAATGGACATGGTTTTTTGTAATTCGACATGAAAAAGGATCTATGTCTCGTATGCTGATAGATATTTTGAAGTTTTTACTGTCGCTGAACCTCAATTTGATGCTAAACGTTCCAAATTCAAAATGATCAATCGAAATTTGGAAATAAAATATTTATTCAAATTTTAATATATTGTTAAAATTTCCGAAATGCAATGTCAAATGACGATTCAAATACTATTAAGATGCTGTATTCGGATAAACAAACACCGGTGTATGGGCAGACGGGCTTGTCACCGATCGTCCTTCGAGCTAAGCAGCATTGTGCATGTTCGATACTCGGAGGGGTGACCGCCTAGATTTTTTACTATTTGCTACTCTAAATTAGTTCTGTGATATGTCGGCGGCAGCAAAGCGAAGACGAGCTAGTTCTTCGAACTCACCTAATAAATTTTGTTGTATATGTGGAGAGTATGTTATGTAAAAGCTTTGAAAAACGATTACAGATTTCGTGAAACATGTTTTTTTCTGCTTATGTCGGGATAGAAATAAAGGATGAAGACAAGTTCGCAGAAAATCTCGGTTTCTTGAGTGAAGAGCAAGGAGCTCCCACCGACACATACATGATACATGATTTTTACGTGTCGGTGGGACCGTTATCCTTGCTCTTCACTGAAGAAGCCAAGATTTTCTGCGAATGTATCTTCATCTGTAATCGTTTTTCAACAATCTTATTCAATCTTCCCTGATACCTATCAGGGAAGATGGGACACAAACACACGATGGCCGATTACATTTGGAATTTGATGCGCGACTGTCTCGACAAGTCTTACTTAAGAAAACCACGAAAAAAGCTCACTTAAGGCGTTACCCCCACTTGTAGCGCAAAAAAGACCTTTTTCATGATTTTTTTTTAAAGAAAACTACGAAACTTTTTTAATCGATCAATATACCATCTTAGAGAACACATCTTGAAGAACTTCCAGTAATTTTTTTATTTAAAAATATTACATTGTTTAGTGGCAAATGGCCGTCAATGAAATAATGTTTTTATATACACGGTTTGCGGTGACCAACATTGCGGCGAAGTGGATCATCTGAAAAAAAAATGCGGATGGATTTAGTCAAATATAAGTATAAACTAGTCTTTAATCGAAGGATTTTAAAAAATATTCATTTTTCTCAAAATGGCGGACAGTCAAAGTTAATGGTTCGATTTTAACAAAAAAAAAACGGCCGTTTTTTGGCTATAAAACAGCCATTTTTTTCGAAAAAAAATCGAATGATTAAAGACTACATTTTTATGTATTAAATAAGCCTGCAAAATTTCAAGAAGATCGGTTCATTAGTGTTCGAGTAATCTTGGTCACCGACTTCAGAAATGCCATTTTGAGAAAAACGCGTTTAAAGTTTCTCTTTCAACGCTCATATCTCAGTCAATTTTGTTCGGATCGACTTGAAATTTTCAGGACATATCCTCAGATAATTATACTTCAAAAAAATGCAATAAAAATCGATTTTTTCAAAATCGCAAGTGGGGGTAACCCCTTAATGTAAAAACATTCAATAGAGCTTACATTTTCCAATAAAATGGAATTTTATAAAAATATTCTACATTTTCGTGCTCTACGTAGAACATCAATATTGAGTGTTAAAATAGGATCAGTAATTAAAATAAGCTTTAGAAAAAAAAATACACAGTTTGGCAGCATCAAATCGACTGTTAGATCGTGTTAGCGATGTGCGGATAGGAAGATGACAGAAAGGAGATCAATTGGCATCAGGCAATACGTAAAAACCCGCCAGGGTATACGTTGGAACTTATGAATCAAATTTTAAAAACATCAACAAATGTTACCCGAAGTGCAACTATTTCATGGCATTTAAAATGTAATTACATTTTTCGGGTAATAAAAAACAGGTACATGTAAATAATATGAGTTGGTTTTAGTTTTCTGCAAAAAATATTGATACTACATAATATTGGTGATACTGTATATAATATTTAATACGATAAAAATTAGATGGGGCGAGGGCATTTTTCAACCGATCACAGGCATTCAGCATGTCGCAGCTCCCCCCACTCTACTACAACACAGTGGCAGTGGAGTGGGGGTAGCGTTAGGTTTCGTCTGACGTCCAGTTAACGCAGGCCCCTATTTCCAGCCTACCTCAACAAGCGTATACAGTTTTAAAAGCATTTTCAATGCTAAAAAATACTGAATTTGGATAATGATTATACTGGGTTGTCCATTTTGTGTATACCCCTTGTGGGCCGATGGTGAAAAAGTGTGGCCATCGAGTAAAAAAAAGTAGAATTACCCCTCTTAGGCTATTTTATATTTTTCGGCTCTCATTTTTTATTGAACTTTCCATAAGGTCGTTGCTCGCGATGATCAGGCTTTTTGGAAAATTTCTTCGCGATCGACGCACTCTATCTGAAATAGCCCATATGTACGTGTACACGAATGCAACCGTGAACGGCGCATTACACTTTGTTTTTGAACATTTCGAGATACGAACGGAGCCTTCTTCACTTCTACCAAGTGATGTATGCATTTATGCAGGTGCATGCCTATTGGAAAAGGGAAAGGGAGGATGGTCTATGTACGGTAGAAATCGAGCTCCTTGGCGCTTTCTGGCCGGGAAACCCACTGGAGAGTTATGGCAACTGGCACCACTACTGTTTTAAACGCAAACGCACGGGAGATACGAGATATAGGCGCCTTTTCCCACAGGCCGTTAACGAAGTGCGCATGTGGAAACCGTCTGGCACTTGCCAAATTAGATATCTATAGTACTTGAATGAAATGCCCGCTATCTGAAATAGACTGCTATATACATAGATGCTTACATACCATACTCACACTGGCATTGTTTATATTCGATATCATTATTTTCATTTTCGAAGATGCTCCTTTATTCGATGTCGAACGAATATTGATTGAAGGAAACAATTAAATCTGTACAACAATATGAAATTGTACCGAAGTACGCTCGGACGGCTGCCATGGTGAATTTGCGAGTGTCAAAAGGAAGAGAGAGGGGAATTTCATAAGTTCCTGGCAAATTCCATTTGCATATGGACATAAATTCACGTGAAAACGTCGCATCTTTGGAAGTTAGTCCTCGCCCAACTTTTAGGCGAGAAATAAATTGCTGATTTTCATGATTTTTTTTAAAGGAACATTTTTTCAACATTTTTTAGACTCAGGGTATGTTTTATTACTACGTCTGGCTGTATAGGGCATTTTTTATTCATCTTTAAACATGGCGGAAGTATGAAAGGGTCTTCCAAATGGGTTGCGGAAGATATTGTCAGTCGGCGTGACACGTAGCGTCGGTGGAATTAATCTGAAAAAAAAACCAACGAAGAGTTTTCTTGCGTCGACACTCATACGCAGAATATGAACCAAGAAAAAGTGAGAAATGTTGAAAATCGATGAAATGGTACACTTTGAAAGAAAAGGATTGAGGTTTCCGAAAAAATAGCTACATTTTGCAATAAAAAAGGTTGTTTTAAAAAAGTTCAAAAACATTTAAGGTCATGTTTTAGACAAGAAAGCTAGAAAGATTCATACCAAAATTCATCACAATCGGTTGATTCGTTTTTTCAGCTATCGTCACTCCAGTTTTGAAAATGCAGTGTAGAAGACCGTGCGATCCCTGCGCCATTTTTAAAGATTAATTAAAAAAATTACCATTTAACAGCTAAAAGGAGTAATAAAAGCTACCCCAGGTCTTGAAAATGGTGAAGAAATCTTTCCTTTAAAAAAAATCATAAACATCACCAATTTTTTTTCCTCGTCTAAAGGCATCTCTTCTCTTAATGAGTTTTTGAGGACTCGGTAGTTGCCCCATGATCTGCAAATGACCCAAAAAAGATGGCGGCGCGGCATTTTTACGGACTGTCAGCGTAATTAAATTCCAAAAATGATATCCGCTAGCGGCAAAAAAAAACGAAAAATACAGGCACGCAATTATTATCGACTGTGTACATATCGATAAATTAATATACACAGTGGATATTACGGTAATAATTACGCGCGAGAGAATCTGAATTTCTCGGTAATCGGGATGTTTGTATAACTGTACCGTGCCACGTAACATTTCACGGCGAGTTGAAGCGAAAAATTCTCGTTTTTAATTATCAAAGGGCTCGGCTAACTAAAAGTGGGTTTGGAAGTGCAATTGGGGATGGGTAAAACATTTAATGGTCGCTGTAACGAGCGCCCGCAAGCATTTAAACTTTGTTCTGCGAACTTTTTTTCTGCCGCATTCCCACCGTTCGTTGACTTAAAATAATGTGAAAATAAAAAAAAAAACCTTTTTTTTGCATTTCGGCGCTCATTCAACCACACGAAGTCACAGTCGTACTTCCGCAAAGTATGGCTATACTTCCTCACTCGAGGACTATAAAACAATTACTATCCGAGTATCGATCCAAACCCCGAATGAGTATGGATTCTCGACACGTGTGCGATATTTCGGTTGAAGTGGCAAACTTTGGCTCTCGCGTCAAACTACGACAGAAGCAAATTGAATTTGGATTGCTACAGGTGAAATTTCGTAAAGTTTAGATATTGCGCATGTATATGTGAATCCTAAGCCAACGCGTGGATGTGCTGAGAATGTTATTTCTACGGAAGTGGGTAACAACTAACCGAAATGTTCGATAGACGCGCAACGTATGTTTCTTATGTGTGAGTGGGAGATTGTACAAACGAGTCGAATATTTCTGCAAATTCCACCGGTAAATCGTCTCACTGTATGGAATCCTCCATTGAAATTCCTCTCCGTTGTTTCCACGCCTATATCGTGATAATGCATTGCACCAGTGCTGGTCGAAGAATCGATAGATCGTACGTTATACAGACGAATTGATAATACACTAACTAAAAGTCAAATAACTAAAAGTTACACTAATTTTAGGGGAACAGTGTGCGTTGTGGTAAGGGTGATTCGCGTGTAACGAAGCAGACATTAAGGGGATGGATACACCTAGATGGTCGAACAACAAAATTTAGAAGCTATGAACATTCCGTCGACCGTAGAAGACCTACACTATGGGCCTGGTATCGATGATTCCATGTAAGTTGACAAATTTCATGATTTATTCATTCCCAAATTTTCAAACGCGTTTTTCTCAAAACCACGTTTTTCAAATCGGTACCCAAAATTTCTCGAAAACCAATAAACCGATGGCCTTGAGGTTTTTTATGGTTATTCTATACACCATTATCTAGTACTTGTCATCGGAATTTTTTTCCGTTACTTAGTTATTGTTTTGTAGGCAAAATAATAACTAATTTTTGGCCCGAAAATCACTATTAATGTTCAAACGTCCGCCATTTTGTCATAAATCGATATTTTCAAAATCGGCTATGACAAGTTCTCGATTATAGTATCTAATTTAATAATCTTTTTGGTTTTTCTTTCAGATGATTTTTGAAGAAACGCCAGTGGGTACCGTATACGCAGATTTTTTTACGACGCTCCAAGGATCATACAATATCCTTGTATATTTTTGATATTTTTAAATAAAGAAAATTAAACATATTTTTGAATGTATATGCTTTTAGATAATTAAAACCCCAATCCGAAATTTCGAATAGTTTTCCTTGAAAAAATTCACAAAAATTACCTTTTTTCCGGCTTCTAGGTGTATATCTCCCCTTAAAGTACAAGACCACGCAAAAGAGGCCCAAACTGCCCGCAGATTGTATAGATTAGGTCTGCAACACGATCTCGATGATGAGGAAGGACACTTATATGGTGCCGGAATCGTTGACTGGCGGTGAGACGACAATATTTCACAAGATCGTGGAAAAAATATATACCAAAACTTTGAACGCGATTATTTTTATTCATGATATACAGAACGATAAAAAATTTATTTTTTGAAAAGAAAAACCAAGATGGCGGCCGTTGCAGCTCCGCGAAAACAGGTCCTCAAATCGCGGGAGGTAAACGGCTGACATCACTGCCCCGTCTTTGTTGATCTGAAACACAAATTCAAAACATATTATCAATCTGTGACCCTTTGGTCATGGAATGACGGATGGGTTTTTCGTTTAGTACAAATTTCGGAAAATGGCGGCAATTTAAAAAAAATCGAATTTTCGCGTTTTTTTTCACATAAAAAGATAAATAATAAATGCAAAAATGTATCTATCGAAAAAACAATCCGTCATTCCGTGAAGACATATTTTCTGAGTATGCTCTGGAAATTACAGGTCGATATGTTAATTACAGCGGTCAGGAGAATGTCAGCCATTTGTAAAAACGTGTTTTCGAGAAAAACGCGTTTAAAGTTTTGTAATGTGTTTACACAAATGTGTTTATAATTACCGCTAATCGACAATGCCTGGTCCATAGAGGCATCCCTCCTCTTCTTCTAGCTGCTCATGTTGAGCCGCTAACATCTCCCGCTGCATTTCGAGGACAAAGTCTCCCTTAAAGTGTCAAAGTATTCCCGAGTGTGGGGCTTCTTTGACAGGGCATTGAAATGCAACTTGTGTCAAAGATTAAGGGTTACTTTGGAATCATTTTGATAAAAAATGTCATTTTTTATGAATTATACATGGAATTGAATGAAAAACAACGATTTTTCATAACCAAATTGTCATCGTTATCAAGGCAGCGGAACTCGAACAATTTTCGTCCAATCGACTTGAAATTTTCAATGTAGCGTCTTAGATTCCTCTAACAGTCAAGTACGAGCGCTTTTTTCGATTAATCGAAAATTGCAAAGAATATATCACTTTTGAGGTGAAAATTATGGTCGAAAAGACGAACTTTTTTTTAAAATTCGTCTCTATTTTTCTTTTGATTATTTTTTAATTCCCCCTGTACGTGAATGCTAAAAACAATATAATTAACGAAAATATTTTACCCTTAGTTCCGGGACTAAATTTACGAAGTTCTACTGCGTGCCGCGGAGAGGGTTGGCTGAAAAACAGTAGTGTTATAGTGACTCGTGCGTCGCCATTTTGTATACTTTTGACAAAAATTGTTTTTTTTTTACATTCTTTAATATATACCTTATAAAACCTAAAAGCTCTTTGCCCAAAATTGCCCATGTATTTTATTCCTTTCAAAAAAAAAAAATTCAAAGAAAACGGTCGAAAATGGGCAGTTACAGTGGTGCCCTCCCTTAAGGAAACATTTTTCATAAAAATATCAAGTACCTGGGGTGCTATTATAGGCACTTAACGAGTCTTATAATTGTCATTGAGATCAAAATCATCTTAAGCAACATTACCATCAACTTTAGCAACATTATAATAAACTTGAACAACAAATTGTTGTTCAAGTTTATTCACCGCACCCACCGCCCGCCACAAAACGTCAAGCGGGCTCACTGCACACACATTTAAAACGTATTTTGGCGCTGTGTCAAAGTAGCCCCAAAAACTGTCAAATTTGCCCTGAATGTCAAAGTAGCCCCGCTTCACGGTAACTTTCACTCTATTGACTTGAACTTGCACAGTTAGCGTTCCAACAGTAGTTATTTTCGGTTCACGGTCGCATTTTTTAATTGGATGAACCATTGGTCAATAACACCCCCATGGAAATTTATGTATGTAAAATATATGCAGAAAATATATGCTACATATATATATATATACATCGGTCGCATATATAGTGACGAAAAATAGAATAATACGTATATATTCAGTATATATGCACCGAATATATGGCGCATATATGACCCATATATTTTCGATGTATTTTTCTGACCAAAACATATATGCTACGTATAAACACTATATATGATGCATATATGAGGCATATACGACGCATATATTTTCGATATATTTTCAATCTATTTTTTTGATACATATTCCTGACAAAAAATATATGCTGTGTATAAACACTATTACAGCTAAACTTAATAAAACTTAAAACTTAAACTTAAAAAAACTTAACTTACAGTTAAAGTACGCTATTACATATAAACACTATATACAGATATGCTACGCATATCTGTATATATGTGGCATATATGTACCATTGATGGAGTATATATGTGGTATATACGCAGTGTGTATGCAACATATATGCTAAATATATGTGGTATATATGCAGGGTAAATGCTACATATATCATTGATATATGATACATTGATATACAGTAATACCACGCATATACATCTCATATATAAAAACGTTACGAAAATTAGAATTTGGCACATATATGCAACATATATTTTCAATATATGGCATACATTTCACATATATTACAATTATTAGTAAAATAAATTTGCAGTATATTTTTGCGTATATAAATTTCCATGGGAGCAATGACTTCAGCATGCTGCTTTTCAAGAGCAAAATGAGGTTTTCTTTGGAGAAGTTGTCATTTTTCGTATTTTTCGAAATTTCGAAAAGTGGATCGTGAACCCATAACCAATTGGATATATTTGAAGAATTTTTTTTGTTTTCGTTTCAGTTTACATTTGAGCCTGGTAGATATCCCACCGTTTCGGGCCTCGCCGCTGGAGCACTGCAACGCCAACTGCAGCACCACAACACTTTAAAATATTTTCTTCCGGAAAAATTACATTGTAACCACAAACATGTATACAACATGCTGGGAAAAAAATAATTTATTCCAACCAATGTGTTACTAGAAAAAAATGATTCATTTTGGCCCTTCAAATTGGACGTACAGAGAGGGATACCCTGTTGATTCCGATGTAATAGTAAAAAAAACTACAGAAACTCAATTCATGCAGGTAAGTGCGGGACAAAATTGCAATTATTAACGTAATTGAGGACATGAATTTAGGAAAATTATTGACGTAGTTCTAATCTGCGGAGAAATATTTTTTAGCCTGTAACTTTCACGATTTGTCCGCTTTATTTTTGTACAGTAATAGAATATCACAGAAGGTATGTAATACCGATAAAATGTTATCAAAACCGGTAGAAGGGTTCAGATTCCAACCGACTTCAAATTTCTATAGAGATGTATCCAGGCTGTCATTTTTTTTCGAAATTTGACATATTTGGATCACTTAAGGGGGGATTGTCTTTTTTTTCGCAAAATTTACCGCTTTTTGGGATTTTTTTTGTGAAGAAAGTATACAACGGAAAACTTGTGAAACTTGGCATACAGTTTTATTGATCTGTTTACTACATACAAAAAATTTTTTAAACAATTTCATAAAAAAATCCGCCTCCCACCCCCCTCGACGCGCGATGGTCCTTTTTTGATGGTGTGCTCGATTACAGCCTTCACGTTCATCCTGCAACAAAAACCCAAAAAGCATTTTACTTTAGACACATATAGCTATCGTTCGATGAAGGGGAAACAAAAATTGACGATTTGGTGACGTTTTGAACTTGAAGTATCGATTTTTCGAAAAAAATTGATCGATTTTTTGTTATAAATAAAAAACTATTAAACGTATTGCTTTTTTGCTTCATCAAACGATAAAAGGATGTCAGCTGAGCATTCTGTCCAAGTTTGAAGGCAATCGGTTGAATAGTTTTTGAGAAATCGTGCACACCAGTTGTGAAAAAACTGTTTCGAGAAAAACGCGTTTAAGGGGTGATTTTTTGATGAAATTGTTTAAAAAATTTTTTGTATGTAGTAAACAGATCAATAAAACTATATGCCAAGTTTCACAAGTTTTCCGTTGTATACTTTCTTCACAAAAAAATTCCCAAAAAGCGGTAAATTTTGCGAAAAAAAAGACAATCCCCCCTTAATGCACATAGACAGACTCTTTTGAGAATGTTATTTTATTTTAGGGAATTCGGTGGAGGAGATTTTGAGGCAATTTAGAGAAAAATATTTTTTAACTCAGCAGCTATTACAATTATTTCAGAATTTTACCGAAGTTAATCGAAGAATTCAAATGGCTGGTATCTGTATTATGAAAATAGAGGATTTAAAAATAAAATTCTGCGTTCAGTTAAAAAGTTTCACCTTATTTTCAAAACAATAGTGAAATAATTGAGTCATGTAAAAATGGAAAAGTAATTCGGAAAAATGATTTTTTGCTTAATTGAAATAAAGACAAAAGGTACCTGTGAAAATTGTAGCACGCAAGGAACATTTTTGTCATTTTGAATAGTCCGAGTTTCTCATTGATATACTTCGTCGTCCATATGTAGTTCGCGGGTGCAGTCTATTACATACACGTACGCGTATACGTGTACATTATACACGAGGGTGATTAAACGCGAAAAAGTCTTGCTTCCATGCAAAAGCGTACTCTCTTGATCATTAACGCGCTCTCTTACACACGGGAGCAGTTAACAAAATTATTTATGTCAGCGTTTAAAACAATGACAGTAATAATTAGTATTTCCGTGGTGTTTATCATGAGACGGCAAGGGAGAGAGAAAGGGATGAAAAGAACCTGCCGTTTACCCGCGACAATAATTGCGGTCGACGGGGTGTATGTTGGGTGTGAGTGAAGGGTGGGCAGAGGAGGAAGCATGAAATTTGAGCAGGCTCACAAAGCCGCGATGCGTTGGGAGAAAACCACAGACAATGAGAGGGGAAGGGGGTCGCAATGGGGGAGTTTATAAAGCTGTAAAACAACCACTAATAATCACCGGTCAGCAGCATAGCACCCAACCAGCCACCCTGTGTATACAACTATAGTACACCACTCGAAATTCCTTAACCGATAATGTAAAGCATAAATAAATGCCATCAACGCAGACGTCGAACAGCGTCTTCCATGTGAAAGAAATTCAACGAATCATTAGGGGAGAGGCACCATCGGATACGTTTGTTTGATATTGATAAAAGAAAAACTAAACAATTGCTAAAACCTTCAAATTTTACGATTTTATCATCTACATATCATATACAACAAGATGCTAATAATTATTTTACACATTACATTTGAATACTTTGAGTTATATTATGATTGACAAAAAATAACAGATATCGTGGTTTTTAAAAAGGTTGCCTATAATCGGATATCCGATATAAGGGCCCTAATTCCACTTTTCGCATATCTGATATGAGTGAACTTTTTTATATTATATAAAACAAAAAGTTTATTGTTTTAACTTTCTAAATACTATCAAACGATCAGTCTTTATGAGTTAATCTTTGATTAGGTAGGAACATTTTGGCACAAACGGATATCCAATATTAGACTTGATGAAGTATCCGATATTAAGATTTGACATGGTCGACTATGAACAGTAATATTTTTGCACATATTTCTATTTTTGCGAACATCATATATTTATGAAGCAAAATAAATTATCAAAATAAATTATGTTTGAAATAAATAAAAAATAACAAAAACATACATCATTTGGCGTTACCTCAATGAAAACAACACTTTTTAAACACAACAAAATATTTTTCACGCCGGCGAAAAGTAACATCAGTTCACTGTTCTGCCGTTTTTGTTGCATCACACAACAACAATCACGTCACCCCCTGTTGGCAAACCTTAAAGGGTTGCACGTGCTGAAATTTCCTAACATATTTGTTGATGAAACCATTAAAGTGCGCGGCGAAAGAAGATTCCATCAAAATGTATATATATATATATATATATATATTTATCAAAAAAACGCGGCAGCGTCACGACGCCAAGTAATAGAGAAGAATATACCGGGTGTCCCATTTCAATCGTATATCTGGTTTATTTCGAAAAATACTGCTTCGATCAAGTATTGAGTATAGTAAAACTTTGAAGACTCAAAAGGGGGACGATAAAAAAAAATATTTTTTTGTCTAAACTTCAAAACGGCGACGATAAGATGGCCGACATGTTTTAAAAAAAATAGGAACATGACTTTTTTGCACAAGAAAACTTGTCAGGTTAAAACTAACAACTTTGGTAGGACATTGTTTTATAACGTTCATCATTTTTAGGTTAGACCACAATTTTTTTCTATTTCACAACTATCCAGAATGTACCACGAGGAGGTCCTTAACATCCTTAATGTAAGTCTGCGTATGTATGTGAATTTGTTTGGGTTTGTTCGATAACCCAAAAACATGCAAACAAGGCTTAGATCAAGTGTAATTGTGCGTGTGAGTTTGTTTGGGTTTGTTTGACGAAAGCCATAGGGACCTAATCCTAATCCAAACAACGCAAACAAACTCACACACGCACACTTACACTAGGGATGTTAAAGACTTTACCTTCTCGTCGTACATTTTGGATGGCGCTAAAATAGTAAAAAAATGGTGCTCTAACCTAAAAATTATGAACCCGATAAAAAAATGTTCCTACAAAAGTTGTTAGTTTTGGCCTAACAAATATTTTGGTGGAAAAAAAGTCATGTTCTCATTACAAACAGCATTTCGGCCATCTTAACGTCGCCATTTTTAATTTTGGATAAAAAAAGATTTTCATCTCGAACGTCCCCCTATGAACCCTAAAAGTTCTATTCTACTCAATACTTGATCAGAGCAGTATTTCTCGAGATAAATCAGGTGCAAGTTTGCAATGGGACACCTGGCATATATACACACGCACAGGGACACCAACACATAATTGTTTTATTCTTCGTAGTTGAATTTTACTGCATGAAAACAATCTTTTAAAAAACCTTAATATAAATTCTCCTGCGAAAGGAAAGCATTCGTCGAAGCAAGTCTTCGGAGGTAATAATAATTTTCAATGTGTATTTTTCTCCGATATTGTGAAAGATAAGGCGATGCTAATGAGAAGGGAAAGCGAGTTGATATTCCTTATTGATATTTACTCGTAATTGCTGATTCCGGGTTCCATTGTTCGGCGTACGATCGCCCGCTGCATACCAGCTGACAAAAAAAAACACTATTTGCGTTCCGACACACGAGATGATTTGATTGATTTTGACATAGGGTAATTCCGGAAGAGTTGGACATACCCGTGCGGAAATTGAGTTGGGGCTGTGATCGGGCCCCAATAATATTCCCCTAACTTTATTCGGGCCCTAATCTGGAAGCCACATGAGGGCCGTTAGCGGCCGGTCACACTTTGTCAACAAGGGCCATTAAAGGCGCAACGACCGGGGCCTTATAAGTTGCCTCAATGCCGCCTCGTCAAAACCATTTTAGCGCCCTGAAAATGCCTCAACGGCGTCTCATCATAACCATTTCAGCGCCATAAAATATCCGTATCAGTGGATATACGTGTATGTTAAATGCGTCAGTGTATATCTGTATTTGTTTTTATGTAATTTTTTATGTGCATAGGTGTGGGCGTGAGTACATGTGTATGTATGTGTACGCGCGTAGAAATGTGATTGCGTATTTGCATGTGAGCCTTTATGACAAACTGCCATGACAAAATTAATACAAAAAACAGTCCATTCTCAGGGATGGATGTGTAGAAGAAAAAAAAATATATGGGTCTACTGAATCGCTAGAATCTATTTCCATTGAGGGAAATATCTGGAAAACAAAGACCAATTTATTTACTTATCCTACACAGTCAGATAAAGTTTACGAATGGGAAATATCAGCGAAGTCTTCAGAAGAAATAATTTTCCCTATGATGAGTATTGAGCGGAAATTAGTTGCTATAAAAATGTCGAGAAAACCGATTGGGACTGTGCACACTTATGCGCTAGCATTACTCCATGTGTGAGTGAAACCATGAGTAATTGTTTGTATCTATGGAAAAGGTTTCTTTAATTTGATAAATAAATACTGTCTGATGTTTGTCTGCATATTTGTGTTCATCGTTGATTTTTTATTTGCTAATGCCCTTACGCTTTTTCCCAATTTGCGTTCGATAATATTATTCGATCGATGTATATAATCGATTTGAATAATTGAAATACCATCAACCATGTAGCCTAAGCTATTTATACTGGTGTATCGTTATAATAGTCAGATCTGGGCCTATTGTGGAAATCCCTACTTGTTTATCCCTGTACTGGCCAAGTCTGGACCTATTGTGGAAATCCCTACAGGTTTATCACTATAATGACCAAGTCGGGTCCTTTTGTGGAAATCCCTACAGGTTTATCCTCATAATGGCCAAGTCGGGGCCTATTGTGGAAATCCCTACAAGTTTATCCCGATAATGGCCAAGTCTGGGCCCATTGTGGAAATCCCTACTAGGGAAGCCCTGAAAGGCCCTTATTTTTATTAGGGATGCCCTATCAGTTTTCCGCACGGGAACGCCCTTCTCAACCAGGTTATCTAATATCAAAAAATCAAATAGATTTCCTTAGCATATTAGTTTATCCTATGATTAATTGAAGGGATTTCCGAAAGATAAAATTTAAGGGAGACTTTGCCCTTGAAATGCAGCGGGAGATGTTAGCGGCTCAACATAAGCAGCTAGAAGAAGAGGAGGGATGCCTCGATGGACCAGGCATTGCCGATTATGCGGTAATTATAAACACATTTGTGTAAACACATTACAAAACTTTAAACGCGTTTTTCTCGAAAACACGTTTTTAAAAATGGCTGACATTCTCCTGATCGCTGTAATTAACATATCGACCTGAAATTTGGAGAGCATACTCAGAAAATATGTCTTCACGGAATGACGGATCGTTTTTTCGATAGATACATTTTTGCATTTATTATTTATCTTTTTATGCGAAAAAAACGCGAAAATTCGATTTTTTTAAAATTGCCGCCATTTTCCGAAATTTGTACTAAACGAAAAACCCATCCGTCATTCCATGACCAAAGGGTCACAGATTGATAATATGCTTTGAATTTGTGTTTCAGATCAACAAAGAGGGGGCAGTGATGTCAGCCGTTTACCTCCCGCGATTTGAGGACCTGTTTTCGCGGAGCTGCAACGGCCGCGATTTTGGTTTTTTTTTTTTCAAAAAAAAATGTTTTCAACGTTCTGTATATCATGAATAAAAGCAAGAAAAAAACCGCACTCAAAAAGCTTTACTCGTTTCCTTAAAAAAAAATGTAAACACCTGAAATATGGCACTCCAAGGACAAAGTCTCCCTTAAATAAATGGCGCGTGTTCAAAGTGAGTCTTGATTCCTGCGAAAAAATGGGCATTTTTTGTTCATCAAATCAAAAGCATGAGATTCTATATTTTTACATCTAAAAAAAGTCCTTAAAAAATCAGAAAGATCGATGCAGTAGTCATTGAGATATTTTGCGCATCGACTTTGAAAACGTCCTTTCGAGAAACAAGCATCCAAAATTTTGTCCGACACTCCGAGCGTTCCGATGGTCGTTGGGGTAGTATGTGCACGAACCTCCTCATTAGAAAAAAATGGATTTTTTGACATGCTGTAGTACAGACATACAGAATGATGTCCGCGAAAACTCCGCATTCCTTACCGACTCAATACAATAGTAATTTCACTAAATTCACTAAATCAATGCATTTAACCCGCACCATATAGGGAATTCGTGCGGATCGAATAATTTTTTGAAGCCATTAGTTTCAAAATGGCGGCTGTGCAGCGTTTATCTCGAAACTGCATTTTTTAAGTTAGCCGGAAACATAACTCAGACAATTTTCAACCAATTCACTAGAAATGTTGGATCTAGAAAAATACATTGTCTATGGAATTACGTAGAATGTATTTTTTATATTGCATAGTTCATTTGTTATTAACAATTATATGACGATTTTTTAGGCAAATTTTTCACTTTCCAAAACAATCGTCAGATAATTGTAAATAACAAATGAACTATGCAATATAAAAAAAATCCTACGTTCTTCCATAGACAATGTATTTTTCAAGATATATTCAACATTTCAAGTGAATCGGTTGAAAATTGTTTGAGTTATGATTCCGGCCAACTTAAAAAATGCAATTTTGAGATAAACGTTGCACAGCCGCCATTTTGAAATTAATCGCTTCAAAAAAATTATTGTATACAGTTACTGATACGTATGATAAACCCCCTTTTTTGTAATCGCGATTTATTTGTAGTTTTTCTGAAAAAAAAAATCCCTAAAAGCCCATTTTTTCGGCCTCTAGAGTGGCCTGAGGCCGGATATTCCCAAAATTATGAAATGGCGGCCGGTGAGACAACTCAAGTTAAATCTGATTGTGATTTTAATACTTCACTGTTCATAATATAACACACATAGCTATCATATACACTACCTACATAATTTCTTTCCGTATAATGATTAATATAAAACCTAAATGTATTGTATTTTGCTTTTTTCAGATTCGAAAATTTACAGATTTTCTGTTGACTAGTCAATCCGCTAGTACTACCTCAACATAACAGCGTATAAATCCGTCAACATTGACCCGATCATCTGAAATTTTTAAAGAACCTTTATAATGTGATGTACGATCAAAATATATCGGTTTTGAAAAGAGTCATTTTCCGACGTTTACGACTCGGCATAACTCATTAAAGTAACTCATCCCGGAGGCTATAAAACCAACTCTGTTGCCTACTCATACGACCTAGAGACGAGCTTAAGGATTCTGACGAAATGGGAGGTTCTATTTTTTTCAAATCGGAAATCCATTCACTGTTCAATGAAAAAAATACAATTTTTTTTAAGTTTACCCCCCGAAGAGGGTAAGTTCCGAGGAATAAAAAACGTTTCATTTATGGGGCGGGAGGGTGGGGTGCACATTACCTTCAGCGCGAATGAAAAAAGGCAAATGGGTGGTGCACATTACCTTCAACGCGAATGAAAAAGGCAAATGAGTAGGTTCTGTTGGACGGAACCCCTTAAAAAAATTTACACGATCTCATACAGACAGCTAGAAATTAAATGTCCAAGACGTTATTAAAATTTTTTTTAAATTCGAAACAAAAAAAGACAATGTTTGTTGGAAGCCTAAGATCCATCATCATCGCATCTATATTTGGGATTGATGTATTCCATAGAAAAAAAAGTGCGAATAAGAGACCCCTTCAATAATTCCGCATTGCTATATTGGTTCGGGGTTGGAAGATCGTTTTCTGCGATTTTTTACGGATCTGCGGAAGAAATAAAATAGTGAAAAAGAATCGCAAAAAAGCAGCATTCACCCGGTGGAAGAAAGCTGTAATATAATAGCCGAGCTCTTCCGGTGGTTTTTATTTCTTTCCGATATTTATTCGCGAGAAAGACCAGCGCTGCTTCGAATTACCTATGGTTTATTTTAGGTACAGATGCGCAAAATACTTCTTATATACCTACATATAGAGATATCCCAACTCCCAATGGATTTCCGATGAATAACGGCAAAAGTGGGCAAATAAATTACTATTTGCCATCAACAGAGAAATTCGGCGAGAAGAAAAAATCGAAAACGCTGCGTGATACCTTACGTGAATGTGTTTTTTCTTAAGGGGTTACGTGGGTTTGAAAATAAAAAAAAACCATTTTTTATTTATTTTATTATCTAATAGTACAATATGTCTGGAATATGCTCCTAAAGTTTTAAGTCAATCGGAGTACAAGTCTAGGAGAGAGAGCTTTTGGGAATTCCCTCCATTGGGAAAAACCGGCCGGGAGCGACGCAAGTATATCGCATGTTTCTTAAAACACTATTTTTGAAGTCGGTGGACACGATTTCTCAAAAACTGATTCCAATTTTTCGAAATTCTTTGTTCAATCACAAGCTTTACTTATCTACTAACAGAAAAAAATTTGTTTTCAAATTTCAAATAAAGGTATCATAAATTATCCTGACCACCACAAAGACACTTTTTTTTAGCCGTCCCCGGAAACCAGGTCCCACCGGCTAAATTTTCCAAGTTTTTGGATGATTTTTTAAAATATTGTTTAAATGTTGCTGTTTTATGTGCTTAAGGTAGTTCCTCTGCGAAAATCTCAACCAAAAGTTTACATACCATGTTCATGTTTAAAAGATTGATAATTGGTTTAATTAGTAATGAATAAAATTAAAAACTACGCAATATTGACTCGGTACTAGTAGATAATACGATGGATATCATTTATTGCCGTGAAATATATTTTGTATTGTGTTTTTGATCGACCATTGCCAGTAAACTTTTTGCCGGGACTGTCCAGGCTTTGCCCCAATTGTTTTTTTTCCAGGCTTTGCCAGGCTTTGCACCAAAATTGTGAAGGCTTCTCATGGTTATATCTTGGAATCTAGATGGTGAATCATTCTCATTTTTTTTCACATTATTCGTGATATCTTACTGTAGCTTATCCTCGTTTTTGATCAATTTCTTAATTTTAGTTTTGACGGTAGAATTAATGATGCTCTGTTTGCCCATCATAACGCATTTGTTACGTGTAAACCAAGCCAACTTTAAGTATAAATATCTCAGCTTTGGGGTGGTCAAACTTATTCAAATTGCACAGATGTTTGGATAATGTATTAAATAACGTATATGTCAAATTTCAACCGTTTCTTAATTCAACTCTTCTGTGGAGGTACTACCTTAACATATTGAATAAAATAATTTATACATTATTTATATTTAAAAAAAAATAGAGAAAAAATGCTTTTTTGGCTTCGAAACCCACGTAAACCCTCAATCGATTTTTTTTACTCAACCGCTCACCTGCGAGCGTCGGGGCCCCCAGGAAACATTGGAATACTTGTTATCATATGTATGTAAATTTGACGGTCTACGCGATAGTGCAACTTTTATAATGCAGCCACGGGCCTCGTCTCTTATCTAACGGTAAACACGGCTGCAAGACATTCGTAAAATATTGTTCTTGTGATTTAAATTAGAAACCGAAATAATAATTTCAAACAGACACGCAGAAAAATATTTTTTGTACATGAATTTGGCGATAGTCGGTTGTGCAGTAAAAGGCACAGTGTTATTAATAATAAATCTGAGAAAGATTGATATAGGACACAATATCTCATTTGTATCTGTAAAATAACTAGTTGATGACATTGTTTTAGGTTACTTAGTACATATTTTCTAGTATTCGGCATAATATGACTATACGTTTTTTGTATATATATACTAGGGTGATTCGTTTCAGGATAACTTTTTTTTTCTGACCCATCGTGCCCGAAAATCTTTAGTCGGTACCCGAAAACGAAGTTTCGTGAAAGGGGGGTGTTGTGAAAAAATATTTAGAGGTCGCGAATCAAAATTGAAGGTTTCCCATCTGATTAACATTGAAAAAAATGTTTTTCTCATTATTAGTGTTACCATTTCGCGAATTTTGATATCGCGATATTTTCCAAGTGGGTTCTCATAGGAAATATGATACTTTACAATAAAGTTCATTGAGCCAAGTCCGTAAATTCAACCGTTTCAGCGGTATCATTATTTCAAGGGAATATTGTATGAAAATATCTATTCAAACGGCTGTAACCCCTAAGCTATTAGATATATCGAAAAAAATTCAAATGAGAACTATGTAGAGAAAGTAATTTGCTACAAAAAAGTCTTATAAGCCAAGCCCGTAAATTCAACTCTTTCTCAGCTATAGGTGGATGAAGTTAAATAAATAGATTTTTTTTGTTTAAAAAATATCTATACATTTTACTTTATCCACCTATAGCTGAGAAAGAGCTGAATTGGTAAATGACGGGTACTTATTTTCGGAATTTCCTTGCCGATTAGCCAAATTGTGATGTCTTCGTTTTTCCGAGCTATTGTTTAAAGTTGTCTTTAATTGAGTCACATTGGAAAAAACAACACCACTTACAAATGCGCTGCGCCAATACAAAATGGCGCGGCAGATGCGCAGTGACATGCGCAGTGGTATGCGCAGTGGTATGCGCAGTGGCATGCGCGATGTTTTGCATAGTGGCTGGGAAGAAATATAAATGAGTTTGAAGATAATATAAGTGTAGCATTTTGAAAATGTAAATATACGATTTATGAATAAAAACTTATAATTTAATTTTTCGTAAAAAGTGAGAAATGTTAATGCGTATAAATAAATCTACATGAATAACGAGAGTAGTATAGACGCCATTATTGATCTACCTGGATTTGAATTGTGAATATTGCAATCTTTTCAAATTGTTAGAGTTTATTTTTGTTACGAAATAGCTGCTGGATGTGATTTTTATCCGTAATCCGAGGCCATGACTATGCTTAAATGCAATACGTTCGTTAAAAAAATTCAAATACAAAAAAGTCGAGATAGCCACTTCTAAAAATTGAGTGACCGCGCCCATTTTTTTAGAGAAATTTTCTTTTATTAGTGCCCAACAATAGCACGAGAATCCAGAAGGAAAAAGAAAAAAAAATCTTTTTTGAATCAGTCTAATATACATACATACATTTAAATATATACCTCTGTAAATGCGTTTTGCAAATGGATTTAAGTGTTAGGAACCCTCGACTGGCATGTGCACTCCGAAGCAATTACTACATTCGCCAACGAGAATTTTTATACACACTCTCTCTCTCTCTCTCTCTCTCTATGCCATCCAACGTAACTCCGATTTAACAAAAAAGAAATCATATATATATGTAGCTCGTTTATTTCTCGGTCCGGCTTTACGAATAGGTTTTTTTCTTGCACTGATTCTCTATTTTATCGCACATTTACATACCTCCGAAACCCACGAAACCCTTCAATTTCGTACAGTTCCATTTCCGACTCACCAACCGAGGAAAGGGTTCGTTATATTCGCGTTGCCAGAGTCACGTCTCGTTTTAACGAGCGTGTAAAGTGGATTTATTTTATATTTAGCATTTAAGCGGATTAAGTAGACGCTGAGATTTTTCATAATTTGCGTCATTAATATTATGGTACAAAAAATAATAATTGAAGAAACACTGGGCTGCGAATTTTCAAGGAGCATTGAAATGTGCACTGAGAGAAGTGTGTGGTGTTTTCAACCCTATTTCGGCTATATCTTATATGTTCCTGAGGGGACAATTTTATAGCTATGGCTACTGCCGCAAGTGTAGTACTTATTGATATTTTAGCGTATAACAAGCGTATGTTGATTGTTCAATGCTATATATAACATAGTAGGTTTTCATAAAACGGATATTCCCTAGACGCTATAAAAAATGTACTCGCACAAAATCACAATAGTGAACAGAACTAATACGTTACCATTGAAAATACATACCATTTTCAAGGTGATTTTTTTGGGAATTAAATTTAGAGAAACGGTTGAATTTGCAGTGTTAGTATTTCACAGTTATGTTTATACACGTTTGAGGGGTCGTCGTAGTATGAAATTTCCAAAAAATCGATTTTTTGCATTATCCGATAGTATAGACGGTTACAAACATGCTGCTCGATTTTTGGGGCGAAATTCGAATTATTCCGGTTGCTACAGCCTTTCTCAGAAAAAGGGATTCAACCAGCTACATGAGACCTGGCGCAAACGGACACGTTTTTCTCGAAATGTCGTTTTTCTAAACCATATACACTCTCAAAGGAAGAGTTTTCAAGCTATCCGTCTCAAATTTTGACACAACATTCTTCACGCCATTCTTCATTTTGCTATGAAAACTTTTTATTTTATTTTGAATCTTCATTTTTTGAACGAAAAACTGTCCGAAAAATAGGCTAAATTCTCAATACTTTTTTTTTCAAAACGCCGCCATTTTGTCAATTTTTATTTTTTTAGAACCCTCATAGCAAAATAACGGCTTTCATACTAATTAATAGCCTTTTTACAAATTTTGTTTCAGATACTTTTTACGGCCATAACCGTGTACACCGTGAGGACTCCTTTTTTCGAAGACATTTTCAACCGTTGAAAACAGTGAAAAAATAAATAAATATAAACGTTTAAAAATGTATTTTCTGTTCTTCACGAGTGCTTTGATTTGACATAAAAAATCAGACTAATTAGCGTACTGTAACCATCGAAAAAAAAATCGCCAAATTCAGCTGCTTTTCGATCCGTTACACTGTGATGATCTCAACATCTTTAGTCAGTAACATCTTTAAGGCAGTAGTCTGCTTTAGAATCCGAAAAAAAAGCGTTTTTTCAGCAATTTTTTTGGAAGGGAAGGAAATGATTGCGGTAAACGAAATTTTGAGACGATAGTGTATTATATTCAAGCTTTAAAAAACAATTTTTATTATTAAAAAATATTGAAATTTTTCAAAGTTGTAACGATTTTTCTGGGGCGCCTGGAGTCTGCACTTGTAAATCGGTGCCGGTGATGGAGGTCGTGCGATGCATCTGAAACAGTCGAACCAAATTTTTTTTAGTTTTTATAAGTTCCTTTTCTATATGAACTAAAAAAATACCGAAGAAATGATGAAATCCAAAATTTTTTCGAAGTTTGAAAAAAAGATTCACTTTCTTGAAAAAAAAATTCACTTTAAGCTGCAAAACAAGTAATTTATATAGTACTTTTGTCCAACTTTTTTAGTTCAAATAGAAGATAATTTAATACTGAAGCTAGATCACTTTGATTTTTTTCGATCGGACATATATTGTTTTTGCTATCGCCGGCACCGTTTTCTAAAACTTGTGAAAATGAAAACTCGAGAAAACGGGCTTTAAAGTTTTCGGTCCAAAAAAATATAAGTTTTTGGATACTTACACTAATTAGATGTTAATCAGCTATCCCCGGGCCATACAATAATCCTTCCTCTTCTTCAAATCGATTTTTTAAAGCCTGTAAAGCAGACTACTGCCTTAAATTTTCAAAACATTTCTTTCAAAATTGCACATGATATTTAATATTGCGGAGGTGATGTCGCGACATTTTTTTTTTCGTCGGGCGTTGCGGTGCCGTCGTTCTTATCATGTGAAAAAAAAATTGTTATTCTATTCTTTACAAACGTGGTTATTGTTCAGCCCTCTATCTTTTCGATTGCTTTATAATTACTATTCCTCCGGGCTGCGAGAAGTGAAAATTTTGTAATCAAAATCAGAGTACTCTTTTTTAAACCCCACGATTTCGTAAAATGTTCAAAAGAAATTGATTAGCGGGCCGAACAATAACCACATTAATAAAGAATAGAATTTCAGAAAGCGTTGGTTTAAAATGACCCGGACAGCCGCAATCACAACGCCCGACAATAAAGAATTTTCGCACCATGACCTGCGCAACGCCAAATATCATGTACAATTTAGAACGAAATGCTTTGAAAAAATTTAACATATTACTTCAAACATGTATAAATATATCTGTAAGATACTAACACGATAGATTGAAAAGTTTCTCTAAATTTAATTCGCAAAAAAAATCACTTTGAACACGGGTCTTCACACTAGAATACGATCTTAGCATATTCGCGATTAATACACAGTTATTGCCACGCGCACATAATGGTTGTTGAACCAACTCATTTCAAACAGAATAACACGCTTGGAGCAGGTTGGTACACGTGACGCGGACACACATGATTACAGGCCACGAGGCAATGCGTTTCCATGCCCATTGTTTCCGATATCATGACATACATCTATATGTACATAACCGACTGAGCGCGCGATCATTGTGCGGCTTCAGTGATCGGCTATGTTAAGGGGTTAACCCCACTTGCGATTTTGAACAAATCGATTTTTTTTATTGCATTTTTTTGAAGTATAAGTATCTGAGCATATGTCCTGAAAATTTCAAGTCGATCCGAACAAAATTGACTGAGATATGAGCGTTGAAAGAGAAGAATCCGCGTTGAAGGAGAAACTTTAAACGCGTTTTTCTCAAAATGGCATTTCTGAAGTCGGTGACCAAGATTACTCGAACACTAATGAACCGATCTTCTTGAAATTTTGCAGGCTTATTTAATTCATAAAAATGTAGTCTTTAATCGTTCGATTTTTTTTTCGATAAAAATGGCCGTTTTATAGCCAAAAAACGACCGTTTTTTTCGTTAAAATCGAACCATTAACTTTGACTGTCCGCCATTTTGTGAAAAATGAATATTTTTTAAAATCCTTCGATTAAAGACTAGCTTATACTTATATTTGACTAGATCCATCCGCATTTTTTTCTTCAGATGATCCACTTCGCCGCAATGTTGGTCACCGCAAACCGTGTATATAAAAACATTATTTCATTGACGGCCATTTGCCACTAAACAATGTAATATTTTTCAATAAAAAAATTACTGAAAGTTCTTCAAGATGTGTTCTTTAAGATGGTATATTGATCGATTAAAAAAGTTTTGTAGTTTTGTTTTAAAAAATTCATGAAAAAGGCCTTTTTTGCGCTACAAGTGGGGGTAACGCCTTAAGCAGCGTTGGCCGGGGTCAATACTTGGATCGGTGACCGCTTAGTCATGCACTCTAGAGGATCGCCCAGGGGCTGGAAAATGTGAAGTGAGAAGTGTAGGGCTTATGAGCCTACCTAGAGGCCCAAAAAATGGCCAAATTCCGAATTTCTTTTCTGGGAAACGGTTGGAAAAAGAGAAACGCATTTTTTTTAACACCATATTGAGAGCCTTAAAAGAATCACCAAAAAATACAGAAGAACAACAAAAACATGGCCGCCGGCAGATGATACTGTTTTCAAAGTCGGTGGACATGATGTCTCGAGAACCACTTGATGGATTATTTCCAAATTTACACTGAGAGAAATGCATGGTATTCTCAACCATATTTTAACGATATTTTATATTTCCCTGAGGGGATAATAATATTTTATAGCCATAGCTACTGCCAAAAGTGTAGTACTGCTTATGCACATATGGTAACCACAACCACCAATATTACAAACATACGTTTATTCGACAATGCTATATAATGTAGTAGGTTTTCGTAAAATGCATATTCCCTGATACTATCAAAAATGTACTTCCCCAATATGCTAATAGTGAATTGAAATATATTGTAACGGGTCGGAATTTGTTACAATTAAATTTATTGGTTCGGGACTCGATCAGTGAGGAAATTAATTGAGACTCTTTTATTTTGTGGTATTTTATAATAAAATGTTATTTATTCAATTTTGTGACTCGACATAATCTGAAAAGCTCGCTGTGTACAGGTGTGATGTGTTTTTTGTGTCGCTGTGTGTGTTTCGTGTGCCAAGTATACGCCGCTACTCCGTCGGTAAGATACTCGGCTCGCGGGTCTACTCGGACGGTAAGGATGTCTGAACGCGGTCGCCCTATCATCCGTCTATACTTTCTTCCCTCTCTCCTTTTTAAGATTCTTAAGGGTCCCCTCTTTCAGCTTTTCCCCTCCTAGAAGGTGGTACTTTGCCGAGCGGTACTGCTTAAGGCGTTACCCCCACTTGTAGCGCAAAAAAACGGCCTTTTTCATGAATTTTTTTAAAGAAAACTACAAAACTTTTTTGATCGATCAATATACCATCTTAAAGAACACATCTTGAAGAACTTTCAGTAATTTTTTTATTGAAAAATATTACATTGTTTAGTGGCAAATGGCCGTCAATGAAATAATGTTTTTATATACACGGTTTGCGGTGACCAACATTGCGGCGAAGTGGATCATCTGAAAAAAAATGCGGATGGATTTAGTCAAATATAAGTATAAACTAGTCTTTAATCGAAGGATTTTAAAAAATATTCATTCTTCACAAAATGGCGGACCATCAAAGTTAATGGTTCGATTTTAACGAAAAAACGGCCGTTTTTTGGCTATAAAACGGCCATTTTTTTCGAGAAAAAAGTTGAACGACTAAAGACTACATTTTTATGCAGTAAATAAGCCTGCAAAATTTTAAGAAGATCGGTTCATTAGTGTTCGAGTAATCTTGGTCACCGACTTCAGAAATGCCATTTTAAGAAAAACGCGTTTAAAGTTTCTCTTTCAACGCTCTTTCAACGCGAATTCTTCTCTTTCAACGCTCATATCTCAGTCAATTTTGTTCGGATCGACTTGAAATGTTCAGGACATATTCTCAGATACTTATACTTCAAAAAAATGCAATAAAAAAATCGTTTTTTTTTTTCAAAATCGCAAGTGGGGGTAACCCCTTAATCCACATAAAAAGTCTAATTCTATGCTAGTGACTTCTTCCATTTCTTGTTTTTCAAGGCTCCCCTTATTCGGCTTTTCCCCTCCTAGAAGGTGGTACTCTGCCGAGCGGTACTGTTTAATCCACAAAAAGAAGTGACGTTCCTCCAACTTTCCTCCTCTTTTATACCCCCATTTTATTGTTTATTGTTCCCCTTCCCTTGCCAATTACCCATCATCCCCTTTATTGTTAACTTTTTTTATATTTAAATAAATTCATGCTTCCTTTGTTTTTTTTTTGTTACTTTCTCTGTTTTCTTTCCAACGACTTTTCCCCTTCCCTTAATTTTTACCTGTCGCTCTACTGTTTTTGTTTATTTTCTGTTTTCCTTCTTCTCTCTAACTTTTTATACCTTCGACTGTTTTTATTCTTTTCTGTTTTTTCTTCTCTCACTCGTCTTTCCTTCCGCTCATTGTTTTGTCACCTTCAGTTTTTGTGTTTTTTTTGTGTCCTTAAAGGTCGTACCTGTCCACTTGAGTTGTTATGATTTATTCCCCCTCCCCTTCTCTCATAATGGGTCGGTTTGTTTGAATTTGTGGTGGGGGTATGGCGCCTGAGACGGACCTGTACGTCTCAATATAGACATTGATTAAAAATGTTGTCTGGGATTTGCGACGATGTTTATAGTGATTTTTACCATGTCATAAGATACTCTATGCTAAATGTGTATTTGGTGGGTTATTCAGGTGTTGGTACAAGGCATGAATGCCCGTTGACTAAATGCGTAGAATATTTCATAAATCCAAAATGAAATAAAATACGCAACTGAGAGTTCTACCTCGATGATTTTTTATAATAATTCGCCATTCCTTGACCTCTTGTAATGATTTATTTGGAAGAGAATATTTCGCCGAATCGAAATCGAACCGAGAACCTAACTGCTTACCGTCTGCCTATCGTACGCACGCTGCAACTACCCTACCGAGTAGTTTTGGTATCTTTAGCACAGATATGACATAAGAGACGAAAGTAATTTTGGCTGATCTTCCGAATAGCTGTTATATGCGATTTAGGTGAAATTTAGCACTTGTCTTTTTTTCTATATAAGTGATTGTTTAAATGAATTTTTTGCGCTTCGCAATAGTTTTGTACCATATAATAGTGATTCATACCATATTATAAGACGCGTACTGCTAAATGCATAATAATGTGTGTCCTAGAAGAACAGAAGATGAACTACAAGAAGAAGTGCTGCACCGATATCCTATTTTTGCAATGCAACAAACATACTACGTTACAGTTTGTGAGACATGTGCAGTTCTTAAAACTAGTAAGCTGCGGTTGCTCGAACTGCAAATGATTTACGTGTTCGCTGAAAGTAAACTTCACTATATTTCTTTTCGAATAGTCAGTTTTTAAAACGTCTTCTAACAAATTATACTCGAAAAACGTTAATGTTAACCATATGAATTGTACAAACTTGAAAAGAATAGTAGAGGTTTGAGTGGAAAAAACTTAACGTACAGTATGCATTAATATTTGTACGCTGATTTTGTAATGCCACTGAATACCACTTATAGCCATGTTGACCATATTATGATTGCGGTGTCAATAAGCTATGACGAATTTTACTAGCTCCTCTTTTACGATGGGCGTTTGTTGTAAATACCATCGACTTTTCTCTCAGTGTACAGGAGATATGACGAGAAACATTTGAAGGTCGTTAACGATCTCACTATTTAAAAATCGATCTTCATTTTTTAATAGTTACGTAAAAATCACAACTTTTTCATAAATTTTGTATGCTCGAGTTCAATTTTCCACTTTGTTGGAAAAAACTCGGTCAAGTGGTAGTCCGGCCTCACTTTATTGGGGTTCCGTACATATGACCAATAAACTTTTTTTAACTAGATATTTAATTAGGTAATGTTTTTTTTCTGTTTTAGTTCTTAGGTAGTACTAAACTGAAATCATATAGGGTGATGATAGCTAAAGAAAGCATTGTATACTCCTGCCGTAAGCTTATAATAAAATTTTCTAAAATTATTGTCATTTAAATATTTACAATACCAAATGACTCATTTTTGGAGTCGGTACCAGTCAATTGCTAATATTGTCACATTTTTCGCAGAAAAAGAAGAGGCGAGGAAAAATAAATTAAATATACAATCTGCAGTCTTTTTCAATTTGCAATCTCGTTTTTTCCGTGATGTCAATCTCTCGTTCTTGGTTGGCACCGACTCTAAAAATAAGTAATTTCGTATACAAAATATTAAAATAACAATGATTTTATATGTTTTCGTAATTAATTTATTGTATTGCGTGTACAATAAATTATTACATATTTCATATACTAAATTATGAGTCGGCGTTTTCAGTATTTGTTGTTTAAATACAGTGTATGGTACATAATATACAGAAATACCGAATTCCTAACTAGCGTAGATTTTGAGATAGGCCCCGTAACAAGAATGATCTAAATCTGACAACTTGACAGCCTCCCCATGTCTTTATTTTTTAACATAAAAATGAAAAAAATTGCTTTGTACTCCACTCAATAAGCTTTAAAAAATGACGCCCTACATGCCAGGGTGAGAAAAAAATTCTGCTCCTTTTTCATGTATGTGACCTCCATGAAAAATAATTTAGTTGAATTTCTAATTCAATATTCGGTTTTGGGTTAACATTCTACCCAAAATATCCAAATTTCAGGTCTAACAATGCTGCTAACAATCCTCCAATGGATTTTATTCGAAAACCCTTTGTGTTTTATGAAAATAAGGAGAAACGCAAACAGAAAAAAAAACGCTTGGATCAATGAAATTGATTATTCGCAGGTGACTGGTGAGACGTTATAATAAAACACTGGAATATTTTATTATTCCAAGTATTTATTAGATTAATGGAATAAATAATCCTCAATGTAACCTAATAATCCAGTTTTCCAATAAGTTCCAATACGTTGGGGTCCGCTAACGACGGATGTCGTCAGCCCAAGTCATTTTTCTTGTGTCGTTACATCTCAATCTCCGTTTATTGAATGCAGCTGTGTTCGGAAATGGTCGACATTATAAAGTATTATAATTTATAATATTGTAAAGAAAGAAGGCCTTCGTAGTATTGTACAGTGGGCTGGAAATAAATGCTAGCACGAAAAGATAGGATAATGTTTGGTGTTCATTTCCGTCCTACTCGTTCATCAATCGGAGCATTTTATGTTTCGCTCGGAGAGGCAAAGTACGGATAAGCCCATATTTCTTCCGGAAGCACGAAATATTTCGATTTAGTCTATGTATAAACGTTCGATCATATGGAAGAAATATTCTCGGGTTTTCAAGTAAAACTCCGGGCTTACGAAAAACGAGGGCAATACGTTTTCACAGAGCCCCGTTCGATTTTACGTTTCCATCCTATCGTTTTTCATATACTTCCCTTTCCCGCATGTACTATGTGCGCAGCATTTGAAAATTCACCAACCGGAAAATCTGATTTTCTACGAAACAACCGAACCGACTACGTATGTAATTTACCAGGGAATAAATGGTTTAACGTTTCCAACATATTTGTCCATAACCCATTTGAGAATGCAATATGTCCGAATCCATCGTTGCGTTGGCTCGAGAGCTCAGCTTTGCCTATAAAAATAAGAGGATGCAATAGAGCACGAAAAAAAAATCCGCCAATAACACTCATTTCATCAACTGGGAAAAGAACAGCTAAAATCCCATGGCAGGAATTTTTGAATCGTGAAAAGAATCGTAAAAAGTAAGTACGAAAATTGATATGAGCGGAAAAAGAATCACGTCGAACCCCACTGCACGGATCGTCAAGACGAAATGATATTAGAACTTTTGAGTACGGAGCAAAAAATAAAAGGAACGTAGCTGGAAAATTAAGGTAACAGAAACGTCGTAAAATGTTTATGTCTTTTCGATGAGTGCTAAAATAAAAGACGAGGTATAGGTGAAACTTGAAAACTTCGATGCTTTCTGTACTCCTATTGACACTTTTTCTGACTCGCACATCACTGTGGGTATATACAGGGTGTCCCAGAACTGAATGCGTTCCCTAAAATCGGGGGTTGGGGGTGAAATTCTGAGTCGAATGATATAAGCATGTGTGGGTCTCAGATCAACCCCTGATGTATTATTAATTTTTAAAGGCGGGCCAATCAGGTGCGCTCGATGAGCCGACGTACGCCGGTGAGCAGGACGCGCGTGCTGTAGTTGCGGTGCTCCCGCCAGGCGCTACATAGTCCAGTAAAAAAAGACGAAAACCCAACACTTTTTAGCGTAGAATATGAATCTTTGACTGAAGGTAGATGGTTACATACTGAAAGTAACCCCAATAAAATGTTGCCCATCAACCCGCCCCAACCCTAAGATAACTGATAGCCCGAATCAAAAAATGTTTCGAAAAAAGTTGTTCGCAATAATCAAAAAAGCATAAAGTTATCCGACGTCCAATCCCCTATCTTTAAAAATAGCGGCACAAAAACACGGGAGCACCACTGACCGCAGTGACGGAGTGACGCAGCGATATGTCACTCCGCTCGCACACGCATCACCCCCAAATTTGGAAATCGTTTTTGTGCCGCTATTTTCAAACATAGGGGGTTGGACATCATATAACTTTATACGAATTTTATTATTCCAAACAACTTTTGTTTAAAACATTTTTTGATCGGGCTATTAGTTATCGAGATGCGGCGATTTTTAAGTTTTCACCCCCTATTTCTTAGGGTTAGGGCGAATTGAAGGGCGAAATTTTATTGGGGTTACTTTTAGTATGCAACCATCTACCTTCAGTCAAAAATTCATATTCTACGGTAAAAAGTGCTCGGCTTTTGTCTCTTTTACTGGACTAACACGCGTGCCCGCTCACCGGCGTACGCCGGCTCATCGGGCGCACCTGATTGGCACGCCTTTAAAAATTAATAATAATTCAGAGGTTTATCTGAGACCCACATATGCTTATATCTATCGACTCAGAATTTCACCCCCAACCTCCCATTTCAGGAAACGCCTTCACTTCTGGGACACCATGTATATGTATATATATACATATAAATATATCTCGGTTTTATTACTCCATGGACCCGGAGTCTTGTCTTAACGAGCTCCAAGCTACGGCTGACACTGATCCTCCCTCTAGTATTTGCACTATTTTACTATAGATGCGCGCTATATATCCGCCGTATATACAGGATGACCCATTTGAAAAGCACACCCCAAATAGTTGTGAAATTGAGATAGAAATAAAGTTTTCTACAAAAATCTACAAAAAGCATGACTTCATTTTACGCGACTTGTTTGAGATGTGCATTTTAAATTGGATACCCTGTATATGTGCGGTTGTCTTTGACCTCTGGGAGACCATATGTATCCTTCTATGCCAGAAAGTAATAATTTTTTTTTAAAGCAGCAACATCGATTTTGCATTTGCCCGACAGAGGAGTATTATTCGCGGTGTGTATTTTGAATGGAAATACCAGAAATCAAAGAGAAACGAATTCAGAATATCTTTTTTAATTATGCCGTAGGTTTTAATATTTTGTAACTGCATTGCAATATAGTATTGCTCGTATATTTTCTTACCGATAAAAATCGTGACGGATCTTCTCATTCTAAATTGAGCACAAATTGGAGAGTTATAATTTTCATATCACCAAATTTGCTTGCCTGGAAGGAAAACATATTATCGAAAATACTTGTTTCCTACAAAAAATTACATAGCAAATAGAATTGAGTTATTTTGCAATTCTTCTCAACTTTAACATTCTTTTCTGTGATTTTCAACGACCATCGCATCAAATGACCTTTCATTTCCCTTTTCGCTTTGACTCTGCGCGGGTCTGACCAAAGTCTGGCTTTTCTACTGAGAATTCACGTTTCCTTGCACATGAAGATACAATACTTTCCCGTAGTCTCTTTTCGCCTCCCGACCGTTGACTTCTCAAGCTTCTTTTTTCTCCTCAATGTAAACCTTTATGATTTGGAAACAGGCATTGAAAGTCGAGTTTTCCTTAGAGTTCTCCTGCCCAAAGAGGGAAGCAATGCAATCCTCTCCTTCCTTTGCAAAATGGAAACGTGAACGGAAACGAAGCCACAGGTACGCGTTTGAATTCTTGCATATATCTGTAGATATTCGAGTACATAGAATGTGAACGTTCCGTTTATACGACGCATTCCGTGTAAAATGGAACAATATTTGTTCGCAAGCAAGGCAAGGATGATCTGCCTTGTCAAAAATTAGCTTCCATTTGTTATGTAAATTTAAGAGCCACTCACGAATACAAGTCCTCGCTTGTGAATTAAAGCTAAATAAAATCTTTATACCGCACGTCAACAGATGTCAAGTGGCGAACAACAAATTTTCTGACTTAAGGGGGGAACTCCATAAAGAACGCCAAATTTTAGACGATTTTCATGATTTTTTTTCAGGGCAAGGAATGTGTATATGTTTTCAGGGTTATAGGTACTTTTTATTACACAATTCTAGTTTTTAAAAAGATTTTTGTTACTTGAAAAAGGTTAAAAATGGGGGAGATATAACCAGTCGCCGTGAAGCTGTCCGGAAGGGAGGCCGAATGCGGTGTACACTCCAGCACCTCGTAAGATTATCTGAAACAGTCCGTGCAAAAAATTGATTAGTATTTATATACATGTGGTCACTTGATAAACCATTAATATTGAAAAAATAATGATAATTGGCTAAAGGGGAGGCCTTGGAACAAAAAAGTTTATTTTTTCGGAAAAAATGCAAACTTTGACCCAGCCAAAAATATGTTTATTTTGATCATTTTTAGTCGATCTTAGGTTCATCAATTGAACATAAGTATCATAAAAACGTGTGCCAAATATGTTTTTTATCGGTCAAATAGTTTTTGCGTAATCGTGAACACTGATTTTCCACTCATTGAAAAAAGTTTCGAGATAATCGCGTTTAAAGTTTTGGCAAGGGAAAAACGTTTGGTTTTGTGACTTGCCGACTAGTCAGCTATTTCAGCGCCATATAATAGTCCTTGAGCTTCCTCGTAATACTATATTTCTATGGCTATATAATCGTTCCTAACAGCTATTATTCAATAGGCGACTCACCTCTCCACATAGTGCCTATACGTGAGCGCAGGGCTTCAAACGGAGCAGAGGTAAGTCACGCTCAATGGCTCTCGGGACGTCATTTTTTGAGAATTGACAAAAATCACTAAATGCATCGTATTCTACAGGTTTTGAACTATAAATTTAGGAAAAAAAAATTCTTTTTTTAAGCCTTCATATGGAATGCCCCCCTTACGACTGAGATCACTTTGGTGTCCCCGTTCAATTTGGTTCGAACTTCATGTACATGGTAGAGCATTAAGAACTATTAAATACGTATACTTTTATCGCCGTAAGACAATCTTCAGGGGTGTAACCACCCCCCGGAGTAAAATATGTCAAAGCTTCTGTTTCGGTGAAACAGAATTGACAATTCGCGCACATCGATGGTCCGACTTTGAAATTCAGCCAAAAATCGAAAAATAATCGTAGCTCGACGAATCAAGCAGCATTTTTTAGAGCAGACGATTGCAAAAATAATGCACGCAAAGTGAAACTTCGAATCAGATCCGGAAGGAAAGTAGCAGCTGTTGGCTGGAGACAATTATTTTTGGCCGAGATCCAAACGAAATTGAAATTTTCCGTATCCTTTATATTCTTAAGGGGTTAACCCCACTTGCGATTTTGAAAAAATCGATTTTTTTATTGCATTTTTTTGAAGTATAAGTATCTGAGAATATGTCCTGAAAAATTCAAGTCGATCCGAACAAAATTGACTGAGATATGAGCGTTGAAAGAGAAGAATCCGCGTTGAAAGAGCGTTGAAAGAGAAACTTTAAACGCGTTTTTCTCAAAATGGCATTTCTGAAGTCGGTGACCAAGATTACTCGAACACTAATGAACCGATCTTCTTGAAATTTTGCAGGCTTATTTAATACATAAAAATGTAGTTTTTAATCGTTCGATTTTTTTTTTCGAAAAAAATGGCCGTTTTATAGCCAAAAAACGGCGGTTTTTTTCGTTAAAATCAAACCATTAACTTTGACTGTCCGCCATTTTGTGAAAAATGAATATTTTTTAAAATCCTTCGATCAAAGACTAGTTTATACTTATATTTGACTAAATCCATCCGCATTTTTTTTTTCAGATGATCCACTTCGCCGCAATGTTGGTCACCGCAAACCGTGTATATAAAAACATTATTTCATTGACGGCCATTTGCCACTAAACAATGTAATATTTTTCAATAAAAAACTTACTGAAAGTTCTTCAAGATGTGTTCTTTAAGATGGTATATTGATCGATTAAAAAAGTTTTGTAGTGTTCTTTAAAAAAATTCATGAAAAAGGCCTTTTTTGCGCTACAAGTGGGGGTAACGCCTTCAGTCCCTCTCGATGTATTTTTACCCCCTTAATAGGTATTCGCCATCAGTTTTCCTCGAACCCCTAATTCATATTTTAAATCGTCAAATGTGTATGCAAACACGGTTTCGACATTCAGCCGGGATAATTTTGAGCTGCCAACAAAAACATGGCGTTACTCGTAATCGGCAGACAATTTCAAATCGTATAGACCCTTGTAATGGTATAAAAGACGAAGAAAAATGTTTCGACCGTTTTGGGGAATTTTTCAAAATCGCAAAAATCCTGAAATTTCAAGCAGCCGTAACGGCAGTGCTGTTCGAGTTGAGGAGGCTTGTTTAAGGGTTTCCGAAAAGAATTTTGGTATACTTAGAGAATGCAGAACGCATGCTAATGATTCATCCCGATATTTCAATTGGTTTTCTTGGAAAGTGCACTTGAAAAATTGCCGAAAAAGGGCAAAGGGGTATGGAAAAATAAGAGGAAATCGATGGCCAGATTTTGAGATACTGCCAAAAATAAAAAAGAATTATTGAAGCTCGGTAAATCGAACGGCATCTTAAAAAGATTGAGATTACGAAAAAATGAGCGGGGAACAACGTTTGGAATCAAAACGAAAAAGAAATGAGCAGCGATTCAGTCACGAAATTTTGTTTGGCCTTGGTAACAAAAAAAATCAGATTATTGATATTTTTAAAATAAATCCTCATCGATGCATCTTCATCCCCTGAATACGAATTCATCATTCATTTATCCCAAAACCCTCAATTTCTATCGAAAAAAGTCTGAATGGGTATGGGAACACGTTTTCGGCGTTCAGCCAGCGTCATTTTGAGTTTTCAACTGAAGCTCCACGATATTTGCAATCGGCGGATAATTTCCCATCGGCCCTTAAAATCGTGTAAAAGTTTTGTTAAAAAATCGTGACAACGGTGGACTGCTTGCGGGTGGAACTGCAAAAGCAGCCCTTGGCACCCTTCATTCTAAGGGATGGTTACACCCCTTAAAACCGTTTTCCTGACGATAAAAAATACGTTTCTAAATCAATGCTCTACCAGATTGTCTCTCTACACGAGCTTCAACATCGAAGGCGGACACCAAAATGATGTTCCTTGTAAATCACATATGCTGCGGAATTTCGACGCTGTGCACCTTTTGCTGTAGCACTCTGTCCATTTTTACCTCAATTATTAGCAATGATGTACACGATGATTTACAGAATGTTTGTCCGTTATTTTTTCACGCAACTTAATGGGTTCAGAACGTTTATTTCCCAAGCCCGTGGTGACCTGTAATTTTTACTTCAGACACGAATAACTTTGCACGTGAGAAAAGCTCCGAAAACTTTTCATGGATTTCTTCACCAGCAGAATCGGGGGTCTTTTTGTCTTCACTTCAAGAGTAGGACTCGAAACGACATTTACAACTGGAAAAGCTATAAGACTGATCGGAATGTAGCTATATTCGTACAAATTTGAAGGACCTGCTCCATTTCCTATTGATCTCTCTTGGAAGTAGGTGAAAATGGTATCGATGAATGTTGAAAAGCACGTTTGGTTATTTCATCGAAACCTATTCAGCTACAGCTATTCTGATGTTTGAATCGTCGAACGACGAAGATGGGTGGAAATATTAACTCGGAGCTAGGCACCTAGTAATAAAAGGAAAATTAGCCCATTATGGTAGTACATATGTATGTAAGTGTGGGGATATAAATGTTGATGATTGAAGGAGAACGCAGCGGATATTCTTCACTTGCCAATTTCGTCTGACCCCGATTCGAAAAGATCTTTTGTTCGTCAGTGGTAAAAAAAGGGTTTTTCATCCATCATGTCTTTTTCCATTCCCTACAGACCATTGGCGAGAAAATCGCGTGCCGATAATGCGTTGCCAATCCGTCGATTATTGAACCTGGTAAAATCGCGTGGCGACCTGGCATTAGGGCAATCACAATGGCGGTTTCGCGATTTCGATTATCGCACGGGTTAGAGAGAAAGTGAGAGATAGAGAGAGAGAGAGAGAGAGAGAGAGAGAGAGAGAGAGAGAGAGAGAGAGAGAAAGAGGCAGGAACAGTAGCTACAGGTATAGCTATGGTATATAGCGTATGCATATTTAATTTACCGACAATTCCTTGAATCGAGAGATTATGAAAAATCGAGAGAAAGAGACATTAAGGGCTGACGTGAGTTCGAAAATTTCAAAAAATATTTTTTTTAATTTTGTTATCTGATAGTACAATAATATATCTAGAATATTCTCCCAAGGTTTTAAGGCGGTCCTCTAGTTTCTCGGCTGTTTTTTTACGGCTTTTTCAATGATTTTTTACGGGCAAAGCATCGAAATAATCAATCTCATTGTTTTTGCACAATCTTTATTAACATTTAAATAAGCTTTACAAATTTTTTGAAGTCAAAATATATAATAGAATAAAAGTTATAGTGGCCGACAGGAGGACATCAAGTAAAAGAAGTGCTTGACGGTGACCAAGATTGCGGCTGTTCTGCTTATCTGAAATCAAAAAACCAAACGGCATTTTAATTTTCATATTTAAGACTAGCGATTGAACTAGAGTGAATTCTAAATTACAAAAATTGACTTTTTTATACACTTTTGAAAATTACATTCTATTTTTTACTCATTTTATCTTAAGTTTTTCGCTCGTACAAAAAAAAACTATCGAAGCAATCATGATAATCCTAGTTCAATCGCTGGCTTATAACATATTAAAGATGCTGTATAAATTTGAACAAGATCGGTGCAGTAGTTTCTGAAATATCGTGGTCACCGTTTCGAAAAATGGTGTTTCGAGAAAAACGCGTTTGAAAGTATACCTGCTCCGTATACCTGCTCCGTTCCAGGTCCGTAACTTGTGAACCACTTCGAATATCGAAAAATCCTTTGGCACACATTTTCTACACATGTTGTAGATGTGATTTATGAAAGAAAAAAAAATCGATTTTTTCGACCCGAGAAACTAGAGGACCGCCTTAAGTCAATTGGAGTAAAAGTCAAGGTGAGAGAGCCTTTGGGAATTCTCCCCGTTGGAAAAGACCGGCTGGGAGCGACGCACGTATGTCGCATTTTTCTAATAACACTATTTTTGAAGTCGGTGGACACGATTTCTCAGAAACTAATGCACCGGTCTTATTGAAATTTTGCACACTTCTTCCAAATAGCATTGACTAGTGGTTGAACGGAGGTTTTCTTTTCGATTACAACTAATTTCACAAGGCTATACGTAGTGTAAATTGTACCAAAAATTGAACTATTTTGCATACAACCCTGCAGAAATTCAAATTTCAATTTTTTAAAAATCCTTCGTTCAACCACGAGCTATACTTATCTACTACCAGAAAAAAATTGGTTTTGTCATTTCAAATAAAGCTATCATGAGTTGTTAACCGATTTATTCCTCCCTACGTCCGAGGGAGAAGAACCGAGCGAGGTAGCGGTTAACAAGGCGATTTCGGCGGGTGTACTCGGATTTGGAGGTGTATGAAGGCGTTGGAGGTGGAGGTGGATTTGGAGGTGTATGAAGGATTTTTAGCGTTACGTGGCACGAAGGGGTAAATGAGGAAAACGATATGGAATAAAAAAGTAATTGCTTTAATATGGGTGTGAAAAAGCCGAAAAATATAACTACAAAAATTAACATTAAAAAATGAGTATCAAAAGAGTGATAAGTATTATAAAAAAATGGGAGTTTTGAGGATAGGGGAAGAAAGGAAGCGAAATTTTTACTGGCTGTTGATATTGTTTTTCCGCTTTTGGGACAGCACCGTACGGCGTGTTTGGTAAGACGATGTGTAGGAGTCACGGGCTGTGAGCTCGCGACGTGGCTGACTGCTCACGGGCTGTGAGGCAGTGATATCGAATGCCCCGTTTGCGACTCGAGGCCGGAGTTTTATGACCGTCTCGGTCGCGAACGTTTACGGGAAAGGATTTTGCCCGACGCCCACCATCGGCCCGCGTACGAACTAGTGCGAGGCAGGCTCGGGCCAGGTCGGTAAGGAAGGGAGGTATCCTCCGAGGATAATACATGGTGTGGTCCCACGGCGCGCCGTGGACGTTGTTTGGCGCGGCTATGATAATTCAGTGTTACCCCAAAGTGTCTTAGCGCGAGCCGCACAATTTGTTTTGACGCTTAAATATTAATAAAACGTGTTTCGCGAGTGCGCAGTGCGTGTCGTGGGTTTTTACAGGTGTGTGGTATGTAGTGGACCGAGTATGCGTAATTTATGTGGCTGGCGCGGGGGGTCACGAGAACGCCGGTGAATATGAACTGATTACTAATATAACCTAAAAATTACGATAGGGCCAATAAAAACAAAAAATATATATTTACTATAATATATATTTAATATATTTAGTGAGTAGTTATTTTTGCCAGCGGGATCATTAATGCCACCGTAATTATCCTTTTTATTATATTTTCAGGTGGAGGAGCGACATCGGGGAAGATTAGGGGAAAAAATTAACCGTGCCAGAAGCCGCGGACAACAGAGTTATCCTGACCACCACGGGGACACTTTTTTTACGGGTCTCCGGAAACCAGGTCCCACTGGCTGAATTTCCCAAATTTTTGGATGAATTTTTGTTTTAAATATTATTGAAATGTTGCTCTTTTATGTGCTTAACATTTTAAATAAAATAATTTATACATTATGTTTTTTTTTAATAGAGAAAATATGCTTGTTTCCTTCGAAACCCACGTAACTCCTCAAGGTTACCTTTAGGCAAGGAAAAATTTGATGATTTTCATTATTTGTTTTAGAGGAAAAATTTCTTCACCATTTTTGAGACTTAGGGTATGTTTTGTTACTACTTTTGGCTGTTACGTGGTATTTTTTTGAATCAAGTTTAAAAAATGGCGGATTTATAGCACGGTCTTGCAAACGGATTGCGGCAGATGTTGTCATACGGCGTGAGACGTAGCGTCGGAGGGATTGATCTGAAAAAACCCAACAAGGATTTTTATTTCATTTACACTCATATGCAGAATGTGAACCAAGAAAAAGTGACAAATGTTGCAGATCGATTAAATGGTACGCTTGAAACAGAAAGATTGAATTTCCAGAAAAAATAGCTACATTTTTCAAAAAGGAATACTTTTTGTATTTTCGAAACATTTAGGGTCATGTTTTACACGATAAGGTTGAAAAAATTTATGTCGAATTTCATCAGGATCGGCCGATTAGTTTAGCTATACATCACGCCAGTTTTGGAAATCCAGTTTACAAGACCGTGCTATACCTGCGCCATATCTAAAGATTAATAAATGAACAAATTCCACGTAACAGTCAAAAGTAGTAATAAACAGACCCTAAGTCTCAAAAATCGTGAAGAAATCGTTCCGCTCGAAAAGAAATAATGAAAATCGGAAGAAAGAAAATCTTCGCTTAAAGGTATCTCCCCTCTTATACCCTTCTCATTGACATGAACGATGCTTGGCGTACGATATATCAAACAAAGCTCGGCTTTGGACAGAGTTTCCAATTTGTAAGATATACAACTACCGAAGAAAAGTCAGTCATGTCAACAATGAAATTATTAAGGGGCTACTTCTACATGGAACAGTGAAAGAAAATCGACTTCGTTTTTTTGCATTTTCTAACAGTTCGTATCGATATCTTCAATAATTGGCGAAGTTATAGAGTTCTTAGCAAAGCACGTTCGAGAGTTCGGGTTTCGCTACCTGGCGCCGTGCGCACGGAAGACCCGCTTTCACGGTATTCAGCATTCCAGCCGCCCTCTCGATGCTGTTGATCACAACAATAGAGGCCCATGAAGCTGCAATCGCTTCTGAGAGTACTTTATTCCAAAATTGACGACTGGAGGTAAAATTCAAAATTCTTCACTTAGAAATAGCAGAACCACATTTCAAAGTTTCAAACGCGTTTTTCTCAAAATACTATTCCCGAAGCCAGTGGCATCATATTTCGAGAACCACTTGACGGATTGTTTTCAAATTTACAACAAATACGCTGAGAACCATTTAAAGGTCGTTGGCAATCTCACTTTTTAAAATCGATGACCATTTTTTAATAGGTACGTGGAAATGCCGACTTTTTAAAAAGATTGTTCGTGTTCGAGTTTCAATTCGTCGCTATTTTGTAAAAAAAAAATCGTTTTTGAAAATCGGCAGTCATCATTGCACGTTATGGAAACGTGTATTTGCAACAGAGGCCTACACAACGACATAAACTTGAATATTTTTCGGTTCAATAAATGAAAATAAAAGAAGTTCGCGTGGCCAAGTATCAGTAAATAACGCATGTTGAATCGTTTTCCAGATTTTTAGCGATTTACCTTTTAAGAAAATTCCCGAAAAGCTCCGATTTTCCGACCGGCTGGTAATCCGTTAAGGGTGGACATACCTTGAGGTGATGAGAAAATTGGTGATTTTCATGATTTTCTTAGGAAAGGAATTTTCCCACCATTTTTTAGACTTCCCATGTAGAGGTTGCCATGAGTTGCCCAATGTTACGATCAGGCCAATATTGGGACCATCGTATAAGCCAACAAAAGAGAAATAATATTGGCCCATTACTGTTTCGCTCTAAACTGAAAACTGGCACAATATCGGCCCATCCCTAAAGCCTGTCCTGGCCCATCTTTGAAAACTAATAAACAGCCGTGATGGTTGAACTGTATTTGCCAATTTAAAAACTGGTAGTGGTAAAATACAAGCAATTACATTGGCCTATTATTGTCCCATTATAAATTGAGAACTGGCACAATATCGGCCCATTACTAAAGATTATCCTGGCCCATCTGTTAAAACCAATAAACAGCCGTGATAGTTCATCGAAATTTGCCAATTTTAAAACTGGCAATGCTAAAATACTGGAAATTACATTTAATTAATGTAAGCCATTTATTGGCTAAGTGGGTCAGACCATACCTGCTTTTATTTTATTTAAGCCTTGGGTTATTCATTATCTGTATATTGTGCCAAAATAGGCAAATAACTGGCACGTCATATATTAATCGTCTATATTTTGTAGTTCAGTTTTTGTAATCAAGTCTTGGCCTATTATTGGCATTTGTAAATAACCAACATAAGTAAGTAAAAATGCCAATCTTGAAACGTGTCATATACGCAAATAACAATTTATTTCAAGGTTATTCCATGAAATATGTATCCATAAGGACCAATCTCGGGCCAATCTTGGCCCGATATAGGTTGAATATTTATCACGCACTCAAACAAACACAAACAAACTCCGGCCCAATATTCTAGATAGACTAACTTCTAGATAGAGCAACTGTGAAGGCCCATCATAGAGCCAGTGGTCAATTTCTACATAGGCCCTTTAAGAAGGCCCACATAGGGCCAAGTGCAATCACCAACATTGCCGCTACAATGAATTAAATCATTGGCCCAATAAATGTTGGCTCTGTTGGCCGATATCGGGCCGTTCTTATCATTTCTACAAAGGCATTGGTAAATACTCACGGCCCAATATTCTAGAAAGGCTAACTGTGAGGGCCCGTCCCAATCCCAACGGTCAATCTCTACATGGGTTAGGGTATGTTATATTACTACTTTCGCTGTTACATGGTTTAAAAAAAAATAATTTAAAAAAATGGCGGAGGTATGACACCTGCTTCTGAATTGCATTTTAAAAACTGGCGTGACGTATACCTAAAAAACTAATCAACCGATTCTGATGAAATTTGGTATAAATGTTTCTAACTTTATCGTCTAAAATATGCGGCTAAATGTTTTTGAAAATTAAAAAAAAACGTATTTTTCATTGCAGAATGTATCTATTTTTTCGGAAAATTGAATCTTTTTGTTTCAAAGCGTATCATTTAGGGTAATTCCGGGGGAGTTGGCCAGCAAAAGTTTGGCAAAAAAATGTTAAGGGGGGAAATCACAGTAAAATTTTCAATTTTTCGAAAAAAAAAAAATTCGCTTAAAAGGTGCTTTAGGGTCTTAAAAATAATATACCAAATGATGGAATACGGCAAAAGTGTCCGAGTGCCCAAATTTTCCATTCTGCGGTAACGCCTCTCAGGTATGCTCCGAGCTATCTCTATCTATCTCCGAGCTAAATCTATTAGTGATGGCGCAAAACAAGCCCGACTCGACTTGAAAAGTATGCGGAAAGAAAAAGAAGAGTTGGAGGTGGATTTAAAAGGTCAACTGTACGGTGCAGGCATTGCAGATTAGAGGTATATGAAATTTTCATATGGTTTCTCACGCGTTTTTCTCGAAACCACTTTTTTGAGCTCGCCGAAGACATAACTCGAGCAAATCTTTACCGATCGACCTGAAATTTTGACAGTAGCTTCGAAACATCTTTCTCCACGGAGCTACGTAGGATTTTTTATTTTATATGGCTTAGTTTTTTTTATCGACGATTTTATGGCGTTTTTTTTTCATTTAACTTTATTTTCAAACATGCACCATTTTGCGAAAAATCAATATATCGAAAAAATCCTACGTAGCTCGCTAGCGGTTATTATATGGAAACTAAAAAATTTTGGTTTTTTCTTTCAAGTCAAAAATTAAGGAGTCTACGTCTTCGGCCATCGACACGCTTTCAAAAATAGACGCCTTGGGGCATATGCTGCGCAGCCGCCATTTTTAAATATTTTTTATTGAAAAAATTACATTTCGTACTTTTTTAGTATTGCTACAAAACCTACTTTACAGATTTTCGATTGATACTTTTATTCAGCCAAAATTAATTTCCGAAAATATGCCTATTTTTTTGTGTGCTACTGTGATTTCCCCCCTTAAGTAAGTGAAATGCTTTTTAATTATTCTGTCTACTGCTATTTTTTTTTTTAATAAGTTTTCATGTTTTACACTGTGGTGATGTTATTTTGTAAAAGTGATGGTTACTTTTTTATTTCTTGAATAGTTCACGAACAGTGCTTCGTTATAACCTCAAGATTTGTGTAAAAAAATAAAAGAAATGTCGTATCGTTGCGCTGCATTCACGATCGTGCGACAAAGTGTCGGTGGGATTTTAATCTCGTGAGGAGGAAGATCACAGTTCCTCTGTTAGAGAACGAAAAAGAAATTGAAAACACACACGTCGTCCTCGGATAGTGAGTTAGTGGGTGATGCGTGAAACGACGGAGCAAAGCAGAACTCGAGGGATGCACACTGTTGCTAGCTGTGCGAACCTGCAATTTCGTCGATGGTGCTAGCAGCAAACGCTGCGGAGATAGGAGCCGGAAGGTAAAAGGGCACACATTCGAGAATATGTGAAAGAGAAGGAAATTCGTGAAAACGAAAGAGAGCGACAGAGAGGGACGGAGGGAAAGAGATAACGCCACCAATTTCTATTGTGAGGACATGTAATGGGGCAGTCAAACGGAAATGTAACGTTCGTCCGGGAAAACTGGAAAATAATGGCGAGCTCACGCGACAGGGGAAAAAATCCATTGACGAGAGAAAGGAAGGTTCGTCGACGAGTTTCTCTTTCGATTTTATGTCTTTCCTTTTTCTTTCTCTGTTTGCGCTGTGGGGCGTATTCAATTTTCTGCGAAAAAAAATCGTTGTCCCCTTTCTCAGTCTCTATCTCTCTTTTGGTATGTATTATCATTGATTTTTCATTTTTTTTATTCGGTATTTTCGTTTGCCTGTAAAAAGCTCTTCAACACTTCGCATTGATGAGAAAATAGCCATCATGAAATCGAGCCCAGTGACATCAAAATTGATTTTGAGGGATCATCCTACTTTATCAACTTCTAAAAATCAATTTTTTAAATGCATTTCGAAAATTGACCAGTTCAAAAGGATTGTGTAGAAATTTCATAAAGATCGGAGCGGTTTAAGTAGTTATTTTTCGAGGATAAACTCGACGAATAACACTAAAAAGTGTTCCGAGCATAAACTCGAATAGAGCACGTTCTCCGGCGTGCTCTTACTCGAGCGCGAACTTTAAACGCGTTTTTCTCACAACCATTTTTTTTTCTTGCTTCGTTGATTTTTTCTCCGGAATTACTGAACCGATCCTTAAGGAATTTTTAACTACATACTCGTCACATGTATGGCTAGTGCTGGAACTAGAATTATTTGAAAAATTAAATTTTAACGCTTATTTGGCACACTGGGGTGGTTTGCACCCACTACATTCGCAATTTTAATTTTTTAACATACTCATATCAAATTTTCGGCTATACAACCTACACTATTTTGAAGAAGAAGCTTTCAAGAAGTTCAAAAATCAAGAACAAGTTGAAATATTAAATAGTTTGTTTATAAAAACGGTTCTTGTCGCTGGGGCGCAAACAACCCCAGTGTGCCGAGTACATTTTTCGACTGAAGTGTGCCGAATAAGGGTTAAGTACTTTTTTAACCGAAATGTCACTCAAAAAAGTCTTATTTTTTAGACTTTTCCAACAGCCCCCATTTTCTTATTTTGACATAAAAATTAATAATTCTAGTTCGGACAGTAGCCACAACCATACGGAACTCATTTTTTGTTGGTTTTTCTGTTTCAAATAAATCTACTCAGAAATAACATCAACGAAGTTGACATCGCTTTCTCCGAGGGGCTATGCGGATGCTGCTACCAGGGATAGACAAATGATGTGGAATTAATTTTAAAAAAAATCATACATTTCATGTGCTATTTTATCAAGCCCAAAAAGATTTACATCAATATCTTTTATAGGAACCATACAAAAAATACCTAATTTTTCAGCCGTCTAAAGTGGGATGATCCCTGAACGACAAAATCGTGAATGTTGGTCAGCCGTAGTGAATACGAATTCACTACGACTGAACAGCTGTCTCCTTTGGAATTTCCATCTTCGAAATGATCTCTACGCAGGGCCGGATTTAGAGGTCTTGGAGGCCTTGGGGCAACAAAGGAGTGGAGGCCTCCCTCCCCCCCGCCCCTCCAAATTATTTTCCAAATAAAATGAACAATTTTTTCACTCGAGTTCTTCAATAAATAATTTATTGTGAAACCAAGTAGATTCTCTTAGCATTTAACAAACATATATAAATATAATCGAAAACGTGAATTATCTGAAATCAAATTTTAGTGTTAACGAACGGAACCTCCCGAGCTTTTTTCGCCGAAAAATCGTTGATGATTTTGCTGAAATCCAGCTCCCGCAGTAAATCACTTCAATGCTTAGGAGCGATAGCTTTGATAGATGATTTTGTCCCATCGTGGTTCGCAGCCTATTTTTTATAATTTTCATTTTTGAAAATGAGCGCTCTCCAGTGCAATTCGACACCATTAAAACCAAATACATTCTCAATGCAATTTGGAGGTTTGGGAATGTAGCTCTGAAATTTTGGTCTTCGAGAATTTGGTAGTAAAATAGCTACGGAGATTGGTCTTTTCCATAGTCCTTTTTGTACACGTCGATCAAAGATACAAATTGAACCAACTCATTACCAAGACTTGGTTCTAAATCAACGGTTCTAAAACAGTGAAAAAAAATATCAAAGGAAAAGTTGTTTACTAGTGTTTACTAGTTTACTCGTCGGAATTTGAAAGATTTTTCTTTCCAGAGTCTTTATTGTGGGGGCTCCTCTTTTGTGGAAGCCCCGGGGCTGTGGCCCCGGATGCCCTCCCCTAAATCCGGCCCTGTCTCTACGTATGAGGAAGTCGAAGAACAACGGGAGATTATTATAAAAATAGCAGAATATATTAACGGGCTACGTCTACCTAGGTGGGTCAAAAAATTGCATTTTCCAAAAATATTTTTATTCTATAGTATCACATTTTAGCTATATTCCCTAAAAATTTCATTGAAATATTCCTAAAATTGAATGAGCTACATTTTCTAAAAGTCGGCCGGGCGAGCCCTAGCAGCACAATAATTTAAATTTTTGACGCGTTTTTCTCGAACCATTGTTTTCAAATTCGGTGGACATGATTTTGCGAGAACCACCCTGGATTGTTTCCAAATTTACAGGAAATACGATGAGAAAAATTTAAAGGTCATTTTTTAAAATCGATCTTCATTTTTCAATAGTTACGAAAAAATGACCACTTTTTCACAAGTTTTGTATGCTCGGGTTAGTATCCGTCGCCACAGTGTTAAAATTGTATTTTTTTTCTTAATCGACGCACGTGAAGGACTCGTATTTATTGTTAACTTGAATAATCCGTTTGGTTTTTCGATTTCCGATATGCTAGAAAGTATCCACCACCAGACGTTGCGAAAAAAATGTCATCATCTGACGGCGGCCATTTTTGTTGTTGTTTTTTTTCCGTGTGTGTTTTGGTGATTTTTTTAAGGCTCGCAATATATGTACTTTGTGTTGAAAAAAAAATGCGTGTCGTTTTCAGCAACCGTTTCCCTCAACAAAAAAATGCAGAATTTAGTCATTTTTCCAGGCCTCTAGGTAAATATAGCCCCCTTAATTTTATTCTAGAGTGGGATCGAGCGTATGAGAAAAGGAGAAAGTGAAGCAATAAACCATAAGACCTCTTCGAATTTATGAATACTTTGAGAACAAGTACGAAAATATGATAAAAAAAAAAGAAGCAGTGTAGATACAGATTACTCTTTATAAATATACGCTCTGTGAATATGTATGTGATTGAACGATGGAGGAAAATCATGAAAACCCTTATCATTAGTAGTGAGGCGATTTATATGCAAAATATTCCATCTGTGATTATCGGAAGAATCGAAGCGTAACGAAATTCGACATTATTGGAAAATTGGATAAAACGACGAGTTTGGATGGTTATATATTTTTACGGATATGGTGCCAGCGATACTTGGTGGGTAATATGGCAATATTGTGGGATTCATATATCCAATTTCTTGGAACGCAATACTATAAGGGGAAAATATTCACCAATTTTACATATCAATGTGATTTGCAAGTTAATATGATTCCAGAAAGAATATCAATTATCTTTTTATAAATATTTTACATTTTATAAATACTTTTCATAATAACAATGCAAATCACATCAGTAGTGGCAATAATGTTTTATTCGTTGATGTATTTAATTTATTTCGCTGTGTATTAAGGCGGGATATAGATTTGGACAGAACAAAAAATAAGCAATATTGAGGGATTTTTTAAACCAAGAAATTATTATTCTACACTTATCAAACTTTAGGTGCACTTTAACCGTATATTTAAGTATACGAAACATTTTTTTTTAATTAATTAATCATCAAAATGGCGGAGCTCTGGCAGAGTGTTACAGCTTCCCGTAGACTTTGATTTGCAAAAAAGTTCAAACATTTTTTTCAGTTAGAACATGTATAGTTTCTATATGACGGTAATTAAAATGAATAAAATGCAAATTTGAAAAAAACGCACTCATTTACACAAAAAAATCAACATTTCTGTAAAATGTGGCTTAAAAAAGTAGTTCTTTTTCCTATTTTTCAAAAACAATTTCCGTCAAGTAGAAGATGCCAATATTATTAATATTTCTACCAAGTTTCAACTCAATCGGCTTAATAGTTTTTGAGGAATCCTGCACGCCAATTTCGATAATGCAGTTATGAGAAAAATGCATTTGAAGTTCACGCCCGCTCCGAATCCGAGCGGTGAGGCACAGCGTTGACGGGCTGTAACGTTTGAAGTTTTTCGAATTTCGCTCTGAAACTTTCGGAAAATATTCTACATATATAGTTCTATCGTTTAAAGAAAAAAAAAGAAATCGATTTTTTGATGGTTGTAAATGTGTATCCCGCCTTAATATATTTGTCTAAATCCGAACGTTGTTCCAATTGTACGAATGCTAGAGAAACCCTTCGAGTAGTGTGGCATTAAATTTCATCCGTTAAAACGGCAGCATAAAGAGTGCATGTGTATTATTAAAGGAATCCATGCAGTGAGAAATTGAGCAAACGAGAACTATGGCATTACCGAGATTCCCATATTAACCCAATCGATAAATTCCGTCTTGACGTGTCATCAGCACTACACTTTTTATAGATTTACTATGACACACAGTCGTCAACTGTGATAAAATGTAATATTAATAGTTCACCGCAGTTTCTGGCGAAATCTCAGTGAGATCACTCTTTCTAGGAGGAAAATGTATGCCCGATCCATATAAGTTAAAAAGGCATTTAACGTCGTTACACAGAAGTCTTAATATGGAACGATTTTAATAATACGCTGACGAAAACTATACGTTCTATACATTATCGCGCCGAATATTCATCTGAATTAATTCAATTATAACCTTTGTACCCCAAAATGTTCCAAAAATAAATATTCTGGGTATTTTTAAAATAGGTTTTTTCAAACATTCTTTTATCGGTAAAATCCATTTTCTTATATACGCTTAATTGTAACCAATAAAAACAGTTCTTGGCAGGAGGATTTCTTTTATCTTCTCTCTATATATACATATTTTTATTTCTCTATATAAATGAAAGTCCGTATTCTGCATGTCCCGGATAAACTTCCGAACCGAAAACAAGCTTTTATTTATAAACTATTAGACTAAAAGTAAAAAATAATGTTTAGTATACGAAGTTAAATAGTAAAACTACAGAAGAACCCCATCCTTGGTCACTGCCCAAAGGTGCAAGCAGTGCATACTTAAATAAAACTTACATAAACATGGAACTTTTGAAAATTTAAATAATTTCTTCAAAGCCTGAGGCTTTATTTCAAGTGTAATGACGTTTCACGCCTCGAGCTTTTAAGAGAATATTTGCATTTTTAAAACTTCTCTGTTTATGTACGTTTCTGTAAGGTTTCTTAAGTATGTACTGCCTGCACCGTTGATCAGTGACCAAGGATGGGGTTCTTTCGTACCTTTACTATTTAACTTCAAACAATAAATATAATGTTTTACTTTTAAGTTCAATAGTTTATAAAGAAAAGCTTGGTTTTAAAAAGATTTTTACGTTTATTTTATTTGACACTTTCTAGTATTAGAATTTGTTTATTTATTTCTCATGCCAGACGCCCATGCCATTCAGACATTGGTGTCATCAAAAACCTTGCCTTAGGTTATAAACGTTTCGTGAGAAACTTTATAATAGTGTATTTATAAATAGTGCTCAAGTCAACAAAGTTAACAAGCCCAAACTCGATTGTCCTACCATTTGCAATTGAGAAATTTCAGTTCCTACCTCCCACCACCATTATCAGACTCTCGTTATCATGTGTAATGAGAAGTGCCGATCATATCAAAATAAATGAGCATAAACTCGACTGTCCTGACATATGTCATTATGGAATTCCAGTCTCTACCTCCCACTTCCATCGTCAAACTCTCATCATCATGTGTGATGAATTGTTCCCATAATAACAAAACAAATGAGCACAAACTCGACTGTCCGAGTTAGGAGTTGCATTGCCCACCTCCCACCTCCATCATCAGACCAGCTCCATGGTACCATATTATTGCATTGTCACTGAAGTTGCATAGGTATGCCAAATTTCAGCTCAATCGGATGCCAGCAACTGCTTGAAAAATGGATTACAAATTTCGAACAGGAAAGACAGACATACTAACGAAGCAAGTTAAATAAAAGCTTCTAAAAATGATGACGGTAACGTTCAATTCTATAATACCGACAGACTTGAAGGCATAAAAATCTATTTTGACCGTTGTCCTGGATTCCAATATTAAATTTTAAAAACTTCGTCCGAAAGGCACCCCGTAGTTTACGAACTATTAAGGGGGGAACCTAGCGTAGGACGGCGAAAAATCGATTAACTACAATAATTTCTTTAGACTGGAATTAAACTGATCTTATTCAAGTTAGTAGGCACACTTGATCTGCATTCAAAGTATGTCAGATAAGTTTTTTTTTAATCGCAAAACAATAGTTATAAAATGATTTTTTTTGTTTTCCAGCTGGCTGCAGCTTGCTGTTTTTTAGTGCCACAAAGAACTGAAACCGATTATAAAGTGTAATGATATTCTGTACTATACAAAATTTTGAAAGTATAATGATGTAAATTATGTATACACAAAATTCCATTCTTATGCAATACAATGTAAAAAAGAAAAAGAAAGAAAATACAATTCCATCTCATGTAGGTTCGTTATTCATAATCTAACAGAAAATTTTCCGTTGAAGTTGACCGGCCAAAGAGTTGTCTATTTTCGTCATGAGTTCAGCAAAGTACCCCATGACCATCCCATGCTTATATCACGAGCTAACCAGCCACCCTTTGGTGCCGAGAAGCTATGTTACAAACAGAAAATAGCATGTTTATGTGATCAGTGACAATAGATCATGCATTATACACACACAAATCACTTGACTCCACGTTGAACCTATTATGTGACGGATATCTACTTCAGCATGTCATTCTATTTCTCATCTTCAAATATACCTGCCACGAATACACCGAAACCCATCCAATAATAGCGACTAGTCATATTTTGTTTTGAGGATCGCCAATGAGAAAAAATTATCTGCCGAGCCACGTGTAAATTATTTTGTTCCTAAAAATATTCTCGGAAGAAAGATCAATACGCTCGGATACTCCATGAGCGCTGTATAAACGGAGGCTAGAGCAATTGCGTCATTCCGCAGTTTCAAAGGAAAATACGCCACAGTCCTACCGGTATACCTAGTGGCTTATTTGGAAATGGCCAAGGGAGTGCGAAGGTTGAAGGTACAGCTCCAATTTACACGTACGTCAGTTTTTACAATTCATAGGGTACGTCCTTAAAATTCGGCAGCAAAGGAAAAAAACGAGACAACTTCTTTAGAAAGTCCAATATTGAAGACGAAAAAAAATGCTTTTCGCGGCAGATCCCTGCGGGGATCCCTTTTTGAGCATATGTGTTCATTAAAGACGCCCTGTGATTCTGTTGCCCCTCGGAATAGGACCCTGAAGCGCGATGAGTATCTGGGCTTATTAGGTAACGTCTCAACTACGCGCCATACCCCGAAATGGGACCGGGCATTCCCTACTTTGTGTCCAGCCCTGACCAGACTTGCTTTAATCCAGGTCTGATTAACCTGACCGGGCCCTCCCATCGAACAAACCGAGAAGATCGAAAAAACGGAAATTTCATTTATTTCCAATTTTATTACGGCTTACCCTCTATGTTTAGAAATCACAATCTTCTGACCGGGATACATTGCCAGCAAGTACATCTTAACGCAATGTCTACCCGGCTAGAACATTGACATGTTCTGAAAAGTGGAGCCCTTCTTAATGAACTAAAGAAAAGCCACTTTGCTTTTCACCTCATCGAAGATATGTATAATTGATTGGGATGAAACTAATACATCTGTTGTAATTCTATTCATCGTTAAAAGCATTCATTTCATCAATGATAATCGGCGAGGATAACAATGCTTATCATAAATACCAGGATTACGATAGCTAATGATTTGAGCATAAAGAATATCCAAGTTATTTTATGAGGCAAAAATTAAAGTAGGTCATTCTTGGTTTTTGAACGCCTTGTCGCCATGTTGGGGAATATCTATTCAGTTTGGGCCGAGAAGACATTACCTGAAATGTATTTCGCCAACAATCCGCCAGGTGGCTACAAGCGAAGCGGTTCGCGTAAGCAAGGTACCGTCGTACGAGGATAAAAGTTGGTCCTGTGAGTGTACCACGTACAGAAGTACGCTTACAGCGTGCACTTACGCTTATGATTTTGCGATACTTGCGAAATAACCCTTTGCACTCTAGGCCTTTTTTACTCGGATTGTAATCTGTGTACGTTTGTCTGTCTCTTTGCCTAACAGGAAATGCGAGCAAGCGTATGTATACACTCATGCACGACCTCAGCAAGTAGATAACCAACAAACAATATGTTGTCGAAATACTAAATTGATTATGCCTACTCAAGAATTCCAAAAACGCTGGAACATCATTTTTTATTTTCTCGTTCGTTCCTGGTTATTTCCCAATCTATTCCCCACAAGTTTCCTGGTCATTTGCTGCTTGTACCCTGGCCCGTTCCTGATCAGTTCCCCAGAAAGGGAACGGCGGATGGGGATCTAGCCTTAGACCCGTTACATTCCGAACCTATTCCAGGGTGGAAGGTCCGACCAGGGCCTGATATTATTCAGGGAAGGCAGATCAGGAGCAGTATATTTTCCCGACTCAAATTTCTACACGGGACATGCTATAACAGGAGGTTCATTTCAAGGCTTTTAAGGACCAGATGTCCTCCTTCCGAAGAAGAAAACGCGGGTGGGTGTCGGAAGTTTTGCAGTTTCCGAAAGAATTTGGGTCACCTTATGAGGGCGTAAGATGCAAATGGCAGGCGTTCCTAAATACTCTGATACAAAATGAGCTTGCTCATCCTAAAAATAGCTGGACTCGAGCAGTCCCCGCTGTCTCTAAAATCAGCACTTACATGTCAATCTATCCACTCCAGGCTCCTCGCAGCCTTCGCACGCAATCAAATCTTCTTTGCCAGCCTGGTGGGTACCTCTTTGGACTTCTCTGAAGCCGCGTACCATTTCGCAACATCACAAACTGGTAATTGGTGTCAATCTAACTTCGTGTATTTGATTTACACCAAAGCCACTTGACACCTTCGGCTGAGCTAATTACAATGTGCAATTATCGCTAACACAGCGATAATTACAGATTGATTTTTTGTCCAAAATCCAGTGGCACACCCAGTATACAGATGGTACTGTAACGCCTGATGAGACATGGTGTGAGAGACGGGCGAGAATGAAACGAGTCTCTCTGGAGGAAACAAGCTGTGGACTTTTGTTCCTTAGAAATTGGCTTCGGTTAACTCGAGCATGAAAACTTGGTAACATGTACAAAGCGATACGTAGCTCGTGGATATTATACAACAGTTCTAAGATTCTTGGCGAAATGATGGAATTGCAAATGAAAGTCGTGGAATGGTTTATTTCATGCAGAAGTAGAGGAGACGTGAGGAAGTCGGCGAATTCTTCTAACATCAGAAAATCATCGTGGAACGTACAATTTTACAATGAAACTGAATTCTATTAGTATGAATGGGCGAAAACATAGAACAAAATATGGGCTACCGATAATAGGGTAGGGCCAGCAAAGAGTACGCACTTTATAAGCTTTTATTTCTAGAAAAATCAATTTTGATAATACACTTTGTACTTCTTATTTGAATTAAGTTTCGGTCATTTAGGAACATTATTGTAAATATAAATCTTGAGTAACAATCTCGAAAAATATTTTTTAAAGGCTGAAACTTAGAACTCGTCCTGTGCGCACTTTTAGGGTGCCAAGTTGCAAAGAGTGCGCAGTGAGAACCTTTGATAGAAGCCAAGAGTGCGCATGAGAGGGGATTAGTGGTAAGGAATAGTGGTAAGAGTGCGCACTCTTTGGGTGCGTACTCTTACCAAATACGTGTTTTTAGTCTATGTTCACTATAACTTCCTTAAGCAAGCAAATTGGCGACATAACCTCACAATAAAAACAAAATTTGGACGACAAATTTCAAGTATAATAACATTCGTTGGGTGCAAATTCATCGCAAACCTTACAAAATGTGTTTAAAATTGTTAAAAAATAAGATCAAACACATCGAAAATCTATTATCAGTCAGAAAATTCGAAATAAACACCGTAACGAAGCGAGTTGTTGTCCAACACCCAGACATGACATATGCCACTGACAGGTTAGGTGGTGTTGCCAACACAAGAAAAAATAAAACAATTAAGGGGTTATCCCCATTTGCGATTTCGAAAAAATCGATTTTTTTTAATTGCATTTTTTTGACGTATAAGTAACTGAGAATATGTCCTGAAAATTTCAAGTCGATCCGCACAAAATTGACTGAGATATGAGCGTTGAAAGAGGAGAATCCGCGTTGAAAGAGCGTTGAAAGAGAAACTTTAAATGCGTTTTTCTCAAAATGGCATTTCTGAAGTCGGTGACCAAGATTACTCGAACACTAATGAACCGATCTTCTTGAAATTTTGCAGGCTTATTTCATACATAAAAATGTAGTCTTTAATCGTTCGATATTTTTTTTCGAAAAAAAATGGCCGTTTTATAGCCAAAAAACGGCCGTTTTTTTCGTTAAAATCGAACCATTAACTTTGACTGTCCGCCATTTTGTGAAAAATGAATATTTTTTAAAATCCTTCGATTAAAGACTAGTTTATACTTATATTTGACTAAATCCATCCGCATTTTTTTTTCAGATGATCCACTTCGCCGCAATGTTGGTCACCGCAAACCGTGTATATAAAAACATTATTTCATTGACGGCCATTTGCCACTAAACAGTGTAATATTTTTCAATAAAAAAATTGCTGAAAGTTCTTCAAGATGTGTTCTTTAAGATGGTATATTGATCGATTAAAAAAGTTTTGTAGTTTTCTTTAAAAAAATTCATGAAAAAGGCCTTTTTTGCGCTACAAGTGGGGGTAACGCCTTAAAAGCACATCGTACTCTTTGTTAACGCGCACTCTTTTCTATTCTACTTACTCATACGGTATTCTACTTTTTCATCCAAATCAAGCAGTTTCCAAGTGCATGTAATGCTGACTTGGGGAAGAAAAAGAATACTACTTCTCGACACGATAACGTAAAAAAGTATAGACCCTACGTTGTGGTGTGTTTATTACAACTTTATGCCAAAACGTACACAGAATTAAAAATATAATTGTGCTTTTTCGCCCTTATTTTTTATCGCTTCTGCCATTGCACTGTTGTCTAAGAATCGTTATTTTTTATACCAACGTTTGTGTTTTTCGAATCACGAAGAAAAAAAAAACGTCTGCGTCGAAAAGCTATAGATCGCACGACTACTTGGTGTATTTTTCATCACGTTTTGGAGGCTTGGGGAGAACCGTCAAAAATAAATTCACGTTTCACTGGCCAAATTGCGTTGGAAGTGGAATTCTATCAGGATTAAATAAACATTGAAAAAATTCGCGTATAGAAGAAGAGTGGATGGACATTATTTCGGAATTGACTTTTTATAAATTCCGGTAGTTTCGCATCATAAAGGACGCTAAACGTAGTTTGGCATGCTGCAATGCACGAGAGAGACGGCACGAGACACACACACACAGAGAGAGAGAGAGAGAGAGAGAGAGAGAGAGAGAGAGAGAGAGAGAGAGAGAGAGAGAGAGAGAGAGGTTTGTTCAGCATCCACTGCAATATGCAGCAGTATCTGGAAACATTCGCGAACTATCCCTTGGGCTTTTGTAACTAGACGAAAGGACGAATCTCAGAACCTCGGGTAATATTCATGAGTGACCGAAATGACTGAAGCTTCTGAGTAGTCGTTGAACAACTCGTCGAACGTTGCCTAGCGTGAGATTACCATTAGAGAAGGGAAGGAATCCCTTTCCCACCTCCTCTACACTCCGTAACACTCGCGGAGCTTCCGGCTCATCGAACGAAAGCCAATCGGCAAAGGGAAGTCTGGAGGAGAGGCCGAATTTTTTCCCGAAAGTTTCGTGTAACTCTTGCTACGTTGCTACGTGCCAAGGGTCAATATTAATGCCTGAATATTCATAAAGTCGAATAGTTTAAATGGAGAACGTTTCAATTTGTGCTTTGACTTTTGTCGACTAATTTGAAGTGAATCACTTCTCTTCGCCACATATTTGATTTTGCTGTCAATCACCCGAAACGAAAGATTCTTTTGTAATCGACATGTAAAATGGATCCGGAAATTCGTTAAGGCGTTACCCCCACTTGTAGCGCAAAAAAAGGCCTTTTTCATGAATTTTTTTAAAGAAAACTACAAAACTTTTTTAATCGATCAATATACCGTCTTAAAGAACACATCTTGAAGAACTTTCAGTAATTTTTTTATTGAAAAATATTACATTCTTTAGTGGCACATGGCCGTCAATGAAATAATGTTTTTATATACACGGTTTGCGGTGACCAACATTGCGGCGAAGTGGATCATCTGAAAAAAAATGCGGATGGATTTAGTCAAATATAAGTAAAAACTAGTCTTTAATCGAAGGATTTTAAAAAATATTCATTTTTCACAAAATGGCGGACAGTCAAAGTTAATGGTTCGATTTTAACGAAAAAAAAACGGCCGTTTTTTGGCTATAAAACGGCCATTTTTTTCGAAAAAAAAATCGAACGATTAAAGACTACATTTCTATGTATTAAATAAGCCTGCAAAATTTCAAGAAGATCGGTTCATTAGTGTTCGAGTAATCTTGGTCACCGACTTCAGAAATGCCATTCTGAGAAAAACGCGTTTAAAGTTTCAATTTCAGTTTACACGAAGAAAATATTTTTTTTTGTAAACTTACATAGAGTCATCTATTCCGGGCCCGTTTTTATAAATTCCAGTCCATTATATGAACGTTGTGAATGCCAGGTATACGACCCTTTTCATCGAACAATGCATTGAAGGTCGGAGGGAGGGTCGAGCGCGCCAGACGGCAGACTAGCCGGTCGTTTACACAACGGATTCTTCTCTTTCAACGCTCATATCTCAGTCAATTTTGTTCGGATCGACTTGAAATTTTCAGGACATATTTTCAGATACTTATACTTCAAAAAAATGCAATGAAAAAAATCGATTTTTTCAAAATCGCAAGTGCGGGTAACCCCTTAAAGACGAACGGTCTCTTTTTGAAAAATGTGGAATTTAACGGGAGATATACACCTAGATGGTCGAGGTTGAGGATTTAGAAGCTATGAACATTCCGTCGATAATTCCATGTAAGATGACAAATTTCATGATTTATTCATTCCAAAATTTTCAAACGCGTTTTTCGCAAAACCACGTTTCTCAAATCGGTACCCAAAATTTCTCGGAAACCAATGAACCGATTGCCTTGAGGTTTTTTGTGGTTATTTTATACACCATTATCTAGTACTTGTCATAGGATTTTTTTTCTTCCGTTACTTAGTTTTTGTTTTATAGGCAAAATAATAACTAATTTTTGGCCTAAAAATAACTATTTATGTTCAAACGTCCGCCATTTTGTCATAAATTGATATTTTCAAAATCGGCTATGTCAAGTACTAGATTATAGTATCTAATTTAATAATCTTTTTGGTTTTTTTTTAGATGATTTTCGAAGAAACACCAGTGGGTACCGTATACGCAGATTTTTTTTACGACGTTCCAAGAATCATACAATATCCTTGTATATTTTTGATAATTTCAAATAAATAAAATTAAACATATTTTTGAATGTATATACTTTTAGATAATTAAAACCCCAATCTAAAATTTCAAATAGTTTTCCTTGAAAAAATGCACGAAAATGACCTTTTCCGGCTCCTAGGTGTATATCTCCCCTTAAAGAGTGCCAGGACAACATTGATAGATGTCGTCATTTATTGAGACTTAAAAAAATCACCGAAGATTCTTAACCGTATGCCGTCACAAGTATTTTTGGTACTCTAGGTCGTCACACGTGGTTCGTCAGACCGCCTATTCTGTTTTGTTTGTAATTGATAAATGAATGCGTATTTTCAGCTTTATTTAGAATATAGTGGACCCAGACAAGTAGAAGAATAGTACAAGTTGCAAACAGTATTTTCTCGAAAGCTCCATTCATTATAACACGACGTGCGGTGAAAAGAAGCGGAAATGCGTCCATTTTGAAAGGGAATGCTTAGGGCTACCGTAAAAAAGTAAGTTCTAACTTTTATTGGAAACGTGAAGTTGCAGATTTCGGAAAACCATGATCCGTTGGACAATTAGCGTAATCCCAGCTAATCTTGATTAGGGATGTAACGATACCGATTCGACACCGAAAGATCGGCGATAGTTTCTTCGCCGATTTAAATATCGCGCTCTTTGTTGCGATGGCTTTCGCGTGGCAAGATTGACGTGCGGATGGCCAAAGATATCTATCCTATCAATTGACCTCAGTTGCTTCAGAGCGACTTTTTTTCTACTGCAGGTCCTATTCAAAATTATTAGCGCAACCGATTGTCAACAAATAACCTTAATGAGCTCTGGTTTCGCAACAAAAATCTCCCTAAGGTCTTGTTTGATTATTGACTATCTACGTCACGGCTGAAAGCCACTCACGTTAAAACCCTGTAGAAACCTGTCTTTTTGGAGCTCAGTTCAATTTCAAGTTTAATTAGTACAATTTCAATTTTATATTTGTTCAAGCACTAAACTTTGAATTAATAATAAAAAAAAAGAGTATAATTATATTTCTGTTTGATTTTGACACGCCTTTTGCTCCTGGAAGGTAGGTAAATAATTTTTCACATTTTCATTTTCTTACTTAAGTACCTTTTTAATGGTTAGATCATTGGTTAGTGTACAAAAAGAACAATTTTGATCGTATCAAGTTTTATTGTAAATTGTATCGGTATCGGTATCGCCGATACGTTGATACAATCATCGGTATCGGTCTCGCATCGGTTAAAACAAGTATCGTTACATCCCTAATCTTGATAATAAATTTCAATTTCACACATGCATTACAGCGAAATCGAAAATCGAAAATCCCAGAAATAAATACCAATGCAAATTATCTCACTGGAATAATTTTTTGAATTAATATTTCATAAATGACGAGGAAATTTAGAAAGAAAAATGAAAGCACATACCGGTGAAATAAAAATCGATAAATATTCTACGTGGACCATATTTATTGATGAAAAATCATGTTCTTCACGACCAAAAAGAAAATAAAGAAATAGAAAAATTGCTGCATTCCGCCTTGTCTGCTCGCGGACCCTCCAACTCGTTATATTCCACAATAAAGTTGAGATCGTTCGAATAATCTTTGTCTACTTCGAAGTTGAATCCAGCCTGAACTTTAACATTATCCTCTCCTTTAAATGTAAAAAAAAAAATGTGGAAAAATGTCTCGGCCCGTTAGGGACCGTCCATATATTACGTCATCGATTTCTGCTGATTATTACCCCCCCCCCCCCCCCGAAATCATTCCATTCTTCGTATCGTCAGAATCCAATTATCATTACCGTCATCCAACGACCAGACCCCCCCCCCCCCCATTTAAAAATGACATAATTTATGGACGGCCCCTTACACTGCGATGATCCCTTAAATTGTTTAAGAAGCGTTTCGTTGATACGATAAACAATTATCTTCATTAATTGAAAGGTTTATAAATATGTCAACGTTGATCTCATTAATGTTGTAGACTGATTATACAGGGTGGGCCATTTAACGTGACCTCCGCAAATGTTTCCGTTGCCTTTAGAGTGGGGAAAAAAAATGTCAAGAGGTACTTTTATTGATTTCGAAGGGCTGATACAGTGGTGAAAAAATCATTTTTGTTAAGGACATAGTTTTTGCGTTCTCAAGATCATCATTGGTTTTTCAAATGCGGACATGTGTTTTTTTTATTAAGACGTTGTAGCTGATATTCAGACGAATCCAACGACCTATGATATCGTGACCTTGAAATGATTTTTCACCAAAATATTTTGGTGAATTCGTCTGAGTATCAGCTACAACGTCTTAAAATATTTTGGTGGATTCGTCTCAATATCAGCTAAAACGTCTTAATAAAAAAAACATGTTTCCATTTGAAAAACCATTGATCCGTTGTCCATTGGACAACCTGCGCCTTCATCACGCCAGAAACTATTCGAACGTCAAGAGAATCATTCATCCGACGTCTTCAAAAATGTGTCGAGGTTAATGGCCATCACTTCAGACATTTGTTACAATAAATGTTCTGCACAAAAAATTCAATTACATTATTCGGATATTCTTATTGTCAATATCATCACGACTTTCCGTTTTTACACGTGTATTCTGGTAAAAAATCATTTTAAGGTGATAATATCATAGGTCGTTAGATTCGTCTGAATATCAGCTACAACCTCGTAATAAAAAAAAACACATGTTCCCATTTGAAAAACCATTGATGGACTTAAGAACGCAAAAAGGTGACCTTGACAAAAATGAATTTTTCACCACTGTATCAGCCCTTTGAAATCAATCAAATTACCTCCTGACATTTTTTTCGTCACTCTAAAGGCAACGGAGATATTTGGGGTGTTCACGTTAAATGGTACACTATACAATAGGACTATACAAATTTTACCTAAATAATAATATACAATGCCATACTAGATTAAAGTAATTTGAAAGTACCTTAATACATGTTTTTAATTTTAAGAAAAGTGATCACAATGTATGCACAGTGTGTTATTTGGATGTGGTACAACTGACCCCCAGCCCTGCTACAACCGCCCCTGCAGTGGGTACGGTTGTAACATATTTAAAAAAACGGACTTTATCTCATGTCCTTTAAGGGGGGATTGTCTTTTTTTTCGCAAAATTTGCCGCTTTTTGGGAATTTTTTTGTAAAGAAAGTATACAACGGAAAACTTGTGAAACTTGGCATATAGTTTTATTGATCTGTTTACTACATACAAAAATTTTTTTTAACAATTTCATCAAAAAATCCGCCTCCCACCCCCCTCGACGCGCGATGGTCCTTTTTTGATGGTGTGCACGATTTCTCGAAAACTATTCAACCGATTGCCTTCAAATTTGGACAGAATGCTCAGCTGACATCCTTTTATTGTTTGATGAAGCAAAAAAGCAATACGTTTAATAGTTTTTTTATTTTTAACAAAAAATCGATCAATTTTGTTCGAAAAATCGATACTTCAAGTTCAAAACGTCACCAAATCGTCAATTTGTTTTCCCCTTCATCGAACGATAGCTATATGTGTCTAAAGTAAAATGCTTTTTGGGTTTTTGCTGCAGGATGAACGTGAAGGCTGTAATCGTGCACACCATAAAAAAAGGACCATCGCGCGTCGAGGGGGGTGGGAGGCGGATTTGTTGATGAAATTGTTTAAAAATTTTTTTGTATGTAGTAAACAGATCAATAAAACTATATGCCAAGTTTCACAAGTTTTCCGTTGTATACTTTCTTCACAAAAAAATTCCCAAAAAGCGGTAAATTTTGCGAAAAAAAAGACAATCCCCCTTTAAAAGATCGGCACGTAATAGTGATTTCGATTTGAAGGCAGATGTCCAGTCATTAATATAAAGCATTTTATTTGCACGTCCTATACCATAATTTCAACGTTATGGGCGATCAACGGAAAACTGTTACAACCGTACCCAGTCTACCCTACGTTGGCAAACCAGCAATTTGGGAAATCGTGTTTGGTAGTCGCGAAGTAGCGTACGTTAACTACTTGACGAAATACTTCCTTCGGTGTTTTTGCCTCGTTATCCTGCAAGGGTCGAGACCGTTACGTCTTGTTTTCAAAGCCTCTTCATTCGAGTTTGTGACATTCTCTCCATCACCCTCTCTCTGTTTCTCTGACTCCCTCTCCCCCCCCCCCCTCTCATTCAAGTCTCTTGATGGTCATTTCGAAGCACCGGCACGCGCGACAAAGTCGACCCTTCCACCACGATGCAGGGCTCATTTTGAGCTGTTCAGGGCGGAAAACCACACCATGGTATAGGCGCACCCCAATTCGACGGGATAAGCCAACAGTGCGATGCTCGAATTGAGCTTTCGACTCTCCGGAGACGGTGAAACAGGAAGAACGATGCAACGCGGTTTGGCTTAGCTGCTGAGAATCAGGACTTGAAGACTATCCAACCCCGAGAGAGAGATGGGCAGAGGCAGGGAGATGATTGCAAAAAGAGACGCTGGGAAGTACTCCCAAGACGACTTCTCCAAAACAGAGGTCAAACTTCTCAAGTTTTCTCAGGACGTACACAAAGCTTCGAAAGAGGCCGAAACCTACTTATGAAACTGGACATAGACGCGAGACTGAAAAGTCTCGTAGTTGCATGAACCAACTCCATTGAAAATCCGAAGGATCTAACTATTCATCATATGTATCAATCCTGTTTAAAAAAAAAATCAAGCAACCCGAATAAATTTCAAAATAATTCACAGCCTGCATTCTAATGCAGAATATTTGCTACATATGCGTAAAATGTCATGGATTTCCGTTCAGCTGTTTAAGGCGAGACATTCATTTACGATAAAAAATCGATTTCATTTTTTTTGACAATAGAACTATATATGCAGCATGTTTTCCCAAAGTTTCAAAGCATAATTCGAAAAACTTCAAACGGTACAGCCCGTCAATGCTATGCCTCACCGCTCGGATTCGGAGCACACGTCGCAGGTCGAAGCGAGAGCGCAGAGGGCCAGGCCGCGATGGGCAAGAAGTAATTAAATTAACAACTAACAATTACAATTACTACTATAATTGATAATTTAATTGCTTTGTAACAGATTACTTAAGGCGTTACCCCCACTTGTAGCGCAAAAAAGGCCTTTTTCATTAATCTTTTTAAAGAAAACTACAAAACTTTTTCAATCGATCAATATACCATCTTAAAGAACACATCTTGAAGAAATTTCAGTAGTTTTTTTATTGAAAAATATTACATTGTTTAGTGGCAAATGGCCGTCAATGAAATAATGTTTTTATATACACGGTTTGCGGTGACCAACATTGCGGCGAAGTGGATCATCTGAAAAAAAAATGCGGATGGATTTAGTCAAATATAAGTATAAACTAGTCTTTAATCGAAGGATTTTAAAAAATATTCATTTTTCACAAAATGGCGGACAGTCAAAGTTAATGGTTCGAGTTTAACGAAAAAAAACGGCCGTTTTTTTGGCTATAAAACGACCATTTTTTTCGAAAAAAAAATCGAACGATTAAAGACTACATTTTTATGTATTAAATAAGCCTGCAAAATTTCAAGAAGATCGGTTCATTAGTGTTCGAGTAATCTTGGTCACCGACTTCAGAAATGCCATTTTGAGAAAAACGCGTTTAAGGTTTCTCTTTCAACGCGGATTCTTCTCTTTCAACGCTCATATCTCAGTCAATTTTGTTCCGATCGACTTGAAATTTTCAGGACATATTCTCAGATACTTATACTTCAAAAAAATGCAATAAAAAAAATCGATTTTTTCAAAATCGCAAGTGGAGGTAACCCCTTAAATATACTACTAAAGTATACCTAAAGTTTGATAGTTGTAGGATAATTATTTCTCAGTTTTAAAAATTCCTCAATATTGCTTATTTTTTCCTGTCTGAATGTATATCCCGCCTTAAGCGTGGATGATCAACAATCAAATGAGACCGACACTGGTGGATGGCACTGGCCGATACTCAGAGCGGTAACCCCCTCGCCATGCACCAGTGAGCACGTGCGCATCAACCAGTGAGCGGAAGGCTAATACTTCTGAGACTTTGGTGTAGGCAATTAAGTAAAAGTCTGTGCACCAGAGGATCAGAAGAATATGAGACCGTCTAAAATTGTACGGGTTTTCCACCGTTTCTCTGTACTCTCGGCAAATGCGGTATCGTGTAACGTAAGACGATTGTGATCGCAATGTCAGTTAAATTAGATTAGCAAAATGCGGGTAAAGAGTGGTAAGAAAGGGGTTCGATTGGAAAAGGTCATACGTAAAAACCGGCAAGGGTATACGTTGGAACTCAGGAAATAAAAGAAAACAAACTAATAATCGAACAGATGTTACATTTTATCATAGCAGCAGAATTTTGGAAAAAAGCGTGTTTACAAGTGAAAAACCTTCAAACACACATGAAGATGTGAGGAATAATTGAACTTGCGATCAAAAAGACAACATTGAAATCGAAGGTATAAAATGAAAAAAAAAAAACAAGTGTAAGTACGAAAATATTATTTATTCATAAACTACGTAGGGGTAGGTGGGGTCAAGTGGGATACTTAAGACAGAAATTCTTAAGGATGTCTTCTATGTGTGAAATCAACGGCTTTATTGATAAACATTTTAATTAGAAACAATAGTTGTATTCTTATTCTCCATATTAGTTTGTACTTTTTAGCTTAATCGACAAACTTTCATAGCTAATAGGAACTAAAGAAAAAGTGGCATATTTCTCGTTTTACCCCGTGTTTGGGGCAAAACAGGAACCGGTAAGGGGCGAAATGAAGATGAAGCACACAATAAGTGGCTGAAGATCTGAGAAAACCCATTATATTGGCAAGCACAGTCGACACCTCTCTTCCCATGGTTCTTCGTTCCATTTTTTCCGATCAGTTTTTCTCTTGTAATTACGAACCATTGTCTCTACAGATAAAGAAAAAGCCCTTGAAATAAAACGGGGAGAACAGAAGGTATCTACTAAGGGGAGTACTAATTCGCTCCATTGCAGCTATCTGTTTAAGGCGGTATTACCACTTAGAAACTTTAAAAAAATCGATTTTTTACATTTTCTTATAGTTTGGGGTTCTGAGAATGTGTCTCGAAAATATTAATTTGAAATTCGTAGAACTCCCATAGTTACAGAGGCTTAAAAAAGCTGCGGTGCGTTAGGGCGCGGCTTGGGAAATTACCTTATCTCTTGCCCCCCTTGCAGTCCAATACCAAAGGTACACTTACAAATAGTCAGTATACTTTTGGGCTCTCCAAAGCTCTGTTAGTATGCATTTGCACTGTGGCGAAAACACCATAGATATTGCTAATTATTTAGCTGTCATCATTTTTAATGAAGGATTCAAGCAAATCCTAAAAATTATGGATGTATTGGGAATCAAAATCGGCACTAACACAAAACAATACGCAAAGCGTAGAGACAACGAGCGTATACAACGGTCCAACAGACGGGCCTCTACCGCATCTAAAGCTTTTTTTTAAGCTAAGGAAGGTGGTCTGTGTGGTCCCGGTATAGCGGATTGAGGGTAAGTTACTCAAATCCGTTGTTATCCACCGTAAGTTCAGCCGTATCAGTGCTAAATGTATGGCAAACTTTAAACGCGTTTTTCTGGAAACGACATTTTTCAAGTCGGGCCAATGTTTTTCTCGAAAACTATTGGACCAATTGATTTCAGGTTTTGCACACATTTCGAGGAAACCTTCACCTACCCGCGTAGAAATTTCTTAGGGTTAGCCTGACCAGGATCAGACCCCGATCGGGGTGTGGTACGGGTAACCCCTTTTCACGGATATCCTGATCCGGCCCCGATCGGGCCGGAAGTATTTCGGCCCTAAATCAAGCAATTCTAGAATGACCCTACTAAGGCTTTTCCCGATAGGTCCCTACCAAGGCTTGCCCTGATAGACCCTACTAAGGCTTATCACCCGTATCACACCCCGATCATGGTCAGGATCGGGATCGGGATTAGCCTGATCCTGGTCAGGCTAACCCTAAGAAATGTCTACTCGGGTTAATAATAGTCCCAATTACCTGTGGTATAAAAGTTTATGCAGGTCGTATTCTTACCTATGATATAAAACTTCATGTAGGTCGTATACTTACCTCGCTACACATGAGTATTCAACGAGAAAATTAATAAAAATCCACTCAAAAACTGCTTTTGGTAGCCACAACAATAAAATTCGCGCTGACATGTTCCCCTTACTCTGGCTCAAGGAAGGTGACTGAACAACGAACGAATGGCACCGCACGCTGTCGACTCGTGTGTATGTGTTTGTCACGCACACAAGCCATTTCCCGTTCTGCCCCGAGCAACATTTTTCCCCACCTTCCTCTATACGTTTTTATAGTTGGCAAATTACGTACAGCGCCGTATAATGAAATCCTGCAGGACTGTTTTCGCCAATAAGAAGACAGCGAACGTTATCTTCAAACGTGACTAATGTACAACACGAAAAAACGTAACGACAAACAGTTTCCGATCAAATCTCGCCCGAAAGAAAATCAACAAATAATAAACCTTTAGGCAACGAAAAAATTGCTGACCTTTATGGTTTTTTTTTTCAAAGGACAGATTTCTTCACCGTTTTTGAGAGTTGGGGTATGTTTTATTGCTACTTATCTGTTAGTTTGGGATTTTTTATTTTTGATTCAGGGGTATTCTCACTTTAGACGCTAAAAAAATACGATTTTCATGAATGTTTCTGATAGGTTTATATTATATATATATATATATATATATATATATATATATATATATATATATTAATATAAAAGTTGATACACTTAATAAATACACTTTTGGAACACATTTGAAAACAACATTTATGTATTTATGCAACAAACTTTAAACGCATTTTTCTCGAAACAAAGTTTTTCGACCGCTTGTTGATAAATCTTCAAATCTACTGAACCGATCCTTATGAAATGGTAACCACATATTCTTTACAACTATACCTATAGCGCATATCAATGATTATTTTAAATTTTGATATTTACTTTTTTGCCGAAACGGTGAAAAAAACACGTTTTTTTGTTATTTCGAAAAATGTCCGCCATTTTTTTATTTTTTCATATATCAAAAATCGTATGATATGCGCTATAGCCATTAACATACTGAATCTAAAACCGTTTGATTTTTTTGTTTCGAATGATCCATCTCCGAGATTTCATTAACAGCGCAGACCTACAATTTATTAGGAAATTTTTTTAACTACCATTTTCGTCTATAAATAGTGACTTAAATAAATAAATAAAAATTCAAATGTATTTCGAAAGTATTTATTAAGTGTAACAACTTTTATATCACTATCTGTAATATGAACCTATCAAAAAAATTCACGTAAATAGCCTTTTTTTTAACGTCTAAAGTGAGAAGACCCCTCAATCTCGCGTAGCGTCGGTGGCATTAATCTGAAACAAACCAATGAAGACTTTTCTTCAATTAACACTCATACGCAGAATATGAACCAAGAAAAAGTGAGAAATTTTGAAAATCGATGAAATGGTACGTTTTGGAACAAATAGATTGAATGTTGCGAAAAAATGGCTACTTTTTGCAATGAAAAATACTTTTTTTACTTTTCAAAAATATTAAATATCGTGTTTCAGACAATAAGGTTAAAAAGATTTATACGAAATTTCATCAGAATCGGTCGATTAGTTCTTTAGCTATACATCACGCCAGTTTTGAAAATGCAGTTTAGAAAACCGTGCCATACCTCCGCCATTTTTACAGATTAATAAATTAAAAAATACCATGTAACAGCCAAAAGTAGTTAAGGGGGGATATACATTTACAACGATTAAAAATCGATTTCTTTTTTTTCTTTAATCGATATACCTATACATGTAGAATATTTTCCTAAAGTTTCAAAGCGAAATTCGAAAAACTTCAAACGGTACAGCCCGTCAACGCTGTGCCTCACCGCTCGGATTCGGAGCGGGCGGGATATTCAAACGCGTTTTTCTCAAAACTACATTATCGAAATTGGCGTGCAGGATTACTCACAAACTATTAAGTCGAGTGAGTTGAAACTTGGTAGAAATATTGATAATATTGGTACTTTCTACTTGACGAGAATTGTTTTTGAAAAATTGTAAAAAAACTACTTTTTTAATTCACATTTTACAGAAATGTTGCGTGAAATGTTATTTTTTTTGTATTGGCGTGCCATTTTCTTAAATTTGCATTTTCTTCATTTTAATTACCGTCACATAGAAACTATACATGTTCCAACTGAAAAAATGTTTGAACTTTTTGCAAATCAAAGTCTACGGGAAGCTAGACTGCAAACCCAAACAAACTCCCGCGGCGATCTTGCCGTAACACTCTGTAACAGCTCCGACATTTCGATGATGAATTAATTTAAAAAAAACGTTTTGTATACTTAAATATACTATTAAAGTACACCCAAAGTTTGGTAATTGTAGAATAATTATTTCTCAGTTTAAAAAATCCCTCAATGTTGCTTATTTTGTTCCTGTCAAAATGCGTACCCCGCCTCAAGTCTAATAAACGACGAAGAAATCTTACCTTTAAAAAAAAATCATGAACATCGGCAGATTTTTTCCTCGCCCAAAGCTATCGCCCGCCTTCGAGTTTTCGCTCGTGTGGACAAAGTGACGCGAGGTAACAATTGTAGAAATGTGGCGGTATACAAACATATGCATGCATTGTATCACGAGAATAATAAGCTGGGAGTGAGCGAGGTAGATCATTGGGCTCTTATCCTAAATTTCCTGGTTGGAGTCGTATCAAGTTTCGACGATTAGCCCTGGAGGAAAGTTTTGCACATAATCTGAGTGCAACTATACGCGCCTACGCAAACTAATAACTATGAACGAGGATATGGCCCCTCGTCAGGAGCCTGTAACTTATACACCCGCACAGACTCGATACGACCCTGCAACAACAAGCTCTCGATAGTCTGCGCGTACACTGGAAACTTTTGATACAAATGAGAGAGGATAGAGGGCACCGTGGTTGGGCTACCGACTTAGAGAACGGAAGACAGAATGTTCGCAAGCAGATACCCGCCTTTATGGAGTCATCAGCGACGACAAAGTAACCACCAAGTCGGAACATGAGAGGAGAATGTGGGTATGTAACAACACGAAATACCTCGGAACAGTTTAGCCGTTACTAGTCTCACTATCACAACGTACGTAACTGAATGGGATAAACCGAGATTAAAATCGTCGTACGATAGAACAGTCAAGAACGGAGAGATGCGGATAAAAATAACCAAACCTTAAAATACATGCGGGAAAAGAAGAGTCCGGGATGATAATGCGAGAGTGAAAATGGCTGTCAGCCCGTATCAAGCCTGAATAGTGATGCTAAGAAAAATGTCACGATAAATGGCTAAAAATAATCAGTCAAGCTCGAAACAACGAAATGGAAACAATGAGAGCGAGTTGATCAGCGCGATGAATAATGGATGAATTTAAAAGAAGATACGGAGCAGCAATTATATATTTAGAGTCAACGGTAAACCCTCTGACAATCGGACGATTTCTGCACTTGGTGTAAAAAGAATACCGCAAAAATCACAATCTAGTGGCAACGTTCCCGAGTGTTGGGTAGGAATTTTTTGTTGGTTTTTCTGTCAGTTTAAAAAAATTAGAAACTTCACTATGGTCTGGGGTGAAATAAATACTCCATACTTTCGGAAAAACGTGTTGGAAAAGCGGGTAAAATGTCAAGTCGATTGAAATCGCTATTCTCGAGGTATTCAGTGGAATGGGTGGAGTTCGGAAATTCGAACGATCAATATTTAGAAGGACCGAAATTTCGAATTCAGTAATGACGAGCGTTCCAATATAAATAAATCAATCTTATGATAGTCTGTAAAATAGTTAATCGAAATTGTGAATACAAAAATCTCGAAGTTGATTTATACTGAAAACAAATTTCAGATTCAACAAAATAATGAGAGATATAATATCGATTCGCCTGTGTTACACCAAACAATTCGAGGCGTGAAATCGTCGAATTGTAAATATTACGACAGTTTACCATTTCGGATTCATTAAGGTAGTTCCTCTGCGAAAATCTCAACCAAAAGTTTACATACCATGTGCATGTTTAAAAGATTGATAATTGGTTTAATTAGTAATAAATCAAATTAAAAACTACGCAATATTGACTCGGTACTAGTAGATAATACGATGGATATCATTTATTGCCGTAAAATATATTTTATATTGTGTTTTTGATCTACCGTTGCCAGTGAACTTTTTGCCCGGACTGTCCAGGCTTTGCCCCAATTGTTTTTTTTTCCAGGCTTTGCACCAAAATTGTGAGGGCTTCTCATGGTTATATCTTGGAAACTAGATGGTGAATCATTCTCATTTTTTTTCACATTATTCGTGATATCTTACGTGAGCTTATCCTCGTTTTTGATCAATTTCTTCATTTTAGTGTTGACGGTAGAATTAATGATGCTCTGTTTCCCCATCATAACGCATTTGTTACGTGTAAACCAAGCCAACTTTAAGTGTAAATATCTCAGGTTTGGGGTGGTCAAACTTATTCAAATTGCACCGATGTTTGGATAACGTATTAAATAACATATATGTCAAATTTCAACCATTTCTTGATTCACCTCTCCTGTGGAGGTACTACCTTAAAGCGAAGGACCAAAAAATCGATCAGTTAAAATAGCGATGGGCCAAAATGGGGAACGGTCCGGATAGCGAAAACTTGGGATCGGACGATACTACTTGCGCTTCAGAATGAAGATGACAGATGGCGTTAGTAGTTAGTCGGGTCAGGCAGCCATGTCATTTAGGTATTCGCCATTTCGGACCATCCATCGTTTGCGTTTCTAAGATCTACACATTCAAAGTTTATAGTCTCGATATATGGCTTTTTGCTATAGACGGTATTACGACTATTAGACACTCACTTTTTTCTATTTCGGAGATATGAATGTTGTAGATTGTTCGAATCTGTATTTGTATGATTCAAACTGCAGACTATCTGAATATATGTTCTCGAATAAAGGAACTCTCGAATAAATAATCCTTTGGTGTAATAGTTATTCGATTTCGTCATCGGTCTAAGGATAAAATTTCGAATAATTTAACCTTCGTTATTTTGACAGTTCATAATTCTGACGTTTCGAAATCTTTGTCGTTCTATATTTGGTCATTCGACATTTTGACCCCCACCCTAATAGTTACTCGATTTCGTCATCGGTCAAAGGATAAAATTTCGAATAATTTAACCTTCGTTATTTTGAGAGTTCATAATTCTGACGTTTCCAGATCTTTGTCGTTCTATATGTGGTTATTCGACATTTTGACCTCCACCCCAGTGGAATGTATCGGAAAACATAGATTCTCAATCGAATCCTTTCCTACCATTCCCATACAATGATCAGGTTTCTAATCAATGCTCCTTATTTTCAGTTTCGGGATGCTGCATTCCATTACATTTAGGAAGATTCAATTGTTTTCTTTTCAATTTTATGTAAAGAGGAACAAGATTTCCTCAAAAAATGTCTGATCGTACTGCAATGCAAATAAATCTTAGAACAAGTGGTGGAATTTTGAAGCGAGACATTTTTATAAAAAATTCCATCGATATATCTTCGAAACCATCGCTAAAAAAAATTCTAGCTTCAAAATTCCACCACTTCTTCTAAGATTCATGTGCATCGCAGAACGATAATCGTACGATCAGACATTTTTTGAGGAAATCTTATTTCTCTCTACATAAAATAGAAAAAAATGAATCCGTCTAAATGTAATGGAATGCAGCATCCCGAAACTAAAAAATAAACCTTAATTAGAAACCTGATAATTGTATGTAAATGGTAGAACAGGGCTCAACTGAGAAAACGTAATACGTAAAAACCCACAAAGGTATACGGCAAAGCTCAGGAAATATACGCATGTACACAATATATGGACTTGCGAAACGAAGTGCCAGAAATGAAAAACTGAGAACACAATTAGAGAACAAAAAATTAATGAGACGCGAAACTTTTTGTGTCGATAAAAATTCCGGATCTCACGAATCAGGGGTTTCTTCCATTCGAGCGGATCCGGACGAAGCCATTTCGTGTCAACTTTTTTACCTTCACGTCCGTTCTTATGATTTATCCTCACTTGGCGAGTGAGAAAAAACAAAACGCCGAGAATGGAAAAGAGGCAGAATGGTTCTCCGAGGTTTTCTTGGCAGAGGCTTCGCCAACTTGGCGAAAATTGAATAGATAGTGCGAGTTTGTGAACGCGAAGAGAGAAAGGAGTGTGGGAGAGAGGATTTGGAGAATGGCATCCAGCAGTCTCCGGTAGAGTTCGTCGGTGCCAAGTTTTCCTGCACTCGCTGAGCGAGTGAGAAGGTTTGATCACGGGCGACTATTGGACACGAAACGACAGGCAAAGTAGATGTGTGTGTGTGTGTGTGTGTGTGTGTGTGTGTGTGTGTGTGTGTGTGTGTGTGTGTGTGTGTGTGTGTGTGTGTGTGTGTGTGTGTGTGTGTGTGTGTGTGTGTGTGTGTGTGTGTGCGTGCGTGTGTGTGTGTGCGTGTGTGTAGTATATAGTATATAAATATATATATAGTATATATAATATATAGGACGAATGCTTATAGGAACGCGCGGAAAGCTAGACGGAGAGCCCTTGGTCGATTCGATGCTTCTTCTATTTCTTCGACCAGGAACCCCGACTGTTCTCCCCGGTTGCGTTCTCGTTTCGTTGCGCTCAAGTATATTCTCTCGGAATCTTATCGGAGTAAGACCCAGGGTCGAGGATTATTAGGATAGATAACTTCTCGACAATTCGGTTCTAAAGTCGCTTCGACATCAGATCCGCGCAGAGGGTGCCTACCCATTGAATTACGCTGCAACTATCTTCTACCAATTCCTGACTCGCGATCTCTTTTATCACCGATTTCTACGGGAATTCATTATAGCCATAATTTTTACTAACGGTGGAACATACGAAGAAGATGCAAAAAGAAATCATTTAAGAATAGGATCGCTCGAGTTTGGTTCTAGTTGTTTGAGGTGACCGGAACTGATGCACAAAAAGTATGAAACATTTGAGACATGTTCTGAGCATTCATGGCGAATATTCATTTGTGATGGGAAAGGATTCAATTGGGAGGTGCATTACATACTGGCCTGCAAGGGTGTGTATATATATATATATATATATATATATATATATATATATATATATATATATATATATATATATATATATATATATATGTGTATATATATCATGCTAAAAAGTTGTCCACAGACTATTTGGACCAATAATGGACCAATAATAGACAGTAATGCGTTTTGTTTCATTATATACTTATTAACTTTTATCAGAATGTTCCCTGTCTTTTTAAAAGTCCATTTTCGAGTTGAATTCATGAAAATGTTCGTTCAATTACTTGGAAGCTTGTTAAGTGTTCTACGGAACCTGTCTACAAACGAGAGGGGAAAAAACTTAATTTTATATAAATTTTTCAGTTTGCAATTTAAAAAATACATAAAAAGATACATTTTTCGAAAAAATTATCAGCTGCGATGCCCCACTGTAACCGCGTGAAGAGAAAGTACATACACTGTTGTGCTAGGGATATACACCTATGCATATACATTGTACCGACTGACACACCTGACAGTTCACCCACCAAAAAGTAAAAAGGCTTTTATTCATTTTCGCATTCTTTGTGTACGTGATATCAAACCAATCTAATCGTATTTCTTTAGAAAAATGAACAAATTGCTGAATTTCATTGGTTAAGATGACAAGTGTTAAAAAAAACGTTGAAATGTAGTCAATGATTTAACAAACAAGAAATTAATGCACAGGTGAGTTTCAATGAGCGAACCAATGCTTAATTACAGAATATGTTTAGGCCAAGTCTTGGGATAATAAACGAATCGTATTTTATTTGAAACAAACCTTGAATTTTTATTTATCACTTTATTATTAATTTGTAGGGAGCTACTGTGACAAATTAATTAGAGCACTCTCTTAAGGCGTTACCCCCACTTGTAGCGCAAAAAAGGCCTTTTTCATGATTTTTTTTGCAGAAAAGTACAAAACTTTTTTAATCGATCAATTTACCATCTTAAAGAACACATCTTGAAGAACTGTCAGTAATTTTTTCATTGAAAAATATTACATTGTTTAGTGGCAAATGGCCGTCAATGAAATAATATTTTTATATACACGGTTTGCGGTGACCAACATTGCGGCGAAGTGGATCATCTGAAAAAGAATGCGGATGGATTTAGTCAAATATAAGTATAAACTAGTCTTTAATCGAAGGATTTTAAAAATTATTCATTTTTCACAAAATCGCGGACAGTCAAAGTTAATGGTTCGATTTAAACGAAAAAAACGGCCGTTTTTTGGCTATAAAACGGCCATTTTTTTTCGAAAAAAAAAAATCGAACGATTAAAGACTTTTATGTATTAAATAAGCCTGCAAAATTTCAAGAAGATCGGTTCATTAGTGTTCGAGTAATCTTGGTCACCGACTTCAGAAATGCCATTTTGAGAAAAACGCGTTTAAAGTTTCAATTTCAGTTTACACGAAGAAAATACTTTTTTTTGTAAACTTACATAGAGTCATCTATTCCGGGCCCGTTTTTATAAATTCTAGTCTATTATATGAACGTTGTGAATGCCAGGTTACGACCCTTTTCATCGAACAATGCATTGAAGGTCGGAGAGAAGGTCGAGCGCGCCAGACGGCAGACTAGCCGGTCGGTTACACAACGGATTCTTCTCTTTCAACGCTCATATCTCAGTCAATTTTGTTCGGATCGACTTGAAATTTTCAGGACATATTCTCAGATACTTATACTCCAAAAAAATGCAATAAAAAAAAATCGATTTTTTCAAAATCGCAAGTGGGGGTAACCCCTTAAGATTTTGTGAACAATAAGGTACACGTGCAAAACAGCATGGACTATCCTGAAGGGCTATCTCACCAGCATAGTCGCACACCCTAATGAAGGGATTAACCTCCGCGCTCACTCTCCTCTCGAAGCAAGCGCGGAAATCTTTTTATCATGGTGACTAGCGCGTCACGGGATTTTCCCTACGGTCGAGCTTGGGTCCGACAGCGATGTCCACGTTTCGCCCTTCTTTCCCACCAAAAACTCCTTTCGTGATTGGTGATGAGAAAAAATCCTCCCACTCTTAATTTTGCACCAATGATAACTGCAAGAAAGGCAGAGTCTCACCCTTCTCCTTTTTTGAGGACTTCTCGTCACCAACTACGAATCTTCAGTTTAAAAATTCACCTCGATCGAGACGCATCAAGATCTACTGGACAACAGTTGAGATCGTCTCGTGTCTAAAAGCCATTACACCGTGCCTTGAGACTACTCTCAAGCACAAGGTCTATAACTTCAACTTAACCGAGACGCATCAAGACCTACTGGGGAACAGTTGAGATCGTCTCGCGTCGAAAAAACATATCAAAATAACACTGTGCCTTGAGACTACTCTCAAGTACAATATCTTATACTCATTATCACAACAACAAGTGAACCTTAAGTGATTAGTTGTGAAGCGTTGAATTTTTAAATAAATTACATTTGTTCTGGTCTTCGTCTTCAACAACCAATATCACTTCCTAAATAAAAATCAAGTCGTTGGTGATTAATTTCCCTGACGACGATATCAAGGGATTACGTCACCGCCAGAGTGTAAATCGGGCCTTACAACCCCGACAGGTTGAAGTGTTACCGCGCGGTCCCGACGTATCGCACACTCACAAGAGACCGGTCGTGAGAGTACATTACTTTAAACGACTTTATTCATTGTTTTCAAAATGTTCACATGATCATTTTACGAGAAAACTATTCCAGAAGCAAAAAAAGTGAGCCTCTTTAAAGATCCAATCATATCTGCAAACTAAAGTTTTGTAATACATACTCGTTTTTGTATTCTAATAAATTACGTACGAGAAGAAAAAAGATTCAATATCAAAATCTACACATGTGCGTGCAATCACTAAAAAAATTAGACTACTTCATCAATACTGTATTCAATACGTACGAATCAACTTATTCTTTAATTTTATTATAACACGGACACTCAATCAAGGGCAGTTCGGTTAGTCATCTGTCCTACAATCGGGACCAATATTTTATGCACACATGAAATGTATCGCATAGTACCTTTGAAAGACTGCAGCGCCATCCTTAATATTCGCAATTTTGGGGAAAATTGACATGCCGAGTTTGGACCGCGGTCTTACATACAGGTCTTGCAACTCTATCGAATTTCTATGGTGGGGGTGACTCGCGTATTGAAGCTGTCGTTGGTGTCGCTAGTATCGGGGAATGTTGTTTTTATAATGAGAACATAACCTGCGTATTCTGTGATTCCGCGTATATGGTTACCACATAGTGTGGTCAGTCGAGTGCAATAAACGTGTTAGCGACTTATTATTTTACTTTTCCATGCGAAGAACATGGCTCGGATTTTTCATCAGATGCGGATGTTTATTTTATTAGGTTGCGCATGAGGCAAAAGGCGCTGCAGGAAAATAAAAAATAAAAAATAAATTTGTTTTAAAAAATTGTCAAAATTGACAGTCCAATACAATTTTCGTTATTTCGCTACATTGTACGTTTTGTCTGCGATTATGTTGTACCTGCACAACAGCAATTAATACATATCCGTCATTTCGCCATCGTCTTGAATTTTAAGCGATAGATAATTATTTTTATAGAATTCATCCACTCGAAATTATTTCTGCGTGCAAAATATAAGGTGCTATCTCCATATCCATTGTTAGCGAAAATAGCAGTCAATGTATTTGTGTACATAGAAATACTTGCGAGCAGTAACTTCAATCATGCGTGCCATCCACATTTTATTAAAATTTGCATTCTTTTTCGGCACTTGTATACGCATTAATGAAACGAGCCAGTGCACGGAATTGAACCGAAGATAACAAACTTTTCAACCAGGCATCAACCCATTCAACCAGAATGTATTTTATTCATTCATTTAATTTCGGTTATTTTTTTTTATTCCTCTTCCATTATATTTATTTTCAGGTTCTCATTAACATTGTTAAAAAAGCAAAAGCAAAAATAAAAGTTGTAGAAACAAACAAGCAATTCGATATACTAAGAATAAACATAAATTATAAGGGACAAAAATTTAGACCGCACAAATTTGTTCATACCCTATCTACTCAAATGGCGAAAGACGAAATAAAAATATTACAGAAGTTCGAATATACGAGAAATACAGTCTACTGAAATAATAATTCTCATTCTGCCCGGGGGTTCAGGAGTGAAAAAATACTCAATCATTTTCCATTTCTATCACTCTTACAAATATTGGGTCTGTTCGTTTTGGCTAAACTTTTCTCCACTACTTACGCCTTATAAGGACTTTCCATTATTGTATCTATTGGAATTGTAGAAAGTGTAGTTAAACCGAACAGACTATGTTTATTTTGAAAAATCGGCGCCTTTGCACAGCTGTTCGGACCTGCGTTTGATTGGCTAACTTCTACCTACCAGCGCTTCGAGTGGCAGAAGCGAGAACGGCCTGTTTGCCTCATTATCTGAGTCGCTCCCCAACCTAGGAGTTTCCAGATCTGTATGTAAGACCGTGGTTCACATGGTTCCGTTGCCAAAACTCGAAGCTAGAGGCGCTGCAATCGAGGGGTTTTGCATGCGACAGAGACAACAATACTCACGCATTCGCGTTACAGCCTAACCCGTGATCGAAACAAGACCCCTCGATACTAGCGACACCACAAATTCGGCTTCAATAGTCGAGTCACCCACCACCAGTGAAATTTCATCGAGATTCCAGACCTGTATGTAAGACCGTGGTTTGGACTCGTGTCCAAAGTCCATCTAGTCTCCGTAGTGGCTACTGTCATAGAGTGAGGGTTAGAGAAAGGACGTATCGGACAAATAACTGATCACCATTGCGCTAAATAGCCAGCGGTGCAAAATAGCTGGCGACAAAACAGATGAGAGTTGACTGTATCAAGAAAGAGAAAAGTTGTTTCTTGTTCATGACCCTTGCCATTATTATTTTTATTCAAAATACATATTCATAATTTGAATAAATTTGGAATTTCTTGATTCCGAGTTTTTTCAACTTTTGTCAATTTGAGAAGTACTGGAATTCTGATCAAATCAACCCATTGGTTGCGAATGTACGTGTAATACGTTTTGAAAACGGAAAAATTCTTCAAATTTCCTAATGTACTGATTGTTTTTTGGATTTGAATTTGGGTGTGGGTTGGTTTGGGTATTTTTGTTTGGACAAAACGGACAGCGCGATAACATAAATAGGTATGAACGGCACATATAGGGGAAGTAGGGGCTAGATGATATCGCTCTGGTCATGTTCAAATAAAACAATACAAATACGAGTCAGTTAACTTTAATTATTTTTAAAAGCAATCAACATTTATTAATATTTTAATTTTGGAAGCGAAAAAATCAGTCTTTCTGATTTGTACCATACAATATATATTTTTAATTAAACCTTTTTTCCCATCTTACCCCATATGTGGGGCAAGATGAAACAGCGCTGGGAGAATGATGGGACACGAATTATTGGCATCTTCCGCATATAACAGTGGTTTCATTCTCAATACCAGCAACTTGATAAGCCCATCGTCTAAGTTCTGTAGGATGAGTCTGAATAATATTGCTTCCATATCATTTTAATCATTTGTAAGTTCTTTTTCTTCCCCTGGTAGAAACACCGGTTGAAGAGGAACTAAATGCTTTACCAGTTTCTATAAATCTTCCGTCTTATAAATATATGTTTATGTCTTATAAAAATATATTTATAAGACGGAATATCTAAAAAAAAAAGCCCTAGAGGGTTATCCGATAATATTAATAATGAACAAGAACCTTTGAGAAGTTTCGTTCCAGCTTAAATATATTGTACTATAGCACAAAACTCGGTTACATCGTTTTCCATGTACTGGTGTCCGGCTGAGAAAAGGGCAGGAGGGAACTCAAACGCAGCCTGGGAAAGGTTCAACTTCATTTTTTCCGCAGTACAAATTGAATCTTGCGATTCATATCCATGTCGTAAATGGCCTTGCATCTCCCGTAATTGATTCTTCTTCTGGTTTGTGTTAGTTTCTCATAGTACCGGCATCTTCAGAACTGATCCAGCAATCCCTCGCGTTCCAAAATTCTGTTCAACACTCGACTCGGTGCCTCTATTTCTTTGTCGTGTACGAGCACTGTTCTCGCAATGAAATACGTGTGCTTGAATCTCATCTGATAGTCAGTACGAAGAGACTTTGTTTTATAAACTCTTAGGACTCTTAAATATTTTTCCGTATGGTTGGAAGTACCTGGCGATTTTGGAAAAAACTTTGCGATTTATATGCCCTGTACTGTCCGTGTGTTCTTGCTTATAACCATGCAAGAAAAGTATGCATTGAGTAATTACTGAAAATAGTATTGAAGTTTGCATCGTTGGAATGCAACGAAAATTATTCTTTATATTTTTGTTTTATCATTTTCATCATTTCGCAAAATCTTTTTTTACATATTTAATTCATAGATTTGTACATTAGCAGTACTTAAAATTGTTAAGGGATTTTCGTACCTGAGATATGGCAAAATAAATTTGAGCAATTAAAAATGAATTATTTTCGATGCTTTCGAACAATGCAAACTTCAATCTCATCACTGGAGATCCATTGAAGTTTGTCTTTACATCGTTGAAATGCAACGATCTTTTTTTTTCTTTTGTCTTTTGTTTTTATCATTATGGAAACCTTTTTGTTTGAAAATTAAGGTCGTAAACTTTCAATACGAATACTTAGAAAGGATTGGGTAATTTTTGCAGCCTAACTCGAAAAAAAATTGAGTAATTATGAAGAATTGATTGTCGTTGCATTTCAACGATACAAACTTCAACTTCATTCACTGAGTAGCTTTTTTTAATATTTGAAGGTATTGTACGCCGCTGTTTTTTTACAAAAAGTTCGCATTATTAAAGGTTCTACTTGATAGATCCAGGTGAAGCGAGCACAGGAAAATTCTTTAAGCATTTATTTTATGGCTTTGAAGTTTGCATCGTTAAAATGGACCGAAAATTCTTCTTTATTTTTGTTACCATCTAACCTCTTTTTTCCATGCTTACGTTATGGATCCCTCATAAGGATCTTTAAAAATGTTTCAGTGACTTTTAAGGCATCGATATGTCGACACAAAAAATGGGTAACACGAAACAAAATATTTTCGTTGCGTCCCAACGATGCACAATTCAATATCGTTTTGTTTTCATATGCCAAAGATTCGGTAGAAAAGGTTGAGGCCGTTTTCGCACCAACGAGAGTCAAATAGACGGAAAGGCGGATAGAAAAAATCTAAAAATGATAGTTATCGTCTCAGCATTGTGTTCGAGCCCTGTCAGCTGAATTAGTGTCCAAAAAAACGAATGTACAGACGGATACTACAATTTTATAATATTATTGAGATGACGCCAAAGGTGCATAGCCAAAGGTGAATTGATAAATAAGTAGCGAAATAACTAAATGACCAGTGAATGAACGAAATTACCAGTAAATGGACGCTCAACTACCAGTGAATGGGCATGTAATGTCGACGAACGTCAAGCAAAACGATTTATTTTTATTAAATGCTAGATTCAGAGATCACTGTGTTGCACAATAAGTATAATATTCTTAAACATATGAGTATAATATTGGTTATTACTATTTGGTAGACAGTACACAAAGCTTTTTCTTATCTTAATTCTCAAAAAACTACCAAAGTTTGTTTCGACAGAGAAATAGAAAATTACATTTTGCCAAAAATGAAAAAAAAAACGTGCCGAGAGCAAGTCAAGCCTCGCTCTATTAGGGTTCCGTACATATGACCAGTTAACTTTTTTAAAACTATATATTTATTTAATTAAGTAATGCTTTTTTCGGTCATACCCGGGGAAAAAAGTTCATATCTGAATATATCTGAATCATATCTGTAGAATGAGATATGATCAGACAAGAAAAATGGCCATATCTGTTCATGTAGTGTCATGACAGATCGTGTATGCTTATATATGAGCATGTATGATCATATCAGAGCCATTTTGATAATTTTGAGAGCAGACCTGTTCATACCACAGCAGGTCTGACCAGATCCAAACCCCAGGCACGATCTGATCTTGTTGGACCAGATCTGATTTTATTGGGCCAGATCTGATCATGTCAGGCGAATCTAATCTTATTGGACCAGATCTGTCTGTCCGTATAAGAATAAAATACCGTGGATCCCAGTAGACCTGGACATCTATGAACAATACATCTGCCCATATGATAGAATCATAGTTTATCTGAACTATCAGACCAGGGATGACTCCGACTATATCAGAGCAAATCTTACCCTGTTGAGACAGATCAAAACTTGTTAGTGCAGTCATGAAGATATTAAAATGTTTACATATATACAGCGGGGTCATTAACTCGTCATCACTTGACGTGTTAATAATTAATAATATTATGGTAACTCACATGATCTCATATAATACAGTCAGGTGAGGTGCCATATCTGATCGGATATCGTCTCATATCCTCATATATCGTTTCATATATTCAGATGTTTTCATGTGTGAACAACTGAACTGCATATACGATAAGCTATGAGTGTATAAGACTTCGTATGTTTTCCAGGTTTGGTATCATATTTGATGGGATAAAATTTTATATGAACGTGCCTGCTCATATATCACATCATATATGTTCAGATATGGTTTTACGCTGCCAACTCGCCTTGGTACCTGACCAGATAAAAACATATATGAGATCTATATAGCGGAGTCTGGTTCCGTATTTGATCGGATATGATCTTATACGAACAGATACGTTCACATATCACATCATGTATGTTCAGATACGAATTTACGGTACCAACTCGCCTTGGTACTTAGCCAGATATAAACAGATATGAGTTCACATATGGTCAGGCCAAATACTGTATTTGATCAGATATGATCTTCTATATGCATATGTGATGTGGAATATGATCAGACCTAATCATATATGATACTGTGAAATGTCAGATATAAATATATCTGATACATATATGACAATATCTGAAACATATATGAACATATCCACTAAGACATGAATTTTTTCCCCGGTAGTGCTTAGGTAGTACTAAACTGAAACCATATAGGGTCATGACAGCTAAATGAAGCTTTACTCCTGCTGTAAGTTAAGGGGTGAGGTGCAGTCAAAAATTTCAAAAAATCGATTTTTTTATTTACATTTTCTTGAAGTATGATGTCTCGAAAATATTCCCTGAAAATGTCAAGTCAATCCGATGAATAGTTTCCGGGATATTCCACAATTAGGGAAGGGGCGTCGGGATTCTCAACGTATAGACGTGGCTGACAAACGCGTAAACGATAATACCCGGAAAGGCAGAATGCTTCGAAGACAACAACAAATTGATATTTTGAGAGCTTCCACATCGGCAGAAGCCCTATTGTATGGGCCAGGAATTGATGGTTCGATGTAAGTAATTTTATTAATAGTATTTCTAAACACAAATCAAGTGTAAAATTGGTAAACTCTTTCAGAAATTTTCAAAAATGTATTACTCAAAGACTATGAACTTTAGCAAAATGTTATAAAGAATACTTTCGTTTTGAAATTTCCCAAAATATTTTTAATAAAAATTCATCCCGAAAAACTTTAATTTTTTGAAAAACTGTTTTAACAATTGGCTCTAAACAATTGAATGCTCGACTTTTCGGCAAAACATTGTGATATTCGGATTCAGCTGATGAAAATACATTTAAAAAAATTTAGCTTCATGCATCGAACTCAAAATTTTACGAACATATAATACCGTATCCACATCGAAAAACTTGAAACGCTTTTTCTCGAAACTATGTTTTTCAATTCGGTGACCACTATAATTGAAAAACCACTTGATGGATTTTGATGAAATTTGGTGTGCTTATTGATAGCATTAAACACCAGTCTTTAATCCGAGGATTTTCATTTTTGTTGAAAATTTATATTTTTTTTAACAATAAACGAGAGATTTGTTGGTCGAAAATCGAAAGTTATCTGTCGGAACCCGCAATTTTGTTAATTTCTGAATGAAAAAGCTTCGATTAAGGACTAGATTTATTATTAAACTAATGATTTTTTTTGTTGGTCTTTTGACTGCAGATGATTCAGTAAAATTTTATGATGGCGATTCAAAGATGGCGATATTTCTATAAATAATCAATATTATCCTTTAAAAACTTTTATAAGTCAAGTTGAAATATAACAAAAAAAGTCTGTGTAACGACTTTTGTAAAACAAACTTAATTACCAAAAAAAAAAATATTGAAAGTGCTCGTTTTTTACGCCTCTGACTGCATCTCACCCCTTAATAATGGAAGTATATAAAATTTCAGTTATTTAAATATTTACAATACGAAATAACTTATTTTTGGAGTCGGTACCAGCCAATTGCCAATATTTTCACATTTTTCGCAGAAAACGAAGAGGCGAAGGAAAATAAATGAAATATACGATCGACAGTCTTTTTTAATTTGCAATCTCGTTTCTTCGGTGACGATAGACTCTTGTTCTCGGCTGGCACCTCAAAAATAAGTAATTTGGTACTGTAAATATTTGAATAAAAATAATTTTATATATTTTTATTATAATTGTATTGTATTATGTATACAATAAATTTCTATATATACTACATTATGAATCGGCATTTTCACTATTTGTTGTTTAAATACAGTATTTGGTACATAATATACAGAAATTCCAAACTCCTAACTAGTTTGGTTTTTTAAGATAGACCGCGAAACAAAAATGGTCTAAAACTGATCATTTCGACGGCTTCCTATTTCTTTACTTTTGAAGATAAAAAATAATAATAAATATGTTTGTACTCTACTCGATGAGCTTTAAACAATGACATCCCACATGCCAGCAAAAGACGTTTTTTTCCTCCTTTTTCCTGTAAGGGACCCCCATAAAAAATAATTTAATTTAATTTATAATTCAATATTCGATTTTGGGTCAACATTCTACGCAAAATATCTAAATTTCAGGTGTGTAACTCACATTCCTTTTCCGAGCTGGACACCCGTGACATACGGACAGTAATAGAGTTCCATTTTGTCCTCCGGGTATGGAACCCTAAAAACGAATGAATTGATTTTATGACAAAATTCAATGAAATGTACATCGTCATAACAATAATTTTAATCATTATTAATTAATTTTGCAATTTTTAACAGATTTAACATATTTTCAATATATTTAATAACAATAATTAATTTAGCAAATTTTAGCAGATAAGCTAAATTTTTTACTCTGCGTTGAGAATTATCAGAACAGCGCCCGTATGTCCATTAACTGGGAAGGGATTGGAATACAGCACCAGTTATAATAAAACTTGTAAAAATTATTGTTTATAATAAAACTTATAAAAATTATTGTTTCAGCGTATTGAACTACTATTGTGCACAGCCGTATCGTAACTAAGTTACGTATTGGACAAATACCACAAACTAGAAAAATCCCGTGTCGCGTCGAAATTCGATATTAAACTACCAAATCGGTTTTAACGGAAGCAGTGTTTTTTTTTTGTTAAATTATAATGATTCGAGTTCTTATCGACAAGTTATATTCTTAACAGATTTTGAATATAAATCAGCTTTTGTCCATTCACTGGTCGGTTTATTCTATACATGCAATATATTTGATACGCGCTCCTGGGCTAATAACGTGAGATTTTTCCTCTTCGAAATGTGCGAACTCTAATTAACCGGCCGCTACTCAAAGAGATTTCTGTAGTCGCCATGTTGCGGATACCAACGGAACCGTTCAGCACAAGCTTAACGCTGCGAACTTAACGCAGCGTTTCGGCCTGCCCAACCGACAGTTGGTATCAGGCACGGTAAATTTAGAGCGCTTCGAGTAACAGTTGATAAGCAAGCGCGGAAGAATTACCCAATGAACCCACTGCTGTGTCAACTTGGCGATTCGACTGTGACTTTTTGAATTTTTTTCGAAAACCACTTTCTTGTGAACCTCGTACAAAATAACTCAAGAACTATCTAATCGATCATTCGACAATTTTGCACACTTTTGAATAACACAACTGCCGTCTATGTGAACCTAGAGTTGCCTGAAATTTTTTTTTAACTACTTTTTCATTGACAAATACAATGGTAAAAATTTCATGAAAAGTAGAACATTTCTTCAAACGCGTACCATTTTTCTAATATCCACTTTTCTTTGGTTTTTTTTTTTATTCCTATGGCGCGTGTGCGTCTTAGAAATCTAAAACTTTTTGGCACTGGGGTTTTTGAGAATTTTTCATTTCGCCGCCATTTTCAAGAATTGAAAATAAAATGATTTTTTTTTTAATTGAAAGATGTAATAATATGTACGTAATTGTTTTATAATATAGCATATATCGTTTTAACACGAAAAAAATTAAAATTCGGTTATTTTTGGCTGTTTAAAGAGTCCTGCCCCCTTAACTGCGATAAGTCCAAAAGCAACCGAGCATTAAATTGTTCGGCTGAATGTCTTAAGCAAAGCAATATTTACATCAGAAGACTTCAGATAATCCCCCAACGTCACCATTATTTACTAACTACAGGAATCAATTATAACAGATACTTAAGAATACTTAATTTATTTTGTAAATTATAATTTCGTAAATGTCTGTGGCATTCATCAAGAAAATTACATCGATAAAAACGTCTTTCACATCACCTTAAGTATAACAATCCCCAAAAGTATGAGATCTCTCATTATAAGCATAATGTATTTTTTTAATACTATAAAATTGCATCATCGATCACAATATGCTTAATTCGGCAATGCTGTGCAAACTCCCTGTGGTGTGCGGCCGAATGGGAAAAATTAGAAGCAGGAGTGCAGAATTAATTTCGATTCGAACAAATATTGATGGACAAGTAATTTGCTACAGTCGCGATCTCGTAACATCACTGAATTCATGCGGTTGAATCTTTGATTCAAATAATAATATTGCAAAAAAGCACCTATTCTATGACGATTTCTTATGATGGCTTCTTTATAAAAACAAGCGTTGGTAAAACGTCAGCCTCATACTTGTATAGAAAATAATATGAGGAAAATATTGTGATGTTAGAGAAAAATGCAAATTCCGTTTCGTCTTAAACGTTCGGTCTAGAATAGTGAATAAATATTAAACGATCTACTATAACGCATTGCTGAAGCAATTATAGTGGACGGTGAACTGTTGTGCTGGGAACTCTTTCTGGGCCGTTTGCCCGACGTTAATCGGAGTTGAGAGTGTGCTTTTTTTTAAGTTAAAACCATTGAAGGTCACCACTATAACTGCCCGTTTTCGACGCTTTTCTTTGGATTTTGTTTTAAAGAAAGGAATAAAATAGATGGTCAAAAGAACTTTTAGGCTTTATAAGGTATATGTTGAAGTATGTAAAAAAAATTATTTGTCAAAAGAATAAAAAATTGTGGCGTACGAGTCGCCATAGCACTACTGGTTTTCAGCCAATGGCAGAGGTATGGCGAAGTCTTTTGAACGGGTTGCGGTGGATGTTGTCAAACGGCGTGACATGTGGCGTCGGCGGGATTAATTTGAAAGAAAACCAACGATCATTTTTCTTCGATTAACACTCATAAGCAGAATATGAACCAAGAAAAAGTGAGAAATGTTGAAAATTGATGAAATGGTACGCTTCGAAACAAAAAGATTGAATTGTCCGAAGAAAAATGGCTACATTTTGCACTAAACAAATACTTTTTTTTATTAAAAAAAACATTTAGGATAATGCTTCAGACAAGAAAGTTAGGAAGATTTATCGCAAATTTCATCAGAATCGGTCGATGAGTTTTAAAGCTATACGTGACGCCAGTTTCGGAAACCGCAGTTTAGAAGACCGTGTTATGCGTCCACCATTTTTAAAGATTAATAACAAAAATTCCACGAAACAGCCAAAAGCAGTAAAAAAGCATACCCTAAGTCTCAAAAAACGTGAAGAAATATTTTTCAAAAAATATCATGAACATCAGCAATTCTTTCCTCGCCTAGAGGCATTTTCCCCCTTAATAGCAGAAAATTCACATAGGAGAAAAGTGGTGAAATAAGGTTGCCACGTAAAGGGGTAGACCCGGTACAGCTGAAGCAGATTCGATATTCAACTAACTTTAATGACTAAACCACTCCGGGGAAAATAGGCATCGGGGAGGACCATTCCCATTGTGAATTAAGGGGGGATTGTCTTTTTTTTCGCAAAATTTACCGCTTTTTGGGATTTTTTTTGTGAAGAAAGTATACAACGGAAAACTTGTGAAACTTGGCATATAGTTTTATTGATCTGTTTACTACATACAAAACATTTTTTAAACAATTTCATCAAAAAATCCGCCTCCCACCCCCCTCGTCGCGCGATGGTCCTTTTTTGATGGTGTGCACGATTACAGCCTTCACGTTCATCCTGCAACAAAAACCCAAAAAGCATTTTACTTTAGACACATATAGCTATCGTTCGATGAAGGGAAAAAAAAATTGACGATTTGGTGACGTTTTGAACTTGAAGTATCGATTTTTCGAAAAAAATTGATCGATTTTTTGTTATAAATAAAAAATTATTAAACGTATTGCTTTTTTGCTTCATCAAACGATAAAAGGATGTCAGCTGAGCATTCTGTCCAAATTTGAAGGCAATCGGTTGAATAGTTTTTGAGAAATCGTGCACACCATCAAAAAAGGACCATCGCGCGTCGAGGGGGGTGGGAGGCGGATTTTTTGATGAAATTGTTTAAAAATTTTTTTGTATGTAGTAAACAGATCAATAAAACTATATGCCAAGTTTCACAAGTTTTCCGTTGTATACTTTCTTCACAAAAAAATTCCCAAAAAGCGGTAAATTTTGCGAAAAAAAAGACAATCCCCCCTTAAGGACAAAGAATTCAATCTTCCAATCGTGGATTTCTTCGACGCGCGAGAACCGAATTGAGTGCTTCGACTGTAACGCGCCTTATCACATTCCTTTCACCTTCCGAACTATTTGATCAGCTGGAACACGACAAACTTTTGCAGGCATATCGTAATTTTATCCCCAAGATCATGCGATAACCTGCTTGATAATAAATAAATATCGGAAATGTATTGCGTTTTATGCGTGTATGCGAAAGAGAAAAAATTCTCAAGCAAATCTCCTACCTGTCCCGAAATTCTAGACACTGACCTACAGCGGAGTGCGGAAAGATAGACCAAAATACGTCCTATTAACATTTTGTATTTTTAGACAAAATACATGGAACATGTAATGATGCTCGATAAAGTGGAGCCACCCCTTAGCGCGAGGCTTATTATGGGCTGACTGTGCAGTTTCACCCGCGAGCAGATCACTGTTTTCAGTGAATCAGAAACGAAAATTCTTCTAATCCACAACGATCAGAAATCGATCAGAGCGGACGTTGAAAAAAAAAATAAAAAAAACTAACGGATAACCACCCGTTTATTTTTCGTTCCCATTCCCCATATTTAATGGGGGTCCATTAAAATTAAAGTAACGGCTAACACTTGGAAGATCGGATAAAATTGAAGTTTACGATTTTTTTCCCGCACGCTTAAGGAGGTTAACCCTTTAGATGGAGATAGCTTTAACAAAAATAGTTCTAGCTATTCTAGAAATAGCTAGTTTAATAAAGATAGTTTTAAGAAAGATAGTTTTAATAAAGATAGTTTTAAGAAAAATAGTTTCAATAAAGATAGTCAAAGATAGATACAGAAATCCATTCTGTACCCGTTCTCTGCGTTATCTTTTGGTCTTTAATGTACCGTTTCATTTATTGAGCTCCGATTATTTTTCGATTTTAGGCAGTATTTTAAAGACGGAGCCTCGCTTTTCATCAATTTTTCCATCATACCCTTTGCCAAGTGGCAAAAATCGTCGAAAAAGTTTTCGGCCATTTTTTAAGCGGACTTTCCGGAAAAGATAATTAAGGTATAAGTCTGCCTAAATCGTTTTCGTAAAACCTGCAATGAGTTCATGTCACTCGAATAGACTGACTGACAGCTGTTTGAAATTTCGCAATTTTGGCGATTCCGCAAACGTGGCCAAATGTGTCAAAAATTCCGTTCTCGACTTTCAAACCCTTTAAAGGATTTAAAAAAAGAGAAATTTTCCGTCGATTACGAATATTACCAAGTTTTTTCGAAAGCAAAAAATTACGCAGGCTTTCATGAAAGTCATTTAGGCCTGAAGACAATATGACTGTAGAGCTAGAAAAAAATATTACGAATCCAAAAAATGTACCCATCTCGGCCCAAAAACAAGTGGCTTCACTGGACGGTCGATCAGTCATCTTCGGTTTGGATTTAGCTCTCCGCTCTGTGTGCATTCTCTTCGCAATGGTTTTCTCTTTAAAATGCTCTTTGATCCATGAAGTTCTGATGATTTTACGATTTTAGGCGTAATTTGAGACACAGACCATCGATTTTTCCCAATTTTTCAATTACCACTTTGCCTCTTTTTCGGCCATTTTTCAGGTGGACTTTCCGGGAAAACTAATTGAGATATCGGAATGAATCGTACGGGATGCTCTGTTAGCCGAGGCTGAGTTATGTCAAGAAGTCTTGTACACGATTTTGTCTCGTTCTATGTGGGGGTCACCTCATAACAATATTTGCTTAAATTGCATTAAAGCTTCAGAACCCTTTGATGTAAACCTTTAGGAATCCAGTTACCACCCATCTGATAGGACTGAAGTCGTTGTCGAAGAGTAGGGTGCGGGACGGAAAGGACAATGACTTCACGCGTCAGATTCTATTTCTTCTTACAGTGGACGCCAATTACGACTTCCTCGCAACCATAACCAATAAAGTTATAATAAGGGAGGGATAACAAAAATTGCGCCAATACGGTTCTTTTCTTCATATTACATATATGACGTTAAACATATTTATGTTACGTCAATGTAGTTGTTTTTTACTCTTCCTCACTCTCGTATGTGGTTTTCGATCAGATCGACCGAAGATTCATCTGATAAATAATTCATTTTGTGATTATATTTTTGCGTATGCGCTTCTTTCTTATATGATAAAAGGCAGTCTCGTAAAATGATCAGGTCGGTGTCTTTTCTTTTTTCTCATTTGCAACCTTGCATCGGGGTAGTGGTACAATTATCGACCATCTTTGATCCCACATTGGTTATCCCAAAGTATACTGTTTGAAATATAGGAGGGGTAAATAGACACGGAGTGGAAGAGGATTGATAATCAAATACCCTCGAGATAAATATCAAGGAGAATACAAATTCCGCAATTGGATACTTATAGGGAATCATGAAAATAATATACCCTATCTATGATCTTTCCCTGGGCAGCATCTTGATAAAGGGAAAAAAGAGTGCTGAAAAAAATGTAGAACGCAAAGTAACAATACATTTTAGTGTCACGCCGAATAGATATTTTTTACTGACACTTTTTACTAGTGAACACAAGTCGTAAAAATGAAGCAACGATAGCTACTAATTAATCCAATGACGAAACAACTATAACTTTAAGACCGTTACCATTTTGCCAGTGATTCTATGCTTCAGGAAAAAAATTGTAACATTAAATGGGTCGAGATTTGATAAGTACGTCAAGACATGAAGCACAGAATAATGCGTGACAAAGTTATGGAACTCCGATTCATCATTCCAGGTATTTCATGCATTTGAGTTACCACAAGTCAGAAAAGTTGCCCCCCCCTCCTCCCGCGCTAGCAAGGGAAGCTTTGAAATTATTAGTGTAATTCGCCACTTCCTACAAATGTGAACTAATAGTCCAGTAAAAGAGACGAAAACCCAGCACCTTTAGCGTAGAATTATAATTTTTTACGGAAGCTAGGTGGTTTCATACTGAAACCATTGGTTACCGTGCGGTAACCAGTAAGAAGTATCGCCCCAATCCTAAGAAATAGGGGTTGGAAACTTAAAAATCGTCGTACCCCAATAATTAAGGGGGGATCCACATTTAGATAGGAAAAAATAATCAGTATTGAGGGATTTTCTTCAACTAAGAACAAGAACAAGAATAGACAATCGTGCTGTGAAAATTCACATGCCAGCATTATAGCGGCAAGAGGACAGCAAACGGTGGCACACCGTGACACCAATATGATGTCTTTAGCTTCCTCATTAAGCTGCAAATTTGCGCCACCGTGCGTGGTTTGGCGAAATAAATGTGTGATGCCAAGACGGCAAATTTGCAACAAATATACACAACAATTACCTGAGGCAACAACGGTACTGATGCGGCAAGCTCCAGATTTGGAGTGATGTCATCTTTATATCACGTTTCAGTCATAAATGCACCACGCTGTGACGCTCCGTTGCCGGTAAAAACGAGGCAAGTTATCGTGGCATTGAGACGGAAAGTTTGAAATACATTTTTCCGACAAGGTTAGGGCACATTGACGGCACGCTGTGACGTTCCATTGCCGGCAAAAACAAGGTACATGGTTATAACCATAGGCAAATTCGCTACGACAAATGTCATTATCCTACAATTAGTTAGATAAGTTTAACCAGTTGGATGGTCGAGTGGTTAGCGTGCTTGCTTTCTAAACCAGCCCATCGTGAAGTTGCAGGTTCGAATCCCAGCCACGTACTTTCGGAAAAAAACAATTACGGGCATGACGCGTAGTCCTCAGTCATACGCGGGCGTCGCACACACGAACCGGTCCGCGCGTGCGATTGTATTCAATACAATTATTTATTGTGCCCTCTTTTTATTCCCACCTGCCCAGCTACCGGTAGCGCAGAACCCCATTTGGCCGGTCACAACATCGCAATAGCGGGCCTCGTTTATGCCGACGAAGGAGCGTTACGGCGTGTTCTAAATATGCCGGCAACGGAACGTCACAGCATGCCGCCAATGTGCCCTCACCTTGCCGAATAGCGTATTGCAAATTTTCCGTCTCAATGCCGCGATAACGTGCCTCGTTTCTACCAGCAATGGAGCGTCACAGCGTACCTCAAACGTGCCCTCAGCTTGCCGAAACAACGTATTCCAATTTTTCTGTCGTAATGCTGCAATAACTCAGCAATAAACGTGCTTCAAATGTACCGGCAATATTTTGTATTTTCGTACTGCAATATTAAGACGGAATGACACCTCATCGCGGTCGGTATGGTAGAACAATTATAGATACCCAAAAATCTCTGAAACGGCTCTTCAGATCCCGTCGAAACTTTGCCAAACGACGTTAAATAGATAGACGAACAGCTGTCTGCCCCTCAAATTCTCTGAATTTGAGAAAAAATACGTAGATTGGCTTGCCAATTTATCAAAAACAATGTTGGTCAAGTAGAAGGTACTAATATTATTAATATTTCTACCAAGTTTCAACTCAATCGGCTTAATAGTTTTTAAGTAATCATGTACGCCAATGTCGATAATGCAGATTTGAGAAAAACGCGTTTGAAGTTCACGCCCGCTCCGAATCCGAGCGGTGAGGCACAGCGTTGACGGGCTGCAACGTTTAGGGTTTTTCGAATTTCGCTTTGAAACTTTAGGAAAATATTCCACATATTCCATCGTTTAAAGAAAAAAAAATCAATCTTTTGATCGTTGTAAATGTATACCCCGCCTTAATAGCCCGATCAAAAAATGTTTCAAACGCAAGTTGTTTGGAATAATAAAATCCATATAAAGTTGTCTGACGTCCAACTCCCTATCTTTGAAAATAACAACGCAAAAACGATTAGATAATTCGGGGTTGATGCTCGTGCGAGCGGAGTAGACATATCGCTGCGTCCTTGTTTGGGTCAGTGGTGCTCTCGCGTTTTTGTGCCGCTATTTCCAAAGATAGGGGATTGAACGTCAGCCAACTTTATGCGTATTTTATTATTCCAAACATATTTTGTTCGAAACATTTTTTGACCGGGCTATTAATTATCGAGATGCGTCGATTTTTAAGTTTTCAACCCCTACTCCTGAGGGTTGGAGCGAATTGAGGAGCAAAATTTCATTGGCGTTACTTTCAGTACGCAACCATCTAGCTTCAGTTAAAAATTCTAATTCTGCGCTGAAAGAGCTGGGTTTTTGTCCCTTTTACTGAACTTTAACGTTCTCGTCAATGGTGAACATAAAAACTAACACAAGAGGAGAAATAGACTCCAATTAGAAAATGATTTGGTCATTTGCGTCTCTAAAATAGAACTACGATTCGACAACTTATTTAAAAAATACAAAGGCACAGCCTTCTCACCAAAATTGTTGTATTTTTATTGTAATGTAGGAACTACAACCCGTGCCTTTAACTTTTACCTGGTGTAACCCGTGAAAAGTACTACGGTACTTTCTGTCTAGTCGCACCTATAAGCGAGGGAAACATGGCACAGTCGAACCTCGATATAACGAAGATGTGTCCATTCCCTTCCGATACCCACCCGAAGCCTTGATACATTGTGCTCTAATTCCGAATTAATTGTAAAAATTGCTCTAATTTAAATCACCCGGTGCGTTGATCAAGTGGTTAGCGTGCTGGCCAGTGGATCGGGAGGTCGCGGGTTCGAAACCCAGTCGCGTACTTTCGTCGTGAAATGTTTTTCTCCGACTTTTTTCGGCGAAAGACGACTAGTTCCGTGACTGGGAAGCGAACTTGTGACCGGCTGTATCGGTATAGGTTTTCCGCAGTTTCCCTATGCCTATGGCAGATATTTCATGGTGAATACGACACAGAGGGCTACGGTCGCAAGGTGGGGGGTTCGGAATTGTAAAGTCGGCTGCGGCCGCAAGGTGGGGGGGGGGGGGGGTCGGAATGGGAGTAGGGGAGAGTTGTGGAATGGGTGATAGAGGGGGTATGGATGTGGAATGGGAGGTAAGAACGAAGTTGAGGCGGATTGGGGCTCGTAAAAAGGGGGAGGCCCTGTACGGCTGGAAACGAACCAATCAAATATATGCTCTAATTCAAAGCTTTCTTTCCTTAAAAAATATCCCTATATTTGTAGTACTACGATATTTTTTATAAAGAACATGATCTCGATTCAACGAAACCTCAATATAACGAAACCTCGGTATAGCGAACTTCCCTAGAGATTCGTTATATCGAGGCTCGACTGTAGTGGTATATAAAATAAATGTTTGGCTTCTAAGACACTGTTGAAATTATACATTTCCAAGTTACCTTGCCTGATGTTCTACGAAATGTTCAAATTCGAAAAAAAATCGTCATTTTCGATAACTAACGAAAAATTCTAATTTTTACCACTCTTCATATTTTGTTTATTTTGACTCGATAACCCCAAATCTTGGCGGCTCGGATTTCGTACGCTTGCCTATACTTAGCATACCGAATCTACCCTTCATAAAATCATAACCGAATAAAAGGAACTGTAACAGTTAAAATGAAGTTCTTGATCGAACGGCTTCACGAGCGAGCAAACGTCCATCGACCTCCCTTGAACTCGAACGAGTCTAAGAAAATAACCCATCGCAAATTGCAGTGGTGCGTATATACTCTTATTACGTCGAACACTTGACTAAACAGTATTGCATAATTTATTGTGACGTACGAACAAACGAGGTACGGATTTTTCCGTGATTCGACTTGATAAAGGAATTTGAATAAAAGCCGAGGCGTTAGACTGACAACAATATTCGGTCAGAGAACAAGAGAGCGGTGATTCGATAATTCTCGAATCGTACTCTCATTATCGTCAAATTTTTATTCGACCAACGTACTCTCTATTATCAAACATGGGACCACGTTGGGCATTAGTGTTTTGTCTATTCGTGCTGGGGACAGCACGTTCGGCGCAAGGAGATTCACGGTATCCGTTTACCAAAGATCCCGAATACAAGAAGGTGTGTTAACATTAATAATTGTTCTTTATATATATAATGAGTAGCAAGATCAAAATATGTGTTGTTGTTTCAATTTGATCAAGCAACAACGCTACATCAAATTTTATTTTAAATAACCCGAACTATTGCAACTCAAGGGAATGATCTCTTGATCAAGGCAAACAATACCACGAATCGGAAAACAATATTCATACAAATTTTAAGCCCATCAAACAGTCGGACATCAAGGTCTCATTATTTTAACATTTAGTTGATTGCATTGGTTTCAAAAGTAAATCGAGAAGCAAAATATTCGGAAGAAATGTTGCGGTCCAAAGCCTGCTCCGAAGGGGTGCGGCTTGGCCTTAAGGCGATACGATAAATTAGCACGTTTAAAATAGACATTCGATCAATCGAGGTAATACATCTAGATGTTCAAATCAGAAGAGTTGTTATTTTTTTTTCTGTCATTACACTGTTGCGTCTTTCATGATTGTTGCATCAGTAACATAATAATGTCAAAGATCGATATTTTCGCCAGTTATGTTGAGACAATTACTTATATTGTGTGACGGCACGACGATTTTGCTACCAGTTAGCTGACCCGTTGAAGCGTTAAGATACAGGGAAACGATAAGACGATACGATTGAAACAAATATATAAATAATAATTTTATAAATTATATAATCATCTGAATCTGAATATGAATATAAACAAAATTCCATCCATAAACAAATTGGAAATATAAACAAATTTGAATTCTCTTCAATTTACTTAGATGATGCGTTATGGCGACGTGAAAATCCCGGAATGGAATGAAGCCCGTCTAAACTCGGGTGCCATGAGCGATAGAAGTCGACAACCGTTCATGACTGAAGGCGCTCTGGCTCGCGATGGCATGCCACTAATGGATAGTGAAAGACCCACAACGCTGAGAAAAGGGCCGAAGGGCGGCAGCGGTAGAAAAGGAGGCGGTGGAAAAGGAGGCGGTGGAAAAGGCGGCGGTGGAAAAGGCGGCGGTGGCAAAGGAGGCGGTGGAAAAGGCAAATATAATAAAGGCCACTATGACAAAGGCCACTATGACAAAGGCAAATATGACAAAGGCCACTATGACAAAGGCAAATATTACAAGGGCTAATATGGAAAAGGCGGAAAAGGTGAAAATTGAGGAAAGAAGAAATGGAAGCAAAGGATTGACCAAGGCAGAGCGCGACACTTTGATCGAAGTTGCAAAATTACCAATAGAAGAAAGACGGAACGAGGAGAAGAGCAATCAAGGCTAGAAGGCTATAGTTCCGATTGTTCTTACTAGCGCCTTTCTCACCGATTAACATTTCGCAAGAGCCAAACTCCGCTGTAACATTGGCAGAAGTGATGTTTCTTTTGGCGACCATGTCCAATATTTTGTTGTATATAGTGTAAAAAATGAAATAAAAAAGATGATAGATTATCCGTACTGTCCAAATCGCAGCTCTTCGTTTCTTTCGGTCTTAGTTGTTTGGTGAAGTCAAAACACTTTCGTTCCGATTAAGGCGTTACCGCCACTCGTAGCGCAAAAAAAGGCCTTTTTTATGAATTTTTTTTACAGAAAACTACAAAAGTGTTTTAATCGATCAATATACCATCTTAAAGAACACATCTTGAAGAACTTTCAGTAATTTTTTTATTGAAAAATATTACATTGCTTAGTGGCAAATGGCCGTCAATGAAATAATGTTTTTATATACACGGTTTGCGGTGACCAACATTGCGGCGAAGTGGATCATATGAAAAAAAAAATGCGGATGGATTTAGTCAAATATAAGTATAAACTAGTCTTTAATCGAAGGATTTTAAAAAATATTCATTTTTCACAAAATGGCGGACAGTCAAAGTTAATGGTTCGATTTTAACGAAAAAAAAACGGCCGTTTTTTGGCTATAAAACGGCCATTTTTTTTTTTCGAAAAAAAAATCGAACGATTAAAGACTACATTTTTATGTATTAAATAAGCCTGCAAAATTTCAAGAAGATCTGTTCATTAGTGTTCGAGTAATCTTGGTCACCGACTTCAGAAATGCCATTTTGAGAAAAACGCGTTTAAAGTTTCTCTTTCAACGCTCTTTCAACGCGGATTCTTCTCTTTCAACGCTCATATCTCAGTCAATTTTGTTCGGATCGACTTGAAATTTTCAGGACATATTCTCAGATACTTATACTTCAAAAAAATGCAATAACAAAAAAATCGTTTTTTTTTTCAAAATCGCAAATGGAAGTAACCCCTTAACGAAAGCAGGACGAAACTACGAACCGTAATGCCCGGTTTTGTGGGCTGGGTTGGATCTTGCACATAGCTTTCCCGTCATTTCATTTCGCATGCAAAGGCTTCCTCTGGGAAAGTTGATTTTTCAATTTTACCTATTTTATAGGACGCGGTGTGAGGAAAATAAATTATCAAGGACTATAGATCGTAATATTTGTGCGTTCGGGCTCTCATAGATCATTTTAAATATGACTGGATAATTATTTTATGAACGAATACGTTCTTGACAATATCAGGCTATATACTCTCAATATCTCAACTTGGAGAATTTTCGAAGATTTCAAATAGTTTTTAGTATTACCTACATATTATCTAGATAATCTGGAAGTTATGTACAGATAACTCGACAATTACCCAGTAATAATCGAGATGAAAATATTCGCATAGAACCAAGGGTGTTTCGGGAAGTCTGGTTGAGAGAAGATTAATTCGACGCGTACGGCACTTCATATATAATGTTGCTGATTTATTATGTACAATGCGGTTTTTAACTTCTATGATAATTTAACTATAAAACTGCATGCGCTTAGCGCGGAAGTCGGAAGGGCGGAAGATCGCAACTCGAATACACGATTACGTTAACCGCGTGTATTATCTCGAACAAGTTGTCGAAAGCCTCGGTTGTAAGTCGAGGTTTTTCCCGTTCGACGAATAAATCAATTGAAGACTTTACCGGTCGTAAATGATCATCCGAGCGGCTCGGGCGTAAATCGAGGCTTTTTCGTGAGTAGCGAGAAGGTTTTAGAGGAAGAGCCCGAGTCGCGTGAGAAGAAGGGACCGATTCGCGATACGAAGCGTACCGAAAACGTCTGCTCGAGGAGACCACCCAAACAAGAGAGTACAGAATGATCGCAAATCATAGAGACTAAAGCTTCGGGGGTAAATCAAGGCTCTTTCGGTTAGTTTTAACCATTTAAAGACGGGAGTGGTAGAAATATCGACCAGCCAGGTGGCATTTAGTGGCATTTAGGCAAGGGGACTCACGAAAATCGAGCACCCCAAAGGGATCACATTTTCGCCACATCCATGGTGTTGATCCCGGGTCACACTAGGATCGAAAGTTGGAGTATTTCTGAAAATAATGCACGATTTTCCTGTAGTCTTCTTGTGACATACTTTGGGCAGTGAGTATGTTTACTGACGAAGCTTGTTCTATAATAACTGGCGTCCTTGAAATATTCTTCAGGATGACATTTACAACATATATGCCTACTTTGTTGTGCTCAGTGCATCCACAATGTGAGTATATAAACTTTGAGGCCAAACTAGCCGAGAAAAAAAATTGACCTTGAACAGCGATTTTCAAGGTCAAGGATGCCACCCGGATTTTTTCATTCTTTTTCCCGTATTCAGCACATCAAATTACATGGGAATACGCTTTCAAACTATTTTAAATATATTTTTAGAATTGGACTTTTCGTTGAGGACGATACATGGTCGATATATTGCTGGTCGATGTATCGACCAGCAGTTAGGCTTGGGACTTCAATTGAGAAATTCATCGATTTTATTGATATATTTCATGTAAAAAAAGTCGATTTTAATGGATATTTCCCCGTCCTTAAAAGTATAAGCAGGGGGCTGGTATCTTTCAGAATTTTTGCTACGCAAAATATTCTCTGTTTGTAGTGCCCTACTCTACCACTTGCAGCGCTAGTTGTTCTCGAACAATCCTGATGCGCGCGCAGGGACTATGTATATATGCACACACGCACACATATAGTTCGAAGACTTTTCATAGCTTCGAATGCGAGGATCGGCTAGTACGGTGAAAAATGCACCTTTTCAGGATTACGGAGGTACCCTGAGGTACAACCGTGCACAACACACGGCATTAGCGCACGAGTATAAGTAATTTTGGTAGTTTCATCGATTCCGCACCGCGGCTTAAATTCCATACGTCAAAATGGTCGTATTCGGCGTCGGGCTGGTTAAGTACGCAGTGCGGGCCTCGCGCCTGCGCAATAAGAATATTGTCAGTGACCTACTAGCGCCATGGAGAGAGGTAGAAATAAATTAAGTGGTCAAAAAGCGTAGCATTTTTATATACGGTAAGGGATAGGAGGTGCCAGCCCCCTGGTTTTAAGACTGTGTTGCGTCCCGGAAAGAGATTTAGGTGGAACTCACGAGGTTGCAGATTTAGAGCGCGAAAGTTTGAATTGATTTAGATTGCGCAGTGAGTCTTTGTCTTCCGCGTGAGTTCCGAATACAGTTTAATAACAATTTGGATTTAGACGAATTTGAGGTGTGTGATTCTGGTAAGAGGGTTGGATCGGCCGGATGGACTGATCGTTGATCAAATAAATGTTCAGACGCGTAGATTTTGTCTTAATTCACGTAGTTCACGTTTATTACGTTTAAGGCAGTCCTCTAGTTTCTCAGGTCGAAAAAATCGATTTTTTTTTTCGTAAATGACATCTACAACATGTGTAAGAAATGTGTGCCAAAGGATTTTTCGATATTCGAAGTGGTTCACAAGTTACGGCCCTGGAACGGAGCAGGTATGAGCTTGTCGGAGAGGCTGAGCAATTCAAACACAATAAACCACCTCGTTCTGAAGCAGATCAAAAAGTTATAAAGCCAATTTATGAGGATTTATCCAAAGAAGAATTGTTAAGCAGATGCCTGGGAGCGGAAACTCAAAATAATAACGAGTCGCTCAATTCGTTAATCTGGACTTTTGCTCCGAAGCACCTCCATTCTGGGCCAAAAGTGGTTGAAATCGCCACGTTTCTCGCTGTCATAATCTTCAACGAAGGATTCAAATCTATCCTGAAGACCTTAGAAACCATGGGAGTGAAAATCGGCCTACAAGCTAAAGGATATGTTCAACAGCGTGATTGCTCTCGGATCGACCGTTCAGAAAGGCGCACGAGTGATGTTGTAAAACAGGCCTGAATCGCGAAAAGGGAAAACGGAGCAGCTCTGCGTGACTTCCAAGAAGAAGAGGAAGGCCTATTGTATGGTCCAGGCATAGCAGATTGACGGTGATATGAAATTTTTAGTATAAATCACATGCGCGAACTTTCAAACGCGTTTTTCTCGAAACACCATTTTTCGAAACGGTGACCACGATATTTCAGAAACTACTGCACCGATCTTGTTCAAATTTATACAGCATCTTTAATATGTTATAAGCCAGCGATTGAACTAGAATTATCATGATTGCTTCGATAGTTTTTTTTGTACGAGCGAAAAACTTAAGAAAAAATGAGTAAAAAGTAGAATGTAATTTTCAAAAGTGTATAAAAAAGTTAATTTTTGTAATTTAGAATTCACTCTAGTTCAAACGCTAGTCTTAAATATGAAGATTAAAATGCCGTTTGGTTTTTTGATTTCAGATAAGCAGAACAGCCGCAATCTTGGTCACCGTCAAGCACCTCTTTTACTTGATGTCTTCCTGTCGGCCACTATAACCTTTATTCTATTATATATTATGACTTCAAAAAAATTGTAAAGCTTATTTAAATGTTAATAAAGATTATGCAAAAACAATAAGATTGATTATTTCGATGCTTTGCCCATAAAAAATTATTGAAAAAGCCGTAAAAAAACAGCCGAGAAACTAGAGGACCGCGTTAACTCTTACAAACTTATAATTTCGGTACAAAGATAGTTATGCGTACAATGATTATACGGAAATGCAGAGCGAAAGGGTTTAGCCTTGTAAGTCAACTGTTCTGTTCGGAGTTCGAGTACAGAGTGTCTGCTCTTTCGTGATAGGTCGGCGTCATGCGTGGGAGTAGATTTGTTCGTCTACTTATTAGGTCACCGCTATGGTAAATGCGGCCATTGTTCTATGTCCGAGTATCGGGTTCCGCGACCGCGGTTTCGTGAGCCTTGCGATATGATTTTCCTAGTCGGATTGTTTGGGTCTTAGGACAAGGTAGGATGGTGGTGCAGTTCGGTCCCTGTATTTGTTCGAGTGCTCCAGGCGTAAGGTTTCTCTTCCGAGGCTGCGAGTACGCTCCTCTCGTAAATTCGTCTGTCGTTGGCTATGTTTATGCGTGGGAACGTACGTGCGACGGTTTCGCTTTTGATCGTGTGGTACGTCTCGGCTATCGCTCGCTTAGCGTTACAGAAATATGGGGTTTTGGTCGATGAGTGAGGGTGCTGCTATCGTGCGTATTTACCATCGTGGTTTCAAAAAAGAAAGAAAAAAGGTGAAGGCGGGGACGTAACAACTGTACCCGAAATGAAAGAAGAAGACTGTTTAGCGAGACGAAGAGACCCAAACACGTCTAGTCGAAAAGACCGTTGAGGCAATAAAAGCTTGATCGAAGAACCGTTCAGCGAGAGAAGACCGTTAGCCGCGCGCTCGGTCGAAGGTAGGGATACCGGCAAAGCCATGGAGACTAGATACAGGAGGCCACACTCGCCTTTCAACTTGTCCCCAAAACGGTATCCGAGATAGATGGCGCTGGGGTGCTTCGGACTACATGTATAGATATACGCGAAACATAGGCCCGATGAAGACGGTTCACAGCTGATGTACCTTTCATTCATCTTTAAGTATCAGAGGTATAAAGTTTAAGACAAATAGTTATACGGTATTTGATTAATACGCATACAGTTCAGATAAAGCATAGTTTTTCAAATCAAAAGCTTTAGTTTTTTATTCTTGTGTGCATTTTTTCAGAGTACAAAACGAATATTTATGGCCAAACTTGAGTCTGCAGATTTAATTCAATTTCTAGATGGCCAATTTTTTTTGTAATTATCTACGTACGATAATTACAAAAAAAATCTTCCTCCTTATCGTTACACAATAATTTTCATATAAGATGTAAATTATACCAAACTATATCAAAAAAATTATTCGATTATTTAAAAAATGTACATTTATATCCGTCTATAGAATCGTTAACAACATTTTTTCAACGCATTCTTTTTCATATTGCCTATTATTGATATTTTTGAGAGTATGCTGTGAATATTGAGAGATTTTTACTGTGTAACGAGTCGAAAAATAGTTGACTTTCGCTATTTATTTTCTCGATGGCTAAAATACGCTAATCAGTCTGACTTTTTAAGTCAAATCAAAGCAATCCTGAAGAACAGAAAATAATTTTTGAGACGTTTATTTGTATTTCTTTTACATTTTTTAACGGTTGAAAATGTCTTCGAAAAAAGGGTGTTCCCATGGTGTACACGGTTGTGGAGACACGGATTGTGGAGATCCGGAGTATTTGTCCAAAACTCTTACAACGAACATCACTTATGGGTCCACCTTCGATTTTATTGAAACTCATGCATGTGATAAAGCAATAAAAACTATTATACACGTATTTTTTCTATCGGCAGAAAAACGATTTTAAGGGGGGGAACCACCCCGCAAAGGAAGGCGTATCGAGGGGTGATTTTGCAGTTTCACGCAAAAGCAGTCATCTCCTGGTGGCTAGGAGCGGTCACCTTTCAGTGGCTAGGTTGGGCACCTTTCGGTGGCAGTCACCTTTCAATGGCTATGAGGGGTCACCTTTCGGTGGCAGTCACCTTTCAGTGGCTAGGAGGGGTCACCTTTTAGTGGCTAGGAGGGTTCTGTACCACCTTTCGGTGATCAAGAGCTGAGACCGACCGGGCCTCGCGCTCCGCCTTATATACCCGCTGGAACGGCGAATTGGCCGCCGAACTCCAGGCACGGGTATAGCAGCGCGAGACCCGGGGCGCATGTGGGATTTTTCGTGAGACACAGCGAGCCTGCAATAGGTCCTGAGACGCGGCGCTAGTGTCCCGGCATTAGACAAGAAGAATAGTACGCGGGTCGCAGAGCGCGGCGCTAGGATGTCGCGGCGTGGTACGAGTCTTGCGAGTGTCGCGGGCAACGAATTTAGGCTGGGAATAGACATCCGATTTTTCTTTCCGATAGTCGGATCGGACGTCGGAGTCGGAAACACCGCCACGATTTTATTGTCGTAAGGATTACTGTAAGGATTACCACGACAGGGTGAAGAAAGACTTGGCTTGGAAGAGGTGTGCAAAGAAATCTTCGGACAACAATGGGACACTCAAAGCGTTGACGAGAACAAGAGCATATGTACGAACGGTTCATTATTTTGTATTTCATTCCATTATTTTTTTCATATTTGGTTTGGTTTGATATTTATTTCTTTGCAATCATATGGTAGATACATTAGGCTCCTATTTCAATTTAATATCATATGATATGTAACCCCGGTAAGAGCACTGCAAAATGAGTCCATAGAAATAACTTAATTACCTATAGGTACAATTGATTGTAAATAATAATAATAATTATAACACGCTGCCCAAAGTGGCTGGATCTACGAGCGGTCTATCGAAAAATTCCATATCTTTGAAATCTTCATTCGCTATTTTTGGCAATTCTAAAAAAGTACTTTGTAGGCAATCCGTATTTGCTTATGGATATTGTAGAACGCTCGTGGGCTTGCAGCCCCAAAAGAAATAGGTACTCACATCTCTGGTAAAAAAATTTTAAAATTATTTCTACAATCTTTTATTACAAAATCATCATAAACTAATTACAATAAGGTATGTACAGTGGGCTACCACTAAAAGTACCGATTTCCTGTCGCTTTGCCTCATTTTGTCGCAAATAATGTCCATTCGACGAGAGCGAGAGAAAAAACGGAAATGGGTACTTTTAGTAGTAGCCTACTGTACACAAAAATAAGGTTACGTTGTATTCTGCATACGTTGGTTCTGCCACGTTACATCCCCTGCTGGAGAGTTGAAATATTCTGTAAGTTTTTTACGGACACTCTTCCCTTCATTAGTCGATCTATGATGCAGACATCTATAAGGATTATTATCAAAGTAATGAATTAAAGTGTCTTAGAAATTATATCCATCTCTAGCTCGCACATAGTTATGCAAAACACAGGCGGTTTTGTGACCAGCATTGCGAAATCTAGTGAGATGGTCATATTGATGTGAAATATCCTCAATGTATTTGAACGTATCCCATAAATACATTCAACTACGCGTCTTGCTCTGCAGAGTCAGTAGTTAAAAATGCGTCGTTGAGCGTTTGAGGTCAATCGCTTCTTGAGTAAGATCGCATAAAATTGGTATTTAAAGAACAAGCTTCATCGCCCAAAAATACAAGTGGGACCTTGAATCCTTCAGTATTCGGTAACTCTGTACGGCCTGGTACATTCAATTGGTTTTGGTGAAGCATGTTCGCAAAAATCCAGCTATTAAAAATATTACTGTCACTCTCTCTTCCATGAGAACCGATGTCTATTGCCAAAAATCGACAGTCTGAATCCACAACAGCCAATATCAGTATAGGGTCTTGTAATTATAGAAATTAGAGCCACTATATTGGGGGGCAGATCCGACGAATGTGCTGGTCATCAACTGCACCTAGGCAATTCGGAAAGTTTGTCTTTCTATAAAAGTTTTCCGAAATGTCTAGCCATCGTTCTTTAGATGAGGGTGGCTTCATTACCAATAGTTGGAGTGCATCCCATATAACTTCACATGTATCCTTGACTATTTGAGATATTGTGCAGTAAAAGGCTACGAGGCTACAGTAAAAAATTTAAGTTGATTGGACGAAAATTGTTCGAGCTCTGCTGCGTGCCGATTTCAAAAACATGGTTGTGAGAGAAATGTGTTTGAAGTTCTCGATACCCGCTAGGAAACAAGTGCACGAGTGAATTTGCAGCAGTGTGGGAGCTTCTTAGGTCAGTAGGTTACGTGATCCTTGTTGGGAACGGTTTTTACTTCAGGATGAAATTCTTGGACGGTATTTTGTGTAACTGGTACTGCGTCTACCGGCGTGGCTGGGCCGAATGCCCTTTTCAGCGCTCTGAGACCCCCCTCAAAAGTAACTTGAAAACCACTTTAAAACTTTTTATTTACAGCTATAACCAAATATGCATCATATTTTTAAAAGTTCTAAGGATTTTCTCAAAATGTTTCCAAAAAAACGATTTTTCGAAAATTCTACAGTGGTGTAAAATTCCCTTAACCCTGTCTTCAGGGGGAAGATACCTTTAAGGGAGAAAAAATCGCTGATTTTCATGATTTTTTTTAAGCAAAGATTTCTTCATCTTTTTTTAGACAAATGGTATGTTTTATTACTACTCTTGGCTGTTGCATGGTATTTTTGTATTAATCTTTAAAAATGGTGGAGGTATAGCACGGTGTTTTAAACCTTTCAATACGGCGTTTAAATCTTTCAATACGGCGAAATTGTTTAACCCTTTCAATACAGCATAAACGATCCCATAACGACGCATAACATCCCATAACGCATCCCATAACGTCCCAGCCGTAATTTCAAAATTTTTCCAGACTGGGACAGCATATGTCCCGTCAATTGTGAAAAGGTTAAACGGGTTGCGGCGGATGTTGTCAGACGACGTGACACGTAACGTCGGCGGGATTAATCTGAAAAAAACAACGACAATTTTTATTCGATTAACACTCATAAGCAGAATATGAACCAAGAAAAGTGAGAAATGTTGAAAATCGATTAAATGGTACGCTTTGAAACAAAAAGATTGAATTTTCCAAATAAATATGGCTACATTTTGCAATCAAAAATTTTCATTTTAATTTTCAAAAACATTTAGTCTAATGCTTTAGGTAATAAGGTTAGGAAAATTGATACCAAATTTCATCAGAATCAGTCGATTAGTTTTTAAGCCATAGGGGAGAGGGGGGCAGCCCCGGCCAGCGGGTAGCCCTGGCCATGTCTAAGATGTATACTCGTTTTGAGTTTACTATTAATGTTTTCATTTTCCTGTGTTCTTTTGTGTCCCACCAGAAACGTGCGAGTAGTAGAGCTCGACTTGCCTTTGTGTTCGGTCGTGAAAGCGTCAATACTGATTTGTGTGAGACACGATCGCGTCATGCTCAACGTAGAAAAAGTGCACCGTTGAAAAAACGTAAGTAATTATATTTTTAACTGGCCAATATTTAGTATAATCATTATATCTTACTTATTTTTTCCGTTTGGAAAAATTAACATTTATTTTAGTACTGAAGCCATGAATTTGCTCAAAATTGAATCGAGTAGCTCCGGCCACCACTTTGGCGGGTAGCTCCGGCCATTCATTCGAAAGCCTATTTCTTGTCGAAAATTCATTTAAAAAAGTTAACTGCAATTACCTGTCCTTTGTTTTCGTAGGTGGGCGTCAAAATGCCTAAGTTCAAAGGGGAAACCACAAACCGAGGAAATTGGAGCGAAGAAAACATGAAAAGAGCAATAAAAGAAGTTCTTGAACGTAGGTCTTGAACGGTAGGTCTTCTCCGAGAGCTGCCGAAGAACGATACAAGATCTCGGCAACATGTACTAAATACTTCGTTGCTTCTACCAGACACCTCAGAGAAGAGACTGTTCGTTCGCAAAAGACGAACCCAAAGTAGTGAGATTTTAACATCATCTCTTTATCAAAATGAGCTGATTGAGAAATCAACTGTTCCAAAGAAGAAGCCAAAGATCGCGATGAAAAAAAAGAAGAACCTCGCATAAGAAAAAGCTGGATCTAAATCGCGTGCCAAAACAAAGACACCGAATGCATCATTTGTGGCGAAACATTTGATGAAGACCGGATCCAATGCCAAATATGTCAAGACTGGGCTCATGAGGCATGTGTCAATATAAATCCAGATGATTTGTACTACCCATGTGACGTTTGTGTCGCCAAAAATCGTTTCCAATGCTAAATATCACAGTGGCCGGAGCTACCCGCCACTTTTCTGGAGAGGCCGAATTCAAGCCAAAGTTTTGAATAATTTTTTTTCGTTTCTGATAATTTATAATTTTTTTTTGTACAATATTATATTAAAATATATCTTAGTAATAATATTTGTGCAGTTTCGATTATTACTCCACCCTTAATTTCCGGCATAATTTCAAAAATAGAAAACTGGCCGGAGCTACCCCCCTTTCCCCTACGTGACCCCAGTTTCGGGAACGCAGTTTAGAAGACCGTGTTATACGTCCACCATTTTTAAAGATTAATAAAAAAATACCATAAAATAGCTAAAAGCAGTAAGAAAGCATACGCTAAGTCTCAAAAATGGTGAAAAGATCTTCGAAAAAAAATCATGAACGTCTGCAATTTTTTCCTCGCCTAAATATATCGCCCCCCTTGATACAGAAAATTCACCTAGGAGAAAAGTGGAGGAATAGGGTTGGCACGTAAAGGGGTAGGCCCCGTACAGGTAGAGCAGATTCGATATGCAAAAATTGATCTAACTTTAATTACTATACTACTCCGGGGAAAATAAGCATCGGGGAGGATCATTTCCAATTGGGAATTAAGGACAAAGAATTCAACCTTCCAAGCGTGGATTTTTTCGATGCGCGAGCTGCGAAACGAGTGATTCGACTGTAACGCGCCTTATCATATTTCTTTCTCCTTCCGAACTATTTGATCAGCTGGAACACGACAAACTTTTGCAGGCATATCGTAATTTTATCCGCAAGATCATGCGATAACCTGCTTGATAATAAATAAATATCGGAAATTTGTTGCGTTTTATGCGCGTATGCGAAAGAGAAAAACTTCTCGAGCGAATCTCCCACCTGTCCCGAAATTCTAGACTCTGACTTTTACAGCAGAGTGCGGAAAGATTGACCAAAATACGTCCTATTAACATTTTGTATTTTTAGACAAAATACATGGAACACCTAATGATGCTCAATAAAGTCGAGCCACCCCTTAGCGCGAGGCTTATTATGGGCTAATTGTGCAGTTTCACCCGCGAGTAGATCGCTAATTTCAGTAAAACAGAAACGAAAATTCTTCTAATGCACACCGATCAGAAATCCATTGCGCGTACATTGAAAAGAAAAACTAAGGGATAACCACCCATTTATTTTTCATTCTCATTTCCCATATTTAATGTGGGTCCATTAAAATTAAAGTCACGGATAACACTTGGAAGACGGGATAAAATTAAGGTTTACGATTTTTCCCCGCAAGCTTAAAGAGGTTAACCCTTTAGATAGAGATAGTTTTAAGAAAAATAGTGTTAATAAAGATAGTTTGAAGAAAAATAGTTTTTATAAAGATAGTTTTAAGAAAAATTGTTTTAATAAAGATAGTCAAAGATAAATGGATTTGGAACTCCATTCTGTACCCGTTCTCTTCGTTATCCTTTGGTCTTTAAAATACCGTTTCATTTATTGAGCTCCGATTATTTTTCGATTTTAGGCAGTATTTTAAGGACGGAGCCTCGCTTTTCATCAATTTTAATCAGAAATTCCGTACGTACTTCTCTGCGAAATGCAATTAGGAACATAACTTTAAAATTTGAAGTATATCTAGTGAAAATTGTTGAAGAAATTTGTCACGCCAATTGGAAAAAATCTGTTTCGAGAAGTTTCGAGTAGTCGGCCATTTTGTACTTCGAAAAAAAAATTCTGACAGCTTGATATTCATACTAAATAGATATGTAATTTATTTTATAAGTGAATCACTTTGTCATACGAAAAAAAATTGTTAAATTCGCACATATAACTTAAGCCCCTTAAGAAAATAACCCCTTAAGAAAATCGAAATGGATACCGAGGAGATATTCCTTATTAGCAAAAATCCTGCTACAATGTTGTTTCAAGAGTACGAAGACGCTCATCTGGTGTGTCGTTCGCTACAACCAATTTGAAATCGTCATTTCATCTTTCTCCGCAAAGGCGCTATTTATTGAGCCCGAATTCGGCTCAGCCGAGGCTGAGTTATGCCAAGAAGTCTTGTACAGGACTTTCTTTCAATCTATGTGGGGGTCACTTCATAACAATATTTGACAAACTTCAGGACCCTTTGATGTAAACCTTTACAAATCCATTTATCACCCATCTGATAGAACTGAAGACGTTGTCGAAGAGAAGGGGCCGGCGAAGAAACGACAATGACTTCACGAGTCAGATTCGATTTCTTCTTGCAGCGAACTCCGATTACGACGCCCTCACAACCATAACCAATGAAGTCATAATAAGGAAGGGATAACAACAATTGCGCCAATACGGTTTTTTTCATATTACGTGTATGACGATAAACATATTTTGTTACGTCATTGTAGTTGTTTTTCACTCTTCCTCTCTCTCGTATGTGTGCGTTTCGCTCGCATCGGCCGAAGATTTATCTGTTAAATGATTAATCTTGTGATAATATTTGTGCGTGTGCGCTTCTTTCTTATATGATAAAAGGCAGTCTCGTAAAATGATCAGGTCGTTGGCTTTTGTTTTTCCTCATTTGCAACCTTGTATCGGGGTAGTGGTATAATTATCGACTATCTTTGATCCCACGTTGGTTATCCCAAAGTATACTGTTCGAAATATAGGAGGAATCAATAGACATGGAGTGGAAGAGCATTGATAATCAAATACCCTCGAGATATACAGAGTGAGGAAAAAGTACAGAAACCCCTGCAAATTTCAGAGAGTTGGTTAAAAAAATTAATATTTAAGGTCAGATTTAAGGTAATTTTCAACGAGGAATCCAATTTGAGCTTGAACCTCATCTTCATGGCCATTTCAAGGTCAACTTTGTTTTTTCAAATGGGGACCCCTATTTTTGACATCGGCAATCAAAAGACCGGGAAATTTTACGTTAAAATATGTACTCAGGTAATTGGTCAGGTGTGACCTTGAAGGTCAGCTGAAGGTAATTTGTACTTAAGAAAGGTCTAGGTTGGTTTAACGGGACGGTTCAGTATTTTCTCAGGTCAAAATGATTCTTGGAGCAATTTTCGACCAGGAATCCAATAGTGACCTTCAATTTGACCTCGAACCTCATCTTCAAGGGGTAATCACTATTGTTGACATCGGCAATCGAAAGAGCGGGTAATTTTACGTTAAAAAATGTTGAAAGATTCGATCTTCACAATGACCTTTATGATTATCCACAAACCCTAAACCCACGAAGTTTAGTATAGCAAACGAATTGCCTGTCGATTGACAATTTTTTTAAATGTAATAAAAAAAATTTATTTTTAATGAAATAGCTGCCGCTTTAACGCTTGATTCATGAAAAATCACTAACAAGTTAATCTATCCAAGTAAACCCCACCGAATTAAATAAAACTTGGCATACGAGTAGAATATTGGGGTTTCTGGGTTTAAGCTTTGTGGGTTTGGAAGTTGGGGTTCGTGGGTTTAGGGTTAGGAGTTTGTGGGTTCAGGGATTTCGGGTAGGGGTTTGTGGGCATGTGGGTTTGTGGGCATGTGGGTTTGGGGTTTGTGGGTTTGGGGTTTGTTGGTAATCATAAAGGTCATTGTGAAGATGAAATCTTTCAACATCTTTAACGTAAAATTTCCGTCCCTTAGATTGCCGATGTCAAAAACAGTGGTTTCCCCTTGAAAATGAGGCTCAAGGTCAAATTGAAGGTCACCATTGAATTCCTTGTTGAAAATTGCTCCAAGAATGATCTTGACCTGAAAAAATACTGGACCGTCCCGTTAACCCAACCCAGACCTTTCTTAAGTTCAAATGACCTTTAGCTGACCTTCAAGGGCACATCTGACCAATGACCTGAGTACATATTTGTACGTAAAATTTCCCACTCTTTCGATTGCCGATGTCAAAAATAGGAACTCCTATTTAAAAAAAAAGTTGTCCTTGAAATGAATTTGAAGATGAGGTTCAAGGTCAAATGGAAAGTCACCATTGGATTCCTCGTTGACAATTAGCTAAGATCTGATCTTGAATTTTTTTATACCCAACCCTCCGAAATTTCGAAGGGTTTCCATAGTTTTTCCCCACCCTGTATATCAAGGAGAATAAAAATTCCGCAATTGAATACTTATGGGCAAGCATGAAAATAAAGTACCCTGTCTAAGATGTTTTCTTAGGCAGCATCTTGATCAAAATAAAAATTAGTGCAGACAAAAATATAGAACGCAAAGGAACAGTAGATTTAAGCGGCAAAACGAATAAATATTATTTGACTGATATGTTTTGCTACTGAACACGAGTCTTAAAAATGAAGAAACAATAGCTACTAATTCATCCAATGAAGAAACAACTATAACTTTACGACCGTTACCTTTTTGCCAGTGATTTTGTGCTTCAGGAAAAAAATCGTAATATTAAAAGGGGGTCGAGATTCGATAAGTACGTCAAGACACGAAGCACAGAATGATGCGTGTCAAAGTTATGGAGCTCCTATTCGTCATTCCAGGTATTTCATGAATTGCAACTATGAAATATATAAAAATAGACTACCCGAAATAAGAAAAATACACCCACGCACGCACGGGTACACACACAGACACACACACACACACACACACACACACACAAAGGCCTCTGTGGTGGCTACTACACTGGCACGGCTCATGCCTAATGTCGGTGGCCCCAGACAGAAGAGAAGGAAACTGCTGTCATAAGTGACGACCTCAGTGCTCACTTATGGCATACCTCTATATGGGCTGATGCACTGAAAATCCAGGAGTACCGCAGGAAGGCTGCAGCAACGTATCGCGTCAGCGCCTTGAAGGTAGCCTGTGCATTTCGCACTATCTCCGAGGACGCTATCAACGTTATCGCGGGAACGCTGCCCATTGAGGTGCTCGCCGAGGAGCGTAGATCGATGTACCAGCAGAAGGGAGCTAGAAACCCCAGTTATGCAAGGACAGAAGCGAGAGCAACCAGTTTTAACCAGTGGCAGACTATATAGGATGCCTCTACCAAGGGAAGGTGGACACACCGACTAATCCCGAAGGACGAAATATGGGTGAACCGTCCACACAGGGAGCTCAACTATTATCTCACTCAAGTGATCTCAGGACACGGCTGTTTCCGGGCTTATCTTTATAAGTTTAATTATGAAGATTCCCCGGACTGCCCAGCATGTGTAACAGTCGAGGAAAACGCTGAACATGCATTGTTCCAATGTCCACGTTTCAGTGCCTCCCACGCGATAGTCGAGGATCAGCTGGAGACACGCATCACCCCGGACAACCTGGTGAAGTTGATGCTGAAGTCAGCAGAAGCATGGACAGCGGTATCGGCTTATGCTGCCGCAGTAATGAAGGAGTTGCGACGTGCAGAACGCGCAAGGAAGAAGACGACGCCGGAAGACCAGGCGGTCATAGATGAAATAAGCGACACGAACCTCTAAACCACTTATACCACCTCGAGTGGAACGGGGGATGTAAGGTCGTCTGACAATACTGCAGGAAGAGAGGCTAAGGCCTCTCCCGCGATGTAATACCTAGCGGTCATCCCGCGGGAGAATTTGTAAGGCCGCAGAGGAACAGGTGTTTTTAGTCGGTGCAAGCCCGACACACGGCAATTATTTGCTACGGTGCGGAGGCATTTTCCCGCTAAACCTCTTTAAAACACACACACACACACACATATATACATGTACACCGGCCGTCAAAATCACGATCACGAAAATTGTCGTAAATTTGTAGTAATTTATTAATTATTATGTCTCCGTAAAGAATAACCATAAAATAGTTCCCAGGAAGTGTTTTAAAGGTAAAAATAGATCGACTTTTCAAATAATAATCTGAACATGTATTATCTAACAAGATAACTTTATTCCCAATAAAAAAGTGAATGCCTTTACATTATTTTTTGCAGCCTCCCCGGGCTAATTTTTTAAACCAAATATAATAGGTCAGACCGTTCCTTTCAGTTAGTGTTTTTCTTTGTTGAATTACTGAACGACCATTTCTCACAAAGTTATTCTAAATAAAAACAGAAACGATACTTCGTCCTGAAAGTTGAAAGTCTCACCTTAGGCATCCTTGAATTAATTCAATATAAAATAACGAAGTTGTTCGTTATGTTAAATCAATTTTACGATAACCTGACAAATTGCTTGCTTTTCATTTTTCATAAATTGCCAGGGAACATCATGGCGTCATTGACGTATGCACATTTTTTAACTTAAAAGTAGTTTTTAAACTCACGGATCACGTAGAATTTTTAATCTTTGTGTCTTAACCGTTGAAACCTACCACATTCGTCTGGAAAATTACAGAAACACCTTATAGAACAGAACGATTTGAGAATTTAAAAAAAATCGAAAGTTTTCTCACATATTTTTTCTTACCAAATGCTCTATTCGATTTTATAAAACTAAAAAATCGCTGTACTCTTCGTTAAATCGCTTTTGACTCCATATAGATCTAGATTGGTTGAAAAATGTATACTTGACACGCCGAATCCAAGTCGACCTTTTATGAAATCATAACCGAATAAAAGGAACTGTAACAGGTAAAATGAATTTCTCGATCGAACGGCTTGACGAGCCAGCAAACGTAAACCGACCTCCCTTGAACTCGAGCGAGTCCAAGATGCCCCATCGCAAACTGCAGTAGTACGTATATATTCTTATACCGTCGAACACTTGGCTAAACAGCATTGCATAATGTATTATGACGTACGAACAAACGAGGCTCGGATTTTTCCGTGATTCTACTTGATGAAGGAATTTGTATAAAAGCTGAGGCGTTAGACTGACACAACACTATTCGCTCAGAGGACATCTGAGCAGTGATTCGATAGGTCTCGAATCGTACTCTCTCTTATCAAACATGGGGCTACGTTGGACATTAGTGTTTTGTCTATTCGTGCTGGGGATCGCCCGTGCTGCGCAAGGAGATTCACGGTTTCCCCTTTACCAGGATTCCGAGAACGATAAGGTGTGTTGATATTGATAATACTTTTTCAAATATACAATGCGTAGCAAGATCAAAACATGTATTGTTGTTTCATTTCGATCTAGCTATTACGCTACATCAAATTTTATTTTAAAAGACCCGAACTTTTGCGTTTCAAGGGAATGAACTCTTGATCAAAGTAAGTATACCACTGACCGGTAAAAAAAATCATCAAATTGTTAAGCTGATCAAACGGCCAAACATTCACGGTCTCATTATTTAAGCAATTGGGTGATTGCACTGGCTTCGAAAGTAAATCGAGAAACAACATGTTCTGGAGAGATTTTGCGGTCCAACGCCTCCGCCGAAGGGGTGCAGCTCGGCCTTAAGCCGGTATAATAAATTAGTACGTTTGAAATAGACATTCGATTAATTGGGGTAATAAATCTCGATGTTCGAATCGGAAGAGTTGCTGTTTTCTTTGCTGTTATTACACTGTTACAGCTTTCATGATTATTTCATCAGTCAAATAATGTCAAACATCTTCATTTTTAGCAATTCTATTGTGACAATTAGTAATATTGTGTGACGGTGCGACGATTTTGCTACCAGTTACCTGACCCGTTGAAGCAGTAAGATCCAGGCAAACGAAAAGAGGATACGATTGAAACATATATATAAATAATAATTTCATGAATTTTGTAATTATCTGACGCCTAATATGAATATGAAAAGCCAATTTGGATTCTCTTTACTTTATATAGATGACGCGCTATGGCGACGTTAAAATCCCGGAATGGAATGAAGGCCCTCCAAACTCGGTTGCCATGAGTCAACAACCGTACATGTCTCAAGGCGCTCCGGCTCGCGATGACATGCCGATAATGAATAATGAAAGACCCGCAACGCTGATAAGAGGGCCGAAGAACGGCGGCGGTGGAAAAGGAGGCGGTGGCAAAGGAGGCGGTGGAAAAGGCGGCGGTGGAAAAGGCGGCGGCGGTAAAGGCGGCGGTGGTAAAGGCGGCGATGGAAAAGGCGGCGACGGAAAAGGCGGCAGTGGAAAAGGCGGCGGCGGAAAAGGCGGCGGTGGAAAAGGCGGCGGCGGAAAAGGCGGTGGCGGAAAAGGCGGCGGCGGAAAAGGCGGCGGCGAAAAAGGCCCCGCTGAGAAAGGCGGAAAAGGTGGATATTGAGGAAATGAAGGAATAGGGGCAAGGGATTGACCAGCGCAGAGGGCGACGCTTTCGTCGAAGCTGCAAAATTACCAATAGAGGAAAGAAGAAAACGGGACGAGGAGAAGAGAAATCAAGGCTAGTCATAGTTTCGAATGTTCGTCATAGCGCCGTTCTCACCGACTGATATTTCGCAAAAGCCTAACTCGGCTGTAACATTGGCAGAAATAATGTTTTTTTGCGACAATATCCAATCCTTTGTTGTATATAGTGTAAAAGATGAAATAAAAAAAAATTATACATTACCCGTACTGTGCAAATCGCAGCTCTTCGTTTCTTTCGGTCTAAGTTATTTGGTGAAGTAAAAACACTTTCGTTCCGATTAACGAAAGCATGAAGGAACCACCAACCGCAATGCTCGGTTTTATGGGCTGAGTTGGACTTGCATGTAGCTTTTCCGTCATTACATTTCGCATGCAAAGGTTTCCTCTGAGAAAGTTGGTTTGGCAATTTTACCTATATTTTAGGACGCGCGGTTTGAGCAAAAATAAATTATGAAGGACTATAGATCGCAATATTTTTGCGTTCGGGCTCTCATACATAATTTTCAATATGCCTAGATAATTATTTCATGAAGGAATGGGTTCTTGACAATGTTAGACTATTTACTTTAAATATCTCCACTTGGAGAATTTTCATAGATGCCAAGTAGTTTTTAGTATTATCTACATATTATCTAGATAATTTGAAAGTTACATACGAGAAGATTAATTCAACACGGCACTTTACATGTAACGTTGCCGATTTCTTATGTACAATGCAGTTCTTAAGAGGAGGGTAGGGGTTTCAGCGTGAAAAAAAAACACTTTTTTGCGAATTTTTTTCATCTATATGGATAGAGTAAATGTATCCAAACCTTTTGTACATTGTTAAGTGTCATTTCAAGAACATTCCGTGAAATTTGTACGCGAAAATATCGACAAACAAGCCGGTGCCGCGTTTTTCTCGAAACCACTTTTTCAAAGTCCCTGTTCACTGCCATTTGAAAACTACATGACCGATTTATTTCAAACTTGGTACACACTTTCTACATATAAAATACCTCCCCCCAACGGTTAGTTTGAGATTTTTTTTTACATTGAGGGGGTTTGTCACTCCCAAAATGGCGGAATTTTTCGTGAAAAATAGCACTTTTCACTTTACATGACCACCAAAAATTTAGAAATGAAAAAAAAGTATCAAAAACCGTTGGGGGGAGGATTTGATAATACTTTGACTAAATTTCAATGGTACTTGATTTCAGATAATTTCTAGCTGAGATACAGTGAACACCGCAAATCTTGTTTTTCCAAAGGCGTTCTTGGAAAAGCTTTGTCGCCGGCTTGTTTGTGGATATTTTCGCGTACAAATTTCACGGAATGTTCTTGAAATGACACTTAACAATGTACAAAAGGTTTCAATAAATTTACTCTATCCATATAGATGAAAAAAGTTCGCAAATAAGTTTTTTTTTTCACGCTGAAACCCCTATTCTCCCCTTAACATCTATGATAATTTAACTTTAAAACTACGTGCGCTTGGCGCGAAAGTCGGAACGGCGGAAGATCGCGACTCGAAGACGCGATCACGTTAACCGCGTGTATTCTCTCGAACAAGTTGTCGAAAGTCTCGGTTTGTAAGTCGAAGTTTTTCCCGTTCGACTTTACCGGTTATCCTTGGTACCGTGAAAATGAGGATTCACAGTACCGCTTTAAAATTATTAATGTTTTTAATAGGGAATTTGTGCGAAAATCAAGCACACAAAATATTAGACTGTGCAACCATGGCAACGTCGCGGACGGCACACATGCTACTTATCTTATCCGTATTCGGTGATTATGCCTGGGAACCTCAAACTACTCGGTCAGGAGAATTAACCACGAATATTATTGGTACTTATTCTCTTGATTAGTAATGATTGCCTAATATTAATTTAATAACTATGTTAAAAAATTATACGTTTCTAGATATTTCTAGGCAAAGACAAAATAACGCGGATTTTTTTTTCATACATACGTTTTTTTTTTAATATCCGAAAGGTGTTGAAGTTTTTGATTTTTTTCGAGTTTATAGACAGCTTTAGACACTTTTTCTTTCTTTATAGACACTTTTTCTTTCCAGCGGAATTTTTTTTACTCGGACCGATATTCATTTTTGACAGATCCTTGGGCCGATATTGAGGTTACGAAAGGGGCGCATATGTCTCTAACTTCGCGACACTTCTGCCAACCTGAGCATTATGATATACCACGATTTACAACGTTGCCAATACGTTTCGCGTAAGTTGAGCCAGAAAAAAGTTATATAAAATAATTATACAAAGTAACGAGAACACTTAATGTAATCACCGACTGTTCAAAAATGCATATTTTTACAAATGGATGTAGAATAATAGTTCGAAAACGCACGTTCAATATAACGATTATTTCAAAGCTCACAGTTGGTAACACCCAATTGGCTCCGTGCATAAGCATAGGGCGCTCCCCTCGTACGACGGCTAAACCCCATAACAACTTTAAGGGCATGTACAAGGTCAACATAACCTCACAAATTTTCCAACCCAATTTTCTCATAGATAGTTTAATTTTTTAGGAAACCCAAAGCATTAGGCTCTGGAGAATTTCCTGACGCAGAGTTTGATGATTTCTTTTTGTCCTAAATATTATTCATCTCTGAGAAATCTCTGTTCGAAAATGTTAGCTATCTCTCTCGCACTCATATGTCACGTGGTTGATCTTCTACTTCGCCTTAAGCGTGAGAAGACCATTAGCCGCGCGCTTGGTCGAAGGAAGGGGTACCGGCAAAGTGTTGTGATTCGCCGCGTCTGATCGCCCGGAGGCACGGTCTTACTTACAGGTCTGGAAACATCTGGAGTGGGGGATGGGTCAGATAATGAAGCGAAGCGGTGGTTCTCGATTCTGCCACGTAAAGCGCTGATACCTACAAGTTAGCCAATCAACAGCAAGTTCGAACAGCGTGTTATGGCAGGTTTTTTAAAAAAATAAACAATATATTCAAGAACGATATTAATGGAAAATAAAGACTCCAAACTTATATCGGTATGTAATTAATTCATACTTACATCGATGAGAATTCGTCCATCTGGACCCCGCTTCATCAAATTACCCACGATATATCTTTGCTCCAAATGATGTCCACAATCGTGTTGTGACGTCTTTGAGGATTTAATACCGGGTATAACGATCTCTCATTTTCGTCGCAATTCTTCATTTTCCGGAACTTTGAACATCGATAAATATTTACTATCGTTTTTGAACTTTTTTTACAATTCCCACAGGTAGCAATTTTCAACAAGTTGTCCAAAAGTCTGCTAAAAGGGTGCCAAATGTCCGCCCGGAAGTTATCTTAAAGTCAGCAACCATCCAAAAAGATAACCATCGGACACATGATAACTTATAGGTAACTTCCAAGCAGACATTTGGTACCCATTTGGACGACTAATAGACAACTATTTTGAAATTGCTACCTGGGTCGGGACCACGGACGTGTGAGGCATATTTCCGATTCAATAGATAGCGCTGTCAACAGGAAGACTAGAGGTAAGGAGTACGAACGCCGTGTCGTCGAAACGCCGCAAACGCGAGGACGAGAAGGGCGGCGCTGCTCTCCTACCGCACCGAAGTAAAGTCAGCACCAAACCAATGCCGTACGATATGCAGAAAGCACCCTTTGCTACTTCATATGCAGCGATAATTTCATCAAATTAAGTGTACAACCAGTTGGTGAAGGCAATTTCTATGTAGATGGAATTCTCATATATAGATTGTTTTGGAGAATACCGAAATACAGAAATTAAGGTCATATTTTTTTTCGTTGCGGAAGCAGTAACAAGCAAAACGTATTTATAGACACAAGAAAATTCATAAGAATTTTGAATTCAAACAAAAGATTTACAAATTATCACACATCATATTTACACATTATGACACGCTGTACAGATAAAGAATAATAACGAATTACAGAAATTAAGTCGATGCTTTTTTTCGTTGCCGAAGCCGTAACAAAGAAAATTTATTTATAGACACAACAAAATTCATTAAAATTTTTAATCCAGACAAAACTTTCACAAATTATATTCACACATTGTGATACGCTGTACAGATAAATCGATCTTACAGTTTTGATTTTTTTCAAAAATGTGTCGATGTACACAGTTCCATCTGGTAAAACAATCGTATTTGCCTTTATGACATCATCCTCGCTGAAGTGCAGCTCACACAGATGTTGCTTATCCGTCAGTACTCGATCGATCGCAGCACTCCAAGTTTGTCTCGCGTTCGGGCGCTGAAAGCAACAATTCAAACAATATTACAAGCTTTTATTTGACTTGACTTTCTATGAGTTGCAAAATGGAAAATCGATATTTCACCCACTCACGGACTACTAAGAGCTCTGAAAATTTGCAACCATGCATCTAAAAGGCGACAACGCATGATTCAAATTGAAAAAAAAAATTAGAAACGATTTTCTGTGAGATGCAAAACGAAAAATGATTATTTCACCCACCTCCCGTCTACTTAGAGCTCGGAAATTTTGTAAACATGCATCTGAGAGGTGACAATGCATAATGCAGCAGGAAAGTAAAAAACAAATAAAATATCCATTATAAAATATCTCTAATGGACCTGTATAACGGTGTTATTGACACATTTGATAGCAATAACTTCACAATATAGCATTAATCCCTCTTTACAAAAATTGCAGAGCTCTAGTACAATCAATTAAAGAATACAAAGTAGAAACATTTATTTTACCAATATAGTGACTATAAATAAAAGCTTCGGGTGCTCAACATTTAGGCATATAATCTTTAATTTACATAAAGCCGTACACAAATCACCTGTATTTAATTTACTGGAAAACAATCTTCGATTTCGCAGTCAGAATGTTCAAAGAATCGTTTTTTTAAACGTTTTCTTGAAGTATGATGTTTCGAAAATATTCTCTGAAAATGTAAAGTCAATCCGATGAATAGTTTCCGCGATATCCCACAATTAGTGAAGGGGCGTCGGGTCCCCATGGCAGGTAGCGGACGGCAGCTGCAAGCAACCGGTTTCGACCCCACCCCCCTATTTTATTCTATAAATAGTCTTGTTCGTAACTGAAAATTTCCGGTTCGAAGACAACAACAAATTGATATTTTGGAAGCTTCCACATCGGCAGAAGCTCTATCGTATGGGCCAGGAATTGATGATGCGATGTAAGTAATTTTTTCATTAGTATTTCTATACATAAATCAAGTGTAAAATTGGAAAAGTATTTCAGCAATTTTTAAAAATTTATTACGCAAAAACTATGAACTTTAGCAAAATTTTATTAAGAATACTTTCGTTTGAAAATTGCCCAAAATGTTTTGAAAAAATAATTCATACCGTAAAACTTTAATTTTTTGAAAAATTGTTTTAACAATTGGCTATAAACAATTGTATGCTCGACTTTTCGGAAAAAAGATTGTTATATTCGGATTCAGCGGATCAAAATAAATCAAAAAAAGTTTAGCTTCGTCCATCGAGCTCGAAATTTTACAAACATATAATATCGTATCCAGATCGAAAAACTTTAAACGCGTTTTTCTCGAAACTATGTTTTTCAAGTCGGTGACCACTATGATTCAAAAACCACTCGATGGATTTTGATTAAATTTGGTGTGCTTATTGATAGCATTAAAAACTAGTCCTTAATCGAAGGATTTTCATTTTTGTTGAAAATTTCTGTTTTTTTAACAATAAACGAGCGATTTTTTGGTCGCAAATTGAAAGTTATCTGTCAGAAACCGCCAGTTCGTTCATTTTTTGAAAAAAAAGTTTCAATCAAGGACTATATTTATTATTAAACTAATGATTTTTTTTGGTTTTTTAATTTCAGATGATCCAGTAAAATTTTATGATGATCACCGCAAAGCACTACATGCCGAAAGGGGTCCAACAAAGATGGCCATATTTTTATAAATAATCAATATTTTTCTTTGAAAATTTGTACAAGTTGGAATATAACATAAAAAGCCTGTGTAACCACTTTTGTAAAACAACCTTAATTACTATTAAAACAAATGATTGAAAATGCTCGTTTTTTCACGCCTCTGACTGCATCTCACCCCTTAAATAGAAATCCTGAAACTGAGTATAAACGTGTGATAATAATTTATCTAATTACTATTGTGCAAAATTAAATATGTCAACGAAACTGAATCTATCAAATTTATTAAACATTTAGAAAGCTGAGCACTCCAAGCTTTTATTTAGTAATTTTTTTCGCTTTCTCACCATCCAATTGTCTTCTTGAAAGAAAAAAATGGTGTAGAAGCTACAAGTGGTCAACAAATATTTAGAGGTCGCTTAATCCTCTCAAAAATTGAATTTTTTCTTAAAAAAATCGATTTCTTTATTCGTCCACTTCTCACCCATGAATGTTACGCTTTATAATTTTTAAATTGAACTTGCGAAATCCAGAACTGCCGCGAAAAAAATTAATCTTGCATGCATTATAATTCCTCGTAGCATAAAAACAAACTAAACAGCGAAGTGTTACTTTTTCTGAGTAATTTATTATTATTATTTGTAACAAACACCAATTACACTATATGTGTTATTATTCATTATTATGTATTATTGCATTATAACGTTGCTCGACACAGAGTACAGCTACAGTTGGTCCGCAGTTTGACTCACGAGACCAACTGTGGGACGCATTATGATGGGCGGGAAATAGCTGCCATTTCAGTTTCACGAATAAAACGACCTATAATTTTATTTATGGACGAGAGCTTAAAAGAATTATTTTCTGAGAACAAAGATTATAATTCTTGGGTTAGGAGTTTGAGGTAAATTTGAAAAATCTGTTTCCAAAGAACAAAAGATTGGAGTGGGCACGCACTACTGATTTTTGTCATCATGACTTTTTCGTCACTGTCGCCACGTTTTATTGACCCTTATGGCGGTGACACGTATTCGAGTGCGTGCACCGCCACAAAGGTCGATAGACGTGGCGGCAGTGACGAAACAGTCGCGGTGACAAAAATCACCAGCCCGCTCAAAAATTATAATGCGTAAAATTCATGGGTTGTGAAGTAGACCAAGAAAAATCATCTATTTAATGAGATCTTGATTTTTTGGAAGGCCTGACCAACCCTTAAATATTTTTTGACCACTCGCAGCTTTCACGACAATTTTTTTCTTTAATGACCATAATTCGATGCTGAGAAAAAGGGGAAAAAATAGAGTTCAAAATTGTGCCACCCTAGCGTCTCGCTTACACTAGGATGACTGCTGAAGGCAGCAGCTGACATCGGCGTACTTTAGACATTGCCATGTAGGCTGCTACTTTCGGCAGTCGACCTAGTATACGCGAGCACAAATGCTCACTTACATTTTGTTAGATATTCTTTTTTTTTTGCTTGCCTCTGGTACTGCAAAAAGAGAGAGCGGCCGCTTTCCTTGGGGTTTTCTTAGCTTTAAATCGGAGTATTGTCAACTTCAGCAATTTGCTGCAGCGCACACTTTCCCCATACTTTTGAGAGCAGAAATTAAAATTAATCATAGATTACTGAAGAAAATATAGTACGAGTAAAATATCCATTATCGTACCGAGTGAAATAAAAATTATCACAAACACAAATTATCACTATTTTTCCTACCTACGTTTGATTGTTTTCGCCGCAGATCACATATTTTATATCGAGACACAATTATTTTTTATTACATCTAAGACAATTCGCAAAATTGGTTAGTCCGAACACGCTTTATTCCAACATGGACGACAAGCGGGAGTCATCGATGACGCATGGCGTCGGTTGTGTTTTTGTCGCTCAGTTCACTTCGGTGCGGCCATGCCCTAGCGACGCACGCCATGAAAACACTAACTACTAAAATCCACATTTTCACGGACTCTTTTGGATCCAGCTCGCCACAGGCGTTCGTACTCTTTACCTCTAGTCTTCCTGGCTGTCAAGGTGATTGCTGTATGTCTATATCTACTAACTTCTAACTGATAGCACCTCTAGCAGATAAATAAGGAACTATGTTTTTTCGCCTCAGTATCGAGCAGGGGGCTGGCATCTTTTAGAATTTTTGCTACGCGAAATATCCTCTTTTTGTAATGTCCCACTCTGTCACTCGCAGCACTAGTTGTTGTCAAACAATCCTGTCGCGCGCACAGGGGCTATGTATACTTACACACACGCACATATGTAATTCGCAGACTTTCCATAGTCTTCGAATGCGAGGATTGGCTGGTACGGTGAAAAATGCACCGTTTCAGGATTACGTGGGTACCCTGAGGTACAACCGTGCACAACACACGGCATTAGCGCACGAGTACAAGTAATTTCGATAAATTCATCAATTCCACACCGCGGCTTAAACTCCAAACGTCAAAATAGTCGGATTCGGCGTCGAGGTGGTTAAGTACGCCGTGCGGGCCTCGCGCCTGCGCAATAAGAATATTGTCAGTGACCTACTAGCGCCACGGGGAGAGGTAGAACTGAATAAAGCTGTCTAGAAGCGTAGCATTTTTATATACGGTAAGGGATAGGAGGTGCCAGCCCCCTGCCCTGGAGTAAGATGCTACAAAACTTGTCCGGAATTTGCTAAGGTCTCGGTAGGTACCCGAGCGGCCTACCGAGTTTCCTAAACACAGGGTGATAGTTAGGACACTAATTATTATTCTCTAAATGCTGAAACAAGAGTTAAAAAAAACAGCGTACAATTATTTGCATTCGAGCTTGAAATAATCTAGTAAACACATCCGAAGTAGGAAGAATATATCAAAGCGAGAAACTCATTATTAAAGCTCGAAGAATTTGATATTTTGCGTACGACTATGCGGACCACCTAACATCGAGGTTGTTACTTTGTTACTTAACGTTGTTACTTAATGTGTATTAACGGCGCCCCATGGATTACACGACGACGTAAAGATAATCGATTTTTCTTTACACATTGGATAAAGTACGCAAATTATACAGTATCCCATTTATCCAGAAACATTCTCCAGTCCAACTGAAACATGGATTGTTATTTCTGTATTTAATAACCTTGAAAACAACGACCAGTGGCTTACTCCGAAAATACCTGACCTATACTAATCAAAGCGAAATACACAATCGTCGGAAGTGATTAAGAATTACACATATGACAAATAATCGTACTGGTATAAATTGGTATCCATTAAAGTATAATTAAAGTTTAATAATAATTTTATTTTTTAGCTTAACATTATTTTAATTAATAATTATTTTATTTTAATTTATTTTAATTAATAATTAATTTAATTTAATATAAAATTATTTTAGTTAATAATTTTAATAATAATAATAATAATTAAAGTTTAAAAATAATGATCAATTAATACCAGTATAATTAAACTGGTATAAATTATTAAATTATATTACAATTAGTCCAAAACTCTTACAAGGAACATCACTCATGGGTCCGTTTCGATTTTGTTGAAACTCATATAAGTCATAAAGTATTGAAAACTATTTGACACGTATTTTTTCTATCGGCAAACAAACGATTTTAAGTCGGAAAACCACACTGCAAAGGAAGGCGTGTCGAGGGGTGATTTTGCAGGTCCACCGATCACGCACTCCACCGATCTGAATGAAACAAAAACAAAAGTGCTTCTAATATAGAGCGATCAAAATTCACTATAGAAGTATTGGAAAAATAATTAAATTATGGGGTGACACGCTTTTCTTTGAAGTGTGATTTTCCCCCTTAAAACCGTCTTTCTGCCCATAAAAAAATACGCGTCCAATAGTTTCCAATGCTTCGTCACATATATGAGTTTCAACGAAATCGACGGCGGACACTCAAGTGATGTTCCTTGTTAAAATTATGGCCACTGTCCCCTGGTACGTGTCTACCACTATGGTCCACAGGGATCTCAAAATTGACACAGACAAAAAAGAAATTCGTCGCCTCAGCAAAAATTACGGAACGGAGATAGTGTTCCACCCGAATGAACCAGCTTCAAACCAGACTTAAAACTAGATTCAAAGAAAATTCGATATTCAGAAGGCTCCAGAGATACAAACCAAGGGACCTTCAAGATCGGTTTCCGGTGTAAAATGAAATACTGACATCACCGAGTCACGTGAGTCGGGCATCACTGGATACGCACCACGACCCTGTAAACGACCTTCACTTCAACAAAAAAGCTAAGTGTTATTAAATAACAGATTCCAATTCAATAAAAAACTAAACACAAAATATTTGAACTAAGTAATCAGGGGATCACTATGGCGGCCCCCACTCCTATCCCCACTCCTCAGCCCGCGGCAGCCGAGATGGGAGTAAGAGTGGGGAGATGGTCTCGACTCCTTTAGTGGCCCCCTTTTTCATTTTCGTTTACGCCATAATGCCCCGTCCCCCTTTTTTATAAAAAAATTTAGAATTTAGATGAAAATAATTTTTTTTCCCAACAGCCATTCGATTCATACGTACACCTGATCACGCGCAATGTTTTCTTCGTAGAGTACAAGCAATTACCGAAATTTAAATACATAAATATATAAGAGCAAACTTTTTTGTTATATTCTTATTCGCGCTTTTATTTAGTGCTCGATGGAAAATAGGAATGATCGTAGAGAAGCGCCCGACTTGTACCCCTATAGATCCAGGCATGGACGAGGAGTGCCCGAATTGTATTCCGTTTTTGATCATCCTCCGCCTTAAAAAAAAATTATCTGTGATTGATGAACGAATAAACAGCTATCTACGTTTCTTCATACACGTTCATAGGCGGGACTCTTATAGCATCGCTGAAGATCCTATATACGGAAAAAAACATTACGAATCATAAATAGTTACAAAGGAAAAGTTGTTTGTCAATCTTACTCGTATCTCCACTTCTTAACCCGTGGTAGGAGCAGCCAAGGTGGTGGGCGTAGCAGTGGGGATGGAAGGTGGTGTCGCCTTTTTTATTTTTCTTAGTAAAACTTTTTTTTAAATTTAAGTTATAGTGGCCCTCTTTTTATTTTTATTTGAATATTGACGCCCCCCTTTTGATAGGCGGTGGTGTCGTCCTAGTGGCCCCCTTTTAAATTGTTTATTTACACCATTATGCCCCCCCCCTTTCAATTTCTTTCTGGAACGTAACATGAGACACTGAGGCCTCCCCACCCCTCTTTTTGTACGAGAAATTTTGAATTTAAGGGGGATTGTCTTTTTTTTCGCAAAATTTACCGCTTTTTGGGATTTTTTTTGTGAAGAAAGTATACAACGGAAAACTTGTGAAACTTGGCATATAGTTTTATTGATCTGTTTACTACATACAAAAAACTACATTTAAACAATTTCATCAAGAAATCCGCTTCCCACCCCCCACGACGCGCGATGGTCCTTTTTTGATGGTGTGCACGATTACAGCCTTCACGTTCATCCTGCAACAAAAACCCAAAAAGCATTTTACTTTAGACACATATAGCTATCGTTCGATGAAGGGGAAAAAAAATTGACGATTTGGTGACGTTTTGAACTTGAAGTATCGATTTTTCGAAAAAAAATTGATCGTTTTTTTGTTATAAATAAAAAACTATTAAACGTATTGCTTTTTTGCTTCATCAAACGATAAAAGTATGTCAGCTGAGCATTCTGTCCAAATTTGAAGGCAACCGGTTGAATAGTTTTTGAGAAATCGTGCACACCATCAAAAAAGGACCAGCGCGCGTCGAGGGGGGTGGGAGGCGGATTTTTTTATGAAATTGTTTAAACATTTTTTTGTGTGTAGTAAACAGATCAATAAAACTATATGCCAAGTTTCACAAGTTTTCCGTTGTATACTTTTTTCACAAAAAAATTGCCAAAAAGCGGTAAATTTTGGGAAAAAAAAGACAATCCCCCCTTAAGTAAAAAAATGTTGTATTCAAATAGCGATGTGAAAATAAAAATTTCACACACTCACCGCTGCTAGCCATCCGTGATTCCTTAAAAAAAAAAATTTATTTTTATAAATACACACTTTTTTATTTTTATAAATACACACGACACCTGTCTGCGAAATCGAATATCGCGCCCGAGAACCCCGGAAGGGGAGGGCGCTAGTGTTCCGCGACCGACGCGCTCGACAGTCGCGCACCTCGACGACGCACTCTCAACAAAACGCAGATGGCCACGAGATCTCGATCAATACGCATCATTTTCAGTCCTTTTTGTATCTTTGTAAAATAAAACGTATAATTATTTATTGGTATCGAAATTCCTTTCAATCCAAACATTGGTCCTAACCGACCGGATTGAAGTTCAGTAAAGTCCACGGTTGTGATACAGTCCACGAAGACACAGTGAAAAAGATCGAGAGGCAAGGGTCGTTCCGAAACAAACATGGCGGACGTCACGAGTCTTCGCAGACAACGCGGGATCGTGAAAGCGAAAATGACGCGACTCAAGACAAAGGTTGAGCAAATACCAGAAGCCGATATTAGTCGAGAAGCAGCCGACGTATATCTATCGAGTTTAGACGAAATACGAGGTGAATTCGACAAAGTACATATCGCGATCGTTCTCGCAAGCGACCAGGAAGCAGCGGGACCGACAGTCGCGGACAGGTCGGAGGAAGCCGAATTCGAAGAAAGGTATTTCGAGCTAAAAATCAAATTGAAACAATGTTTAAATAGACTGCCAGCACAGCAACCACGCGTTCAAGCATCGTCAGCCAGTGACGAGACGTTGAATCGCGTGCTGCAGCAGCAAAGCGAGTTTTTGAGACAGCTGAGTGTAAAGTCCGAGTCGAGCTCGCAGACAGGCGCATCGCAACCGTCAACGGGCGGCAACAGCGACGCCATAACTCAGTTGGTCGAGCAGCAAACAGCTTTGTTGCGGCGTTTCACGGAGGCAGGCGGCGCCGTCAACCAAGAATCCAAGGTCAAACTACCAGTGGTTCAGCTTCCGACATTCGACGGCCGAACCGAAGAATGGAAGCGATTTTCCGAGACGTATACCTCGTTGATACATTCGAACGAGAGTATTCCGAACGTTCAAAAATTTCAGTACCTCGTCACGTCGTTGTCGGGTATTGCTGCAAAAATAATCGAATCGATTGAATTGACAGGTCAAAATTACGAAATCGCGTGGCAATTACTCAAAAGGCGCTTCGACGATCCCAGAGCAATCAAGAAAAAGCACATTCAGTGTTTATTTGCGATGCCTAGAGTGGAAAAAGAGTCTGCTGCCGCGATTCGAAATCTCATCGACTACACGTTAAAGCATTTGCGAGTGCTGAAGTCCATGGAATCGCCGACCGATTCGTGGGACGAACTCGTAGTCCACATGATCGAAATGAAGCTCGACACGACGACTCTGCGTGCGTGGGAGCAAGAAGGCGATCCGGTCAACGCTAAACTAGACACAATCACAGGGTTTCTAGAAGCAAAGTGCCAGATGCTGGAGCGAATCGAAGCAAGGGCAAAACAGATGGAATTTCCAAAAAAAGGTGAGCCGGACAAACAAAGACCAAAGGCGCGCGGTCAAACCAAAACTCTGGAAGGTGACAAGGGTGTAGCGTTAGCCACAGCGATCGGTGCAGGAAAATGCTATCTTTGTCACGGCGATCATTTCTTGTATCATTGCGACAAATTCTTGGCAATGTCGATTGATGACCGAACCAAGGAGGTTCGTCGATTGAAGCTCTGCATCAATTGTCTTCGCAACGACCATTTTGTAAAAACGTGCAAAATGGGATCTTGCCGAGAATGTTCGGGAAGACACAATACATTGTGTCATCGTCCGACGGCCGACAAGGTGGATCAGACGAAGGACGAAAACGGCGAGGTGAAGACACGAACATCGACCGAAGCAGTAAGCAACAACGTAGTCGTTCATCACACGGCAAAGCCACCCGCAAAGACGCACGTGCTCATGGCAACAGCAGTGGTCAACGGAAGGCATCAAAACGGGTCCATCGTTGCTTTACGTATCCTTCTTGACAGCGCTAGCGAAGCGCACTTTATTACGCAATCTGCATGCAATAAGCTGGGCGCGAAGCGCGATCGCGCGTCGGAAGTAGTCACGGGACTAAGCGAAATCGAAAGCATCATAAGCGAAAGTTGTGAGGTCAGTCTCCATTCGAGACACTCAAGTTTTAGCGCGATTGTTCGTAGTTTGGTCGTACCGAAAATCACGAAGATTTTACCGTCACACGAGATAGATTCCGCCGCGCTTAAAATCCCGTCAAACTTAAAGCTCGCGGATCCGGAATTTTGCAAAAGAGGCGCAATCGACATGCTCATTGGCGCAGAGTTTTTCTTTGATTTGCTCGGCGAGGGGAGAATCAGTCTCGGAGAAAACCGACCTGTTTTGCAAAATACAAAGCTCGGTTGGATAATCGCGGGACCAGTCAAGTGTTCCACGCAAACAACTTTACTTTGTAATCGCGAGAAAATTACGACATTGAGATGTTCGCTGGAACAATGCGAAGCTCTCGATCGAACATTAAAGAAGTTTTGGGAAATCGAAAATTGCCATTTTGACGCGCGACCACTTCTCTCCGGGGAGGCGCGCGAAAGCGAGGAATATTTCGAACGAACTACCACGCGCGACGATACCGGGCGTTTCATAGTACGACTGCCGTTTCTCGAAGATCCGGTCGTGCTCGGCGAATCGCGCGAAATAGCGAACAAGCGGTTGATGCAGCTCGAGCGTCGTTTCAAGAGTAACCAAAAATTACAAGTCAGATACGTAGAATTCATGCGAGATTATCTTGTCACCGGGCACATGTCACAGGTGATCGATCAAGCTGAGGATCCCAATCGTCCTCTAGTTTATCTGCCGCATCATGGCGTCATAAAGGAGTCGAGCACGAGTACGAAGCTTCGCGCAGTCTTCGATGCGTCGAGCAAAACGAGCTCGGGGAAATCACTCAACGATATTCTTCGCGTAGGCCCGACGATCCAGGGTAACTTGTTCGACATCGTCATTCGTTTTAGATTTTATAACATAGCGCTAACTGGGGACATTCGGCAAATGTACAGGCAGGTGCTTGTGCACCCCGACGATCGAGATTACCAAAGAATCCGGTGGCGATTTTCGGCAGACGAGCCAATACAGGATTTTCGATTGAATACCGTAACTTACGGACAGGCTAGCTCGGCGTACTTAGCGATAAGATGTATTCTTAAGTTAGCAGAGGAAGCGAAGCACACCTTTCCGACAGCGTCACGAGTTATACTCGATCAGACATATGTAGATGATATACTTGCTGGCGCGGACGACGTCGAGGGCATTGTAACGCTGCGCGAGCAGATCACGAAGGTACTAAGCTCCGGCGGCTTTCATGCGCACAAATGGTGCTCCAATTGTCCAGAGGCCTTGGAACATGTGCCGTTGCATCTCAAAGAGGACACATCTAAGCTCAGCATCGACGCGAACGATGCCATCAAAACGCTCGGTCTCGAATGGAGACCGATCGACGACCAGTTTCAATTCTGCGCTCAAGAAACAAAGGCTGCAACAACCAAGCGCGAAGTATTGTCGGCCATAAGCAAGTTTTTCGACCCGCTGGGGTTGATTGGCCCGATAATCACCACGGCCAAGTTAATAATGCAAGAAACATGGCGAGCAGAAAGAAGCTGGGACGAACCCCTATCGTCGGCACTCGTCGAGAAGTGGGACAATTTCCGACACGATTTGAATGACGTAGAAACTCTCTCTATACCGAGGCGCGTGATTCCATACCAGCGCGCAACAAAAATTTATCTACAAGGATTTTGCGACGCGTCCGAAGTTGCCTACGGGGCGTGCATATACGTCCAGACGAGAGACGACTGTGGCAATATTGCATCGAGGCTGCTCTGTTCCAAGTCGCGAGTAGCGCCAATCAAACCGATGACGATCCCTCGTTTGGAGCTGTGTAGCGCAGTGCTACTCTCTCAGCTCATCACCAACGTTCGACGAGAACTCCGAGTCCAAATCGACGGCGTCCGAGCATGGTCGGACTCGCAGGTCGCACTATGTTGGATTCGTGGCGATGTTTCAAGATGGAAACCATTCGTGGCAAATCGGGTGAGCGAGATCGTAGAAATGTTGCCTGCCGAGCACTGGGATCATGTGAGCGGCACGGAGAATCCAGCAGACTTAATATCTCGCGGCACAACCTTGTTTCAACTCAAGGAATCAGAGTTGTGGTGGTCGGGCCCACGGTGGCTATTAGAACGGGACGCATCGGACTCGAACAACCCTCAAGAAATCGAGCTATCCAATGAAATTTCCGAAAGAATCGAATCGGAAGAGCGCAAGACACTTCAAGTATACGCCCACACACGAGAAGACAATTCTCTACTGCAAGAAATCGTCACAAGATTTTCCAAGCTGACAAGCATCGAGCGCGTTCTTGCGTACTGTCTACGATTCATGAATAACCTCAGGAAAGTTCCCGCAGAGCGCAACTTGTCACGATTATCAGTCGTCGAAGTACGCGAGGCACACCTTCAACTTGCAAGGCACGTACAAGCGATCGGATTTCGCGAAGAAATCTCCGATATGAAAGGGGGTCGCAGTTTGAAATCATCTAGCAAGATTCTGCAGCTAAATCCTTTCCTCGACGATCGCGGAGTGCTCAGGGTGGGCGGCCGTTTACAATACTCCTCTTGGACCTTTCAGCGCAGGCATCCAATTATCCTGCCGTCGGGAACACGATTTTCAAAATTATTATTCGAGAGAGAGCATCGACAATTGTTACACGCCGGCCCGCAGCTTTTGCTGTCTTCGATAAAGGAGACATACTGGCCTCTTCGGGGGCGTGACTTGGCGAAACAGACCTGTCGCGAGTGCATGTGCTGCGCCAAAAACAATCCACGAGAATTAACGCAATTAATGGGGTCTCTACCGCGTGATCGAGTCCTTCCAAGCCGTCCGTTCACGGTTACCGGCGTTGACTTTGCCGGCCCTATCGTCACTCTCGTTAACAAGGGACGAGGGCGAAAAACCAACAAATCTTACATAGCGCTGTTCGTGTGCTTCGCGACGAAAGCCGTGCATTTGGAGGCTACGAGCGAACTCACGTCGGCTGCGTTTCTCGCATCGCTTCGCCGATTCATTGGTCGGCGCGGACGTCCTCAACGATTGTACAGCGACAACGCGACGAACTTCACCGGCGCGAAGAATGAGCTGCAAGAAATTCTAAATTTCACGGAGTCAAATATCAAGAACAATCTCGGAAGCATCCTAGTCAACGAAGGCATCGAGTGGAACTTCATCCCAGCCCGCTCGCCTCATATGGGCGGACTATGGGAGGCGGGGGTGAAATCCTGCAAGTATCATTTGAAGCGGGTGATGGGAAACTCGTTGTTTACGTTCGAAGAACTGTCTACGGCGCTGACTCAGATTGAGGCATGCCTCAATTCCAGACCCATCACGGCCTTATCCAACGATCCGTCGGACTTGCAGCCTCTTACACCCGCACATTTTCTTGTGGGAGGACCGCTGACCAGTCTCGCGGACGTCGACGTGACAGACGTTCAATTAAATCGTTTGAATCGTTGGCAATTGACTCAACGAGTTATCCAGGACTTTTGGAAACGGTGGGCGGCCGAATACCTCACCAGTTTGCAAGGCAGAACAAAATGGAGAACAGAGCAAGGAAATCTCAAGATAGGCGACTTGGTGCTGCTTCGCGATGAAAATCTTCCGCCGCTGCGATGGAAGCTGGGACGCGTATTGCAACTTCATACGGGCAACGACGGCCTCGTACGAGTCGTTACGGTCCGAACGGACAGCGGGAACTTCAAGCGAGCAGTAGCAAAATTGTGCAAGCTACCCTTTTCCACAGAACATGACGAAGAAATTAGCGCCGCTAATTTGGTGGGCGGTATGTCTGCGAAATCGAATATCGCGCCCGAGAACCCCGGAAGGGGAGGGCGCTAGTGTTCCGCGACCGACGCGCTCGACAGTCGCGCACCTCGACGACGCACTCTCAACAAAACGCAGATGGCCACGAGATCTCGATCAATACGCATCATTTTCAGTCCTTTTTGTATCTTTGTAAAATAAAACGTATAATTATTTATTGGTATCGAAATTCCTTTCAATCCAAACAACACCTAAGGTACTAATTGCTCGAGAGGTACCCGCACTCCGGTGTTATCATGCAAATGAAATGCGTCGAGCATCGATATTTTCTACACTGGCAGAAAAATTCGATTGATATTAATGAACCGCGTCGATTTAATTTTAAAAAAAATTAAATTAACTATTAAATAACTCTGATCTTTTGTGTGCAGAAATGTCGCACGACCGCAAACGTAACAATTTTCGGGCTTTGTTTTGACATAGCAAGATTCTTTATTAAGTGCAATCAAAAAGTGTGCTTGCGCAACGGTAGATGTTGATTCATGCATGAGCAAGTTAATTCATGAATGAATATTAGCCACGAAAAAAGATCTTCAACTTGAATCAGCTTGTATTTTTTCACTGGTTGTCTAAGAAATTTGTCTATTCGCTCAAAATAATTGTAGAAAAGAAAATAGGTATTTTTCGAATAGTATTATAAATCAATGAAAATACCATTCTTACAAGAATATCCAACACGAAAGGTCCATTGTGATCTCCGAGAAATATTAGAGAGCCTATTTACAAATGAATTGGGAGACTGGTAGATACAAAAACTTTCGTTGTTTTACTCGCTTCATTCGAGTCTAGGAGGAAGGAACTCGCTTCGTTTGTTCGAGTTCAAGATTGTTAGAGCTTAACGAGTAGAAACGTTGTTATGCACGAAGCGGAAAGTCTTTGATAGGGGCTGCAAGAGAGCCTGTGTCTTCATATGATACGCGTACTCTTTCGGGGGTGTATTTCTCGCGTACAGATTTACAAGCCCCGAGAAATTCACTGAACAAGGTGCCAGTTGATATGAGCTTGCAGCTGGGAGCATTTCACAGGGAGTGCTTTCACAATGCCACATAAAGAAGTTCAGCTCGCTCAGTTTACTCAACAGTGCAGTCAGTAACGTAGGGAGAGCAAGAGAGCGAGGGAAAGAGCAGTGGTTAAAAGTTGGCCATCTTAAGGGCTAAGGCCACAGTTGAATTTTCAAAAATTCGATTTTTTTCGCTAAAACGGTGCTTTATCGTTATAAGGATAAGTTACTATTCGATTTATAGCAAAACAATTTTTTTCACCGACTTTAAACGTATAACGTGACCCCACCTCTGGCACGGCCATATAGTACCTACAACTTTAAACGCTTTTTTCTCGAAACAGCTTTTTTCCAATTGGCGTGACAAAGAACTTCAACAACTTTCACTCCATTTACTTCCAATTTAAAAGTTATGTTCCTAATTGCATTTCGCAGAGAAGTACGTACGGAATTTCTGATTAATCGAAAACTTTTCATTTCATGAGCAGTTTTATACGGAATTTTTCACTGAAAATTCATTCAAATACCTACAACTTTTGAATAAAACAATATTTTTTTAATTCCGTACGTACTTCTCAAGGTATTCTAATGTAGATTGACGAGAATGTTTGTTTTTTGTTCTAGGTAAAAAATTGTGGATGCTAAATGTCACGCCACGAAGGGGCTAAAAAAAAAGAAAATATTAGTAGTCGGCCATTTTGTACATCGAAAAAAAAAAAAATATATATATATATATATTCTAACAGCTTGATATTCATACTAAACAGATGTGTAATTAATTTTATGAGTGAATCACTTTTTCATACGAAAAAAATGCTTAAATTCGCACATGATTTTATACCGACTACTGTGGCCTAACCCCTTAAGGAATCATCACAGTGTAACGAGTCGAAAAATAGTTGATTTTCGGTTTTTTTTTCGATGGTTAAAATACGTTGATGAGTCTGATTTTTTAATGTCAAATCAAAACACTCATGAAAAAGAGAAAATAAATTTTTAAACGTTTGGTTTTATTAACTTTTTTTAACGGTTGAAAATGTCTTTGACGAAAAAGGAGACTTCACGGTGTACACGGTTGTGGCCGTAAATATTATCTGAAACAAAATTTTTTTAAAGATTATTTAATCAGTATGACGGCCGCTATTTTTCTATGAATGTTTTTTTCAATCAAAATTAACAAAAAGGCGGCGTGGTTTGAAAAAAAGTATCGAATTTGGCCCATTTTTTCGACAGTTTTTCGTTAAAAAAAATATGAAGATTTCAACAAAAAAATATTCCATAGCAAGATAAAGAATGCGGGAAGAACGCTGTGTCACAATTTGAAACGGATAGCTTGAAAACTCTTCCTTTGAGAGGGTACACCGTTGTGAAAAATGACATTTCGAAGAAAAAAAACGCGTTTAAAGTTTCGCGTGCGGAATTTTCATATAAATTATCTACTTACGATCAATCGGCGATACCAGGTCTATGTTTATAACCGTCTATAATATCGCATAATGCAAAAAAATCGATTTTTTGAAAATGTTATGCTGTGATGATTCCTTAAAGCTAGAATAATAGTGTGAATTTCACAAAGAAAGAAGCAAAGAAACATAAGTATAGCAGGATTTTTTCCCCAAACAACCTCACTTGTTTGTTTCGTGTGTCTTCCTCTTTTAATTTCTTGCCGGTCACAATTCTCAAACCCACACCCTTGAACGACCTTTTTTAGGCTGAACATTTTGATTAACTCTTTTTCTCAAATTATTTCTGATGTGTCAAAATGGAACTTTTGTAGAACGCTCGCAACGAAGTGGAACTCAGATAGAAAGAGAGAAAAAAAAACTTTATTCCGTCCCGTGGATTCACTTTGACGGGGTGGTGGTTCGGCGGATACTGAGCTTCGCGGGGTTCGTGTTCCTTGGTCGATAAGCTCTCCCTCCACGTTCACCCACCTTGTTTAGCCCTAGCCCGTCGTTGTGATTCGACCACCTCCGTACCGGTTTTTATTACGCGTGTTCGCCAGCAACCCTCACCAATAAGCCACTGTTGTTACCGCGTGTAGTCTTGTTAAAGTTCTGCGGAAATGGACCGGGAATCGACATCACTTTTCATTCCAATGCGTTTATTAGCATGTCCATTCATTTATTTCGTTGTTCAAAAATGTTTTTGGCATTTGCATTGTGGAGAACAAATATCAACGGAACGTTTTTTCGGAGGACGTACGAACCGAATTGGTGGCTAAAACTTTCTCACCGACATCGAGGTGTTATCATACGACCAAAGGAGCGGAATGATAAAAAGAGGATGCGACACATGTTGGAGGACTCATCGGTGGAGCTTGCAAGCAATCGGTACATTTTGAGCTTGCCAGATCCAACACCTTTTTTATCAACCAAGATCAAGAGACGCGGCAGCGTCTTGACGCCAAGTAAAAAAAACGACACCCCCGAGCACCGCTAACACAGACGAACACGCCGCGACGCTTTATACAGTAAAAAGGGCTTTAGCAGACGACTTTTTAAGTTTGAGACGACATTACGTGAAAGCGCGACGACTAATCGAAAATCTATTGACATTTTACCAATGTAATGTGATTTTTTCGATCCGTGAACTTAACCTTGAGATCTCCCACTATTCCGCCGAATTTCCGAACAATTTTTGTACCACGAAAATTATTCCACACTCGTCGATTTGTTGAATCGAATAAAGGCATTCCGTCGTATCGTAAATACACGACACACGTTCTTTTCAGTATCACTTGAAACTTTTTCCCAACAATGCAGTAGGAGCTGTCTAAACGCTCTGCGCAGCCTTGAGTCGTAACCCTGACATACGCACAGTGGGACGGAATCCCAAATCTCTGGCCAAAAGTCGAAAACGAATTCAATTCAGTTAAAAGTCTGTACGCGGGGTTTTTTGGAGTCGCTGATTACAGATCCAAAGTCAAAATAAAAAAAAACAAAATGGCGGATCTGATACGGCTCATATTTATTCAAACCCGCATTCGATTCGAGTAAAGATTTATACTTAGGAGTTTTTGGGATCGCTTATTACGAATATGAAGTCAACATTTGAAAAAAAAATGGCGCATCCAACACGGCTAAAAATGTATTCAAAAACGCATTCGATTCGGGTGAAAGTTTGTTCTTAAGAGTTTTGGGATCGCTTGTTACGAATCTGAAGTCAAAATTCAAAAAACAAAATGACGAATCCAATACCGCTCAAAATGTATTCGAAAACGCATTTAATTCGGGTAAAAGTCGGTACCTGGGAGTTTTTGGCGTCGCTTATTACGAATCTGAAATCAAAATTTGAAGAAAAAAAACGAAATGGCGGATCTAATATAGACAAATTGTATAAAAAAAACGTTTTATTTATACTAAAATGACAATGATTTTCTTAAAATTAGGTTAATATAAAATTCGTTAATTAATATAGTTGGTTACGTAAAACTTTAGTAGTATTACCGTGTATTAGAACCTTGCACTGTAGTTGGCATATGATACCACAGATACAAGTGTACGAAGTCGCGGGCTGTTTGTAGGGCACAATCTTGAAATCTGATCGAATTAATTTTATGGCCACTCGAAAGTGCCTACAGTATAACATGAAAACGTTTGATTGAATCTTAATTTTCCCCTGTGATAGAGCAGAAATGGTAGAGTCTTCAAAAACTCGTCGAGCGGTATTCCCATCATTCGAGCTACCAAACCCAGGCTTGATCGACTACCAGTCCCAATCGTAAACGGAAATGTTTTTGTATTCCTTCCTTTCGGTTTTTGATACTTTCTTTGTTATTCGAATTACGTACTTGCCACTTTTTTATATCAAGTCTATACCCAACATGCAGACAACACTCGAAGATTCGAATCCATGTGTGCAAAGTTAACAAGCCAAACTCTAAATGGTCTCCATTAATTTTCCTGTTCAACATCGCATCAATATTGTTAATGTCTTTTAAAGTTGCTTTACACAAATAGCAACATTGAGCAGATGCAGTATCCAGGATTGCATTGCGAACTCCACCGTCTTTATGGTGAAAGCAAGTTTGAAAGAAACGCTTATGGCCCTTGCGTTTATGACAGTGTTGTAAGGGATAAGGTTAGTCTTTTGCTGTTTGATGAATTCCATTTCATTAAATGTGGTTTTATTATGTTCGTGCAAAAATTGAATCCTGATTGGTCGACAAAAGTGAGGAGATGATGGCCTTGGATTTTTCATTACTATAAAAATGTACTTTAGCCAGAAGTGCCATCGAAACCCCACTAACAAATTAAATTCAAGTTACGAACCTTTTCGTAAGTCATACTTATAATCACATCCGCTGGAGTTAACAAGATTCTTTCGATTGTGTGATCCAACAAAGCCTGCAGTTTTACTCCCGCACTACATTCCGTCATAAAAATATCTGATTTCATTCGGGAACCTTTAAGCTTTGCTCAATGTACTTTATTGTACGACGGAAATAAAGTGAAGCAATTTTCTCTGCTTGCATTACGAATTTTCTGGTACTGCGATTTTGATAAATTCATTTCAACTATAACGGACAAAGCAGCATCAGGAAAAAGAGGGATTTCTGAAATCGAGCTGATATATTCTCTATACTTTTTCGCTTTTGATGGGCTTCCCAGTATCACATCTTGGACAACGTCTGCAGCATGTAATTTTCCTGATGCTCGAAGACTCATTTGAGTCGCATAAGACAATTCTTCAATACTTGTCCCTGCACGCAATTCTTCAGTCTTCCTCTGTTTTGTGCGCTCACTAACTTCGGAAAATTCTAAAAAGGCCGACCTATCTTGCTGGACTTATTTGAAGCTTCTAGAATTTCTTCCAAGAGAACGAACACACTCAGCCAATTGGAGTAATTCTTTAAAAATTTGTCCTCGTGCCTCGAAACGATTTTCCACTCATCGGTCAATTTCGACATCAATTTGTGGATGAGACTTTTCACGTTATCCCATAGCGTAAAAGAAAGTTGTGATTTTTCAGGCATGACCTTCTTAATTTCCTCGTGTTCTGTAGCTGCACCATCATTCAGTTTATTTCTGATGAGAACAAAAATATCCTTCCTGGCTAAACTTGGTATTTCCGGATCATCGGCGGCAGATTCTGAAATGTCCAAGCGTAATACATATAAATAGGGAATTACACATTCAACCTTACTCGCATTATTTGTTCCAAAATATTATTCATAACTAATCATTAATCATTCTTGAATTATTTATAAAACCGGAGGAATAAAAAAACAAGGGAATGAAAAAAAAATTGGGGTGTCATAAAAGGGGCTTAGCAAAGAATGACTTGAGACAAAATATTTCTTTTTTGAAGCGTGGAATATACATTCGCTATAATAAATGAGGATGATGAGAAGAAAAAAAAATCTTTAGGCCTCACCACGCCCACCTGGGACACTGGGCCCACAATGTGAGTAGAGCCCTGGATAGAACTTTAAAAATCATACAACTTGACCTGCACCACTCCTTCAAATTTTATGTTTTAATTGTTCAAAATTGAGAGAAAATGCACTTTTCATTACACAAACTTGCACCAATAACGGTGGCGCATAAAACCGCAGGATTTTTTTATTGCTTTCCAAACAATAGATTAATCTACATTTTAAAACAAGTCTAGCCGCGGGACAACGGGGAACAACTAAACTTTTCTCTAAGTTTTCACAATTTCCCGTTGCAACTTTGCATTTATTTTCAGACAAATCATTGGGTTGTTGCTAGCACATACATCATTATAAATTTAGAATTTCATGATAATATTGTACTTAATTTCCCCTTTCGAATCCATTGTTAAAAATTTTTAACTGATTTTTTTGGGCTTGGCGACGTTCTAAACACAACAACGTATGTTTGGGTCCGAGCGCGAAGCGTCTGTCTCGCGCGAAGGTCACTTTAGAACTGAAATACCATAGCAGGTATAAAGGATCGTCCCCTCCTCAGCCTGAAACTCGGCCCGCTGGCTATTACTCTACCGAACCCACCACTTCAAAACCCTAAAACGAAACTTCATTTTGGGACTTTTAGCCAGAGATTTGGGATTCGTCCCACTGTGCGACGGCGATGGGGGTAAGCCCGCTTAGTGTCCAAGGCGCTGCGATCGCGAGGTGACCTTCCCCTGATCCCTCAACGTGCCACATCCATGATTGCCAAACGTCACCTATAACTTAACATAACAAAAAATTGATCATAAAAAACTTGAGCAATAATCCGACCATTTGCATCTTTACCTTTTCATCTGTTCTCCGGTTCTCATGATGGAGCAATCAAGTAAATTTAGGGTTGAACCATTATCATGGAAAGAACAAGGAAAAAAGAACGCCTGGCTTGGAATGATTAGAAATTTTTATTGATTCGTCAAGTCTGATAATTTATATTTTACAACAAATCTTTGCGTCAATTGTACATTTTTCTGGTGGGCAGTTTGCCTTATTGTTAATCTTATATCATAAACGATTGCATAAGATAGAATTTGAGAAGCGTGCTTTTTACGAGGGAAAGTGAAATTGTAAGAGGAAAAAACTTCGACTGTGCGATCGAAGATGTCTTCACTAGACCAATGTTGTGCAAAACAGGTTTCGATATGCTGGATAAGGTGGAAATACCTCAAGTTCGCGTGAATGAGACCACCTTTCGATTTTATATCGACTAATTTCGTCACTGAAGATGTGATAGGAGTTTCGGATTTCACAGCTCGTTCACAAGGAATGCAGGACGAATACATTTTCAAAACTTGTTTGCACAAGTAGCCTGTAGGAACAATGTAATTGTGTTAGAGATGAGTTTGATTAGCATTGCCACGATTGTATGAAAAAAAATCCGTTTTCTACTATCCCAACGTATGAACGTTATGTATGCAGTTAATCAATTTATGCCTACAATGTTACGGGTGGAAATGTTAGTATGCATAGATACCTACGTGTTATATAACTACAATTTCAGAAGACATTGGAAGTTAAAATAAAAAACCTATCACGTAGTAAATGAAACAATCGAGAGTCGGCGAGGGAGCATAATCATGCTCGAGATTATCCTTGAGATCATACTCGGGATTATACTCTATAACGTCGTCTGCCTCCCAATCGTTACGTCGTGCAATTTCGTCCAGTTTTCGCTGTATTTCTTGTCGGCACTTAGCAGCTTTTAACTCACATTTGTATCCGCAGATATCCCGGAGGTCATGTAGCAAAATCCGAATCTGAGGCAACCACTCTTCGGAAACAGGGCAGTTTCCAAATTTTTGAGGTTTAATGTTTTGTACACTGATAGGATTTTGTAGAGTTGCAAAAACGTGGGACCGTTCGGATGATCGTTGCAGCCTACATTTTGACGAATGGTGCCAACGAATTTATGGAACACCGAAAACGTATGCGCTTTTAACGAGAAGAAAAATCGTTCTGAATAGAAATATAACGACATAATAAGGATCATGTAGCAACCTTAAACGATCCAACATCTTACTACTCTCAAAAAAAGGCTCGCGAATGAAGACGTGGTGGACATGCTGGTATACCCAACATCAATTGCATCGTACATTTCAAACATCCCAATATAAGAGCTGGTGGTACAGCAATTTACCAGAATTCTTGGGTACAGCGAATATGACTACGCCGCATTTGAATATCGATTTACAACAAACTAGCAAGGTTGTTGAGCGCTTGGCACAGACAAAATCACGTCGGGCATGACTTTACTGGACGGTAGCTGGAGCCGGCATTTTGGATTTGTCTAATAAATAAAATTGGATTTACTCTCCATTGATAGAAGAATAAAATACGTTGAAACCCATTACAAAAAATGTTTATTGGGATGTTCAACAAGTTCTCGCTGTTTTATCTTGAAAGTTAACGCTTCGTAAAAAACTGCTTTTAAACGTTTCGAAACTGCTGTGTGATCAACTCCTAATGATTCTGCAAGTTCAGCTAGCGTCTTAAATGAGTCTTCACGAAGTAATGCCTCCAATTCTCCACATGAAAATCATTATATATTTGAAGCGTCTAAACCAATCTCTGCATGTTGTTTCCGACATAGAATGGGCGCCGTGAGTCTCAACAAGAATTCTCTGTGCTTCAGCTGCGATTTTTTTGGAATAAAGTAGTGCAGTAAAATTTTCCGTGAATACAATTTTTTGGCACAAAATTTTACACGTTTAACACTATGAAAAAAAAGTTGCCTACACTCCGGAGAAATGACATACACTGAATTTCAAGCTTGCTTGTACTACTTCTTTATAGATGCGGTACCTTCTTAAACTACACGCACGTAGCTCTGGTAACGCCATCTGTTGGAAAACAGCGAGAACTTATTTAACGTCCTAATATTTTATATTAAAGAATCACTAAGTTGATGCATTTTTCAAAAGATCAACTTACTAAGGCATCAAATGTGACTCGGCAATGTATTTCGAAACGTTTGCACGCCGTGGGAAAAATTCATAAGAAAGGAAAGTGGGTGCCGCATGAGTTGCCTGAGAGACAAATGGAAAATCGAAGAGCCACTTCCGAAAGTTTGCTTTTGCGGCAGAACAGAAAGAGTTTCCTGCATCGATGGCGATGAAAAATGGATATATTTCGAGAATCCCAAAGACGGAAAATCGTGGCTTTCACTTGGCGAAGCGTCAACATCGACGGCACGGCCAAATCGCTTCGGAAAAAAGACAATGCTCTGCGTTTGGTGGGACCAGAAAGGAATCGTGTACTATGAGCTGCTGAAACCAGGCGAAACTGTCAACAACAACTAATCAATTTGAACCACGCATTGCTCGAAAAACGGCCATAATGGGACACAAGACACGAACGTGTGATATTTCAGCACGACAACGCTCCGTGCCATCGCAGTTCCATCGCCCAGGACACCATAAAAACACTGAAATGGGATCTGCTACCGCACCGGCCGTATTCGCCAGACCTGGACCCTTCAGACTATCACTTGATCCGGTCGATGGCGCATGGCTTGGGTGGGCTACACTTGGCCAATTACGATGCAGTACAAAATTGGTTGGACGAATGGTTTCAGTCCAAAGACGCGTATTTTTATCGCCGCGGTATTTACGTATTGTCAGAGAGATGGCAAAAATGTGTAAATAGCGAGGGACAATACTTCGGATGAACCATTTTTTGTATTTGTCTTGAAATTCTCGATTTTTTATTGGTAAAAAAAACCGGCAACTTAGTTGCGCACCTAGTAAGTATGGTTAGGGTAAGGGGTTGATTGTGCTCGCCAGCGACGTTGCCACATGTACGGACCGTATACCCAAACTTATTGAGTGTTGGCATATACTCGTTTGGATTTGGGTTTGGGTATACACAAACTTTTTAAGTGTTGGCATGTTTATAGACAAAAATGCCGCTGGAAAATTTCGTGTGAACTTATCTACCGTGTCATTTTTCAATTTTTAAAGAGTCAAATATTTTACGTATGTGGCTTGGAAGTAGATGGATTCATTACGTTTTCAAAATTATTGGTAATTTAAAAACTCGAACGTATGTTTGCTTTTGAATGGGACTGTCTTGCATGAACTAACTAAAGCGCGTCTTTCAGGAAACTAAATTTTCTCAAAACTCCAAAAGACTGCACTATAACTATAGAATATTTTGAAATACTGCATTTTTTTTTCTATTTCAGGAAATAGATTATTTTTACTCTGTCGCGCAATTTTTTATTTGGAACCTTTTGAACAAATATTGCAAGCTCGAAATTTGACACAAAAAAAAGGTTTTTAATTAAAAATGTGATATTCAGTTTGAAAAAAAGAAATTGTCTCGACAGTCTTTGACCATAACATTACAATACAAGAATCTTCTTGGATTTTTCCGACCCATCGATCCATGGAATAATTATCATGCAGATCGTGGAAACATATAATTTCGACAGCGGCTTGAACAACTATTAAAGAAATTGGAAACAAAAGTTTTAGGTTGTTCAACTACCAATAAATAATCTATGATGTATATTATACGAATTTTCTTTTATTGTCCACCATCAAAAAAACTCTGGGAATAGGTAACTCGTCAAAATTAAATCGCACGGAATCTTCCTGTCTACCGAAGACGGAATATCTTAAAAGCCGTAAAAGGTTATCGGATAATAATAATAATGAACAAGAACCTTTCTGAAGTTTCGCTCCAGCTTATATATATTGTACTATCGCACAAAATTCGGTTACATCGTTTTCCGTGTTCTGGTGTCCGGCTGAGAAAAGAGCAGGAACTCAAACGCAACCTGGGAAAGGTTCAACTCGATTTTTCCGCAGAACAAATTGAATCTTGCGATTCATATCCTCGTCGTAAATGGCCTTGCATCTCTCGTAATTGATTCTTCTTCTGGTTTGCGTTGGTTTCTCATAGTACCGGCATCTTCGGAACTGATCCAGCAATCCCTCGCGTCCCAAAATTCTATTCAACACTCGACTCGGTGCCTCTATTTCATTGTTGTGTACGAGCACCGTTCTCGCGAAGAAATACGTGTGCCTGAATCCCATCTGCAAGTCGGTACAAAAAAACTTAGTTTTATAAACTTTTTAAACTTGATAATATTTTTCCGTACAGTCGGAAGTTCCTGGCGATTTGGGAAACAACTTTGCGATTTATATTCCCTGTGCTATTCGTGTGTTCTTGCTTATATCACGGAAGAAAAGTATGCATTGAGCAATTACTGAAGATAGTATTGAAGTTTGCATCGTCGGAACGCAACGTAAATTCTTCTTTATGTTTTTATTTGATTAGTTTCATCATTCCGCAAAATCTTTTTTCACACATTTAATTCATAGATTTCTACATAAGCAGTTTAAAAAGTTTCAAGGCATTTTCGTATCTGAGATATGGCGAAAGAAATTGAAGCGATTAAAAAAAGAATCGTTTTCTATGCTTTCCAACAAAGCAAACTTTAAGGGGAGATATACACCTAGATGGTCGAGGTCGAGGATTTAGAAGCTATGAACATTCCGTCGACCGTAGAAGACCTACACTACGGACCTGGTATCGATGATTCCATGTAAGATGACAAATTTCATGATTTATTCATTCCCAAATTTTCAAACGCGTTTTTCTCAAAACCACGTTTTTCAAATCGGTACCCCAAATTTCTCGAAAACCAATGAACCGATTGCCTTGAGGTTTTTTTTGGTTATTCTATACACCATTATCTAGTACTTGTCATAGGATTTTTTTTTCCGGTACTTAGTTTTTGTTTTATAGGCAAAATAATAACTAATTTTTCGCCCAAAATTCACTATTTATGTTCAAACGGCCGCCATTTTGTCATAAATCGATATTTTCAAAATCGGCTATGACAAGTACTAGATTATAGTATCTAATTTAATAATCTTTTGGGTTTTTTTTTTCAGATGATTTTTGAAGAAACGCCAGTGGGTACCGTATACGCAGATTTTTTTACGACGCTCCAAGGATCATACAATATCCTTGTGTATTTTTAATATTTTTAAATAAAGGAAATTAAACATTTTTTTGAATGTATATACTCTTAGATAATTAAAACCCCAATCCGAAATTTCAAATAGTTTTCCTTGAAAAAATTTACAAAAATGACATTTCTCCCGACTCCTAGGTGTATATCTCCCCTTAATCTCATCACTGAAGATACATTGAAGTTTAAATCGTTGGAATGCGAGGATCTTTTTTCGTCGTTTGTCTTTTTTTCATCGTTATAGAAAGCTTTTCATTTGAAAATTGAGGTCGCAAATCTTTCATACGAATACGTAGAAACGTTTGAGTAATTCAGCAATTCAGCAATGAAAAATTGAGCAATTCAGAAGAATTGATTTTCGTTGCATTTCAACCATGCAAACTTCAACTTCATTCATTGAAGAGCCCTTTTTTAATATTGAACGGTATTGCACGCCACTGTTTTTTCACAAAAAGTTCGCATTATAAAAGGTTCTACTTGATAGATCCAGGTGAAGCAACAGCAAAAAAATTCTTTAAGCATTCATTTTATGGTGTTGATGTTTGCATAGTTGAAATGGAAGAAATATTCTCCTTTATTTTTATTACTATCTGCACTTTTTTCTCTAAGTTTACGTTATGGATTCCAAATAAGGATCTTCGAAAATGTTTCAGTGACTTTTGAGGCATCGATGTGGCGAAAAAAAATTGGGTAACACGAAAAAAAATATTTTCGTTGCATCCCAATGATGCAAACTTCAATACCTTTTTATTTTCCTAAAGGTGTAGCCGTTTTCGCACCAGCTAGAGTCAAATAGACTGAAAGATGGATAGAAAAATTCAAAAAATGATAGTTATCATCTTGGCATCGTAGTCTAGCCCTAACAGTTCAATTACAGTCCGCAAAAATGAATGTACAGATGGATACTAGAATTTTATAATGTTATTCAGATGACACCCAACGCACTATGTGAATAGCATGAAGAAAAGTAAATTTTTATAACACTTTGTCTCACCAACAGTGCCTCCAAAAGTGTGAGAGAGATAGTTGTGCGACAGATTCTAAATTTCCTCAGAGTACTGACATTTTGGGACAAAAAAGAAGAAACGTCTTTTACTCCATGGAAAGACACACAGAGTGTATCTCACCACTTGTCGAAAATGTTAAACCTCCAAGAGAAATTATTGCTGAATTTTCACTGACAATGCATGTTACACTTTGCCTTATGAGGACGGCACACACCGACTGACCCACCATGAGTACGACAGAGAATTACGTTGAAATTAGCATCGTTGGAATCCAGCGAAAATTAATTATTCTTTTATTTCCTGAAATTCATTCAGCCGATTTGAGCTACGAAAATCCCGCAAACTTTTTTTAGGATTCTCATTTAGTAATTCACCAACCTAAATCTGCACTATATGGTTTTGGATCATAATGAAAATAAGGAATCAAAACAATCTTTGCTGCATTCCAGCGATGCAAACTTCAACCTCACGACAGAGATATTTCACAGATTTCGAGCGTTTACAGAACCAACTAATATTCTGGATTTGAAAAAAAGGACACCTTCAGCTCTGTCAAAAGACGTGACATTGAAGTTAGCATAATTGAAATTCAACAAAAATGCATTATTTTAATAACCCAATTTTTTGGCTGTATTAAGAATACGTAGAACAATTCTACGTATTCTTAATTCAAATTTCAACCTCAATTTGCAAAAAAAAGGGCTTTGGATAATGAACAAAATAAAGGCATAATTTTTTTTTAATATCGTTTTCTAACATCGTGAGCTCCAATATCATTAAAAGATGAACAGGATTGAACTCTTCATTTCCTCAAATTGTTCACCAGGTGGGAAGAAACTTTGCTGCAGGATTTTTATGCACTGGATATATGATACCTTGCTTTGAAGTTGTATTGTAAAACATGGAGGGTCAAAAAAAAAACAGTCGCTAAGGTTTTCTCAATAATAAGTAATAAATAGCTATCAATTTATATAAAAAATTCTTTCAGACACTCGAATTTTCATTTCAGTTGAGTGGTTTAATTGTGGGAATGTGCGCAGAATTAGTAAGGGCAAAATTTAGGATTATTCCACATGTAAACACACGTATATGATAAAGTTGAATTAAGCATCATTGAAATGAAATAAATTTTTACTTTTTCCATCCATATATATTAATCATTACTCAAAATATATTTTACGATTTAAGGTTGGCAACCTCTAATGGATGTACAAAAATTGGCTGATTCTTGAGGTCTAAATGCACAACAAAATTTGGAGCTTCTGAAAGAAAAGTTTCATTGAATTCGGATTATGCAAATTCCAACTGACTTGAGTGTACATATCTATATATCTCATATGAGGGATGTGACTGATAATAAAATGCTTAGCGAGTCAATAAACTCCAAATACATTCCATCGACTTATGGACAACTTTGCGACTCAGACAAACATACATAAACATGACGATAATAAACGATCCACTCCGTGTTGACTAAAGAAAGTGAATATTCATCGCCTACAATCTTATTAGTATTCAGCAATAAAGAAATAACAAATAGGTTGCTTCTGCGAAGTGGAATAAGTTGTTCATCGCTGCATTTTCGAGGTTAGGAAACAGACGAAAGGAATCATAAGCAGCTGGTAGCGATGGTCACGAGTTGATCATTATTCGAAGCGCTAGAAAAAAGTGAGATCTTACTTTTCTTTGGTTCCTTCTCGTTCTTCTTGCTGTGAATTATTATTGACAGCTGAATAAAATATTGAGACTATCCATGCAATATATTTGATGCGCGCTTCTGGATTTATAGCACGAGATTTTTTCTCTCAGAAATGTACGGACTCTGTTTAACCGACCGAGACACAAAGAGATTTCTGTAGTCGCCATAAAGCGGAGTCTCGGCCCTGCCCTACCGACAGTCGGTATCTGCACGGTCAATTCAGAGCGCTTTGAGTGACAGTTGATAAGCGAGCGCGGGAGAACTACTCAATGAACCTACTGCTGTGTGAATTTAGCGATTTACTTTGACTTTTTTTTAAACCACGTTTTCGTAAACGTCGGACACGATAACTCAAAGACTTTCTAAAGAATCATTTTGAAATTTTGCACACTTTTATATAAAATAATTGCCATCTATGTAAACCTAGAGCTCCTTGAAAATGATTTTTTTTCAACCACTCTTCCATCGACAAATACAATAGTAAAAATGTCATGAAAAATAGAACATTTCTTCAAACACGTACCATATTCCGAATTAACACTTTTCTTTGGATTTTTTAGGTTCGCAGTGCGCGTCTTAGAAATCTAAAACATTTTGGGTCCGGCGGTTTAAGAATTTTTTTTACCCGCCGTTTTTGAGAATCAATAATTACAAGATTAAAAAAAAATTAACTGATGTAATAATATGTACATACAATTTTTATTATGAAACATATATAGTTTCGACACGAAAAAAAAAGAAAATTCGCTTATTCTCGGCTGCCGAAAGAGATCTGCCCCCTTAACAGCGATACATCCAAAAGCAACGGAGAAAATTTTTTTTGGCTAAATGTCTTAAGCAAAGCAATATTTACATCAGAATACTTCAAATAACCCACCAACGTCACCATAATTTACTAACCACGGGACCAATTATAACATATATTTAAAAATTCTTAATTTATCTTGCAAATTATAATATTTCCTAAAACATCGGTCTAATTCATCGATAACATTTCATCGACAATAACATGTTTCATATCGCCTTAAGTATATCGATCCCCAAAAGTATGAGATCTCTCATTACGAGCATAATGTATTTTTTTTAATACTATAAAATTGCATCGTCAATCACTATATGCTTAATTGAGCCATGCTGTGCAAACACACCGTGGTGTGCAAGCGAACGGAAAGAATGAGAAGCAGGAGTTCACGATTCATTTCGATCGGAACAAGTATTGATGGTTAAGTAATTTGCTACAGTCGCGATCTCGTAACATCACCAAATTCATCCGGTTGAATTTTTTATCAAAATAACATATTTACAAAAAAGCAACTATCCTATGATAATTTCTAATGATGATTTCTTTGTAAAAAAAAAGCTTTGGCAAAAGGTCAGCCTCAGACACGTATAGAAAATAATATAAGGACAATGTCGTGATGTTAGAGAAAAATGTGAATTCCGTTTCGTCTTAAACCTTCGGTCAAGAATACTGAATAAATATTAAACGATCTACTATAGGCATTGCTGAAGCAATTATAGTGGACGGTGAACTGTTGTACTGGTAAGGCTTTCAGGACCGTTTCCTTGACGTTAATCGGAGTTCAAACTCGGATTATCCTTGTCTTAAGGGGGGTGACACCTTTGGGCGAAGAAAAAATCGTCAATTTTGACTTTTGAAACGGCCGGATTTCTTCACCATTTTTAAATTTAGGGTTGTTTTATTACTAGTTTACGCTGTTACATGGTCTTTTTCTTTTTTATTAATCTATAAAAATAACGACGATATGGCACGGTCTTTTACACGGGTTGCAGCGGATGTTGCCAGACGGCGTCACACGTAGTGTTGGCAGGATTAATCTGAAGAAAAAAAAAACAGGAAAGATTTTTCTTTCACTAACACTCATACTCAGAATATGAACCAAGAACAGTGAGAAATGTCTAAAATCGATGAAATGGTACGTTTTGAAACAAAAAGATGGAATTTTCCGAAAAAATGGCTACGTTTTGCAAAAGAAAATCACCTTACAATTTTGTTTAAACATGTAAGCTGCAATGTAGACAATAAGGTTAGAAAGATTTATACCAAATTTTCTCAGAATCGATCGATTAGTGTTTTAGCTATACGCCATGCCAGTTTCGAACATGCAGTTGAGAAGACCGTGCCATACCTCCAGCATTTTTAAAGATTAATTTAAAAAATACCATGGAACAGCTAAAAATAGTAATACCCTAAGTCTCAAAAGGGGTGAAGAAATATTTCCTTAAAAAAAAATAGGCATCGAGGAGGATCATCGCCAATTGTCAATTGAGGATGAAGAAGTCAATCATCCAATTGTGGATTTCTTCGACGTGCGAGAAGCGAAACGAGTGCTCCGACTGTAAGGCGCTTTATCATTTTTCTTTCTCCTTCCGAATTATTTGATCAGCTGGAAGACGACGAACTTTTTCAGGCATGTCGTAATTGTATCCTCATGATCGTACAGAACCTGCTTGATAATAAATGAACATCAGAAATTTATTGCGTTTTATGCGCTAATGCGAAAGAGAAAGACTTCTCGAGCGAATCTCCCACCTCTCCCGAAATGGCAGACACTGAATTTTGCAGTGGAGTGCGGCAATATTCACCAAAATCGGTCCTATTAACATTTTGTATTTTTAGACAAAATACATGGGACATCTAATGCGGCTCGGTAAAGGAGGGCTGACCCCTTAGAGTGAGGCACATTATGGGCTGATTTTGCAGTTTCACCCGCGAGCAGACCCCCGATTTAATTAAACAGAAACGAAAATTGTTCTAATGCACAACGATCAGAAATCCACTGCGGGTACATTGAAAAAAAATAAGGTACAACCACCCGTTTTTTTTCAGTCTCTTTATGGGGGGTCCATGAAATTGGAGGTGACGGGTAATACTTGGAAGACGGGACAAAATCAAAGTTCACGTTTTTTAAATCTTTTTCCCCTCAAGCTTAAGGAGGTCAACCACATTCCATAAATTTTCGACGATCTTTAACAAACGGTAAGATGTTTTAGGGAAAATTAATGCTGAATTTGTATTGAGGTCGTGAAAATATATTGATATAGACTTGTAGGACAAATATTTCAAAGACAATTTTTTCCCCCATCTCGGCCAAAATAAGTGGCTTCACCGAATCGTCGAGCATTACCTTCAATTTGGAACTCCATTGTGGACTCGTGCTCTTCGATACCGTTTGGTCTTTAAAATACTGTTTCATTTATTGAGTTCCGATTCGTTTTCAATTTTGGGCAGAATTTCAAAAACGGAGCATCGATTTTCACCAATTTTTCCGTCATACCCTTTGCTTCTTTTCCGGCCATCTTTCAGGCGGGGTTTTCCGGAAAAATTAATTGAGACACAAGACTGCCGAAATCCTTTCCGTAAATAGTCCGATAAGTTTATGTCGCTCGAATAGACCAGACGGCTGTTTAAAATTTCTCAATTTTGGTAATTCCGGAAAGGTAGCAAAAAGTGTTGAAAATTCCATTTTCAACTTTCTAACCATTTAAAGGATTGCAAGGAGAAATTTTCCGCCGATTACGAATATCACCGAGGTTTTGTCGAAAGCAAAAAATTACGCAGGCTCAACATGAAACCCGTCTTTCACACACTTCTAATGATTTTTTTATAAGAACGTTGGGTTTTGAGGAAAAGTAATGGTGAATTCGTATTCAGGGGATGAAAACACATGAATATATAACTAGAAAAAAATATTACGAATCCAACAAATTTTCCCATCTCGGCCTAAAAACAAGTGACTTCACTGAACGGTCAATCATTCATTTCCGGTTTGGATTAGGCTCACCGCTCTGCACGCATACTCTTCGCAATGATTTTCTCTTCAAAATGCCCTTTGAACCATGGAGTTCTGATGATTTTTCTATTTTGGGCGTAATTTGAAAGACAGACCATCGATTCTTGCCAATTTTTCAATTACCGCACTTTGCCTCTTTTTCGGCAATTTTTCAAGTGGACCTTCCGGGAAAACTAATTAAGATTTCTCTAAATCTACCATAATCCTTTTCAACAACCCCCCTTAAGGTTATGTCACTCAAATAGGACCGACGCTACGTATGTAGAAATTTTGGAACTTTGACAATTTTAGAAAAGTCGCCAAATGAGCCGAATCCGTTTTTTAACTTTTAAACTATTTTCAGCGTTTTTCCTATCGGAAATTTCCTCCCGATTACAAATGTCACTGAGTTTGTCACGAAAGCTCAAAATTATACCGACTAAACGCGAAAAAGGTGTTTCCATCCACTCAATGCATCCCTTACAAATGTGGGGTGAGAGAAATACAAATAAGGGGGTGGTTTAGCTCTCATGTTTGTTTATTTCTCAATGTACTCAATGGATTTCTGATCGTTTTGCATCAAAAGGATTTTTATTTCGGTTTCACTTAAATCGGTGAACTGATTGCAGGTGAAACTGCAAAATCAACCCTTGACATGCTTTACTTTGAGCGGCAGTTTTGCCCCTTGAAACAGCTTTCCCGCCGGTAAAAAAAAATATGTATCCAGTAGTTTTTAATACTCTACCATGTATACATGAGTTTTAAGCAAATCGGAATAGACCCCAAAGCAATATTCCTTATATGCAGAAATCCTGCTAAAACTTGGTTCTGGAATAAGAAAAAACTCATGTGGTGCGTCGTTCGCTACAACCAATTGGAAATCGTGATTTCATCTTTCTCCGAAAAGGCGCTATTTATTGATCTCGAATTTTGGTTAGCCAAAGCAGAGTTATGCCAAGAAGTCTTGTACATGATTTTTTTCCAATCTATATGGGGGTCACCTCATAACAACATTTGAAAAGCTTCAGGACCTTTTGATTTAAACCTTTACGAATCCATTTACCACCCATCTGATAGGACTGAAATCGTTGTCGAAGAGTAGGGTCTGCGGGAGAAAGGACAATGACTTCACGCGTCAGATTCTATTTCTTCTTGCAGCGGACTCCGATTACGACTTCCTCGCAACCATAACCGATAAAGTCATAATAACGAAGTAATAGCAACAATTGCGCCAATACGGTTTTTTCATATTACGTGTACGACGATAAACATACTCTTGTTACGTCAATATAGTTGTTTTTTACCTTTCCTCTCTCTCGTCTGTGGTTCTTCGCATTGGCCGAAGATTCATCTGATAAGTGATTATTTTTTGTGATAATGTTTTTGCATATGCGCTATTTGCTTATATAATAAAAGACGGTCTCGTAAAACGATCAGGTCGGTGGCTTCTGTTTTTCCTCATTTGCAACCTTGTGTCGGGATAGTGGTATAATTCTCGACTATCTTTGATCCCACGTTGGCTATCCTGAAATACAATGTTCGAAATATAGGAGGGGTAAATAGACACGGAGTGGAAAAGCGTTGATATTCAAGTTCCCTCGAGATATATGTCGAAGAGAATAAAAAAACATGCGCAATTGAATACTTATGGGCAAGCATGAATATAAAATATCCTATCTAAGATCTTTCCCTAGGCAGCATCTTGATATAGGTAAAAAAACAGTGCTCAAAAAATGTAGAACGCAAAGGAACAATAGATTTTAGTGTCACACCAAATGAATATTTTTTTACTGACACTTTTACAAGTGAAAACAAGTCGTAAAAATGAAGAAAGAATAGCTACTAATTCATTCGATGAAGAAACAACTATAACTTTAAGATCGTTACCGTTTTGCAAGTGATTTTATGCTTCAGGAAAAAATCGGGATATAAAATGGTCCAAGATTATAAATTGACATTTGTCGATATCTCAATTAGTTCAGGAGTTATCAGCGTTCGAACGTTTCCAAAACTTCCGAAATCGATATTTTGTGGAAAATTATAACTCCTTGAAGAGAAGAGATGAAAATCTAGAAATTGGTGTGGATATTCCTGTCATTTCAAGGAAATGGCGTGGAATGCCCCATGTATACATATATATGTGTGTGTGTGTGTCAAAATTAGGGTCACGAACATTTTTGTAAAAATTTGGTAATTTATGAATTATTGTATCTCCGCAAAGAATAATAACGGAATAGATCGCGGGAAGAGTTTTGGAGGTAAAAATAGATCCACTTTTCAAACAATAAGTTGAACATCTATTATCTAGCAGGGTAACTTTATTCCCAATAAAAAAATACAAGCGTTTACATTAATTTTAGAAGCCTCCATCGGGTATTTTTCTAGCCAAAACTAATGTATCGCTTTTTTAGGTGAGACGTTTCCTCTCAGTTAGATTTTTTTGTTAAATACTGTAGAACCATTTTTTACCAAGTTATTCAAAATCAAAAGAAAAACCATACTTTGTCTTCAAAGGTGAAAGTCTCACCGTCAATATCCTTGAATTAATTCAACATAAAAGAATTCATCCTGTCAAATTCATATTACGATAGCCTGAACATTTGCTTGCTTTCCAGTTTTCATAAATCGCAAGGGAAAATTATGGGGTTCTTGACGTATGCACATTTTTTAACTTAAAAGTAGTCTTTAACCTAAAACACGTGGATGACGTAGAATTAATTATCTTTGTATCTTAACTATTGAAACATGTCACATACATCTGCAAAAGAAAAGGAACACCTCGCGATACATATGCAAACCCCAAGATCACGTAGAATTTTTAATCTTCGTGTCTTATTGTTAACTGTCAAAACCTACCACATTCATCTGAAAATTACAGGAATACCTTATAGAACAAAATGATTTGACAATGTCAAAAACTTCGAAGGTTTTCTCAGATATTTTTTCTTGCCAAATGCTCTGTTCGATTTTATAAAACTAAAAAAAATCACTGTACTGGCCGATTAATCGGACTTTGACTCCATATAGATCCAAATTGATTGACAAATGTATACTTGGTATGCCGAATGCAAGTCGACCCTTTATGAAATCATAGCCGGATAAAAGGAACTGTAACAAGTAAAACAATGTTGTCGATCGAACGGCTTGACGAGCCAGCAAACGTCCATCGACCTCCCTTGAACTCGAACGAGTCCAAGAAAATGACCCATCGCAAATTGCAGTGGTACGTTTATATTCTTCCAACGTCGAACAGTTGACTAAACATTGTTGCATAATTCATCATGACGTACGAACAAAAGAAGGACAGATTTTTCTGTGATTCAACTTGATCAAGGAATTTGAATAAAAGCCGAGGCATTAGACTGACACAACTATATTCGCTCAGAGAACAACTGAGCGGTTGTTCGACAATTATCAAATCGTTCTCTCATTATCGTACAATTTTTATTCGACCGATGTATTCTCTATTATCGAAAATGGGACCGCATTGGGCATTAGTGTTTTGTCTATTGGTGCTGGGGATAGCCCGTTCTGCGCAAGGAGATTCACGGTTTCCGCTCAACAAGGACTCCAAGGACAAGAAGGTGGTTTGACATTCATAATTGTTTTTTAAATATACAATGACAAGCAAGATAAAAATATATTTAGTTCCAATTTGATCTAGCTTGATGATGTTACATAAAACTTTATTTAAGGATTCCTAACTTTTACGTTGGGGATATCAGATAATGATCTCTTGATCAAGCTAACCAATACCATCGATCTATAGAAAAATGATCAAATTTTTAAGCTCATAAAACAGTCGGGTATTTCAAGATCTTATTATTCGAACAATTCGTTGATTGTGCTGGCTTCAAAAGTAAATCGAGAAGCAAAATGTTGGGAAAAAATGTCGCGGTCCAAAGCCTCCTCCGGAGGGATGCAGCTTGGCCTTACGGGGGTACAATAAATTAGTACGTTTTAAATAGACATACGATTAAGCGAGATAATAAATCTAGACGTTTAAATCGGAAACATTGCTATTTTATTTCCTGTCTTCAAACTTTTGTGTTTTTCATGGTTATTCCATCAGTCAAATAATAATGTCAAAGATCGATATTTTCGGCAATTATATTGTAACAATTAGTACTATTGTGTGACGGCGCGGCGATTTTGCTACCAGTTAGCTGATCCGTTGAAGAATTAAAATCCAGGGAAACCAGAAGACGATACAATTGAAACAAATATATAAATAATAATTTTATAAATTATGTAATTATCTGAATCTGAATATCAATATAAAAAAGAAAATTTGGATTCTTTTCAATTTATTTAGATGATGCGTTATGGCGGGGCAGAAATCCCGGAATGGAATGAAGCCCGTCTAAACTCGCTTGCCATGAGCGATGGAAGTCAACAACCGATCATGACTCAAGGCGCTCTGGCTCGCGATGGCATGGATGCTGAAAAGCCCGCAATGCTGGCAAGAGGACCGAAGGGCGGCGGTGGAAAAGGAGGCGGTGGAAAAGGAGGCGGTGGAAAAGGCGGCGGTGGAAAGGGTGGTAAAGGAGGAAAGGGTGGCAAAGGAGGAAAAGGATTGACCAAGGCAGAGCGCGACGCTTTGGCGGAAGCTGCGAGATTAGCAGCAGAGGAAAAAAGAAGACGGGACGAGGAGAAGGCAAACCAAGGCTAGTCATAATCGGCGAAAAATAATGGTTTTGCGAAAATATCCAATCTTGTGTTGTATATAGTGTAAAAGATTAAATAAAAAAAAATATGATTTACTCGTGCGGTCTTCGGCAGCTCTTCGTTTCTTTCGGTCTAAGTTTGGTGATGTAAAAACACTTTCGTTCCGATCAACGAAACCAGGAAGAAACCACAAATCGCATGCCCGGTTTCGTGGGCAGAATTGGATCTTGCACGTAGCTTTCCCGTCATTTTATTTCGCATGCAAAGGTTTCCTCTGAAAAAGTTGATTTTCCAAATTTACCTAATCAGTCGAACCGCGATATAACGAATCTCAAGGGAACTTCTTTATACCGAGTTTTCGTTATACCGAAGTCATGTTCCTTAAAATTAAAAAAAAAGTATATTAGTATCATAAATATGGAGATACTTTATGAAGAAAGAAAATTTTTAATTAGTGCACTTTTTACAAGCAATTAGCAATTAGAGCATAATGTATATGATTATGTCGTTGTATCAAGTTTTTGGGTGTCTTTCGGAAAGGAATGGACCAATCTTAGTTTTATCTAGGATTTCGTTATATCGAGGTTCGACTGTTCTATAGGACGCGGTGTGAGCAAAAATAAGTTATCAAAGACGCAAGATCGCAATATTTTTGTGTTCGCACTCTTGTAGATAATTTCCAATACGCCTAGATAATTTGGAAAATGTCTAACCATCTCTAGATAATTTTAAAGTTGTCTCAATATGTTCTTGACAATATTAGACTATATACTCTCTATATAACTTGGAGAATTTTCGTAGATTTCGAGTAGTTTTTAGTATCATTTACAAATTATCTAGATAATCTGGAAGTTATATACAGATAACTCGACATATATCCAGTAATAATCGCGATGAAAAGATCTGTATAGAACCAGGGTGATAGCTAGAACATTATCAATTATCTCTAAATGCTCGAACAAAAGTTTCAAGAAATCTAGACGTACAATTATTTAAATTCGAGCTTTGAAGAATCTAGTAAACATATCCGGAGTAGGAAGATTATATAAAAGCGAGAAACTCATCATGCCAACTCGAAGAATTTGATATTTTTCGTACAACTATTCGGAACACCTGACATCGAGGTTGCAGCACGTCTGGTACCAACGTTATTAGTTAATGTGTATCAACATCGCTCCATCGATTACGCAAAGACGTAAAGATAATCTGTCTTTCTTTACACATTGGATAAAGTACGCAAATTATACGGTATCCCATGTATACAAAAACATTTCCCAGCCTGGCAATAAAAAACATGGAATGTTATTTCTGTATTTAATAACCTTGAAAACAGCGACCAGTGGCTTACTCCGAAAATACCTGATCTATGCCAAACTGTGGTATAAATTAAATTATAATTAAATTAAAATAAATTAAATGATATTAGAATTATTCCAAAACTCTTACAAGGCACATCACTCAAGTGGCCACCTTCGATTCTGTTGAAACTCATACACTACTTCAAAAAATTAAAGGAACAGAACATTTCTTAAATTTTTTTGGTGTTTTACGAAGCGCTGTATCTATGTGAAAAATGGTCGTATCGAGATAAAAAAAGACCGTTTTGGTGCTTCAAGTTTCTAGTTTTGAGATATTTTGGTAGACAAATTTTGTGAGCTACGTTTATCGCGCAATCATAAGAAATAGTGCGAGACAAAAAATTTCCAATTTTTTTTCCAAGGTTCCACGGGATGGGCAAATTTTTTTTCAGTTAAATCAATGCATAGGCCAGTTAGTTTGTTTATTCACCTCCAATTTGGTTTCTTGTTCTGTCTGCGTCATTTTTTTGCTAAGATATCCGACTTTGAATGAAAAAGGATCCTTCTATCCTTGATCATCGATATCTCAGCAACCAATGATCGCACAGGGAACTAAAGGGAAGCTTTGAAAACTGTAATACATTTCCTACAAGACCCTTTCGTTGGTTTTTCAGATTTTTTTCCCCCTAACATTAAGTTGAAAAAGTACAAATAATGACTTTTTATGGTTTTTCAGTAAATCTACCACTAATTTAAAAATATTAATGGAAATACTAATGTTGCCAGGTTTTTTTCAGCTGTACCCCCAATAACCCTGTAAATTTTCAAGTTGATCCATCGGACCGTTTTTCTGGACCGATTGATCAGTTTTACAAAACAATTAAAGGAGCAAGTGTATTGTTTCGAAACATCGTGTAATCATCATCCAAATGGAAGGACCAATTTTTTTCGACTTTTTTTCACAATTTTGTACTAGTTACTTGTTCAATTTGAGAAGACATTTTTTTTTAGAAAAATTTCAAGATAAAATGTTGATATTTTTGCGAACAAAATCAATATAAAATGGTGATTTTTTTTGGAAAAATTTCAATATAAAATGTTGAATTTTTCTATATTTTGTAAAACATTTCAGGAAACAATACTGACTCATTTTTTAAACGATTTTGACTATCAATTGTCAACCGCCGGCATTTGCGTTACCTAAAGCGTACCCCGTGGAGGCTGCACGGTCGGATTTACACTTTTTGTACATCCGCACGTCTGTTTGTCTGTCGCAATATCATAACGACTCCAAACTCCCCAGATAGACAGTCATGATCATCACGCCGTGCATACAATTGATGAAGCAAATTTTACAGCATATTAACTACATGTCATGATGCAAAGCCGTAAACTCATTTAGTATCGTGAATGTACAAAGCATTTTGATCTCAATAGGTCGTTTACAAATGCATCGTACGTTTGGAGCAAGTTGAAATCATATAGCTGTACTTAAGTGTCCACAATTAATATTTGCAACTTTTACGTCACATGGAAGTCACCCAATGACTTGTGTTGATGAATTCACTGTGTTAGCAATGGTTGTAGACATGCCATGCAAGCAATATGACGGCGATATGCATGTTTGTCAGTGATGCATTCGATGGGCGCAACATGACGGCGATATGCCCGCTTCTCAGTGATACATTCGTTGAGCGCAATATGACGGCGATATGTATATTTTGTCAGTGATACATCCCACGAGCACAATATGATGGCGATATGCATGTTTCTCAGTAATACATTCCATGACGGCGATATGCATGTTTTCAGTGATACATTTGATGAGCGCAATATGACGGCGATATGCGTGTTTCTCAGTGATACATCCTATGACGGCGATATGCATATTCCTAAGTAATACATTCGATGAGCGCAATATGATGGCGATATGTATATTTTCCCAACGATACATCCCACGAGCACAATATGATGGCGGTATGCATGTTTCTCAGTGATACATTCCATGACGGTGATATCCATGTTTTCAGTGATACATTCGACGAGCGCAGTATGACGGCGATATGCATATTTCTCAGTGATACATCCCATGAGCGCAATATGACGGCGATATGCATACAAATCCAGAATGATACAAATAGGCAAAGACACAAAGAAATTTTGCACAAGTGTTAGAATGGCTAGGTAGGTAGCGCGCTCAGCTCTCGAGTTAGAAGACGTAGGTTCAAACGGTAGGTAGGTAAAAACTTTAATTAGGCCGGATAAGTTTTAATCCATTTATTATATAGGCAGGAACATAAGAAAAGCATATAGATATAAAAATCGTACCAGATTTTTTTAATCAACATTTTTGGTTTTTTTAATTTTTCACGCTATGACACTTATATGGGCTCCATATGAGCACAACATAGTTACATCACGCCATGCCGCTAATATAAGCTCCGTATGAGCACAGCATAGTTACGTCACGCCATGCCGCTAATATGAGCTCCGCATGAGCACTACAATTTCTTTACGCCGTGACACCTAAATGAGCCCCATATGCACTCACTCATTAGACATTCGTGAGCCGATTTTGCTAGTCCAATTAATTCACTGCATGCATATTCGCGTGAGAACAACTTTGCTTCATTTGGATGTATTGTTCTGAATCATCATCTGATGCGAATATGACTTCAACGGGAGCACTCATAAGGGATACATAACTGTGAGACTTTCTATACTGCAGTGATGATGTACATATGATGCCAATCTGAGGTACATCCGTCTATCTATATATATATATATACTACCATTATTCACACAGATACAGTGCTTCAAAAACACTAAAACAATTAAAGAAATTTTATGTTCCTTTAATTCTTGGAGTAATGTATATGTGATAAAGCATTGAAAACTATTAGACACGTATTATTATCTACCGGCGGAAAAACGCCGCAAAGGAAGACGTGTCGAGGGGTGGTTTTGCTATTTGCAAGTACACAAATCTAAATGAAACAAAAACCAAAATTCTGCTTATGGGAAGCGATAACCATCCGCCTTAAATGTATTGAAGAAAATTAAATTAAGGGGTGGCGAACGAGAAAAACTATCGACGAATATTGTATCCAAATTTGGACAAAATCCGACAAGCCGTTTTCGAGATACATCTGGCACCGACTTTGAAAACTATGTTTTGAGATAATCGCGTTTGAATCACTTCCAGTCAACGAATTTATTTTAAAAAATCCCTAGACATACCTCAATGTAAATATTTTCCAATAAGAAAAACCCGGATCCACTCTAAACATTAATTTTTGAGATAAAAATTCCCGAAGTTCACTGGTTTTTCTAGCCGCTTACTCAGGTACCTCCTCTTAAAAATTCTGATTTATCTTAGAATATTTATTATTTTTATTTAAACAATGATTTGATTATATTTTTGCAATTCGAATGTACAAAAAAAGTTAAATAACTTTTTATGAAATAGCCAAGAAAGTTTACTAAAAATTTTATAAACAAAATTTTTAAACCGTAGATATGATATTTTTCTAAATATTTCATTTTTATTTGTCAAAATTATCTTACTGTTGTAAGATAAAATTGGTATCACCATTATATGAAAGTACAACGCAAGTATCACACAAGTACACTAGAAATTCTGTGCAACAACTTGGCGTGCGTGGTTAAGGCGCAGTGCCACACGCCTCCGACCACTTCGTAATTGAGAAATAACTTTTCTCCCGAACGGAACAATCAATTAGAATTATATTTGTTGTGTGCGTGCAGGGTGCTTGCTCCGAGGGGATCGTTCTCACCATTTTCCCAAATTTCGAAAAAAAAATGTACAGTTTGTGGTTACCGTGGGAGAAATTGTGAATTATTAACCATTGCATAGTATTTTCGGTAATTTGACGAGAACGGTCCTCTAGACCGTAAGAAAGCACATATTTGAAGCATTGTTTCACCTGTTTTCATAAATAAATGGCGGAGAAAAGTCACTTTGATATCTTTTACATAGATGTAGCAAAAATGTACCAACAAAGCTCAAAATATTATCTACGGTCACGGAAATTTAGTTAATCTGTTTTCTCACTGGCGACGCGCAGCTCGCGTGGTTCCGTTTTACCGACTGCGCTCTCATCCTCCCAGAACAATTTGTTTTTTGACAGGTCGGAAGCATCGGCTATTCATTCCAAATATATTTCACAATATATTTCTCCGTATTATTCACAATATAGTCATATATTATATATTATTCACACTATATTTCAAATATATTTCTCGCACATTCGGTTGAAATATATTTCATGCAATGTGTAATAGTTGTGTGATAGAGTAGAAAGTTTATACTTTTATATAACTTTTTAAATTATGCAAATAAAATAAGATTTCAAGTGTCGTATGGTGTAGAGGTACATCACTGACTTCATCCGCACGCCGCGGGTTCATGAATTCGATTTCCACTAGTATAATAAATTGCGGCAGTTCATGTGTTTTGAACCTGCGAGAAGACGAAATCCTTCGCTGAGCTTTTTTTAACCATGCACGCCAAGTCGTTGCACAGCATTTCCAGTGTACTTGTGTGGTACTCATGTTGTACTTTCATATAATAGTGATACCAATTTTATGTTACAACAGTAAGATGATTTTTTTAATTAAAATAAAATATTTAGAAAAATATCTTTCCTAAGGTTTAATAATTTTGTTTACAACATTTTTAGTAAACTTGCTTGGCTATTTTATAAAAAGTTATTTCATTTTTTTGTGCATTTGAACTGAAAAAATATAATAAAACCATTGTTTAAATGAAAATAAAAAATATTCTAAGATAAATTAAAATTCTTAGAATGGTAAAACAAGCGATAATGTTTTCGAGGGAATTTTTTATCACTTGACGTTCTTTTTTTACTTTTTTTAAGTTTCTAAAAGGAATTTCATATCTTTTTGAAAGGAAAAAAACGCTTTTTTCGTTGAGCTTCAGTTTAAAGAGAAGTGAGTTTCGAATATGTCCGAAGAAACTATACATTTATAGTTTCAAATTCGTACTAAGTAGGGAAAAGTATTTCCAGATATTTGAATTGATCGAAATCTGGAAAATAGCATCCGTAGCATTAGTTGTAGCATAAATCGTTTTCTAAATTTTTATTATTTTTATAAACGTGAAAATTCGTGTTTTAAAATTATGTTGATGAACTAAAAGAAGATCAATATAATCGAAATTGTCAAGGAAGGAATTTTTGTCGAATAAATTAATCATCCAAGCATTCACAGTGAACCTTATGCATACTACGATCATGGGCTCGGGGGTATTCGAGAGGATATTGTACTCGACGCTGAAGCCGAGGAGGCTCGTCACAACGTCCAGGGTCTCCTATTTGTTGGCTAGTCTCATCGAGCCGGATCATTGATTCTCGTTGATGAGTTCAACTGTGACTAGCCTGACGAGTGGCTCATAGCTACTATTCAACATTATATGAGAATTTCCGAGAGTCGCGTTGGGCTTCGTTCTTATCAGAGTTCTCTTTATACCGCTGTTATTCTCCAGACTGAGATAGAAGCTCGTCGACCGCTATCGATGGCTTTTCTATGTTCAGGTCCAGCATATTGAGCTTTCCCATGTGCTGGGTGACGTCCATCGCAGTTGACCAGGCATCGTCGGTCACCAGGTCTCGAGCTTTCCAATACTGCAGGTCACCATGAACTGCGGCATGTGGGGCGGCATCCTTGGCAAATCTTGGTACTTTGAACTTTTGAACTTTTGCGTAACGCGGGGTACTCCTGCAATGGTGGCGAATGATTCTTCAATTAATAAGACTACGAGGATCTTTTTATCTAACAATGTTGAAGGACACTGACATTTTTTTCCTCATTATTATTTTCCAGTACCTACCTGATTTTACTTACCTGTATTCAATGGCAGAACATTTTCACTTTTTGGCCTTTGTTTTCTCCGTTACTCCGTAAATTGATTATTGCCGTCCAATCACTAATTTCATAGAATTTTCTGAGGTCTGAATCTGCGACGCAAAGGACCCTCGTAAAATTTATTTTTGGTTCTGAAAAGAGCCGGTTGTCTTTTTTCTTAAAGTTACACGCCAAATTAATATGGCCCTAAGAAGGGCCATTTCTTTTTTCTTTGCACTTTCAACTTTTTCTAATGAAATTTAAAAAAAATTATATTCGTTTGCACACGCTTACCCCACTTAGGGGTTAAGCTGTCAAAATCACAGTACACGTTAAAGCGAAGACATTAATAGCAGACGTTGCTATTCGGAGGCGCTGCGTTCGCCCGGATGTGGCGGTCTCGCGGCTGCAAAGAGCGTCTAAAATGTCCCTACTGCGCTGTTGAGAAAAAGTGTTTAGTGATACCTAAAAAGATGTACGTAGTATGGTTACGATACGACCGAATGACTTCATTTGATTCAACAAATCGACGAATGTGGAATGTTTTACGTGGTAAAAAAAATCGTTCAGGAATTCAGCCGAATATTATCAGATCTCAAGATTGAGTAGGCGGATAAAAAAACAACCCAAACAAAATGGATAGGAAAAAATCACATTTAAGTGGTACAATGCCATTAGATGTTCGATTCTTCGATGCGTTTTCGCGTAATGTCGATTCAAAGTTAAGTCGTCTACTAAAGCCCATGTTACTGTATAAAGAGTCGTGGCATGTTCGAAGGTATCGGTAGTGCTCATCATCGGTGTCAGTGGTGCCCAGTGGGGTCGATTTTTTTTTACTTGGCGTCGAGACGGTGCCGCATCTCTTGATACTGACATCACCTACGAGACACGTGAATTGGGCATCACTGAATACGCACCACAACCCTACAAACGATCTTCTCAGCAACCAAATTGCTGAGTGTTCTTGAATAACAGATTGCAATTCAATCAAGAACAGAACAAAAAATATTCGAATTATATTGGATTTTATTTCGTAAAGGCCGACCGTCATCACTTTACGACTATATTGTAAGTGTGACGGAGATAGCTAAAAATTCGTTTCTCAATTTTCTCCAAGCTAGCTGACATGCCGAGACAAAAAGTCTCATTCTGCGGTGCATTAGAAAAACAATGAAGTAAGATTGTTTTTTCCCCAAAATGTCATTCGTCTTGGAGATCGGTAAACAACGGGATTTCAATCGGCGGAGCGGCTTTTATTGTACTTCAATAGGTAGAAAGTTTGCTCTTCCTACTAATAATCCCTACAATGCTATATTTTTACCGCATTCCAACATTATCGGTGTTTTGTTTCCATGATGTCTCAAATTACTATACATCCAATTTTAGTAACTCTGTGCAAATCACGCTCGCCAAAAGTCGCCCATGGATGGGCCGAGGCAGGATAGGGATAACGTGTCGGAATAATAGTGCGTGGATGTGGGAAAATAGGAATTGTAAAGCTCAATTTCGATTAGATGGTTTTCCAGATTTCAGAAAATTGGTACAATAGGAGGCGACAATTACCAGAAGAAAACTTTATTTCTAGCCCATTGATTATTCAATCCGCATTTCAATGTTACGCAATAAAAACAATTCGGAAAGTATTTTGGAATCTACACGTAGTCGATTGAAGTCAGTTGATGAATCAGTTCGGTCTCGTGCAAGATTTCTTCTATGCTGTACGGAATATGTACACTCGTTTAATTACGACATTGTTGTGAGCAGTCGGATAAATTGTTTTGAAAGAATGCATAGTATCGCTGAATGTAATAAAATAATTGCCGTCGGTCCGAATGATTCATCGGCTTCAAAAGAAGAAAATATTTGTGCGCCCGTTACGGACTGGATCATTAGGCAGCGTGATGGCGTTGAAACACAGCCTTCAATCACGCCTACGCATTACTCCTGATTGAGGTCAAATGATACGGGTGTGCGTGTGAGATAATATGACTGTTATGAAACTGTCACCCTCCTCGTTGTGCGTCACAATAACGCCCGCGTTATTATAAGAATACCGTGACTGCAGAAGTGATCAAATGGTACCACCGATTCGAATGAAAAAAATAATCTAAAAACCGATATTCAATTTGTTTGGTATTGAAAAATGATGAATAATGAGGAAAGTGGATCGTCCCTGGGCTTGAACACTTTGAGGCAAGGGACGTGTTGCATGGCGTTCGTTGAACCGGAGAAAATCCAAGAACACGTAACTTGAGACCAGACCCCGCTATTTTTGTTTAGACCGCCAGCACTTGGATAAACCGAAGCGTGTACGATAATGTATGACGTACGAGCGGGCAGAGCATGGCTTTTTAGAGGATCGACTTTATCCGAGAATCTTTATAAAAGCCAACTTCTTTGACTCCTTCAACGAGATTCTCTCACGCAATAGCCGAGGACTTTGAGGTTTCTGTCAGAGCCAAGCTGCGATCTCTTTTTCTCATTCGGTCCTCGTTCTTCTTATTTACAATGGAGTATTATCGGTTCTTTGCCATTTCGCTTGTAGTTCTTGCTATCGGAATTACTTCCGAAGGCCATTGGAAAACTTTTAGCGGGCACCCGGAAAAAGTAGGCGACTGGATTACCAAGCGCCCAAAGAGTCACAAGGTATGTGAAACGAAGAAAACTTTCGGTAAAATCAGAATTACTATACCAATGAATAACCAGGGATTTCCATCTTTCCATAAAAAACAACAAGCATATCGTATGACCAGTATAGTGTGCAAAGACTTTAGTTAAACAAAATAAACTCACCAAATAGTGCAAAATGCAGAAATAACCGGTCTGCACAGAGACATACTAGCGATATCTAGTTCCGAATTTCATTTTCATAACTTCTCATTCAATTCAGGCTAACTTAAATAAAAGTGAAAAAGTATATGTAAACTTATTTGCAGTTATTCAAGGCAAGCATAGATGTCGAACCAGATAGCACTGCGCTGAACGATTTACATGGCTACGGCGAGCAGGGTTCCACTATCACCTCCGCACATGGTACGGCCCACAGTGCGTCCCATAGTGCCTCACATAGCGCGGCACATAGTACGTCACATAGTGCATCACATAGTGCGTCACATAGCGCAGCATGGAGCACGGCACATAGTTCGGGCGCCTATTCAGGAGCACACGCTGAGGCTCATAGTAGCGCGCATGGAAGTTCGGGCAAAAGACAAAAAGGAAAGGCAGAATTCGATGCGACAGCCACAGAAAGTCCATCTGATACGGATACTGGTTCGGGAGACGACAAAACAGAGTCAGATGCAACAACTACCGCCAGCCCGTCGACAGGAGAAGGGACCACGGAGACGACCACGACGACTAAAGATGGCACATCGACAGGAGACAAACCCACAGACTCGGATGCGTCTACTACACCTAGTTCGTCGACAGGAGATGATGACACGAAGTCTAGTGAAACAACTGTAGCCAGCTCGTCGACAGGAGACGACGACACGGAGTCGGATGTAACAACTATGGCCAGCCCGTCGACGGGAGACGACGACACGGAAAAGGGTGTGTCCACCACACCTAGTTCGTCGACGGGAGATGACGACACGGAGTCCAGTGCAACGACTGCGGCCAGTCCGTCAACTGGAGACGACGACAGAAAGCCCGGTGCTTCACATAGGTCCTTACATCATGCCTCAGCTAGCGCGGCACTTAGTAGGTCACATAGTGCGGCATATAGTGCGTCACATAGCTCGGCATATAGTGCGACACATAGCGCGGCCCGTAGCACCGCACACGCTAAGGCTCATAGTAGCGCACATGCAAATTCAGGCAAAAGACGAAAAGGAAAGACAGAATCCGATGCGACAACCACAGAAAGTCCGTCTGATACGGATACGGTCACCACCGACGAAGCCGCGAAGTCGGATGCAACCACCACACCTAGTTCGTCGACGGGTGATGATGACACGAAGTCTAGTGCAACAACTGCGGCCAGCCCGTCGACAGGAGACGACGACACGGAGTCAAGTGTAGCAACTACGGCCAGCTCGTCGACGGGAGACGATGACGCGGAAGAGGGTGCGTCCACCACACCTAGTTCGTCGACGGGAGACGATGACGCGGAAGAGGGTGCGTCCACCACACCTAGTTCGTCGACGGGAGATGACGACACGGAGTCCAGTGCAACGACTGCGGCCAGTCCGTCAACTGGAGACGACGACAGAAAGTCCGGCGCTTCACATAGGTCCTCACATCGTGCCTCACATAGCGCTTCGCTTAGTAGGTCACATAGTGCGGCATATAGTGCGTCACATAGCTCGGCATATAGTGCGTCACATAGCGCGGCCCGTAGCACCGCACACGCTAAGGCTCATAGTAGCGCACATGCAAATTCAGGCAAAAGACGAAAAGGAAAGACAGAATCCGATGCGACAACCACAGAAAGTCCGTCTGATACGGATACGGCCACGACCGACGAAGCCGCGAAGTCGGATGCAACCACCACACCTAGTTCGTCGACGGGTGATGATGACACGAAGTCTAGTGCAACAACTGCGGCCAGCCCGTCGACAGGAGACGACGACACGGAGTCAAGTGTAGCAACTACGGTCAGCTCGTCGACGGGAGACGATGACGCGGAAGAGGGTGCGTCCACCACACCTAGTTCGTCGACGGGAGACGACGACGCAGAAGAGGGTGCGTCCACCACACCTAGTTCGTCGACGGGAGACGATGACGCAGAAGAGGGTGCGTCCACCACACCTAGTTCGTCGACGGGAGACGATGACGCGGAAGAGGGTGCGTCCACCACACCTAGTTCGTCGACGGGAGATGACGACACGAAGTCTAGTGCAACGACTGCGGCCAGTCCGTCGACGGAAGATGACGACAGAGAGTCGGATGCATCACTTGGGTCCTCACATCGTGCCTCACATAGCGCGGCACGTAGTAGGTCACATAGTGCGGCATATAGTGCGTCACATAGCGCGGCCCGTAGCACCGCACACGCTAAGGCTCATAGTAGCGCACATGCAAATTCGGGCAAAAGACGAAAAGGAAAGACAGGATCTGATTCGACAACCACAGAAAGTCCGTCTGATACGGATACGGACACCACCGACGAAGCCGCGGAGTCGGATGCAACCACCACACCTAGTTCGTCGACGGGAGCCGACGATACGGAGTCAGGTGCAACAACTACGGCCAGTCCGTCGACGGGAGATGACGATACGGAATCGGGTGCGTCCACCACACCCAGTTCGTCGACGGGAGATGACGACACGGAGTCCAGTGCAACGACTGCGGCCAGTCCGTCGACGGGAGACGGCGACAGCAAGTCGGGTTCGTCACATAGGTCCTCACATCGTGCCTCACATAGTGCGACACGTCGTAAGTCAGATAGCGCGTCACATAGCGCAGCACGTAGTACCGCACACGCTAAGGCTCATAGCAGCGCACATGCAAGTTCGGGCAAAAGACGAAAAGGAAAGACAGGATCCGATTCGACAACCACAGAAAGTCCGTCTGATACGGATACAGACACCACCGACGAAGCCGCGGAGTCGGATGCAACCACCACACCTAGTTCGTCGACAGGAGCCGACGACACGGAGTCAGGTGCAACAACTACGGCCAGTCCGTCAACGGGAGATGATGACACGGAGTCCAGTGCAACGACTGCGGCCAGTCCGTCGACGGGAGATGACGATACCGATTCGGGTTCATCCACCACACCTAGTGTGTCGACGGGAGATGCTGATACAGAGGACAATGCAACAACTACGGCCAGCCCATCGGCGGAAGATAACGACACGGAATCAGATGCAACAACTGCGGCCAGTCCGTCGATGGGAGACGACGACAAGAAGTTGAGTGCGTCACATAGGTTCTCACATAGTGCGGCACGTAGTAGGTCACATAGTGCCTCACATAGTGTAGCACGTAGTAGGTCACGAGGTGCCTCACATAGCGCGGCTCGTAGCACCGCATACGCTAAGGCTCATAGTAGCGCACGTGCAAGTTCGGGAAAAAGGCGAAAAGGAAAGACGGAATCCGATGCAACAACTACAGAAAGTCCGTCTGATACGGATGCGGCCACTACCAACGACGACACGGAGTCGGATGCAACAACTATGGCCAGCCCGTCAACGGAAGACGGCGACACAGAATCCGGTGCAACAACTACGGTCATTTCGTCGACGGGCGACGACGACACGGAGTCAGGTGCGACAACTACGGTCAGCCCGTCGACGGAAGAAGGGGACTCCGAGTCTGGCGCATTAATTACGACCAGTCCGTCAGCGGGAGACGACGATACGAAGTCGGGTGCGTCACGTAGTTCCTCACGTAGCGCCTCGTGGAGTGCGGCACATAGTAGATCACGAAGTAGGTCACATAGCGCGTCATATAGCGCGGCACACAGCACCGCACACGCTCATAGTAGCGCGCATGCCAGTTCGGGAAAACGACGAAAAGGAAAAACAGAATCTGATGCGATAACCGGAGAAAGTTCGTCAACGGAAGACGATGATAATGAATCAGATGCGATCGACACAGCCAGTTCGTTGGCGGAAGAGGACGACTATGAATCGGATGCGACCGATACGGCCAGTTCGTTCGCGGAAGATGACGCAGAATTCGATGCGGACATTGCGGACGATCTGTCGAGGAGAAGCGACGACTACGAATCAGATGCGACCGACATAGCTAGTTCATCGATGGAAGCCGAGGACGCAGAGTATGGTGCGGACATTGCAAACGGTATGTCGATGGGAGCCGACGACTATGAATCGGATTTGACCAACACAGCCAGTTCGTCGATGGAAGACGGCAACGCAGACTACGGTACGGATATCGTAGACGATCTGGCTATGGGAAATTATGACGATGAATAGGATGGGACCGAGACGGCCAATTTGTCGATGGAAGACGACGACTCGGAGCCGGACACGACCACCACATCCACGTCATCGGCGGACGACGAAGGCTCGGAGTCGGACTAGACTACCACAACTGGCCTATCGACAGAAGACGACGACTCGGAGTCCAACATGAGAGCAGCCACGCATTTGCGTTAAAGGACTAGAAGTATCCGGAAAAAAGTGAAAGGTAGTGCAAAGTCGAGTCTATCAATTGTGCACGGGAAGATAAAAGAAGTGGCCAAGGTAAAAGCAGCCGCCTATTTGAGGAAAATTACTCGAGGCATCCGGAAAACGGCAAAAGGAACTGCGACGTTGCGTCTATGAATCAACTGTCGGAAGATTTTTAAAAAAATGCCAATATAAAAAAATGCACGTTTTGATAAAGGGAGTACGTCGATGCGAAAAACGTTGGAAGGAACCGCGGGGTGAAGGTTGTTGGATTCTAGTCGGATATCAACCGATCGGTCGGACGAATTAGTCGAGTTCTAGTGTTAAGGAAAACCCGCAAAATTATGTTATACTTAGAAATTGACATACCATAAGACAAAAATTGACTCTCCATTATTTATGTATAGAAAAATATATACCCCTTAGAAAAAATGTCTCGCGGACTACATTCTTTGCATACTTGAAAAAATTGGGTGTATGACGGACTTACGTGATTATCAAACTAGTTTACTTATGTTAGTGTAAGACGCAAGTTTTGTTCACAAGGTAAGTCACTTGCGAAATAAACGAAGCCCCTTGATATGAAATCAAATGCGGAATTTAAAAAATTTACAAGAAATTGTAATACTTCCAATGGCGGACAATTCGCTGAAATGCACGTTCAACAAATATCGTTGAAATCAAAGTGAAATCATCCCAGGTTGTTTAAAATCAGCATAAAATTGGAAAATCGTCATTGCAGTCACGTGAACAAAGCAAACGCGTGTTATAACGCGTTCTAACGTGATCTAGCACGGTTTTCGCTGCATTCGGTCGAAGCAATCGCAAAGCCTTATACTACGGTATCGTGACGCCATGGCCGTTTCCAAAACAAGTATAAATTTGGGATTTTTTTTCTCGCAACTACTACATAAAGTGCCTCGAAGAATCTTGTCTACGTCGTTTTACCTATGAATCATACGCATTTTATTGAAAATCGTCGTCAGTACAGAAATTCTTATGAAGTCCAGCTGGTCGAGTCGACTAACAATATTCTCACGGCCACAATATTAGTCCGAATCCAAAAAAACCGAAAATTCCCGTAAAAATGAAGAACATGGCAAAAACCTAGCATGGCGGTGTTTAATTTTTCACGACAAGTACGGGAATTCGCACGATTCTGAATCAAACATCGCTTTGGCGTCAAATAATGCATGAAAAGGAACTGTTACTAAAAAATTGAGCAGAATACCCAGAAAACCCTATACTATGTCGGAGAGAATCTATTTTGACATATTCCTATTCAATTTCAAGTCAATCGGACCATTAGTTTCCCCTGTACAACATCGCCCAGCTTAAAAAATGTTGTTTAGCGAAAAACACAAAAGACAAGTACGACCCGCTCTATCAGGTGGCAGCGCGCTGTTTTTATAAACTGCTGTAACTCGGACGATTTCCGAAATTTTGTCAGAGGCATTAGCCCGAAATGTTCCCAAGACTTGCAGAAAAAGAAATTTACCAAAATGAGTTTTCTCAATCGCGTGGCCTCATGGCCTGCTTGAGCGTGAACTGCAGATCTGCTGAGAATACGCATCAATAACATCGATTTTGCATTCTTTCGTTTTTCGTTCTTATGAGTAATAACCGTTCCATTCTTACCCGTAAAGTATTACAACTCCATATTGCCGACATCAGTAACGTTGAGTTACGACTCACTCTATCATGACTCGATACGCAAATATATTTGATTCTGTATCAGTTTATTTAAACTTACCGCATAGCGGGAACGAAGCATCAGCCTATGATTTCATACTCTCAGAACGTCCAGCCAAATCGTCAACACCGATTGATATGACGCATTCGAAAATTATACTAATGCAAATAAAGCAAGAACTTGAATTGGGAAAATATTAAATCGTCTGAGGATGATTGATTTCGACGAAATGACTCTTTCAACAAAAAGGTTCGAAATCGTTCATCAAATTATACAAACACAAGATTTCGCAACCCGCAGTTAGCCTTACGCCGAATGAAAGACATGCTTCCACCGATTGGGCTGAATCACCCGCGCATTACCTCATTTTTCTCAATATGTGCCAAGTTACAGAAACTCGTTCGCGAAATCGAGCGGCCGGAAAATATTCAGAGACATAATTCATGGCGCTGAAATTAATGAACCAGATAAATATTAAACTGATGTCCCGTACTGCAGATACACGCTCGAATGTTTTATCCTATCTCCTCCGTTGCACAAATAATCAATGCGATAAAACGAAAGGCGATGGTGGCTGTGGCGAAACTTTAAAACTGTTCTCCACTTACTTCGTTAGGATAGGTGGATATATGAAACGTTATACGTAAATTTGCCAATTCCTTCATTGAGGCGTTACACCTAGATCGTGGCCGGAAAAAGAGGATTTTTCGTACATTTTTTTCTGGGAAAACGTGTGCAGATTTAGAAATTTTTTTTTACATTACAGAATATGGTTTGACGTTTCTTTTACGATTTTTTATTGAAAAATATTCATAAATGCGGCAGATACAATGGTTTATGCAGACCGCGATTTGTGTCTTAACCGTTAAAACCTACTATATCCATCTGAAAAATTACAGGAACACCTTATAGGACAAAACGATTTGAGTATTTCTTTCGATTCAGTTCGATTTTATAAAACTAAAAAAAACGCTGTACTCTCCGATTAATCGCCTTTGACTCTACATACGGATGTCCCAGAACTTATAGTAGTCTCTGAAATGGGGGGTTGGGGGTGAAATTCCGAGTCGATTGATATAAGCATATATGAGTTTCGGATCATCCCCTCAATTATTATTAATTTTTAAAGACGGGCTAATCAGGTGTGCCCGATGAGCCGGCGTACGTCGGTGAACGATACGCGCGTGCAGTGGTGCCTGGCGGTGCGGTGCTCCCGCCATGCGTATGCTAGCGCTCGTCGGTGTGAGCACTTGAATGTGGTAGTGCGCTTCTCCGTGCGTATTTCATTTCTTTTATTTTCTTTTTCGTAAAATAAAGATGAATGCGTGTTTGAATAAACATCTAAAAGAACAAGTAAACAATTGGAATTTTTTAAATTACCGAATTGGTCCAATACATTTTGAAGGAATTTTGTAAATTTAAAATTTCAACGCATATTAAAATTTGAATACAATGAGACAATTTGTCATTTTCATTTATTCCCAGGATTTTTTTCGGAATGTTCTCTGTCCGATCAAGCATTAAAAAACGAACGAAAAATGGCGGATTTTTTAAAATTACTTATATCCCTATTCTTTTTTCAATAGGGCTTCCAAGAAAATAGTGAAGTGTAAAATAAATTAATGTGTACTGAAAAAAATGGAGTTTATTTAAAATGAAAGAGCAATAGGTGACATAAAATTAGTTGACAAAAGGTGTTTTCATCGATTTTCCTAGTGGATGGAATAAGTAAATCGTTTATTAGGTATATTTTTTTTATTTGAAAAAAAGTAGTCGAGTCGGCACGGAACACGTGATCTCGAGGTTACCGCATATCACGATTGCCTTGGACCACTGCGCTAATGCACAATTGGTGAATCTTAGTTAGAATATCATGTGAAAAAATTACAGGAATTAAACAGCAGTTTTAATAAAATTGTTCTTTTTCTTTTTTCCACCTGTTCAATAAAATCGTTTTCAACCTTCGTTTTCATTCTCATTAACTGGTGTATTTCTGTGCACTAACTTTGGGTTCGATCCCGAATCGTCTACTTTTTTTTTCAAATAAAAAATGTACTTTATAAACGATTTACTTATTTAATCCACTGCGAAAATCCATTAAAAAACCTTCTGTCAACAAATCTTATGACAACTATTCCTCTTTCATATGAAATAAACTCCGTTTTTTCCAGTACATATTAATTTTTTTTTGCTCTTCATTATTTTGTTGGAAGCTATATTAAAAAAAAATTACAGAAAAATACGGGGTCAATTTTCAGTTATTAATTTTTTTCATTATCTATTTTGATTAACTATTTTGCAAAGAATTTTTCCGAGAAAATGGATTTAAGAAAATCCGCTATTTTTCGTTCCCTTTTTTATGCCTGATCAGACAGAGAAGATTGCGAAGAAATTCGTGCAAATAAATGAAAATGACAAATTGTCTCATTTTATTCAAATTTTCGTTGGAAATGATAAAAATTACAAAAAGCACTCAACATGTTTTGGACTAATTCGGTAATTAAAAAAACATTCAATTGTTTAATTGTCCTTTTAGATGTTTATTTAAAAACTTAGTCAGCTTTATTATACGAAGAAAATAAAAGAACCAAAATACGCAAAATACCTACAATTTCGCTCTGTTATTCAGTCAAACTTTGAACAACTATAACTTAGCAGTCATCGATTATAATCTCAGCTAATCAATTTTAACAAAATGGATACTCTCCCTCAAGGTATCTAGAAATTTAGCCTATTTAACAATTAAAAAAAGAGCATTTGTTTTCCATGTTTACGTAGTCTAACGATAATCCTGAGAAATGCCTTCCTCGGAACTAAATATTAATTTTGCGTAAACCTTTAGTATGGAATCCCGCGAGATCCCGCCTTCTGGCTGCCTGATCAGGCGAGCTGGGCAGGTCGCTCGCTTACCTGGAGCTGCGTTACCCTACGTGGACTCGTTCAACTGGTTCACTCTGACAATAGATTCGAAATATATTCTTCGTCAAAATGCTGATACCTGTTTTAGCATACGTACAATTTGTTTCCGAGAGGCGAAGGGATTTATTCGAAATTTATTATTGTATTCGGAACGCCAAATCCGCATTCTAATGGAGTATGACCAAATGCACAAAGGCGTATGTCTGATCCTCATTCGAATTACTATGCCATTTATAATTAATACTAAATACTATTCTTTCTTTGTAGGTTCTGTAACGTCTGTTATTGCATTTAAACGAAGGGAGATCTTTTCAATGATGCAACAGTACTTGGCCGCGGATTTCCAGGATCAGGTGGAATTTGGAGCAAGAGTTATTCAACAAAAGTAAATGTGCCATTCGAATTCACCGAGATGCGAAGCAAAATTTGTCGAAGTTATTCTCCAAAATGCGCACAAAATGGCAAGAGGCAGGAAGGAAAATGACAAATTTCCTTAATAAGAATCGGGAGTGGTTAGAGATGGATGTAGCCTTTCTTGGTGATTTGAAACCGGATGGAGCCAGCACACGTGGTCGTCCCTCACTGGACTTTGCTACATCAACTGAGCGATCGAAACGACGAGAAACAGAAGAACTTCGTGAAAGTCATGCCGCTGAAGAGTTGTGCTATGCAGCGCAAATGAGTCTCCTCTCTTCTGGAGACTTAGATTCGTCGAAAATCATCAAGAACGTTATAACACCCGCACCTGCCCCAGCATTGTCAAGGGCAGAACATACTAGAATATCCCCAGAAGAAGCTCTTTTGATCATGGTCGACACCAAACTCACCAGACATCAATATAATACTATAAGAACATCGATAAGATGAAAGATCATAACTGTCAATTATATCCGAATTACGAAGCAGTTAGAGAGGCTAAAGCATTATGTTACCCACCACGATCTAGTATATCTATTACCGAAAATTGTGCTGATATAAAATTACAAGACTTGCTGGACCACACATACACGCGTATTCTTCTTAGTGAGAGAAAAGTTCTGCAATCAGCGCATATGGACAACTTGGTAAATGGGAACTTAATCTGTGGGGGTGTGAGGTAAGTTCCGGCCAAAGTGTATATAAACAAACATTTCACGATGACAGTTATTTGGACGCAAATATATTCTTAACATCACTCGTGCCACTACACTCAGATTTTTTTAGAGTGAATCTACTAGGGGCGTGCGGGTAGCAGAATTGGTCGGGTCGGGTCGGGTAATTAGATTATGATCCGAGTTGCATAAGGTACCCGAATTTCTCCGGGTACCCGAATTTTTTCGGGTACCCGTGATCGGACGGGTATACTTGAACCTTATACCCGAGTTTTTCGAGTACTCGTCTCACATCGGGTACTCGATAAGTCGTGTTGCCGGAATAAAATTTCGTTTTATAGTATAGATAGTGCAACGGAAACGTACCAAAACGGACGGAATAGACTCCAGCTTTATGTTCTCTACCCTTCGCCGATAGGTTGGAGTTCATAAGAAATACAAATAATTTATTTAATAATTTTAGTATTTTTGTTATGTAAATATTTCCAATTTTTTTCCGGCAAACTTCTTTTAAGACACTGGCATTTCCGGAAATATCGAGATATTTGAATGTCGAAAAACTGAATCAATGCAAGATTCTTTGTCGAATTTTCATTACTTCTGTCTAGAGCTAACTGGTAATTTCAGCGATTCATTCTTCTTAATTTAATTTTTTGTCATTTTTAAATTTTTTCCAGGTAAAACTTGTTCTTCAAACGCTTATATCTCTGAAACTAATCAAGATATTTTCAATGTTTAAATGTCAAATGGAAACTACATTCTTTTCGCTTCGAATAAACGCCAGGCGTTGAATCTTCGTCTTTTTGGGTTTTTTTTCATTTAAAACCCACGTTGAAAAATTCAAAACTTGAAGGCGTCCGCTGAAACCGAAGATATTTATTGTACATTTTTTTCCTTTCGCACACTTTTTAGTGATGCCAAAACGCAAATTTTCCGCGCTATTACGATACGATCTGCCAAAAGTGACCGTTTTTCACTCCACCCCAACAGACACACACACACACTCGCACGTACGTACACACACAGACACACACAGGATAGAAAAGTGAGACGAAAAAAGGTTTTTTACAGTATTATCATTTATTCGTTTTATCGCCTTCTTCGAGTTTTCGTTTTCTCCCATTATTTGGTCGATACACCTAATTAAAAATAAAAATAAAAATAAATAATAGATACGGATCTCCGAGTCGTTTACGAATATTCGAAGTTTGAGAGTACTCGACGTTTACGAGTACCAAAAATGTGAGAGTACCCGATTACTAAATTCGGTCACCCGATAGTGGCGGGTAATGCAAAAACGTAACTCGTCGGGTACCCGACCCGACCCGAACATCGGGTACCCGAGTCAATCGGGTACCCGCACACTCCTAGAATATACCGACTCCGGTAGTAAAATTTTGTGGAAAAAGTCCGAGGCCATTATCTTCTCGTTTTTGCCGGCCTATAAGAATGCAATTCCTGCACGGAAATACACAATCTACGAAGGATGCAATAGAGTATGTTGAGAAACAAATATCCTCCTTAAAACCATCAAAAATTGGAATCGATGGCAGAGAAGTAACAGTTAATTATAAAATGCTGTTTACGATGATAGATGGAAAAGTCTGCAATGCTGTTACGTCTACGAGTTCTACACAGACGAGCTATTTATGTGGAGCTACATCAAAATATTTTAACAATCTCGATAAAATCCTGGAAAAAGAGGTGAATGAAGAGAACTTGAAATTCGCAATGTCTCCGTTACATGCATGGATCCGATTGTTTGAATGCCTTTTGCATCTATCTTACAAACTCCATCTGAAAAAGTGGCAAGCACGAACCGAAGATGAAAAAAAGCTGGTTAACGATCTAAAAGCGCAAATGCAAAAATCTTTGAAATCTGAATTGGGGCTAATAGTGGATCGTCCAAAGCCTGGGTATGGGAGCCCCAATGATGGAAACACTGCACCGCGGTTTTTTTAAAACCACGAAATAACATCAATGATAACTGGCTTGAAAAAAGAACTTATAAAAATATTTCACGTAATTCTTTAAGTTATCGCGGATGGGTACGATATCAACGTGGACAACTTAAAAAAATACGCGTTAGAAACTGCAAAACTGTTCGTGAGCGAATATTCATGGTATTATAAGCCAATAACCGTCCACAAAATATTGCTCCATTATTCTTTGATCATAGGTTCGGCTATTTACCTATTGGACAATTATCAGAGAAAGCTCAATAAGCAAGCCATAAAGATATTAAGAAATTTCTGGACGGATACTCTCGTAAATTATCGCGTGAAAATACCATGCAGGATATTTTTGAATTGGTTGCTAGTGTCATCTGACCCCTTCATCACAAACTTGAGGAAACTCCCTCAAAAGAAATTGAAGCACTTGTCGTCAGAAGCAATTTTACTACTAACGAGCCCTGGTACAACAAATGAAATTTTTAATCCGGGTTCGAATTAACATTTTTTTTTAATTTGTAGCAATAAAGACTGTTTACCATATTGCAAGAGAATAATTATTTTTCCCGAAATTTCAAAATATATTATAGCAGCCGCTCTACAAACATATTTTGAGGCCTGCATTTTGTTTTTCCAAATTTTTATATTAGCTTCGTAATCAGCGATCTCAAAAATATCGGGAAAGTGGATTTTCAATCGAATTTTATACGAATTTCATGTTTTCATCGGCCATATTGGAGTCGACATTTTGTTTTTCTAAATTTTGATGAGATTCGTAATCAGCGACCCCGAAAACATCCGAAATGTGGATTTTCAATCGAATTTTTTAGGAATTTGATGTTTTGATCGACCATTTTGGAGCTGCCATTTTGTTTTTCTACATTTTGATATCAGATTCGTGATCAGCAACCCCAAAAACGTAGGGTAGATGGCTTTTCAATTGAATTTATCGCAAATTTATTGTTTTGATCGGCCATATTGGCGCCGTCAGTTTGTTTTTCTAAATTTTGATATCAGATTTGTAATCAGCGATTCCGAAAACGTAAGTATACCAAATTTGGAAAAATTCCGATAATCTCCTGCTTTATGGCCACGTTTTCGTGAAAATTCTCCATTGTCCGACTTACGCCGGCTCAACGGGCGCACCTGATTGGTCCGTCTTTAAAAATTAATAATAATTCAGGGGTTGATCTGAGACCCATAGATATCGACCCAGAATTTCATCCCCAACCCCCCATTTCAGGGACTACCATCAGATCTGGGACATCCTATAGATCCAGATTGATTGGCAAATGTACACTTGGCATGCCGAATTCAAGTCGACCCTTTATAAAATTATAACCGAATACAAGGAACTGCAGCAGGTAAAATGAAGTTCTTGATCGAACGGTTGAGCCAGCAAACGTCCATCGACCTCCCTTGAACTCGAACGAGTTTAAGGAGATGACCCATCGCAAATTGCAATGGTACGTATATATTTTTCCAACGTTGAACAGTTGACTAAACATTGTTGCATAATTTATTATGACGTACGAACGCAAGAGGTACGAATTTTTCCGTAATTCGACTCGATCAAGGAATTTGAATAAAAGCCGAGGCGTTTGGCTATTACAACAATATTCGCTCAGAGAACAACTGAGCGGCTGTTCGATAATTCTCGAATCGTACTCTCATTATCGCACAATCTTTATTCGACCGATCTACTCTCTATTGTCAAACATGGGACCACGTTGGGCATTAGTGTTTAGTCTAGTCGTGCTGGGGATAGCCCGTTCTGCGCAAGGAGATTCACGGTTTCCGCTCAACACGGATTTCAAGGACAAGGTGTGTAGACATTGATAATTGTTTTCAAATATACAATGACAATATATGTGTTGTTCTCTTTCGATCTCGTTACATAAAATGTTATTTAAAAATTCCAAACCTTTACGTTGGGGATATTAGATAATGATCTCTTGATCAAGCTAATCAATACCACCGATCGGTAAAAAAAATCATCACATTTTTAAGCTCATAAAACAGTCGGACGTTTCAAGATCGTATTATTCAAACAATTAGTTGATTGCTCTGACTTCGAAAGTAAATCGAGAAGCAAGATGTTCGGAAGAAATGTTGTTGTTTAAAGCCTCCTCCGAAGCGGTGCAGCTCGGCCTTAAGTCGGTGCAATAAATGAGTACGTTTAAAATAGACATTCGATTAATCGAGATAACAAATATAGATGTTCAAATGGGAAGAATTGCTATTTTCTTTCCTGTCATTACACTGTAGCGTCTCATGATTCTCTCTCAGTCTCTCAGTCAAATAATAATGTCAAAGATCGATATGTTCGGCAGTTCTATTGTGAAAATTAGTAATATTGTGTGAGGGCGCAACGATTTTGCTACCAAATAGCTGACCCGTTGAAGCATTAAGATGCAGGGGAACGAAAAGAGGATACGATTGAAACACGTATATATAAATAATTATTTTATAAATTATATAATTATCTGAATCTGAATATGAATATAAAAAGCCAATTTGGATCCCCTTCAATTTATTTAGATGATGCGTTATGGCGACGTAAAAATCCCGGAATGGAATAAAGCCCGTCTAAACTCAGTTGACATGAGCGATGGCATTCAACAACCGGTCATGACTCAAGGCGCTCTGGCACGCAATGCTATACCGCTAATGGATACTGTAAGATCCGCAAGGCTGAGGAGAGAGCCGAAGGGCGGCGGCGGCGGAAAAGGAGGAGGCGGAAAGGGAGGAAAAGGATTAACCAAGGCTGAGCGCGACGCTTTTGCCGAAGGTGCAAGATTAGCCTTAGAGGAAAAAAGAAAACGGGAGGAGGAGAAGAGAAACCAAGGCTAGTAATACTTCCGAATGTTCCTACTAGCGTCTTTCTCACCGATTAGCATTTCGCAAATACCGAACTCGGCTGTAACATCGGCAAAATCGGCTTTTTTGCGAAAATATCCATTTTTGTGTTGCTGATAGTATAAAAGATGAAATAAAAAAATTACAATTTACCCGTACTGTGCAAATCGCAGCTCGTCGTTTCTTTCAGTGATTAAGGGACCATCACGGAGCAAAATTTTTTTTTAATTGATTTTTTAGCTTTATCTCATAGTATAGCCGGTTATAAACATGCTGTTTGATGTTTGGGGCGACAATCGAATAATTTCGACCGCTACAGCCTGTCTTAGTGACAGTGCCAGGGACCCTGGCTCCCGCCCCTCGTTCAACCCGTTATTCCTTTTGTCCTGTTCCTACCTGCGGTACTTACCCAGTTCTACAACGTCTTCGCTAATAAACTTGCCAGACACGTCAGTACGTTTTCGACATCCAGTATGGATAGACCGACGAAACAAACGCCCGAACAGTCTATGTGGTAGGATGAAAAAGGCTCTAGAAGAATACCTGGGCGAGCTTGTAGGAAGAGGATCGCAGGCTTCAAAGGAACAAATCGACATTCCATCGAAACTGATACTAAGTTCACAAGTACTTCGGCAGTAAAAATAGCCAAAAAAGTCCGGTCTTCGTAGTGAAAATGGACCAAAGTTTCAGCTATTTTTTTATCCAATTTTGTTTAGTTTTCGGCACTCTTTAACAGTTGCTCAAGTGCGCAAAGTGTAGTGGTGACGTAAAACTTTACAAAAAATCGATTCGCAGATTGGGTTTCAAACTTTGTGTTGACTGTTTGTGTCCACATCCGGCCGAGATCAATTCTTATCCACTGATAAAGAATGCATACGAAACCAACCGTCGATTCTGTTTCGTAATGGGAATGCTCGGCTTCGGTATACATGGCATAAAAAATTTTGTCGGTTTGATGGATTTGACTTCGACTTTCAATAGCACTACTTATTATGGAATCCTGAACACTCTGCATATTGCTGTGAAAACGATTTACGAGGCCATTATCCGAAAAGCAGGCACCGAAGAGAAGGAAACAGAGTTCGAAAACGGAAAATCCAGCAGATATAATCACAGTGTCTGGTGATTGCCCTTGGTCGAAGCGTGGTTTCTCTTCACGCATCGGTATCTTGTCTGTGATTAGAAAATATACAAACGACGTTCTAGACGTTGCCACCAAGCCAAGCTTTTGTAAAGCTTGCTCGCGTTGGAAGGGGCAAGAGAACACTGGCGAGTTCGAGGTAGGAGCGCGACGCACGAAATAGATTGCAACGTGAACCACGAAGGCAGTGCCGGAAAAATGGAGGTTGATGGCATGATCGAAATTTTCAAGAGGTTCGAGGAAGTACATAATGCAAAATACGAATTTTATATTGGAGATGGAGAAACAAAGACGTTCAAGATGTCATTAGAAGCCAAGCCTTATGGTGACCGTCTTACCGTAAAAAATAGTAAATGCATTTTGCATGTGAAAAAACGCGTTTATAAAAAGGGGAACGAAGCAAGGAAAAGGTTAACTCAATTGAAGAAGGCCAAGAAGCAAATTGCAGACAGGCACATAGCCGAGACTGAACAGGAAAAAAACGAACTCGCTCGACTACTTCGAAAGCTACAAAAAATACAACTGAAGAACCTGCTGGGGTTGCCCCGAAAAAAGCTCAATAGACAATTAAATTTTTTACGTATCTTCCAGAGTTCTATGGCCTAGCAGTTCGTCGAAACTCGGATTCCGTCGAAAATATGAAAAAAGCAATGTGGGTGACGTTCTACCATAAAAGCTCAACTGATGCCAACCCTCAGCATCAGTTTCGCCCTTCAGGAGCAGAGTCGTGGTGTGAATGGCGTAAAACTGAGGCTAAGGGATTTTCTGACAAATATTCACATCCACCAGCTCTCGATAAAAATGTCCCGGAGATTTTGTAGCCAATTTATGAAAATTTAACCACAAACAAGTTGCTACAGAGATGTTCGGGCGCAAACACGCAGGCTAAGGGGGCGTCCATTAATTACGTGAGGCGTTTAGGGGGGGGGGGGGTCGAGCGAAATCTCACCCAATCTCACGTGGGCGAGAGGGGGGCTTCGGCAAATATCACGTAATTTTAGGAATTTTAGTCATTTTAGTAATCACGTAATTTTCATCACGTAGGGAGAGTCTCCCTACTACTTTACATGGTGGAGTAAATGGTACTACAACCGTAGTTACTTCTACTACAATTTATTTTCCGTCAACGTATGCATTTTGAAAAATCTCACGTGAGATTACGGGGGGGGGGGGGGGTCAAGCAAAATCTCACGACATCTCACCAGGGGGAGAGGGGGGGTCGAAAAATTGCCAAAACCACCTCACGTAATTAATGGACGCCCCCTAACAATGAAAGTTTTAATAATTGCGTGTGGCAACTCGCTCCCAAGCATATATTCTGTGGAAAACAAACTGTGGAAATCGCAACTTATTGTGCAGCTTGCACATTTAATGAGATGTAAGATGCAATTTAAAAAATCGCGTAAACAACGGGGGCAACTATATTATGCAAAATACAAGGCCGAGCGCATCGCAACTGCTAACCGCCAAAACTCTCTCGACTGTAAAGAAGCCAAGACAGCTCGTCAAAATGAAATTGCTGCTGATAACGAGCAATTCGACGGTGCGGAAGGGATGTCTTATGGCTCTGGCATCGCCGATTAATCGTGAGTCGACAATTTATTTGAAAATTCCGCACTTCAAACTTTGAACGCGTTTTTCTCGAAATGTCGTTTTTCAAAACGGTGTACACTCTCAAAGAAAGCGTTTTCAAGCTATCCGTCTCAAATTTTGACACAACATTCTTCACGCCATGCTCTATCTTGCTATGGAAGCTTTTTTTAATCTTCATATTTTTCAACGAAAAACTCGAAAAATGGGCTAAATTCGATACTTTTTTTCAAACCGCAGCCATTTTGTCAATTTTGATAAAAGAAAACAAACCTCCATAGCAAGATAGCGGCTTTTATCCTGATTAATAATCTTTTTCCAAATTTTGTTTCAGATAATATTTACGGCAACAACCGTGTAGACCGTGGAAACTCCTCTTTGTTTGAAGACATTTCCACCCATTTAAAAAAGTGTAAAAAAAAATAAAAATAAACGTTTACAATTTTATTTTCTGTTCTTCATAAGTGCTTTGATTTGACATAAAAAATCTGACTGATTAGCGTATTTTAACCATCAAAAAGAAATCGCGTAAATCAGCTATTTTTCGACTCGTTACACTATGACGATCCCTTAAGATTAAGCGCATTACCTCATTTTTCTCAATATGTGCTATGTTACAGAAACCCATTGAGAAATCAAGCGGGCGGAAAATATTTTGAGGTATAATTCATGGCGCAAAAATTAATGAACCAGATAAATACTATACTGATATCTCGTACGGCACAAATCACAATTGCGATAAACGAAAAGAGATGGTGGATATGGCGAAACTTTAAAACTGTTCTGCACTTACCTCTTTAGGATAGGTGGATATATGGAACGTTATACGTAAATTTGCCCATCGCTTGATTAAGGCGTTACACCTAGCTCGTGGCAGGAAAAAAGGATTTTTCGTGATTTTTTCGGGGAAAACGTGTAGAGGTTTCCGATTTTTTTTAGAGAGAAAGAATATGGTTTCGAGTATCTATTACAATTTCTTTTATTGAAAAATATTTATAAATGTCGAATTGAGTTCAGACTGTTCATTCAGTCATTGACGATGACAAGATCGTAAAAATGTATACTTTGACAATCCGAAGAATAAAGTAATACATATTTTAGGACAATCAGTAAAATGTGAACATCCGGGTTAAAGTTTTCCGAATTCACGATTTGGTTGTAATGGTTTTTATTCTTTTTAAAGAACGTCTTTATTTAATTTTACCAAATTGATTTACTCAGATACATAAAAACAACTAATGTCATTTGTTACATTGCTCAGCAAGTACTGTCGTGTTCCTAATAAAACCTCCACAGTCAAATTACAAAACTAATTAACTAGACTTCACTCATCGAAATCTAGCCTATAAAATTAGCATGCTCTATCGACTTTCGTGTTTGTCACTCAAAACATTTATGGGGCCATTCATAAAACACGTGACGCAGTGAGGGGGGGGGGGGGGTCAGGCAAATCGTCACACTTTGTCACAGGGGGGTGGGAGGGGGGTCGAGCAAAAGTCACGAGACGCTATAAGCATATTAAATCTGGAAAAGGGTGATACTGAGACGCTGAAAATTTTCTGTACTGCCCACCCAAATTTCCGACTACGAGGAAGTCGCAACTTCTCTGATATCGATTGAGACTCACCTGAAACATCCTCGGGAACACATTGCATTCTAGGTGCATCGTGATAAAAGATTATCAAATTATTTATTATTAATGTACGTGGGGTCTTCCATTAAGGCCCTAGGCCACTCTAGAGGCCGAAAAAATAGGCTTTTTGGGGATTTTTTTTCAGAAAAACTACAAAATAAATCGAGATTACAAAAAAGGGTGTTTATCATACATATCGGTGACTGTATACAATAATTTTTTTGAAGCGATTAATTTCAAAATGGCGGCTGCGCAGCGTTTATCTCGAAACTGCGTTTTTTAAGTTGGCCGGAAACATAACTCAGACAATTTTCAACCGATTCACTTGAAATGTTGAATATATCTTGAAAAATACATTGTTTATGGAAGTACGTAGGATTTTTTTTATATTGCATAATTCATTTGTAATTAAAAATTATCTGACGATTTTTGAGGGAAATTTTTGGAAAGTGTAAAATTTCGTCAGATAATTGTTAATAACAAATGAACTATGCAATATAAAAAAAATCCTACGTACTTCCATAAACAATGTATTTTTCAAGATATATTCAACATTTCAAGTGAATCGGTTGAAAATTGTCTGAGTTATGTTTCTGGCCAACTTAAAAAATGCATTTTTGAGATAAACGCTGCAAAGCCGCCATTTTGAAATTAATCGCTTCAAAAAAATTATTGTATACAGTCACTGTTATGTATGATAAACACCCTTTTTTGTAATCTCAATTTATTTTGAAGTTTTTCTGAAAAAAAAACCCTTAAAGCCTATTTTTTCGGCCTCTAGAGTGGCCTAAGGCCTTAATGGACGACCCCACGTATAAATTATACGTTTTTATATATTACATATATATTTACTTAAAGTAAACAATATAAATTGTTCGTTCTGAAATAGCTTATTAAAATGGTTTTAGTATTTTACTAGCTTCTTTTTGTTGAAAGAAAAACGAAAGCAGAAGGGGGGGGTCGGGCTCCATGTCGCGTAATTTTCAGGAGCGGCAGGGGGGGGCACCGGCACCCGTCACGAAACGTCACAGAGGGGGGGAAGGGGGTCGAATATTGATAAAATTTGCGTCACGTGTTTTATAAATGGCCCCTATGATGTTTCGATTGACTGGACTCTGGGCCTGAATTCTGTAGGACAGACCGGTCGCGCCACGCGGATATCACGCTGATCCGCGTCATCTACATACAAATCGACGCGGTTTCAAAGCAAGGATTCGCTCAATTGGCATTGTGAGTTAGGGCCCAGATGTTGAGAGACATGCTACGTTTACGAGGTTTTCGAATTTTTGTAAAACGTACTTGGCAGATTTGCATAACATTTTCATAGGACCACATCACCGTGTTTCCCTATACGGCAAAGAAACAACCATTCAAATAGGACCAGTCATGACGTCGTAATCGGTGGCCATAACTGTAAAAAAATGTATTTAAAAAATTCCATCTCCTGAGCTAAATAAGACCTGAACGAGAATAGGACCTGAAAGTTCATGACTACCAAACGATTTTACATCGAATTAGAGGCTGCCTGATCAATTTTAGCGGGAGACAAAAAAGGTCCATTTTTCACGTCTTGTGTCTTATCGATTACGACCAATTCAAATTTAGCCTTCCAATCGATTTCCCGACACCCATTTCGATGCAAAATCATCCACTGATTTCGAATTTTCCAGGTAGAACTCGATCAGACCAAAATTTTTTATCCGGGACACGTTTACATAAAAAAGTCCATCTCCTGGGCTAATTAACCTGGGCCTGGACGGCAATGGGCCATGAAAATTCGTGACTACCAACGATTTTGTATCAAATAAGAGCCGGCCTGATCCATTTTAGCGAGAAGTAAAAAAATGTCCACTTTCACTTCTTGTGTCCTATCGATTACGAACAACTTGAATTTAGCGGTCCAATTGAATTCCCGACACCCTCGAACGCACGCTCGAAAGTGAAATTACCTACTCCTAGTTTCAATACTATTCTGTATTAATGTTGTACTCATTTTGAAATGTCAATGCGTTTTGTGTCCTATCGATTTTACTTGGCAGGTTTGGGTACAGTTTGAAGACAGTTTAAAGTGGTTTTATTTGAAACGCACGAAAGTAAAATTACCTACTCGTAGTTTCAATACTATTCTGTATTAATTGTGTACTAATTATCAAATGTCAATACTGAAATTATGTAAGTTTATTTTCATATCTTTTTTGGTTGACTACATGTACCAGGGAGTGGGGGGGGGGGGCAATTGCCCCATCCTGCCCCACCGTGACTACGCCCTTGGCCGCAGTGTACCCCCATCGCTCGCAGCCTGTTCAATAACATAACAGATTCTTCAAGGACAAGACAGGCAGCGATTTCCCCTGGATTGGACCCACTCAATAGAATCTTTGGGCTTATCTTCCAGATGAACTGGTTGTAACTTTGCTTGTTGTTTTGTGTGAAACCACCTCTGCATCTTCCCAATAAGTTATCATTACTAAGGTCTTTGTGAATCAGCTTGATTACTTACAAGGCATTGGGAGGTAAGGCATTATATTCATATTATACAAAGTAAGCCCTCCGTTCGCCGAAGCGTGCTGCCAGGAGCACCAAGACTCAACTCCGGTCGCACACTTATCATGCTTCGGGTTTTCATCGATTGAGCTGAAACGTTACGACTTATAGTCAATCTATAATAAACGGTTAATTTGTTGATCATTTTTCCGGTTAGCTTGTTTCGGCCGCCGATTCCTTTATTTTTCTTCACGCACTCACGCAATCGACGTCCCCTCGTTTCTGCACATGATCGATGTGTAGATGACTCGTGTACATGCTCCAGTCGGTTCGCAAAACCTAGCTTAAAAACCCATAATTCCCGCAGTTTTGAACGGATAGACTTGAAATTTTCACAGAATATTTTTGAAATCTTATATACCGAGAACCGGCCGAAAACCAAAAGTCGATGTTTAAAAAAATCAACTAGATGCAACCCCTTGAGTAAGGTAAGTTGTCTGATAGGTAACTCCACCTGTGAGGTACCCAAGGTAATTGGACATTACCTTGGGTATGGTTTGAGGTACTGTGGAGGTACAAACCCCACCTGTGAGTACCCACGGTCTCACAAAATTTACCTCTGTATGTTTGGATAAGTAAAAAGGCGTCATTGCCCGAGTGCAATATTATAGTCGAAACAAATATACTTGTCCTCGTATCATCACCAGATAAAATCGAAAGATCTGTAGTTGGTACATACTTGCTCCCAACATTGCAAACAGCTTCGAAACGGATACACAGGAAGGAAAAATTGTTGTGTGGATGCAACGCACGGTCACGAATCGCAAACAACGCTTTTGGCTCAGGTGACAATATTTTCCTACTCATGATGAATTTCTGTTCCCTAATACGAAAAACTGTTTCAGCCTTACACTTTTTTGCACAAACCGACAACTTGATAGTAAATTCAAGGCAACAGTACCTATTAGTTTTTGGTTGATTTTTCAATGCTTTTAAATTTTGCTAGAAACTCAGGTATAGTTATTTCAGGGTTTGACCGTTTCATCTAATGTTCAAGATAGTTTATTGCTAAAAAGTGGCGACAAATACAGAATACTGCATTCTGAAAATCTCTTCGTGCTCGCAGAAAATGAACTTAACAACGAATTGGTAAGATAAAAATCATCAATATGAGTCAGCCGTGAACATATACCTGAGGAAAGATAATCAACGAAACGATAAATTTGTTGCAGAAGAAAATAACGAGACTCTCATTGGTAACTGGTAGATACCAGTCACGACAGTGTGACACTGTCATTCCATATTTAGTGAACAGTTGTTCACTAAATGTGCAATGCCAGTGGTTTGAAAGGTTGATTTTAATACCAGCCAGTTAATCAACGTCAAGAATATTCGATTACAAAAAATCCAAGAAAATTCCAACACGTGTAAACGTAAACACAACCAAGTTTTCCGATAGATCATTGATAGATAATCCACGTAGGTGAAGTGACTTTAATCTAATCTAGATATTTTTTATAGTTCTATACGTGAGCTAATTTAGATACCTGTACAGATAATAGCTGAAAACAATGTTCCCGCTATGTATTACTGCCATTACGCGAATGGTCGAGAAAAGAGGTATTTTGTTGCATAATAATTTGCATTAAGGCCTTAGGCCACAGGAACGGGTATAAAATCATGTGCGAATTTGACAATTTTTCGTCGTATGAAAAAGTGATTCACTTATCAAATGAATTACACATCTATTTAGTATGAATATCAAGCTGTTCATTTCACATATGATTTCACACGTGATCAGCCCCATATACTTTTAAATCACCTATGTCAATTTCTAAAGAAACATTCTTAGGAGAAAATTATTTTCTTCGGGTGACTTCACTCTACGGAGTATGGACAAACTCAACGGCACGTTAGACCGGCCACACAAAACTTCAATCATGACTCCTTTTTCAACTTCCCGTTACTCTACGTATCGGCTGAGCAGAGATGCATGCAGTTTTCCGAGTAGACCGTTGTAAGAAAGCGCCACTTCCGCAGTACCACCATCGGACGCATGTTGACTACCAGGTAGCATTTTCAAAATGGTTGTCTATTGTTGTCCAAATGGGTACCAAATGACCGCTTGGAAGTTACCTATAAGTTATCGTGTGTCCGACAGTTATCTTTTTGAATGGTTGCTGACTTTAAGATAACTTCCGAGCGGACATTTGGCACTCTTTTAGCCGACTTTTGGACAACTTTTTGAAAATTGCTACCTAGGTAGCTATAAGAGGACAAACTCGGCATTTCTACTAGTGCGCACAATTACGAATATTAATGATGGCGCTGCGATCTTTCGTAGGTAATATGCTACATTAATGTCGTATTTATATACAAAATATCGACTCCGATGGTAAGACAGATGACTAACATATCTCACTTTAATTAAATGTGAGTGTTGTAATAAAATTTAAGATTACGTGATACGCTGATAAATACGAATACAGTATGAAGCGGTATAATTTTTTCAGTCACTGCACCCAGATGCGTAGTTTTATATATTGCAAAATTAATTCTTTTTCGTTCTCGTACGTAATTTATCGGAGTATAAAAACGAGTGGGTATTACAAAACTTGAGTCTGCAGATATAACCAAATTTCCAAAAAGGCTCGGTCTTTCGCTTTTGAAATAGTTTTTCTCGCAAAATGCTCATGTGGACATTTTAAAAACAACGAATAAACTTCTTCGTCTTCAATTTGGCTAGTTCACTGACTGTCGGTGCGACTAGCCTGGCCACTGGATTGTCCGCTTCGGCCAAGTTTGGAACGAATAAAGTCGTTTAAAGTAATCAGCCCCTTGACACTGGCTTACTATTCCTATACGATAAACGAAAACGCGTTCTGTCCCGGCTTTTTAGTTCTTGAAATGGCCACTGCCTAGCATTGGCTGTTGTGTGACAGCCTTCGGCTCTAAATACTCCGATCAGCTGAACGATTCGATTCTTTCGTGGCTTTCACCTCTTATCGTTATGGCGACTTTATTTATTGTGTTCAAATGAAAAATCATTAGAACGGAAAATCATTCCAAATATATCAATAGATTTTTATTCATGTAAGATATTCGAAACACCGGCGCAACATACATATATATGCATGCCTGTCACACGACTACTAGCGCCACAGTGCGGCAAGGACATTTTGTGAACAGCATTTATCTACCAGTGTCAGGGGGCTGAAAGTAATATACTCTCACGACCGGTCTGAGTTAGGTTAAAACTTCGTCCGATCACTTTCACCTCGTCGATCGATATATTACTGTATCTATGGGTCTGTTCGATCGACGCGCCATCCTCACTTATCGCACTTCCGGGTATACTTTATTCACTGTCTCCTCATTGGCGTTTTGGTCTCCTGCACAGTCTTACATACAGTGTCGGGATTCCCTAACGTTTTAGCGACAGTTTTCGTTATCGTTAGCTAGCGACAACCAATGAGAGGCCCCTCTTCTGTGATTCTCCATGCGATTGGATGTCGCTAGCTAACGATAACGAAAACTGGCGCTGAAACGGTAGAGAATCTCAGCACTAGTCTGGAAACTCCGGTGTTTATTAGAGGTTGGGGGAGGGGGGGGGGCGTCCTCGCTAGTGAGGAAAAAAACAGTTTCTTACTCATCTGCTGGAGGCGCCGTCAGTTAGCAGTTAGTAGATATAGTTATACAACAATCACCTTGACAGCACTGTCTATTGAATCAGAAAAAGCCTCACACGTGCGTGGTCCCGAATTGTAAAAAAAACGATAATAAATATCCATTAATGTTCAAAGTTCCGGATAATAAAGAATTGCGACGAAAATGGGAGATCGTTATTCCCGGTATTGAATCCCTAAAGACGTCACAACACGTTTGCGAACGTCATTTCAAGCCACGACATATCGTGCAAAATTGGGTATAGCATAATAAAACATTAATTGCATACCTATATGAGTTTAGATATTTTACTTTTCCCTTTTGCATACAGCAAAAAAAAATGTACAAAACCGTTGTAATGTTCGTTTATAACGCAGTGTAATACTTTGAAAAGAAAAGCGTTAAGACGAAGTAGAAGATCTACCACGTGACATATGAGTGCAAGAGAGACAGCTGAAATTTTCGAACAGAGATTTCTCAGAGATAAATAATATTTAGGGCAAAAGGAAATCATCAAGCTCTGCGTCAGGGAATTCTTCAGAGCCTAATGCTTTGTTTTTCCTAAAAAAATTAACCACATATGAGAAAATTGGTTTCGAAAATTGTGAGGTTATGTTGACCTTGTACATACCCTTAAGCCCTAGTACACGTTTTCACAACGTCCCCGCCAACAACGAATAACTTAGGGGATTTTTTAAATAACAAGTAATTGTTATTCTCATCATAGGATCAGTAGGGAAAAAAATAAATATTGTCCATTCACAGCGTTCTTGAAGATATTTATTATTTAAAAAAAACCCGCTCCATAACACCCTGTTTAAACTTGCTGTTGATTGGCTAACTTCGAGGTAGCAGCGCTTTACGTGGCAGAATCGTGAACCACCTTTGCGCCTCATTATCTGACCCACCCCCCACTCCAGAAGTTTCCAGTATGTAAGACCGTGGTCTCTTGTATCTAGTCTCCATGGACGGACGTCTTCGTGTCGCTGTGCTCACATGCTTCTTTTTTTAGGCTATCTAGCGCTTTGAATTCGCCGATTACACATTTTTTATAAATAAATACAATGATGGAGGACGAGACTTACGAAGTCAGAATTATCGACGAAGAAAAGGTCAGAACTACGTTACATCAATTATTTACCGTATCAAGTGCCACGTAAGAAATAATTCCAACTGTCAACCTCTCAAAGTGGCTCTCACCGGAAGTACTTCGCTGTCAAAAACAAAACACGTGCATGCTTGATGCAAAAATATGAAAAAATGACTGCCCACCTGTCAATATCGCACTGTAACTTTACAACAAACGAAATATTGCCATTCTCGGTTGTCGTCGAAAATTATTGTTGAAGTTGTAGGTGAATTCCGGTTCGACTGTATTGTTGTTATTGCCGAATTTAGAGTAAACTCCAAATTTGTTACTTCACATTCGAAGAACTTTCTTTCTTCCTCTTTAGGGCAAGGGTCTTTTCGCGCGTCGCGACTTCAAAGAGGGCGAACGAATATTGGTGGAAAAGCCCATACTATGTTGTCAATTCGCGTGGAGCACGGATTACGGATATTTGTCTTGCGACAATTGCATGCGCCCTCTGGAATCGGCGGAGGAAAATGTTCGTCGTTTGACGGGCAACAACGACATTATATTGCCTTATCCGCAATGTTGCGAGACCAAGAAAGAATCGATCGTGGAGTGTCCGGCTTGCGGGATCAAGTATTGCTGCATGGATTGTCTCGACGAAGCCAACGAAAAGTATCACAAGACGCTGTGCTTACAGTCGAGAGGCGAGAACGAATCGCATCCTCTGACCAAGCTCAAGGAGACTTGGAAAAGAACTTATTATCCTCCTGAAACAGCCACGATAATGTTATTGGCAAGAATGGTGGCGTACGTCAATCAGGCTGCCGATAAATCGGTCGCCCTCTCCATCTTTGGCCAATTTTGTCACAGAACGATCAACGAGATGGAGGAAATTGCTCACAATCTGTTGGGCGAAAAATTCGTAACCGAGATAGACGTACTCAGGCATTGTATGCAAAATGCTCTCAACACAGAATTCGCTCCGCACGTACGTACCTGAGATTTTTACTGCACAGAAACAAGTCGATCTACGTGACTCGCTTTTTTTATTGGGGCTTTTGGCTGCATCATTGTTGGAGTATGTACGAGCAAGAAAACTGGATCAATTGAGGGTTTAGGCTACTGTAACGACCCGAAAATCAAGGTTGTTTGAAATAATCAATTTAGAAGGAATATGCAGATCAACATGCAATCATGATGCAAAAAAATCGTTCGGTCCTTTATTTGTATGTACATTAAGGAAAGGGTAGGGGTTTCAGCGAGAAAAAAACTTTTCCGAATTTTTTTCATCTATATGGATGGAGTAAATTTATTGAAACGTTTTGTACATTGTTAAGTGTCGTTTCAAGAACATGCCGTGAAATTTGTACGCGAAAATATCCACAAACAAGCCGGTGACAAAGCTTTTCCAAGAACGCCTTTGGAAAAACACGATTTGCGGTGTTCACTGTATCTCAGTTAGAAATTATCTGAAATCAAGTACCATTAAAATTTAGTCAAAGTATCATCAAATTCTCCCCCCAACGGTCTTTGATAATTTTTTTTTTCATTTCTACATTTTTGGTGGTCATGTAAAATGAAAAGTGCTATTTTTCGCGAAAAATTCCGCCATTTTGGGGGTGGAAAACCCCCTCAATGTAAAAAAAATCTCAAACTACCCGTTGGGGGGAGGTATTTTATATGTAGAAAGTGTGTACCAAGTTTGAAATAAATCGGTCATGTAGTTTTCAAATGGCAGTGAACACGGACTTTGAAAAAGTGGTTTCGAGAAAAACGCGGCGTCGGCTTGTTTGTGGATATTTTCGCGTACAAATTTCACGGAATGTTGTTGAAATGACACTTAACAATGTACAATGTAAAAGGGTTCGATAAATTTACTCTACCCATATACACTAGGCAAAAGAATTAAAGGATATTGAAAATGTCCGCCAATTTTAGGGTCCGTTGTTCAACAATCAACATTTTTTAGCACCGGAAATTCGGATCAGTGCCAAAAAAATTGTGATTCTCAAAAGACGAAAAAAAGGTGGTAGATTTAGCTTTTTATCGATTTTTGGCAAAAACCACAAATTCGATCATTCGTAACGCAATTTAAAAAAATCGCATGCGTTTAAACTTTTGAGGGCTTTTTTAGGATACTTTGAGGTCATAAAAAACCGATTTTTTTTATCTATTCGATATTGGCAAGATAATCCTCAGTTAAAAGAATATTCGTAAATATGCCATTTTTCTCGTTTTTTAAAATCCATTTTCCCGCATAAAATAAATCTTGATAAAAAAATGATACAAGCATCTTATAGAGAATACTTTAAAGTTTCCAAAACCCTCTGGTTTTTTTCTGTGCGACCATTATTCTCCGAGTAATCAGTCATCAAAGTCAAAAGTGTCATTTTTGCTTTGAACATCGATAACTCAGCGAGAAAAAATTGTACAGAGCTCTCCCACCGCTCAAATTAAAGAGGAAGAATCCAGCTAGACGATCCTTTCGATCCGATCATTCAAAAAAATTTATTAAAGTCCGTGCAGACTGTGAAAGATGAGCATAAATTTGGAAATTTTTTTTTACTTTGATTTAAAAAATATTGAAAACTATACAAAATAAAAAAAAATGTTAAACCATAGAAAATCCTAAAAACTAAACACTGGCCAAAAATTGAAAGAAAAAACTTCACAAACTAGAGACAAAAAAATCCCACAACGATTTAAAGTTAATAAATGAACCCTAGAAACATATTACACCTGCAAAAAAATGGACTGTGGATAAACAAAAAGAAGGAATCTACGACGCTCTGGACGCACAAAATGGAGAGCGCGATAACATATATTGGTATAGCCAGAGCTGAGCCCGTCAGCTATAGATATAGTAGAAGCACGGTAAAAAAATAACTTTCGAAAAATCGATATCTCGTTAACTATGGCGCGTCGCCAAAAATCTTTTTAGAGGATCTCCTAAAATATTAAAAGGAAGGTATATGTTGAATTTCATATTGAAATTCGGTTTCCCCTTTTCAAAAGATTATCCAAGAAGTTATAAACAATCTCGTGAAGGACCTTTGATCGTGAGGGACTCAATAGTGTACTTGATTTTAGCCACCTGGTTTATTTGAAACAAAAAAAACTACGTTTCTTCTTAATTCTGGGATGACACTCATATTTTTCGCTACTTACTTATACATACTCGATCTGTGAGACCCAGCCAACTCCGCAATGCTGTAGTTTTCTTGAAATGACGGCTATTCCAATGACTTTTTTTATTAAATAGCAGACTGTTAGGAGAGCCTGTGAAAAGAAATTCTATTATCAGCGCACATCTTTTCGAAAAAAGCTATTTGAGCAGCTTCAAAAGTTTTGCGAAAGAAAAGAGACACGAGTTTTCCACTTTTTGGTCGCGTCTGTAAGACCTATGAGTATCATCCTAGGGTTAAAATCGATAATATTCGCCAAGACTTGACCAAGCTTTTTTGTTATCGGGTATCAATGTAAAGAAAAAACATTTTGAATTTTTTTCTCGCTTTTTCTAAGAAAAATTATATCATTATTAAAGAACGAATGAAAAAAGTTAAGAACGTCTGTCAAGACTAAACTACCATTACACTGAATGAGTGTACCAAATTTCAAGTCAATCCGTTCATTAGATGTCGAGAAATCGAGAAAGAAAAGAAAGTTTTACCAGCAATTTTATAGTTGCAATCGTAAGTTTACCTTCAATCCGCAATTCCTGCACCATATGTTGGACCTTCCTCTTTCATTTGAGTTGCCTCAAGCAAGGAACGAGTGTTCGTCGTTTTCACAGTAGTCTAACTCCTCAATATCGATAATTGCTGAGTGGTATTTTTCGATAATAGCTTCGGTAACTAACAGACATACAACTAGAACGTTTAGGGAATGTCTTCATTGTCTCTGCAACCGTTTACAAAAATCCCCCATATACTTTTCTGACTCAATTAATTTTTTCGGGACTGCTCCCTAACCAAAATCGAATATCGAAAACCTGTTCGGAAAATGCCCTTGTGCTCGGTACATATATTTTCAGGAAAATAAAAACCTAAAAGGAGTGCCTTTTTTGCCACGTCTATTTTTCTCAGATACTATACTTTCTTTGACGAACATCAAGCTACGATGGAATTTCAAATTATATTAGGTAGTTGCATATGAAACCGCCTGTTGGCAACAGATGGGAATACACATGATAAGGGGCCCATGTGGTTCTGGTAAAACGCCATAAGCGATATTTGTGCAACGCGTTAAGGCCTTATATACGCGATTTTTCCGATTTTCAAAGGCACTTTTCTAGACGCGCTTAAAAAAATGACGCATATATTATTAAGAAGAATAATTATAATAAAAATTCGAAACTTAATATCTTTTTACTCGATTTTCTGTCGGTATTTTATTTTTTATATTTTTTTGTGTCATTGAAATTTTTATTCCTGTGGTTCACACGATAGGTGATGATACTAAGAATATGTTGTAAAAATTTCAAAGCGATCTGAACCTTCGTCCAAGAGTTAGAACTTTCACAGGGTTCAAAAAAGTGAATCGTGGAAAAACGGCTTTGAAGTTGGCGGTCGGGCGCGCTACCTGCACCCGTCTCCGTATAGCGCGGCCGGTTAGCGCAGCTACCTGCCTGCTTCCAAGAAAATAAAAGTTTTTACGCTCTAAATGCTGTAACTTTAACAATTTTTGGAATTTTTCAATTCTGTGAAGCTTAAAATATTCCTAACCGTTCAGGCTAAGGAATCCAAAATAATGTTAAAAATGAAAAATTTTGAAATTTTTCGCGTTTATAAGGCCTTAAGGTAGTACCTCCACAGAAGAGTTGAATTAAGAAATGGTTGGAATTTGACATATACGTTATTTAATACATTATCCAAACATCTGTGCAATTTGAATAAGTTTGACCACCCCAAACCTGAGATATTTACACTTAAAGTTGGCTTGGTTTATACGTAACAAATGCGTTATGATGGGAAAACAGAGCATCATTAATTCTACCGTCAAAACTAAAATTAAGAAATTGATAAAAAACGAGGATAAGCTCCAGTAAGGTATCACGAATAATGTGAAAAAAAATGAGAATGATTCACCATCTAGTTTCCAAGATATAACCATGAGAAGCCTTCACAATTTTGGTGCAAAGCCTGGCAAAGCCTGGAAAAAAAACAATTGGGGCAAAGCCTGGACAGTCCCGGCAAAAAGTTTACTGGCAATGGTCGATCAAAAAGACAATACAAAATATATTTTACGGCAATAAATGATATCCATCGTATTATCTACTAGTACCGAGTCAATATTGCGTAGTTCTTAATTTTATTCATTACTAATTAAACCAATTATCAATCTTTTAAACATGAACATGGTATGTAAACTTTTGGTTGAGATTTTCGCAGAGGAACTACCTTAACATCTATTTCAATAGAGAACCTCATGTAAAGCTGAGCGCAGATGGCGCCACGTAAACATAACGTAAACAAACGAAGCTGTCAACGCGCGCGGTTCATTTTCGCGGTGTCAGCCCTGTGCTAAAGTTATACAAATGGACAACATAATGGACAATAATTGCATCCAATTTCTTCACAACTAGATTATTTAAGGAAAATTCGACAATAGTCGTAGAAACGCGGGCATAACCAAAGCGAATGTCACTAAACGTCATGTTCTGTTTACGTTATAATACAAAATACCCTCCAGCGGGAGAAAGTGGCAGTTGGGTTCCCTATTGCATTTACAACGGCTAGTTCTGTTCTATTGGGAGAACAAATAAGTCTCCGCCGTTTGACAACAGATGGCCCCACCAGGGGGATTATGGTTGAAATTATCGGATGTAAAACGTCATATCGTAAGGTTGGACACCTGGCAAGACCATAACCGTGAAATATTAGCGATTTTGTATCAGCATCACATAATTTTTTTCGTGCGAAAATGTCGAGTTTTGAGCCGAATATGCGTAATTTGCGAGAACTCTTGCATTCGGCACATATCTCTCTTCAATAATGCTTCCAATTCTGCGTCTTCGGTTCGACCTTTTGCTACGTTCTTTGTCTTCGACATCAAACTCACCGTTCTTAAATTTTTGAAACCACTCACGACAACTTCTCTCACTTAAAGCAGCCTTACCATATGCTTCTACAAGCAATCGATGCGCCTCAGCTGCAGATTTTTCAAAATAAAGAAGTAAAGAATAGTTATAAAGTTTCCGCAAATGATGCTTATTGAGCTGAAAACTCGACATCTTCGTACGAAAAAAATTATGTGATGCTGATGCAATATCGCAAATATTTCAAGGTTATAGTCTTGTCAGATGTCCAACCGTACAATATGACGTTTTGCATCTGACCATTTCAACCATAACCACCTGGTCGGGCCATCTTTTGTCAAACGGTGGAGACTTATTTGTGGTCTCAATAAAGAAGTTACATTTGCGGGAAGTCATGCTCCATTATTTCCTGGCGAAGAAGTCGGCCGCGGAAACGCGTCGTTTGCCAGAGGAAGTGTATGCCGAACATGCTCTATCGAATGCAACGTGTAAAGAGCGGCTTCACCGCTTTCACAGTGTCGATTTCTCTATGGACAGCAAGGATAACGGAAAACCACTAAAAGAAGGGTGTCGCATATTACACGCTGGAAAAGAGGTCACATTTGGAGAATCGCCATGACAAGTTGATTTTGCAACACGACTATGTTAAGCCGCACGTTGTCCAATCGATTAAGGGACCATTCCAGTGTGACGCTTGAAAATTGCTGATTTTTATGATTTTTTAAAAGTAAAATTCGATCAGCCCGATTTTTTTTCTTCATTTATCCAAATCACTCAGTTGTACATCATTTAAAAAAAAGTTTTAGTTTTACTTTTTATATAATTTTGTTGGCCACTGCAAAATGATGTCTAAAAAATGGCGCCTGATGGTGGAAAGTCCTACTCCTCCAAAAATTGATAGAAAAAAAACTGAATAGATTATTAATCAGCATGAAAAACTGTAGAGGCGTACGGATAATTTTTTTCGATGAAGATTACCAAAATGGTGGCCATTTCAAAATTAAGTGTCAAATAGGGCCTTTTTCGAGTTTTTCGTTTAAAAAAAAGTGAAATTTTCAAATAAACAAAAAACGCTTCCGTATGACGTTAAGGCACCACACCAGGGTTCGTGCGCGGTACGAGGGTGTGTTTTTCGTAATTATTTTCAAGCAAACGTTGAATACGTTTTTTAAAATTAATACTCATCAACATATACATATAGAAGACTGTATACAAATTTTTGTACTCGAATCTAAGGTATAGTTTGCGGTGTACGCCGCTTCCAAGAGGACACTCCGATGAAATTGCTGTTCGGCGGTTCACAGCGATTAAGCCATACGGTTTATTTGAAAAATATATTTAGAAACTAGACATATAGGTTTACAGCATCACGTAGGGGAATTTCGATATCTAAAAAAAAATGGCGGATCAACGGATTTTATTTCCGACATTGGTGGAAAATTTTCATCGTTCATAAAAAAAAAGAGGGCGCCCTTTTCAAAAAATCCCTACGTGGTGCCATAGAAACTGGATTTTCGAACATTTTAACACTTGGCGCATGCAAATCGGATGAACAGTTTTTTGAATAAGTTGTGAACCAGGTTGAAAAACGTAGTTTCGAGAAAAACGCGTTCAATTACATCTGCCGCTTGGCGCGGTCGTGCGCTTCGAACGGTTTTACAAAAAATGCCGTCTCTCCGCCAATTTTACAAACTTCTTTTAAACAATTGGTGAGCGCATTCTTAACAAATGTATCTTCCAAAAAATTTAAAAAAAATGTAATTTTTTTTAAACGTAGTGTGGTGTCTTAAGGAATAACGTGAAGAATCATGAGGCCAAATTTGAGTCGGATAGCTTGAAAACTCTTCGTTTAAAATCTTCCACCGTTTTGAAAAAAGACATTTCGAGAAAAAACGCGTTCGTCAGCGCCAGGTATCACGCAGCTAGTTGAATCCCTTATTCTAAGAAAGGCTGTAGCGACCGGAATAATTGGAATTTCGGAAGTTAAAACTCAACAACATATTTGTGACAGTCCATATTTTTGGATAATGCAAAAAACCGAATATCAAAAAATGTTACACTGGAATGGTCCTTTAAGATGAACTTTGAAGGAGTGAACTGTGAAATTCTCATACCTGCCAGATTCGCCAGTCATCGCACCCTCCGATGACCATTTGTTCGATGCAGTCGGCACTTACGACTCAGCACTTCACCTCGTACGCATTAAAAAAATGGCTGGATGACTGGATTGCCTTTAAAGGGTGAGATGCTGCAGTCAGAGGCGTAAAAAAACGAGCATTTTCGATAATTTTTTTTTCCATAGTAATTAATTTTGTTTTACAAAAGTGGCTACACAGACTTTTTATGTTATATTTCAACTTGACTTGCCCAAATTTTCAAAGAAAAATATTGATTGTTCATAAAAATATCGCCATGTTTGTCGGACCCCCTTCGGCATGTAGTGCTTTGCGGTGACCATCATAAAATTTTACTGGATCATCTGGAATCAAAAAACCAAAAAAAAATCATTAGTTCAATAACAAATCTAGTCCTTAATGGAAGCTTTTTTTTCAAAAATTAACAAAATGGCTGCTTCCAACAGATAACTTTCGATTTTCGAAAATCCTTCGATTGAGGACTAGTTTTTAATGATATCAATAAGCACACCAAATTCATCAAAATTCATTGAGTAGTTTTTGAATTATAGTGGTCACCGACTTCAAAGACATAGTTTCGAGAAAAACGCGTTTTAAGTTTTTCGATGTGGATACGGTATTATATGTTCGTAAAATTTTAAGCTCGATGGATGAAGCTGAACTTTTTTTTATGCATTTTGATTCGCCGAATCCGAATATCACAATGATTTGCCGAAAAGTCGAGCATTCAATTGTTTATAGCTAATTGTTAAAACAATTTTTCAAAAAACTAAATTTTTTCGGGATGAATTATTTTTTCAAAACATTTTGGGCAATTTTAAAACGAAAGCATTCTTTATAAAATTTTGCTAAAGTTCATAGTTTTTGAGTAATAAATTTTTGAAAATTTCTGAAAGATTTTTCCAATTTTACACTTGATTTATGTATAGAAATACTAATTAAAAAATTACTTACATCGAATTATCAATTCCTGGCCCATACAGAAGGGCTTCTGCCGATGCGGAAGCTTCCAAAATATCAATTTGTTTTATCGTTTGCGCGTTTGTCAGCCGCTACCTGCCATGGGGACCCGACGCCTCTTCACTAATTGTGGGATATTCCGGAAACTATTCATCGGATTGACTTGAAATTTTCAGGGAATATTTTCGAAACATCATACTTCAAGAAAATGTTTAAAAAATCGATTTTATGAAAGTTCTGACTGCATCTCACCCCTTAAAGAATCCGAATTCTTCCTGCGTTGAATTCGACGGTTGACCGAAAGATGGGCCAAGGTTGTCCACTCCGATAGGCAACACTTTTGATAAATCAGTTTGTTGATTTGTCACGCGACCACTATATTTTCTCCGCTTTAAAATGGACGGTTCAATATGCAACCACTGATTTTTTTTACTTTCCCTTGACAGCGTACCAGCACCACTGCAAGTTTCTATTTGATTTACGTTAAAAAGCAAATGAGAACATTTTCCTGTAAAAATTTAAGATCACTCAAAGCGTAGCCTGTTACTAAAAATGGAATTCAATTCTGCAGCTTCTTTTGTGTCCCCAATTTATCACGATTAAAACTTTGATTTAAAGCAATTTAGATTTGGGAAAAATCACAGCTTGAGGGGGGTAAAGCATACCGTGCTACGTTTTTCTTTCGTGCTTTGTTACAGTGGTTCACTCCTGACGGATTCAGAAGTTTACTGGTTCTCGTAGGTACGAACGGTCAGGGCATAGGTACAAGCGCTTTCGGGCGTTGGGCTAAAAACGTTTCGGCGCTGGAATTGCCGGAGGACGAAAGAATTAAAATCGACAAATACGTGGATCAACTGTACGACAATATGGACGAAGGTAATTCAAGTTCACCATTTTCGCACTGCGGTTAAAAGCAACGAACCCGAAAAAAAACCTAAGCGCCAAGTATTGTCGCTTAAAACACTTGTTTTAAGTTTTTTTTTCTCTTCCGTTGTATTTAGCCCCCATTGAAAATGTCGAAACTATAACATCGCATCTCGGTGTTCCATAGCCACTGAGAAATCATTATTATTTCGTCATGTCCGTACGCCTGCCACTACTTCGTCGCTTCCGAAGTATACCAGCTGTCTTGCTAAAATTTGGCAGCGCACAAAATCTTCTATAAATAAATAAATAAATGAATTTTTGAATTTTTTCTCACGACTAGAAAACGTTGTAGAAAAGAGCAAGTTTTGTGTACCTCAGGTAGTAGAAAATCGTCGAATAGGACATTCAAAATCCTACTTAATGCCATTCAAAAGCAAACAATATCGCAGCTCGAGTCGCCCGCAATGAACCTCCAAAGTCGTTTGCCAATCTCTCTAAACCACTGCTCTATTCTTGTAATTCTCGTTTAAAAATCCGAAATTACCTGTAAACAATAGCATTTACCGAGTACTTCCAAATAAAACTAGCGCGACCACCGTAGAATAATTGACATCGGAATGCAAAAAGAAAAAGGCTTCTCGATTTGGCAATCTGCCATACTGTCAACAATATTCGGGAAAGCCATCCGGCATTTTCATTTTACATCCGGTGATACGGATTTTAAGGGAGACTTTGTCCTTGGAGTGCCATATTTCAGGTGTTTACATTTTATTTTTTAAAGTAAACGAGTAAAGTTTTTTGAGTGCGGTTTTTTCTTGCTTTTATTCATGATATACAGAACGTTAAAAAAAAATTTTTTTGAAAAAAAAAACCAAAATGGCGGCCGTTGTAGCTCCGCGAAAACAGGTCCTCAAATCGCGGGAGGTAAACGGCTGACATCACTGCCCCTCTTTGTTGATCTGAAACACAAATTCAAAGCATATTATCAATCTGTGACCCTTCAGTCATGGAATGACGGATGGGTTTTTCGTTTAGTACAAATTTCGAAAAAAGGGGGCAATTTAAAAAAAATCGAATTTTCGCGTTTTTTTTCGCATAAAAAGATAAATAATAAATGCAAAAATGTATCTATCGAAAAAACGATCCGTCATTCCGTGAAGACATATTTTCTGAGTATGCTCTCCAAATTTCAGATCGGTATGTTAATTACAGCGGTCAGGATAATGTCAGCCATTTTTAAAAACGTGTTTTCGAGAAAAATGCGTTTAAAGTTTTGTAATGTGTTTACACAAATGTGCTTATAATTACCGCTAATCGGCAATGCCTGGTCCATAGAGGCATCCCTCCTCTTCTTCTAGCTGCTCATGTTGAGCCGCTAACATCTCCCGCTGCATTTCAAGGACAGAGTCACCCTTAAATAGTATAATCGTGGGCCTTCCGTACTAAAATACGACTTTCACACATGAGCCGAAAAGTTTTCAAATAAAAAATAAAGTCCTTAAATATTTTTTTGCAAATCTAGTTGTTTTACCAATTTTCAAAGGCCCCAGAATTAAAAAATTACATAGGGTTGTTTTCTACAACTTATATATTTGAAACTTATTTTTAAATTACACACACACGCACAAATATTATGATTTTAAAGTATTATATTATTATTAAAGTATTACAAAAAGGCTTACCGTTTTTCGCTGTAGAATTTCCTTTGTCGCGTGAAAATTACGAGAACAAAATTCAAAGTAACGTCAAATTCGCATTTGGTCTGTTGTCGAGTGAAGCTAACACCGCAACTCTTCGCCCAATCGTATCGCCGTCCCTGTTGCCTTCATTTTCGGGCATCACTTAAAACGCCGAGTTGAGGCTCCTGTATCAAGTCTCCATGCCCATCCGATTGCCGGTCGACTGCTCTGACCACTGAACTCCGCCAGCTCGCTTACCGCATTTTCTCGGATGGTCACGATCTTCGTACTGTTACAACATATACATTTACCCTACAAAAAAAAGAGGACCGCCTCGATAACAACTTGTTTTCTGTTTCGCAGTCGTCGGGACTTACTTGAATAACGAGGGCTCGGGTCTGTACGTGATCCAATCAACGATTAACCACAGTTGCGCGCCGAATGCAATTGTGGAATTTCCCTACTCGAACAGTACTCTGGTCGTAACGGCTACGAAGGACATATCCGCCGATGAGGAAATATGTATAGGATATTTGGACGAGTGCGAGCTCGAGCGAAGCCGACACTCACGCCAAAAAGCACTGAGCTCGCTGTACCTTTTCGTTTGTCGTTGCGACAAGTGCCTGGCTCAGGCGGATGATCCGGACGTTACGTCGGACGAGGAAAACGACGACGAAGCCGAGGTCGAATCCATGTCGGATTGAAAACACATGGATTTCCTTCTTGGATGTGAAAGAAAAATGAAGTCAAGTCTATCGTGATTAAAAACGCAATAAATCCATTAAAAATAACTTTACACAAATACATGTAAGCGAACGATGTACAACCGTGGTCAATACATTTATTTCATTGATTAATACGCACAAAGGAGATTGCTTCCTGTACGAAAATTTTTTATCAACCCTTCAACAGTCGCTGAGGAGTCTATTCTTCGCTAATATTTTTTTAATTCGGTGCTATAACAATATATTGAAACGGATGAACGGATTGAAGAAACAGATATTGAGGCTCGTGGTTTGGCGGCGAAAAAACGCAACCTGGCTATTCGAAGTTAGGGATTAAGAATTATCGATCGAACCGATCGGTAATTCCTAATTATTCCCTTTACAAAATTATCCTCGAACAACAAGGACGATTGTGTTAAACTTTATTTGAAATCCGATTGCTTCGATTAGTATTGTTGATCCGCTTCTTCAATATGAGCATCCAAATACATGTCCTTGAATAAAAATCGGCAACCGTGGAATTGTTCGTGCTCGCTTTCTTTTGGCTTCTTTGCTATATAGTGTAGTACTTTTTTCCTATTTAACCGGGTGCCAATTGTAAGAGCATACATAAGAAGCTTCAAGGGGAGGTACCTGAGTGAATGGCGAGAAAAACGGGTAAACTTCGGGAATTTTTATCTCAAAAATTAATGTTTCGATTGGATCCGGGTTTTTTTTTATTGAGAATATGTACATTGAGGTATGTTTAGAAATGTTTAAAAATAAATTCGTTGACTGGAAGCGATTCAAACGCGATTATCTCGAAACATAGTTTTCAAAGTCGGTGCCGGATGCATCTCGAAAACGGCTTGTCCGATTTTGTCCAAATTTGGATACAATATTCTCCGATAGTTTTTCTCGTTCGCCACGTAGGATTTTTTTGGAATTTCTATTTTTGACGGAATTGCGACCGTTTTAATTTAACATTCGTTTTTCGTTCGCAATTTCCGACGATTTTGGAATGCATACACATTGCATAAAAAAGCAATGGTTCAATCAAATGAAAAACCCTTACGTGGCGAACGAGAAAAACTATCGAAGAATATTGTATCCAAATTTGGACAATATCGGACAAGCCGTTTTCGAGATACATCTGGCACCGACTTTGAAAACTATGTTTCGAGATAATCGCGTTTGAATCGCTTCCAGTCAACGAATTTATTTTTAAAAAATTCCTAAACATACCTCAATGTACATATTTTCCAATAAAAAAAAACCAGGATCCAATCGAAACGTACGTTTTTGAGATAAAAATTCCCGAAGTTTAGCTGTTTTTCTCGCCGTTTACTCAGGTACCTCTCCTTAACTATCCACTGATGGTTGCGGCTTTTTTTACAGCTGTCCCTTTAATAACAATTATTCGCATTTTTAATCTACGCGTTAGGTTCCCAATTTGACGGGAAAACAAGCGAATTTGTTAAAATAAATAATAAATTACTAGTTCGAATTTTGCAACGAGTCGTACGTGGCGATCGAAATTTCTTCAACAATAAAGGAGCGCAGCCTCGCCGACGGATTCCGTGTGCGATCACTGCTGTTAGCAATTCAGTAACGGGTCGTACTATTTATGTATGTAACAGTATTCTTACTTCAAATGTCGCAATAATTAATTCAACCCTATCAAGTTTCGGCGCGTCAAGTCAGTGTTAGTAAAAAATTATCAACTACAAATATATCGTGGAAAATGAGGAAAGGCCCTGGAAGTATTGGACGGAAGAGGGTGTGAAGGGTAGGGATAAAGAAACGTGGGCAAGACTAAGATGCGGGAAAGGAGGGGGAAAAGGACTGGAGATGTAGAATTTGCGGGAAATTATAAACATGTTGAGTGGAAAGATAAAAATAGGGATATGCCAGTATTTCAGAGAAATAGAAGTAGGTAAAAAAATGCGCAAGGAGGAAGAGGGAGTTGAAAGCGACGGAGATGAGGAGTAAATTGAGAAAAAGAGAGCGAAGGTATGCGGGGTAGAACATAGAATTAAGGGGAGATATACACCTAGATGGTCGAAAAAATCAATTTAGAAGCTATGGACATTCCGTCGACCGTAGAAGACCTACACTATGGGCCTGATATCGATGATTCCATGTAAGTCGACAAATTTCATGATTCATTCCCAAATTTTCAAACGCGTTTTTCTCAAAACCACGTTTTTCAAATCGATACCCAAAATTTCTCGAAAACCAATGAACCGATTACCTTGAGGTTTTTTGTGGTTATTCTATACACCATTATCTATTACTTGTCATAGGATTTTTTTCCGCTAGTTTTTGTTTTATAGGCAAAATAATTAATTTTTTGCCCAAAAATCATTATTTATGTTCAAACGTCCGCCATTTTGTCATAAATCGATATTTTCAAAATCGGCTATGACAAGTACTAGATTATAGTATCTAATTTAATAATCTGTTTGGTTTTTTTTTTCAGATGGTTTTTGAAGAAACGTCAGTGGGTACCATATACGCAGATTTTTTTACGACGCTCCAAGGATCATACAATATCCTTGTATATTTTTGAAATTTTTAAATAAAGAAAATTAAACATATTTTTGAATGTATATACTTTTAGATAATTAAAACCCCAATCCGAAATCTCAAATAGTTTTCCTTGAAAAAAATCACAAAAATGACCTTTTTTCCGGCTCCTAGGTGTATATCTCCCCTTAAGGTAGATGTACGAAAAATGTGTATAAAAAAATCGGAAACTTTTTGTTAAAAACTTGTAAAGCAAGTTGTGCAAATAAAACTCGATTATGATAATGATGATTATTATTACTATTATTATTATTATTATTATTATTAGTAACAAATTATCGTATCATAGTGACTCGACAGTTCTACTGTCAATAAGACGATAAAAATTGTCGACTTATTTTCTGCCATCAAAGCTTGAACTTCATTGTTCAAGTTCATCGTTGATTTTGTTTTTCTTTTTCAATTTACAATAGAACGTAACTTCGTCAAGCTGGGTGTCGTCAATTCTCAGAGAGAACTATGTCATTTTTCCCCTTTGTCATGAAATCCGAGACGTATTGCGGCAACGGCATCACGAATACTCGATGTTCCGCCAATTTTATTAATGTCGCAGCAACGTTGTGACTGCGGAATTCCCATCTGGTGCAAGGAAAAATGTAACGTTTTAATTTCATTATGAGTAAACTGCAAGTGAACGAGCTCGTAATGTTTTATTCTCATTTTTACTTTCAACGGGCCTTCGTATGCCCGTATGTATTTGCCATTCTGAACCGTTTGGTTTTACATCTGACTGGTAGTTGCACTACTGTCGGTAATTATCTCGTAATATTTTGTACCACAGGACCGTCCAAAAGTTGCGGAATGCCGTTCGAATTTTCGATCGGTTGAAAAATCTACATATCTCGGCCATAAAAGATGTAACCGAACGGGTCAAGTCGCATTCAAATGAGGAAGAAATCAGCTTCGATTGGAGTTTTTTTCTTCAATTTTCTAACAATTTTTGCACTCACTGGTTGATGTTAAACGTGTTTTTTTGTTGTTGCGATTTTCATACGCTCAAAAAGTCGCGTGTAATTTATTAACAGATATTAGCAGGAATTCCTTTTTGGACAAATACGAAAGCGGCAAGTTAAAAGTGTAATTTGCTGAAAAAAAGTTGGGTTATTTTTTTATTGTTATTCAACTTTGTATTACAGGGTAGATTTTGGAAAAATATTTCATCTTGAGAACTAAGAGATTTAAAAAAAAGCCAAGCAAGACCAACGTGGTTTTTCGTCTAAAAAAGTACAATTTTCAAAGCGATTTTCACGGAATTTTCAAAAATGACTACTTTTTGTTATAAATCAGCGACGTGTCCTCTTAATTTTCCTACTTGGCAGGCTACAAGAGATAAAATTTAAAAAATCCATAAGTGTTCATCATTATATTTTATTGGTGAAATCATTGCCAAAATTTGTCAGATTTTGTGCCAAAAATAATAAGAAAAAAATATGAGGAACGGCTTAAAAGTGGCAAAAAAATTGAGCAATTGAAAAGAATTCATTTTCGTTGCATTCCGACTATACAAACTTCAACGTCATTCAAAATACGCCCATTTATTAATTTGGGATTTAATTCGACTATCCCATATATCGGAGGATTTATATTTAGATGCCGATTGCGTTACTGTGCGGCCATAAGATTTCCGTAATCCGTATAAGATAGTCTACAGAAATCCTGGAAATTTCGCAAAGTGCAGTATCCCAGTGGATGGAATTTCTATTCGCCTCTTAAGGGACCATTCCAGTGTAAAATTGTGGGAGAATAATTTTTTTGCATGATTAAAAAATATGGACTTTCATAAACATTTGCTGTTCAATTTTGTTCGCGAAATTCTAATTATTCGGGTCGCTACAGTCTTTCTTAAAAAAAGGTATTCGACCAGCTGCGTGAGACCTGGCGCAAACGGTGCGCGTTTTTTTTTTCGAAACGCCATTTTTCAAAACATTGGAAGATTTTTAACGAATAGTTTTCAAGCAATCCGTCTCAAATGTTGCCACATCATTCTTCGCGCCATTACGAAACGTCGTGAAAAGGGTTTTTTTTTATTTATGTGAAAATATCACATTTTTTTAAACGAAAAACTGTCCAAATGGTGGCCATTCCAAAATGGAGTGTCAAATTGGACTTTAATTTGACACTCAATTTTGGAATGGCCACCATTTTGTTAATTTTCATTAAAAAAAATCCTCCGTACGCCTCTAGAGTTTTCCATACTGATTCATAATCTTGATGGTTTTTTTGCATTCGGACAATTTTTGGAGAAGTAGGTCTTTTCACTGTCAGACGCTATTTTTTAATGGCATTTTGCAGTGGCCAAAAAAATTATATAAAAAATAAAACTAACAAAAAACATTTTTTTTTCATTAAGAGAAAAATTTATGTACGACATAAGTCATTTGGATAAACGGGAAAAAAGGACGGATTTTCGAATTGTATTGAAAAAAAAAATGTTAAACATGAAAACCAGCTATTTTCAAGCCAGTCACACTGGAATGGTCCCTTAAGTAGTACGTTTTTCTTGACAATTCGCAGATTTGCAACCAGAAATGGTAATGGAGAAATTCGTGAAAATTTTGAAAATTTTCTGAACACTTCGAAATTTCGATAATTAGAGAAAAACAACTCCGCTCACTTTTGACATTTTTTAACTCCATAGTTCTTGAATTCGGTTGTTTTTTCCAAAGGTACATTACTGTATAAAAAGTTGAGTCTGTGATAAAAAAATCGCATTTGTTCTTCATAAAACCACATTAAATCCGAAGCTTGCACTATCGCCTATTTCTCTAAGAAGAAATTTCTGCCGAAATCGTTTTATTCATAAAAACAATATAAAAAAAAGGAAGTTCATTATCAGCTAAGGACGAAAAAGTCGAGAATTTAAAAAGTGTAGAAAAGCCGGTTTTTTTTATCTTTTAAGGGGCCAGTCCACGTTGAAAATTTCAAAAAATCGAAAGCAAGCAAGACTTGAAGAAATCGACGATGATGAGCAATCAGAAGGGATTTTGTACGGTGCAGGAATTGCCGATTGAGTGTAGGTAAGAGTTTTTCATAGTATAAACTTCAAACGCGTTTTTCTCAAAACAACGTTTTCAAAATCTAGCTCCATCGTATCTCTAAAACTAATAAACCTATTCTCTTGAAATTTGAACCACATATTGTAAACATGATTCGCAACAAGATGACCCTACATGGTTTAAAAAATTCGGTTTTTACTCTTTTTTTGCGAAAAAAACGCGTTTACTTTTTTTGTTTTTCATCGGCCGCTTTTTTATTTTTTGATACAACTTTATATCCGAGGATCATTTTGTAGCTGGTGTCAAACTGAATCTAATGGACTTTGATTTTTTTGTTTCAGACAAGCCGTTGCCGAGTTGTGATGGAGCTACCTAGCCCACCTATTATTGAGGCCTTACGTTAAACGTTACGTTACGTTACGTTACGTTACGTTTTTGTACTTAAAAATGAATAAAAATGAATAAAAAAAATGTTACATGTATTTCAAGACTTTATTTATCAAGCCCAACAACTTTTAGATTCATATCTGTTATAAAATCCTCAACAAAAAAAATCGCGAAAATAGCCTTTTTTCGTGGCTCCAAAGTGGACTGGCCCCTTAAATGCCGCCTGGCCTAGTTTGTTCGCGTACTTTCTTGGCCAAGCCAAGCAACATTTTTTTCGATCGAAAATTCACCACGTGATCCCAAAGTTTGGCATGGTGCAGTATATCCGGATATTATGGAACGTATTCGGGTTTTAATTTATGGAAGGACACCACTGTAAGATTTTCGAAAAATTCTTTTTTTGTAAACCCTTTTGAAAAATCGTCTGAACCTTCAAAAATATTATGGATATTTGTTAATAGCTGAAAAAAAATTGAAGTTGTTTTCGAGCTGTTTTTGAGGGGAGACTCCGAGCGCTGAAAAGCGCCTCCGGCGATGCCACGTGGACGCAGTTCTCGACTCGTGTAAGCCTATTATCTTTGGGGAAAACGTTACCGACTAAAAATTGTTTTATTTTCTACCAATAGGTGGCATAAGATTACGGGAAAAAAATCATCAGCTGTAACGTCTATAAAACCGTTGACTTAAAACACGTTTTTCTCAAAACCATGTTTTTGAAATCTCCACGCAGCAGAACTCGAACAATTTTCGTCCAATCGACTTGAAATTTTAACTATAGATTCTTAGATTGCTTTAACAGTCAATTACGAGCGCTTGTTCCATTCATTGAAAATTGTAAAAAATATATCACTTTTGATATGAAAATTATGGTCGAAAAAACGAACTTTTTTTCAAACTCGTCTATATATTTTTTTTCTTCGTTATTTTTTAGTTTCCCTCCATACTTGACTGCCAGAACTAATATAGTTAACGAAACGATTGCACTCTTAGTTCCAGGATTAAATTTACGACAGTTCTACTGCGTGTCGCGGAGAGGGTTGGCTGAAAACCAGTAGTGCAACACGTGCGCCGCCATTTTGCATTCTGTTGACGGATAACTTTTTTTACATACTTCAATGTATACCTAATAAACGCTAAAAGTTCTTTTGACCATGTGTTTTATTCCTTTCTTTAAAACGAAATCCAAAGAAAACGGTCGAAAATGGGCAGTTACAGTGGTGTCCTCCCTTAAGGCCTTATATACACTTGTGATGGTCGGAAAAATGGAAAATTTGATGATTGCATAGCGATTTAGTACAATATCTCAAGAATATTCTCACCAAATTTCATAAAGATCGGAGAATTAGATTCGCAGTTATAGGTACTTCAACCGCACGATCGCGCAAGTCGCGTGTTACGTTTGCCGAGCAGCAAGCGCGAGCAGCCACAAGAGAAGGAAGAATGGCTCGTAGGCAGTATCAAATCAATGTTTTAGAGGCTGCAGAGGATGCAGAAGGATTAGTGTATGGCCCTGGAATCGACGACTCCATGTTAGTATGAATAAATACACTTTAAATGTAAAAGAAACATACTTGAATCTTAAACCGAATTTATACCACTTATTTATTGTGATAATAGCTAGGACCTGGACGAAGGATTTTGAATTTTGTTAAAAAAAAATGGTAACAAAAAAACGCAATTTTAGCACTCCAAAAAATGATTTTTTTGTTAAAATTATCGTCATTTTTTTTAATTCGAAATTTTTACACATTCCTCGTCCAGACCCAAGACAATGCTATGTACTAACAAAATCTTTTTCAAATTCTGATTTCAGATGAACCGTTCTCGAGTTGTCATGTCATGCTCATAAGAAGGCGCTCCTGGAAGACAGCTGGAGTTCCGCCATTTTGAAATATTTTTTATTAAAAAAAATTGTACAAGTACGTGAAAATATGTACTAATCGAGGTTGTTCACAGTTCTTCAATGAACATTTATTGTCCCGTCGAAAAAAAAATCAAGAAAATCACGGCCCTCCGCCTGCTACAAGTGTATATAAGGCCTTAAAGCATAAAAAACTTATGTACTGCGTATTTCATTAAAAACGCCCCATGCTGCTTTTAATTTCAACAAAATTCTGACTAACTTTATTTGTACTTTATCGTCGGGCATTTGCTGCCTAATTTCGTCGTCCTTCCAGGGTTCATCCGGTCCTTTCACGACGAGCATTTCTAACGTGGGTGGTTTCTCGCCGAAACATTGTTCCACATATTCACGTCGTTGTTTGTTCTGTCGAAAATCGATTCCCGTACTCCTGAAAACGAGACATACGGTCAGAAATAAATATGAATATTTTTCAGTTAAATGGCGAATTGGTGAATCGACTGATTTAAGGAGGTTTGAACGTTAACCACAATGCAAAATAAAAATTCTGCAGACTACACTGAGAATTTAAAATTAAAAAAAAAGTTCGACCACAACGTACCGGAGATAAAAAATTATTTACGGTATGTTATTTTACGTGCGGTTAGATGGGCAAAACGTTCACGCTCCGAGTACGTAATTTTTTGGCCATTTAGCACCAACATCAACCATTTGCAACCGATTAACGTAAAACTAAACCTTTCTACACATTTAGAAGGGAAAAAAACCCATTTCGCCAATCGGAAAACATACATATTCAATATTGAATCATGGTTTGATACAAAAATTACGAATCTTGGCTGGCGAATGAAGAGCATTGCTGCCAACGTGGCACTTCGTAAACACTAGTTATAGGGCTGTAGGGGTTAAAATAATGCTTCGATTTAAATTTCAAAAACTGAACAAACTGCGATTAGTGTAAGTAATGTCGTGTTAAAAAATTAAGCGGTTTCTCGACTTGGTTCATTAATAATACTCGAACAAAACTCAACTTGAACCTTCAAAATCTCTGAAACTATGTGGTGAAACGGATCAATTTTTGGACAGTTAATGCATCCTAAATTAATCTCTGGGTGATATGAATTTCAATCGTCTACAACCATTTCGATTTTGGTACCGAAACTTAATATAAATAAGCATAAGAGATCATCACAGTGTTGAAATTTTCAAAAAATCGATTTGTTTGCATTATCCGATAGTATAGACGGTTATAAACATGCTGTTCAATTTTTTAGGCGAAATTCGAATAATTTCGGTCGCTAAAGCCTTGCTCAGAGAAAGTGATTGGCGCAGCGGCGCACTCGAAACTTTAAACGCATTTTTCTCGAAATGCCGTTTTGCAAAACGGTGTACACTCTCAAAGGAAGAGATTTCAATCTATCCATCTCAAATTTTAACACAAAATTTGTCACGACATTCTTAATCTTGCTATCGGAACCTTTTTTGTCAATCTTCATATTTTCTCAACGAAAAACTGTCGAAAAAGAAGGCTAAATTCGGTACTTTTTTTAAACGCCGCCATTTTGTTCATTTTGATTTTGAAAAACCTCCATAGCAAGATAGCCGCTTTTATACTGATTTATAATCTTTCTACAAATTTTGTTTCAGATCATATTTACGACCACTACCGTGTACACCGTGAAGACTCCTTTTTTTCGAAGACATTTTCAACAGTTAAAAACAATATTTTTTTAATAAAAATAAACGTTTATAAATTTATTTTCCGTTCTTCATAAGTTCATCGATTTGACATTTAAAAATCAAACGGATTAGCGTATTCAAACCATCGGGAAAAAATCGCGAAACAAGCTATTTTTCGACTAGTTCCACTGTGATGATCGCATAATTATAAATAACTTAAAATTTCATTCTGGGGTAAAGATATTATCGGAGTGATGATCAAATACTCGATCGACGCGTCTCTTCAAGGGCTACGACGTTCCCATTTGAGCAAAATGTGTACGAATTTTTTATAAAGAGTTATTAAATTAAAACTGATTTTTCAAAATTTCACCCCACTCTTACACCCCCAAAATGAACTTCCACGACTTCGGCGCTGTGGACAAAACTAAAGCCCGGATTTTTCTGCACATTTTGTCTCACGCGCCGACCTCGCAAGGATTGTAGTTTCACCCCGTCCCCTTTGATCTCCTAAAGAAACCTGCACCCCGATTTTTAGGCAAACTTGGATTTAGCACCCGCGGCACCTACAAAATCACCTGTCAAAAAACTAGCCTCCTAATTTATTCCGATTACGGGGTTTTTCAGCGACAGCACGACTGTACTAGGAGAGGAAAAGTGTTTTTTTTTCTCACGTGATGACTGGTTCGGCAGTTTTGAGCTCTGGCGTTTCACAAAAGTTACCACAGTTGACCGCTCCCTGTTTCTTCATCCACAACATTTTTATAAGAGAATGGAGGTCCCGACCCATTAGTTTTACTTTCTTCGGGCTCGTGTAACCCAGACTATCAGCCATTATTTGTATGCACTCCTTCGTCACGTTCTTCTTTGAACAAAATATATACTCGTGTTCCAGAAAGAGAGCAAAGAAAACTGGTAACATCCGCCTCGTTTTGTTGCCTCTCGGCGCGTCTCTTATCGCGACGTAGGTTATACCGTCGCTTGTCGTTATCCTCACGTCCATTTCCATCTGATATACTCGAAAATTTTCGATGATCCTCGAATGGATCTCGACGTGGCTGGGAAAGATGACGTTCTCGGCCTTTCGCCCTTTCATCGTGAACGTGTACCATATCTTTTTGTTATGATGCCTGCTCACCTCTGTACAAAATAGAAAATTCACGTTAGGGGCGTACGCAAATTGGGGGGGTCGGCCAGGCGTTACGGTCTGAGTACGTGGGGGGGGGGGGGGGGGGGGGGGGGTGCGTTACGTCACGATTTTAAAACTGCCAGAAATAGCAAAATTTCTGCATGTTCAAGTTTTTAATTTAAACTTCGCGTGCAATTTTACCGTGGACAGTTCACAGCTTTCTATACGCAATGTCAGTTAAGGGGGAGAGTCACTGTGCAAGAACTTGCATAGTAGCTTTCCCACATCCCCCAAGCAAAATTTTAAGGATTTTTTTTATTTTTTATAATTCTTGAAAGTAAATTTATTGAAAAATATGTTGGCAACATTTTTATTCACAAGTCCGAAAATCGACGGAGTCATAGTCACTTTAGTGACAACAGGTAGCGCAACCGGTTAGTGCCTTCCGTTCCTACAGGTGTGGCATCATTTACAATAGATAAAGTAGAGGATCTTTTTATTTTGTGAACTATCATGAAGATGAAGAACTCATATTGATACTTCAATGTGAGCATCAATATTCTAGAAAAAACGTAACTTTATAGCAAGAAACACTGAACGAAAACTTTGAACGCGTTTTTCTCGAAACTAGTTTTTTCGACCTTGTCCGAGCGAATACTTAAAAACTTATCAACCGATTTTCAATTTTTTAAAGAACATTTTTGTAATCGCAGTGGCTAAGGTTGTAGGTACCCGCGTTTTTAACATTTGATAATTCGTATTTTTAAAGACTGCTTGAATACAGAAAAGGGGCCTTGAAAATAGAAAAAAATGTCCAAACTGTCGGCATTTTGTAAAAAAACAAAATAAAAATACGGCTACGCATAACGATAGCTACATTTGTATAGATATAGATAAATTGTTGACTTTTCATTTACAGACAACCTTTCATAAAGATATCGATGGGGCAATGAAGAGAATTTTTTTTTTCGTCGTCAAATCAAGGCATATATCTCGGTTAATTTTCAAGATTTTTTCATAAAAATTGGTATAAAACCAGATGAATATATACTTCATGAAATGAGTATAAACCCGATCCTTTCATAATTAGATATGTCTATGAAAAAAATCGCAATTATTGACGACAAAGCACCCGTTACGTAACGAAATAGGGAGGGGGGGGGGGTTCTGACCAAGCGTTACGGTCCCGTTACGTGGGGGAGGGGGGGGGTCAAAAATTGGAACATTTTGCGTTACGTAAGTTGTGTACGTCCCCTTAGGGAAAAATTGACAAACGTTAATCTCGTTATGGACAATTTTGAAATTTTGTTGAAAGTTATAATTACTTGGCCAGAGCTAAGGAAATATGATATTGAAGTTTGCATCGTTGTAACGCAATGGAAATTAATTCTGACCAATTTATAAAATTTCTTTTTGGTCGATTGGGACTATGAAAATCACTCGTCCATTTTGACAGGGTTGTTGGCATGGCATTATTGACTCAGAAATTCCCTGACTTTTCCAGGTTCTCCATACAGGTTATGCAAAAATTCCAGGTTTTGCAAATGATCCAGATCAGTGTCAAATAAAGAACACTTTCTTTTCATCAAATATATATCTTTTTAAGTTAAAGTCCACAAGCTAAGTCTCGTTTCAACAATAAAGTAAACGTTACAAATTATACGGGAAAAATTATATACGTAGAAATAGCAATGAATCATTTTTGTGAAATAAAAAACATAACATTTGTAACCAACTTGAAGAAACAAAGGCAATTCTCAATTCGATCCTTATATTGAAAAATTGTGTTGAACTGGATAATATAATTTAAAAAAATCGAATATGTGAAAATGTTAACAATTTAAATAAAAAATGTTTTAAATTGAAATTCGAAAGGTAATTAAAAAATTGTGAATTAAAGAAAATACATTGGAAGCAAATACAGAATCTGTTCTTTATCATAAACAGATATTTTTATGCCGGCGACAATAAATAAAAAATAGATATACACACTTATCTATAATAATTACGAGGTGGTTGGGTATCGATAAATCGAATGCAAATGGATAGAGCTTGACAGTAAATTTGTTTTCAGTTTTTTTAATTTTCAATGTTTGGCATTGACATAACTTTTTTGTACATAATAAAGAATAATATAAATGTAAAAAGTATACAAAAATATTGATTTTTATACTGTTCAGTTTTTTTGTCAACTCGGTTTTATTTTTCGTAATTCTTGCAAAAAGTAAATTCTGAGAAAATTCCAGAGAATTTCCGAAATTCCCTGACTTTTCCCTGATTATTCCAGGAGTAAAGAAATTCCCTGGGTTTTCCCTGTTTTCTATATGCGTAACAACCCTGTTGTATTTAACCTCGCTAGAGATTCAGGACTGTAAATAAATTTAAAAAAATTAGATTTTGGATGATAATAAAAATAAAGAAAAAATCGTTCCATTTCGACGATGCAAACTTCAACGTCATAAGAAAATAGTTATCATTACGCCTTATACCTCTTAAGGGGTTAGGCCACAGTAACGGGTACAAAATCATGTGCGAATTTAACAATTTTTTTTTTCGTGTGAAAAAGTGATTCACTCATAAAATTAATTACATAAATTTATTTAGTATGAATATCAAGCTATTAGAATTTTTTTCGATGTACAAAATAGCTGGCTACTAATATTTTCTTTTATCTTTTTTTAAGGCGCTTCCTGGCGTTACATTTAGCATCCACATTTTTTTACCTAGAACAAAAACCAAGAATTCTCGGCAATCTACATTAAAATACCCAGAGAAGTACGTAGGGAATTTAAAAAATATTGTTTTATTCAAAAGTTGTAGCTATTTGAATTGAGTTGTAGGTATTTGAATGAATTTTCAGTGAAAATTTTCGTATAAAACTGCTCATAAAATGAAAAGTTTTCGATTAATCAGAAATTTCGTACGTACTTCTCTGCGAAATGCAATTAGGAACATAACTTTTAAATTTGAAGTAAATCGAGTGAAAATTGTTGAAGTTATTTGTCACGCCAATTAGAAAAAAGATGTTTCGAGAAAAACGCGTTCAAAGTTTTAGGTACTCTATGGCCGTGCCAGAGGTGGGCTTACGTTCTTAAAAATTCCTAAAAAAATTCTTGCTATAAATCAAATAGTCACTTATTCTTATGATGATAAAGCACCGTTTTAGCGAGAAAAAAAACCGATTTTTTTAACATTCTACTGTGGCCTCACCCCTTAACTAAGGACTTATTTTTTTACTTCTATGCTCAAACATACCTCTGCGTACTTATAGACATCTGATGTGCCAAAAGTGCATTGAGCTTCAACAGAACATGCTCCAGTTTTTGAACATATTGTTTTAAATATTTTTAAATATATTTGAATATATTCAAATATATTTTTAATATATTTTAAAGCATTAGGCTACTGCTGAAATTTCAAAAGTCTCGTTTGTCGTTTGAGGCAACGCAAATTGAAGAGGAAGGTGCAACATACGGTGCAGAAATCGCAGATTAAACGTAAACTTATAATTACAATGATAGAACTGCTAGTAAAACTTTAGACTTTAAACAAAATTATGTTTTTTAAAACGGTGTAAACGATTTCTCGACATCTTATGAACCGAAATGTGGTAAACTTATTCAGTGTAATAGTAGTGAAGTCTTGACAGACGTTTTTTTCTTGACATTTTGGTTTCATTAGCTATTAACAATAATGATGTTTTTCCTCGAAAAAGAAAAACAGAAAAAAATTGTAACACGATGACAGAAAAGCTCGATCAAGTCTTAGCCAATATTATCTATTTAAATGAAAAACTTGTTTTTTTTTTCTTAGATCAACCTTGTTTTCTTAGGCCAACATCAAGTACACCGTTGAGCCCTAACATGGTCTTGGAGTTTGCATCATTGGAATGCGGCCAAAATTCTTTTTTATATTTTTATTGTCTCACTCTTATTATTTTACTAAATATTTGTTTGCAGATTCAAATTCTACATCTTTAAATAAGCTATTTAATGAATGAGTGAGTCTTTTTCCGAACGAAGATTTGTCAAGTGAAATTCGCGCATTTGAAAAATAATCATTTTCGTTGCATTCCAACGATGTCAACTTCAATCTCCGCCCCTAACGCTCAAAGGTCCTTCACGAGGTTGTTTATAACTTCTTTGATTCTTAATATTTTTCGAGACATTTAAACTTTAGCTCTCCCCGAGAAACTACCAATTATGAATTATAAACTTTTTGGTCTTGGCAAGAAAATGGAGTATACAATTTGGATAGTATATTGATTGAAAAAGGTCTGTCGATATGTGCTTGTGTTGTATTTTCACAATTATTATGCATTTTAATATGAATTTGTTTCAACAACTGCTACTCTACCGACTGCTGTTAATACTCATACTTAAATTGTCTCTCTCATCTTATTCCAGCCTGTTGATTAAAAGACTTTTGCCCCAGACAGCTTTTACATACCATGTATGTTATGGCTTTTAAAAAATGTATTGGGTTAACCCTGACAGCGATCCCTAGATGATGTTTCATCCAATTCTATTGCTCTTTGTAGAAAAAATTTTGGGGCAGAAGAAAAGAAACTTTCCTTGCTAAATTTCACACACCAAAATTAATACTCGTTTATAGTTTACTGCGTAAATTACAGGAAGAAAAAATGAACGAGGTAGCATATCAGTGAAAATTTGTAAGAACTTGTATTTTGTGATAGGGGAAATGCGTTAATTTCTATGCCGTTGAAATTTGCATTGTTGGGATGCAACGAGAATTCTCTTCCACTGCTTTTATTTCATTTTTTCATTATTTTTGCAACTTTTATCTCACAAATGTATGCTGTAAATCTCGAAAAATGATCATCAAAGATATTGGAATGTTTTTCGCACTGTTACCAAAAAAGATTGGGACAATAAAAAAAAGTTAATTTCGGTTGCGTTACAACGACGCAAACTTCGATATCGTTAACTTTTTCCAAGCGATTCAATAGTTTACCTATAACTTCCAAGTTGGCCAATCTATCCTCGAGTACTTGTTCACTAACTCCGGCGTCCTGCCGAAACAAAAAACTTTGTTACACATGGATATACATAGTGTGTCGGTTACTTCGGTATGTCGCCTTGGTACTGTTGGCGCACGTACATTTATGGTTTGTTCGATGATGCGCAAGGCGTTTGCAACGGTAAAACTGTCGTGATCTTTGACCAGTCTCGATCTGACACGACTCCATGAAGTTTCAGGAAAGCTGGGAAGCACGAAGGACTCCAATTCTTCGAAACGAAATTTTTTTATGGTACTGCTCAGTCTGCGGCGAACGTTAAGAGCTGCGATAACGAGAATTGAAAACGGGAATACGTTAAATCATTATATAAAGATTTTGCGTACTAAACTTCCGAAGTCATGTTCATTTTTAATTATAGAAGAAATATTAATTTTCGTTACATCGTTCAAATTGTTGCTCATAACCTTAAAAAAATGAATTTACAAGAAAGTTACGATAGTCTTTCGTCATACGGGATAATGATACTTACGAATAGACATCTTGATTCCTCCACGAGTCGGTCTGGTCTTGTTTTCAAACACACCAAGCGTCAAAACTCGACGCGTTTCATCCGCCCGACCTTCGACAGTTCCGACAACACGAATTAAAATTCGTAACGCCCGTTGCGAACTGGCGGGCCGAAAGTGAAGGCACGCAGGCGCGGGAAAGCGCGGGCAAAGCGTCGGATTAGCGTGAGGCGCCATCTACCAGGAAGACGAGCGAATCAATGGGAAATACCGATGGATAAGGATGTACTCTACCTTACCGAACAATGGAGAAGGAAGGTTAAGTACGTCGCTGCTACATGGCGCCACTGGTATGTACATGGAGACTAGAGTAAAGGAGCCCGAACGCAATGCTGGCGAAATGGTTGTGAAAGTGATGAATGATCCGCGGATTGTACCCGCCTGGCGGCGCTACCACTGCTGGCTCCGTCCGCGCGGTGATTTCGAATCGCAATTTCGTATATTTCTTCGATCCGCAATTAGTCGTATATTTCTTTCTTATTAGCGCGGTTTATAATACTTAAGAGTAATATTGATATGCTTTTGTTTAAATTATGAAATGATAATATATCAGTAATTTTTTACTTGGAGGTGATCTATACTGTAATTGTTTTATTTGTATACGGTAACACGTACGATTAAAGAGCCATAATGTGAATATTGCATACTGGATTTTCAAGAAAAATATTTTTTTCGTCGCTACAAAAAGAAATAATATAATGTATAATTTACATCAAGCCTCAAATCAACCAACAAACCAAACCGAATCTAAACCCCAGGCGGGGCAACAACTTAAATATTAGAAAACTACATATTCTAGTGACGGAAGGGACATGCGGGGTAAGCGCAATATTTACCCATGGCGAAGTGAAATCAAAAAATAAATCCAATTGAATATTATAGGCAATACATTATAACGAAATGGGAGCGAGGGGGATTTATATTAAAGGATTTGCATATTTAACCTAAAAAACGTTTTTTTATCCAAGCACCATGCATTACATTTTTGCTGTATCAAAGGAATCTCTAACAGCATTAAAATTAATGGCAATTATAATTAAATTCGCCGAAGATAGCATGCAATAAAATAAATACAAACGATTTGGCAAAATGAATCAACATGTAGTTGCACATGCCGATGTCAATATTTGTCAATATTTTCGCCAATTCGCGAATTAATTGCATAAACATAATATTAAGGTTCAGTTCTTACCTTTATTGGATCGTCTTTTTCTGTTTTGATTTTATAAATACTTTTAATACCGAAATATCACTCAACGATGCGTGACAGCGTAAACTGTATGTAACTGACATATATATAATACTCACATATATAGTAACTGACAGTAATACGTCACTGTATGTATGTCACAAACACTGCTAAGCCGGTCCTCACGCACCTATCCTATTCGGTACCAGGCGCTGGTATCGCTTGCGGATATTTTTCGAACTACAAGATCTTTCATCACTTTCGCGATCCACTTTTCGACGATTCCGCCATATGCGTTCGGGCTCCTTTACTCTAGTCTCCATGGGTATGTATCCCAAAGTTTCGACCACGGTCTTACATACAGGTCTGGAAACTCCGACGTTTTTGCATGGTGGAAAGTGTCATCGTTAGTGAGGCAAAAACGTAGTTCCTCATTCATCCACTGCAAGCGCTGTCAAGTAAAAGTAGTCTTGTAGATATAGATATACAGCAATGGAAGAATAACCTGACAGCCAGTCACGGTCTTACATACAGGTCTGACAACGGCGGTAGTGGGGGTAGACACCCTTAGCGGTTCTGTATTTTATTCCGATTTCTGCCGCTTGGCGCGTGACGGCAAGGAGAAGTAGTGGTGCGACGAAGAGAGAAATAGCTCTTCTGTCCTTTTCCCTCCTGAACGCAACGCATGCGCCGTTTGCCCTAACTTAATTTACCGTACTGTCGTGTAAACTGCATAATATACGAAACCAATAAAAAAAAAATGTGTTGATTAAAAAAATGATGACTACTTGCATCTAAAAAAAAAGCTGAAAACTTTTTGAATACATTAATTCATACCAGCCCATATTACGACCATTTACATCCTTTTTTCTCCAATGTCTCACAATACATCGTTCTTCGAAATGTTTTTCGCACACGTAGTGAGACTCTTGAAGTCCCGGAATAGCATCGAGCGATTTTTTGTATCGTTCGATGTTTCTGGGCACGCGAAACACGGAGCATTTCTGCTTACAATTTTTGTACCCCGTTTTACAATTGCGAACCGCGTAACCCTCAGCCATTTCGCATTTTTTTCGCAAACACTACCAAAAAAAATTGACACTCATGCGTAAAAACACGATAAAAAATGTATCACGGTAAATCGCGTAGAACCTTCTGGTATATGGTCGCAATTAAAGGTTATTCCGACAATCGCGCCACAAAAACATACGTAAACACCTTGGGCCCATTCGCCGGTAAGAGGTAAGGGGGAAACTACTTCCTCTTGCTAGTAGCGACGCGTAGCGGCGCCTAATGAATCGAAAAGTGAAGCCGATAAGCGTGCCTACCCCCACCACGAAAATTTAGCTTCGTTGCAAGACGTATATGTAAGACCGTGGTCACAATCCAAGATTTAAAAAAAATAAAAATATGTGTTATTGCTTCGACTATACCGACTCTGTACGAATTAAAAAAAAAATTACCACAAAATACCAGAGATAAAAAATGTATGTGTACACATACATTTTTTAACAAGCTTCTATTTAATTTACTAACTAGTAGAAAATATTTTTTTACCAGTCACCTATATGTGACTATAAATAAAAGCTCATGGCGCTCAACTTTCAAAATGTTTAATGAAGTCGATGAATTCAGTTTCATTAACCGTATTTAATTTGGCACAATAGTAATGAGAGAATTCATTATCACACGTTTATACTCAGTTTCATGATTTTTATTTAAGAAATCTGAGGTTGTTTTACACTAAATTAAATACAGTTGATATGTTAACAAATTTGCATAAATGAAAGATCATATGTCCAAGTTTTGAGCGCCCCAAGCTTTTATTTATAGTCACATATAGATGACTTGGTAAAAAAAATTGTTTTCTACTTTTCGGTATAATAAATAAAAGCTTTAAAAAAAAATATATGTTTGATATGTAAATTTGTGCAATTTAAAGTGTATCCAGACTCCTCAAACCCACGTAGCAGGTCGGCATTGGTACAAATTCCGGTTTCCGTTGTTCAGCCACATTACGTCATACAATGTGTGCGTTAGCATCGTGCAATTCGATGTTTCGCCGCCACCGTGGATGCTCGCGTACTTTGTCGGCTTTTTTATTTCGTCTTTCGCGTTTATTGGGAGCGTCGAGAAGCGGAGTGAAGAAAGAAACAAAGACGCGGAAAAAAGACCGAGCGAAAGAAAGTGAGAGTAGAGAGAGAGAGAGAGTGAGAAGGAGAGGGAGAAATTTAGTAAAAACACGAAACCGTGAAAATTGAGTGTGAAGAGGCGCTCGGACTTCGGGGCTCTAACCCGTAGACTCCACCGTAATTGGGACAAGTCCGAGAACAAATACGCAATTACTATACTTTGCTTCGGCAAATATTATAATAACGGTGGTGAATCCGAGCGGTTAACAAGTGTAAGGGGAGCGGGGGACGAATTATCGGGCGTTCGATCGTGCACGTTCGAGGCGTCTCGGGCAACGCATTGAAAAAAAAGGAGCCTATATCGTTAGCGGCGTATATAGTGGCGGCCTGATGAAGTAGGTACGGCGTTTGGCCACCTTGCCGCAGTAATCGGCCGGTTTTTGGAGTTGGCCTCTTTCTCGAAAGAAAATACGAATATTTGCGTCATTTATCGACTTTTCTTTTTTCTCAACGTAAGACCCACGTAATCACCCATTTTCTCGCCTCTCGACCATTTATTCGTGCCAATGTTTTTTTTTTCTTCCGTGTTAGGGTATTTTACTCTATGAAAGAAAAATACTAAGAATGCATAAATAAGGTATTTTTCGCAATAAGCAATCGAATAATGTTGGTTTTAATTTATAAAAACACAAAATAAATGTTATAATTCATTTAAAAAAAACTTTTTCTATCCGTTCAACGATTATGCGAAACGGTAGCCGCCATAATGGATTCCGCCGTGACGTCATTGACATAGTAAACAAAGAAAGCGGTACCCGGGAAAAAAGTTCATATCTGAATATATCTGAATCATATCAGTAAAATCAGATATGATCCGACAAGAAAAATGGCCATATCTGTTCATGTAGTGTCGTGACAGATCACGTATGCTTATATCTGAGCCATTTTGATAATTTTGAGAGCAGACCCGTCCATATCGCAGCAGGTCTGACCAGATCCAATCCTCAGGCAAGATCTGATCTTGTTGGACCAGATCTGATTTGATTGGGCCAGATCTGATCAAGTAAGGTAGATCTGATTTTATTGGGCCAGATCTGATCATGTCAGGCAAATCTAATCTTATTGGACCAGATCTGTCTGTCCGTAAAAGAATAAAATACCGTGGATTCCAGTAGACCTGGACATCTATGAACAATAGACCTGCCCATATGATAGAATCATAGTTTATCTGAACTATCAGACCAGGTGTGACTCCGACTATTTCAGAGCAAATCTTACCCTGTTGAGACAGATCAAATCTTGTTAGTGCAGTGACGAAGATATTAAAATGTTTACATATTTAGAGCGGGGTTATTAACACGTCATCACTTGACGTGTTAATAATTAACAATATTATAGTAATTCACATGATCACATATAATACAGTCAGGTGAGGTGCCATATCTGATCGGATGTCGTCTCATATCCTCATATATCATTTCATATATTCAGATGTTTTCATGTGTGAACAACTGAACTGCATATACGATAAGGTATGAGTGTATAAGACTTCGTATATTTTCCAGGTTTGGTATCGTATCTGATGGGATAGAATTTTGTATGAACGTGCCCGCTTTTATCATCACATCACATCATATATGTTCAGATATGGTTTCACGCTGCCAACTCGCCTTGGTACCTGACCAGATAAAAACATATATGAGATCTATATAGCAGAGTCTGCTACCGTATTTGATCGGATATGATCTTATACGAACAGATACGTTCACATATCACATCATGTATGTTGAGATACGAATTTACGGTGCCTACTCGCCTTGGTACTTAGCCAGATATAAACAGATATGAGTTCATATATGGTCAGGCCAGATACTGTATTTGATCAGATATGATCTTATATATGCATATGGGATGTGGAATATGATCAGACCTAATCATATATGATACTGTAAAATGTCAGATATAAATATATCTGATATATATATGACAATATCTGAAACATATATGAACATATCCACTCAGCATGAACTTATTTTCCCCGGGTAAACGTATTACTCTCTAACCTGCGAAAGAAAGCGTCAACTATATATTCTCGTTGGTCATAGTTAATTGGAAATTTTCAAATAGTTATCTGTACTTAAAAAAAAAACAAATGAGTTTTTTTCGGACTATGACTTTGGATCCATTCTCGCAAGTTTTAACCAAGTCTTCCTCATATTTATAACAATTGGCATTTTAATCCACAACTTTCTCAGTGTTTTTAAACTAGTATTCTTACATTTAGGAACAACACTCCAATGATCGGGATGTAACTCACTTTTAACCAAAAAAATTTACGTATTCACAATTGGCGCAGCGTCGATATTTACTATGCAAGTGACGTCACAAACCGAAGCCGCATGGCGGCTAGCTTTTTCGCGCGGAAATTTGAAATGTGAAATTTAAATGCATTTCTGTGGCACTTATCGATTGCGTAAAATAGAAATAAAAATTCTAGTACTTTATTACCACCGAAGGATGAAATTGAGACACCTTTTAAAAAGTGGCTTCACAATACCCTATTGTGAAGCCAAAGTACCTGTCTGGTTCTTCTTACCAGGAACATCACCTAAGTGCCCGCCGTCGATTTTGTTGAAACTCATATATGCGAGAAATCACTGAAAACTACGAGACACGTTTTTTTGTATCTGCGGAAAAACGGTTTTAAGGGGGTAAACCACTCCTCAAAGAAAGACGTATGGAGAGGTGGTTTTGCAGGTTCACCCACAAGAAGTGCACTGATGTGAATGGAACAAAAACCAAAATTCTTCTGATGTAAAGCGATGAAAACCCACTATAGAATAATTGAAAAAAAAATGAAATTAAGGGGTGACACGCCTTTCTTTGAGAATTACGTAATGTGAGAATTTTTTCAATCAACCATGTACGACCGACATTCCCCTGAATGAAGGAAATGGATGTTGTGACGTGTATGCTTCTGTGTTTGCGTTACACGGAGCGAGGGAAACGCCTCCTACGTTATTAGAATTTCGAGGAAAATTGCGAGCTTCATTCTTCGACCAGAGAAAAATGCATGGTTTCGGCAGTATAATTGTTTCCTTCCTGATGTGAGATCGTCAAAATCAATTGCTTCCTTAATATCCGGTAAAAGTGTCTTAGGATGCGAGAAACGGTCTCCAAAAAAAAGGGCGGAGGAAAGAGAAAAAGACTGGGCAGCTTCCCACGACTGCTATAGGTATAGAATATAGGTATAGAATGCTTCAACACTCGGGATGTGTAGGTGGATCAAATTTACGGTTTTCTCACCGGAAAATATCTAATGCGACTTTAATGTCATTGGGAGTTTTCCAATTTCGTGAAATTTCCTGCCCGGTCTAGGTCGTCCAGTCGGCTGGCGACAGGCATATACAGAATATACGCGTGCGTATATGCACTGAGAGAAAAGTGTTTTTACAAAATTTAAAAATTTTCTTAAAACGTTTTGTTAAACGCGTTGTTTCGTAAAAAATGTACGAAAAACGCGCATGGCAAAAGAAGGGATAGTATAATCCCGTATAGTTTTTTGGCACCGCAATAATAATATGGTTAACACAACTATAAGCAAAAGGTATTCATAAACATGCAACTTTGGTGGCGTGCTCAACTATGTATTATCCCCGAAATAACTACTAACTATTGTAAAAATATTAACTGAGTTAACTATATCGATATTGTAAAGCCTTTCACAGTATTTAATAGTTATTTCGGGGATACTAGATGATCAAACACACTACCAAAACGGCATGATTAGATAGACGCTTATAGTTGTGTTAACCATATTATGGTTGCGGTGTCAATAAACTATAGGGAAGTTAACTATGTCCACTTTTACCATGTGCGTTTTTTAAATAAATACTGTGGACATTTTTCTCATTGCAAGTTTGTTCTATTTATATGGTTAATATTTATATGGTTCGAAAAGTGACTATACGAACAAAATTATGATAATTTTATAGTTAAGACGTAAATTATTTGTGGAACGTGTCCATAAAATAGAGACAGCGGTAGCACGCTATGATCAATACAGATATATTAGCGCATTAATGGGCCAGTCCACATTGAAAATGTAAAAAAATCGAAAGCACGCAAGGCTCGAAGAAATCGACGATGATGAGCAATCAGAAGGGATTTTGTACTGTGTAGGAATTGCCGATCGAGGTTAGGTAAGAGTTTTTCATAGTATAAACTTCAATCGCGTTTTTTTTTTCGAAACAACGTTTTCAAAATCTAGCTTCATCGTATCTCTAAAACTAATAAACCGATTCTCTTGAAAATTGAACCACATATTGTGAACATGATTCGCAACAAGATAACCCTCGATGGTTTAAAAAAATTTATTTTTACTCTTTGTTTTGCGAAATACTGCGAAAAAACACGTTTTTTTAAACCGTTTTCGTTTTTCATCTGCCATTTTTTTACTTTTTGATAAAACTTTATATCCGAGGGTCATTTTGTAGCTGGTGTCATACTGAATCTAATGGACTTTCATTTTTTTGTTTTAGACAAGCCGTTGCCGAGTTGTGATGAAGCTACCTAGCTCACCTATTTTTGAGGCGTTACGTTAAGCTATAGTTTTTGTACTTAAAAATGAATTAAAGTGAATCAAATTTTTTTTAATGTATTTCAAGACTATTTATCAAGCCCAACAACTTTTATATTCATATCTTTTATAAAATCCCCCAAAAAAATCGCGAAAATAGCCTTTTTTCGTGGCTCCAAAATGGACTGGCCCCTAAATTTATCAGTTTTTAAAATATGATATTTCGAAAACTATTGCGATGCGTCAAAAATCCATTCAAGCAGTGACATATATTATCAAAAAGACGATTTGTGCAAAATTCCACCTATATCGGAGGTAACAGCTATTCGGAAGTGCAGCGGAAGTTACTCTTATCTGTTATGCCAAATCTACGATCAAAATAACATAAGTACCCAGTAGCGGGGAGGCAACGTGCGTAGTATAGATAGGTAGGTCGTAGGTTCGATCCATGTTCAGGCGACATATTTTCTTCGATAGGAACCATTTCAGAAGGCCAGGGAAAGACAAATTATGATAATCAATCATACAAGTAGTACTCTCAATTGAGAATTTTTTAATTCATCAAATATTATATACATTAAGTAGACATACCATTCAATATGGTAAAAATCACTATTTGTTGAGAGTGTAAGGAAATATCCATTTTATGAAAACCTACTATATTATATAGCATTGAACAATCAACGTATGCTTGTAAGATTGTTGGTTGCGTTTAACATATGAGCATAGTTAACACAACTGCTAAAATATCATTAGCAGTGCTATATTTTAGGCAGTGACCATGACTATAAAATATTATTGTCCCCTTAGGGTAATATAAAACATGGTTAAAAAATATGGTTGAAGTTACCGAAACATTTCTCTCAGTGTACAACTCAGTCTGTTTTTCGACCATTTTTCGTTTAAAAAAATACGAAGATTGAAAAAAAGCTTCCATAGCAAGATAAAGAATGGCGTGAAGAATGTTGTGTCAAAATTCGAGACGGATAGCTTGAACACTCTTCCGTTGAAAGTGTACACCGTTTAATAAAACCAAATTTCGGAAAAAAAACACGTTTAAAGTTTCGAGTGCGGAACTTTCATATAAATTGTCTACTTACGTTTTCATTGTAAATTAACAGCATTTTTATAACTGTCTATACTATAGGATGATGCAAACAAATAAAAAAAAAACGATTTTTTTTTAAATTTTACACTGCTATGATCCTTTAACTATTTCAAGAAAAAAAATGCATTTTTTGTTTCACACCAACCCGGTGGCCAAAATAAAGTACACCGTTGAGCTCATTTATAACTCCTTTAATTAAAAATATTTTCAAATGAAATCTCGCACACAACGTTGTTAATGTACATACAGATAAATGTTCAAACGACTTATCAATTATATTTCTTATTCCTTCAAAATTAATTTTTTCTATGATCCTGATTTTCGGTTCTTCACAGTAGTCTAACCCCTCAATTGCATAAGGTAATTACATCATTCATGAACAAAAAACATAAAGTAATTACAATTACGAACAATTTGAGCATGTCCGCCCATTTTTTACGGGCATCGAGTAATTCTTGCTCTTCAAAATTATATTTAAAAAAAGGTAAAACATGGATTCACCCACGTCCGACTATACGGATCCGCATAGTATAACTGTACGTGTATACAGGAGTACAGGATACAACGAAGCCGGTATAAATAAGAGGAAGACCATACAGGGAAATAAGGGCTCGATGACTTCATCCGCACGAGCCAAAGTCGCGCGAATCCATAATAAAATGCATAAAGCCTGCAACGAAAAAAAAACTTTGCATGTACATCGTTCCGTGAAGTATCCGTTCGAAGGACAAACATTTTCGAAGTCGCTGGGCATCGTGAAGCCTCGGACGTGAGTTTCGACGAGGAATTTCGATTGATTGGTTCCAAGGGACATACACTCGAGCGATTCACTACTCCGCTTTATCGGACGGGGGATGACTTATAAATATAGGACAAGCTCCGTAAGTGAATTTCCCTCTATGATTTTGCAATGCCTTCGTAACTTTGACCGGAAGCAACGTCTACGTATAATACGAATCAACAATGGAAATGGCAAAAAATAGAAACTCTATATATATATATATATATATATATATATATATATATATATATATATATATATATATATATATATATATATATATATATATATATGTATGTATGTATGTATATATATTAGGGCGGTTAAAAAAAATTCATTTTTTTTCGCGGTTCTCAACGGCAATGTTACTGCGTTGTGAAAATTCATACAAAATTTAAGAGGCCTAAACTTTTTTTTAGGTAGTGCTTACACGACTTTTAATTTTTTTTCTCGATTTTTCGCCAATTTTTTTTCCCCGCCAATAGACATCACAATAAATAAATATTTTCGAATCGAACAGTTGGTTTCCTCCCAAAAAAACTTACGCAGAAATCATCAGATCATCCAATTGCTCAAAATTAACAAATTAAGGCCGTAAAATGTTTGGTAAAAGTTTTTGCATTGTCTTCCCAACTTTTCAAAACTATATTCTGCATATATTTACCGCAGTCAATTTTTTTTTGGCGATTTGAAATTTATATTTTCGAAACATTATCTCTATACTGATTCTATTTCAACACTTAATATTGATGTTCTACACCGGAACATGGAAATGTACCATTTTTTAAATAACGTCTAATTTTATTGAAAAATATAAGTTTTATTAAATGTTTTTACATTGAATAAGCTTCTTTTTCGTGTTTTTTTAGGTCAGACTTGTCCATCTAGTCACTCATCAAACTCAAACGTAATCAGCCATCATGTATGTGTGTCCCGTGTTCCCTGTTATCTGTCTTCCATGATTTTTGTGTGTTGGTGGAATCTCGCGTTCTCCTTGCTCTCCACTGGAGGAGCCAAGACTTTCTGCGCATTTATATCGATCCTTTATTTCCATTCCGAAATAAGAAAAAGAGCACACTTCACGAAATCTGTAATCGTTCTTTAACACTTTTGAATAACATACTCTCCGCATATATAACAAAATGTTTTAGGGTAGTTCGAACTAGGTCCTCTTCGCTTCGATGCCGTCGACACATCACTGAATTAATTTATAATAGCCAATAATAAAAAATAAATAAAGAAAACAAATTATTCAACAAACTGCTAATGATAATCACGATGAAATTAAAATTCATTTGAAAACCCTGCGTAGTGACTTGAAATATAAGTTCGTATCGATCTCTCCAGTAGTCGCTTGACGAAAAGTCATACGAATTTTGCCAGCACCAAGAATGTTTTTTCTTGACTGATGTTATCGTCCTTTCCACTGATGTTGCGGTGTAAGTTGGCTCGTTTTTTCCCCCAAACACTTTTGAAAAACTTCAATGTTTTAGCGCCGTTGATTAGTATTCACATAGAGATAATGTAGATCAGCAGTTCTCAAACTTTTTTGGCGACGGAACCCTTTTGACACACTAAATATTTTACGGAGGCCTAAAATGAGCAAAACCTGGTTTCATGTTTTTTTTTAAATAAAAATCGGGGGATAGTATTTTTATGAGCGCTTTTAGCGGTAATTGGACATACGCCAAAATCCAACGATAGTTGTTGGCTCATGGGTACAATATCTTTATTTTAGCGCAAATAATGGAAATTGACCGGGCGAGCTTCAAAAAGTATTTCTTCGTTTGGGTTTGTTTAGTGGTATCATATAAATACCACTAAACATAGTATTTATATGATTTTCAACATAAATTCCAAGATTATAATGCTTTAATTATTCATATTCTCTGTTTATTTATAACAATAAGAATTGTTCCATATAATTACTACACCAAATTACTAAACGATATATTTTACATAAACTTAGAGCCTTACAAGTCCGAAGAGGGATGAACCGTACACTTTTAATCGCTCTTCGGACTCCTAGCGATTAAAAGTACTACTTTACTCTCTGTCTAGTCGCACTTATAAGCGAGGAGAACATAGTAGTGGTATCTAAAATACATTTTTGGCTTCTGAGACACTGTTGACACTATAAATTTCCAAGTTACCTCCCGCGTAGAAATTTCGATGGGGCCCAGATCAGGGCCCGATCAGGTTGCCTGACTGCCCTGGTAGGGCACTAATAAGGCAGCCTGAAAGGGCCCTACTAGGAAATGTAACGTTGTGTCACATATGGGCCCGATCTGGTTGCCTAATCAGGCCCCTATCAGGTTGCCTGATCAGAAAGAAATGCATATAATATTTCAAAAAACCAAAATAGAATGAACCACTTAATTTAGAGTTCCACTACAATGATTTTGTATCATAATTCGTCATTCCCTGGCCTGCTGAAACGTTTTTGTTCGAAGAAAATATTTCGCCTATATGGGAATCGAACCTCGTACCTTCCTACCCAAAGCTAGGCACGCTGCCCCTATGCTACCGAGTGCTTGTAACATCTTGGTACCAGATATGGCATAACAGACCAAATGAATTCCTATAATTATTTGTTGTATCACATAAAGTATATCAATTAGTTAATATCATTGTGACAATTAAAGAGGTTTATCGAATAACATGCTACAGATTTTTGAAACTTAACCTTATATATATATAATAAAAATAATTAAAAGATATATATATATATATATAGTTCCTCTCTCTCTCTCTCTCTCTTCGCCTTACAAAGCTGCCGAAATCTTCTAACGCGCATCCGAGTTGCATAACGTTTTTTATCGTGACAGTCTATAGCAGCACCTTTTTTTTAAATCGAATTCAGGAATGCATCGAAACTCCGAAGCTACGATGCTGTAAAATTGAAGTTTTTTATGTGAAAAATGAGAGGTTATGTGCATCTAGCGACTCCTGAGGCAGGGATAGGGCAAGCCTATTTATGGCCTCATCAGGGAAAGCCATAGTAGGGCCTATCAGGGCAAGCCTTGGTAGGGCCCTATCGGGGAAAGCCTTAGTAGGGCCACATTAGGGACAGCCTTAGTAAGGCCCTATCATGGAAAGCCTTAGTAGGGCCTATCAGGGCAAGCCTTGGTAGGGCCCTATCGGGAAAAGCCTTAGTAGGATCTTATCAGGGACGGCCTTAGAAGGGCCATTTTAGTATAGCCTGATGTAGGGCCTAAATACTTCCAGCCCGGTCGGGGCCGGATCAGGATGTCCGTAATAGATGTTACCCCTATCACACCCCGATCGGGGCCTGATCCTGGTCAGGCTAACCCTAAGAAATTTCTACTCGGGCTTGCCAAGTTGCTTGAAATTTTCAAATTCGAAAAAAAATTGTCATTTTCGATAACTATCGAAAAATTCTAATTTGAACGCAAAATAAGCGAAATATCAACATTTACCACTTTTCATATTTGGTTTATTTTTACTCGATAACCCTATATTCACCGTCAAATCTTGGCGCCTCGGGTATCACATTAAATCCGGACTAATCCGCACTAATATCGCCGAAAATCATACAAAAATGGGTACTTTACATAACAATGTAGTAATTCCATTATAAATTGATTTAATTAGTTCCATTTATTGGGAGATATGAAGTTGTTTTTTTCTGCGGCGGAGCCCTATCAGAGGCCTTGCGGAGTCCCAGGGATCGCCCGAGCACAGTTTGAGAATGGCTGATGTAGATATTTGGGATCCATATATGCCTGTACATACACTAGTGGAATTCATTCTGGACACTTATAACAGAAATTAACTTTTTTTTTATATTTACGCAGAAAATGTATATTCTGGTACGTCGCACTGGTACTGTAACATTTTTATTTTAATCCACAACGTTTCTACTTGATATTGGCTTTGATAAACTTATTTCGAAAAGAATATAAAATAAAAGTGATTATAACATAAACATTATCGATAAATGCGAAATTTTTTATGTATGGAAAAGAGTCCAGAATTAATTCCACTAGTGCACATGCATAAAAGTGCACATGTTTGCCTGTGCTTTCGAAACGTATATACAGCGAAGTATCACGATTCGTAAACTACGAAATTATACAAAAAATACAAATATCTAATCGTCTCGAAAATAATCTTTACTACATTAACACTCACAAAGCACCAACATCCCCCAAAAGTTTATAAACATTTAAACATGAAAGCTGTTAAAGTTAAGGACTGTCAAAAGAATTCCGTCCACCAAATTTTAGCCTTCTAACAGTCAACCTGCCCATCAAATATCCTCCTTCCTTCCTGATACGAGATCCTCAACCTTCCTTATCACATTGCCAAAAACGCGATGCCTTGATTAAGGCATTCGAATGCATCCAATATCCAGAAGATCGAATCGATGTTTTCCCTGCAATCTTCTGTACGCCGCACGTACACCGTGAAGTGGGCCTTAAGGTGAAATAACAAATATTCTCCTCCGGCTCTCTTGCACTTCCGTTAGCCCCGTCATCGCGATCTCTCTCCCTCTCACACCCTTATCTGGTTCACACCACGCAGCTTTTCGCTACGTTTCCTCTGGAGATTATTTCGAATCCGAGACACGCGTTCGCCGGTCTGTCGGGCACGTGGCTTCTCGCAGTTTCCGTATTTCCGGAGTGCTCTCACCATTTCGCGGACATAATTCCGTAATAATTGAGCAAATCGGTTCCGCCGTTGCGGCGAGCCTGAAAGAACAAAGTAGTCTAACGTAAAAGCGCAAAGTGGCGGAGGGGGAGGAAGAGGAGGTGAGGGCTGGGGGGGAGGGGCCTTAAGAGGTATCTAAGCATAGATGAGAAAGAAAAGGACGACACGACGAGGAGCTATGGTATAGGTGAAGCGCATAGCGCAAGGAAAGCACCGGGGAGAGGAGAGAGCGAGAGAGAGAGACCTCCCTCGCTGACCAACTGGTCCCAGGTGCGTGCAACGGGGAGCGTGGCGGACGCGTGCTTCTCCCCTCTTTGTGCCCTGTACGGGAACCCCACCGCATCATCTTCTCGTTTAATAGAGTGCGATCACGTATATACGTACATTCATATACACGAACACACACGAGTCCATAATGTGTATATATATATATATACACACACACACACACACACACACATATATATATATATATATATATATGTACAGTACCGAACAAAAAGTACGCACCGTTCAATTTTCATTTATGCGCTATTCTCATTCCAAATGTCTTCAATAAACCAGACCTTGAGCAGTCATGACGAAGTTCATTGTTTTGCCTTTACGCTGCTGTTGAAACAGTGTTACAAACATTCGAAACCAGAAAGAGAACGATTTCAGCGCTTAGAGTGCCTGTTATATGCTGGACAAAAAAAAGTACGCACCCAAGGTTTATATATTCTCATCAGTGACAACAAAGCGATTCTCTCCCAACGAAGTTTAGGAAGGCAAACGGAATGAAAACATATAGATTCGACGATTTTTCGGCCAGTTATCGATTTTCTGTGTTCGAGTACGGTAGCAACAAATCCGCGATGCCGAAAATTGCAATTCAAGTGCGAGAACTGGTAATTAAAGACCAAAAAAAGGTATTTCTGAAAGAGTAATTGGTCGAAAATATGACATAAGTGAAGATGCAGTGAGAAAAATATGCGAGCAGTTCAAGGAATTAGGTATAGTTAGGTATATTAGGAGAAGTTCAAGGAATTAGGTGATCAAAATGGACGAGGTGAAAAGAAAAATAACTGCATTGGACGATCGCAAAATTATCAGGGAGGTAAAGAAAAATCCGACGATTACTAGCCGTGTAATTCTCGAAAATACAGGCCTGAACATTGCCGACCGAACAGTCCGTAGGAGACTTCAAGGAGCAGGCTTAAAAAATAGTTTTGCGGAACGTCGCCCTCTGATTCGCAAAGCACATAAAATCAAGCGCCTCGAGTTTGCAAAAAAATACGTGAATAAGCCGATTTTGTTTTGGAAGACAGTTGTTTGGAGTGACAAGGGCAAGTTTGACTTATTTGGGCATAAGCGACGATCACGCGTTTGGATTGAGGAACATCTTCTTGAAAAAAATATTCAAAAGACTGTTAAACATGGGGGAAAGTGTTTTAGTGTGGGGGTGTTTTGCGTGGTCAGGAGTAGGAAATTTGGTTTCAATCAATGGTATTAGACCGCCGATGTTTACATTGATATCATAGACGAAAATCTGGAGGAATCACTGCTAAAGATCGGTCTGCAGGATAAATTCATCTTCCAACAAGCCAACGATCCTAAACATACGGCTCGAAAATCATCGGCCTTCTTCCGTTCTTCGCAGATCAATCTTTTGGATTGGCCAGCACAATCGCCAGATTTAAATCCTATAGAAAATCTGTGGTCTATTTTGGACCAAAATGTTAATAAGGGCGACGTAACAAACAGAGAAAAGCTTTTTGATGCTTTGCGGGAGACCTGGGACAATATCGACGAACAGCAAATTCACAATCTTGGTGAAAGTGTAGGCCTCGGCGTTTACAGGCTGTTATCGAAGCAAAAGGTGGTCACACAAAATATTAGATGCGCGATGTGATGACATATTTTCTTTTTTTCTTTGGGTGCGTACTTTTTTGTGTCCAGCATAAAATTGGCATCCTACGCGTTGAAATTGTTTCGAAACGGGTTTCGAATATTTTTTATAATGTTTCAGTGAAAATGTAAACGTGAACTTATGAAGTATCGTTGAAACAGCTGTGGAAGTACTCCATTAACTATTTTCGTAAGTATAATAGCAACAATATTGAATTTTGAACGGTGCGTACTTTTTTTGTCCGGTACTGTATGTGTGTGTGTGCGTGTGTGTGTGGGGGTGGTTCTCCCGAAATGATCATTTTGCATGTCACCGGACTTTTTTTTTATAGCTGCTATTCGATTACTTTGTAGGTTTTTTTTGGAATACAACAGTTTGAAATATTTCGAAAACTTCCAACAAAACAGATTTGGCAGAAAAATGGTCGTCATAAGGTAAACGGTTTATATATATATGTGTGTCCGTGAAATTACATATATTTCCATTTAACCCGTTTTCATGGGGATATTCGGAAGGGTTAGGAAGTGGGTACGCATAGGTGTCATGAATTGTGCCGAGGGGGTCATAAATTGGGTACACGTAGAGCTCACAAACTGCGTCAAGGGGGTCATGAATCGGGTATACGTAGGGGTCACAAACTACGACATGGATGTTTCTCTAGTGTCAGGAACCCCGGCAGCAAGAAAGCGATATTAAAACAATTATTATATTAATAAATATTAATTATTTCACTTGTTTAATAGGTGAATCTCATTCAGGGGGCTTTAACGCATGTGTTAAAACATTTACTTTTCATTTTAGCTATATCGCGCGTCGATGAATAGTAAAAGTCCGACACCGCTGCTCTTAAAGTGTCAGTAACTGGGCCGTTTACCTTACTTTCTTTTTCTGTATTTTGATTATGGAAATCATTCCTCTGAAGTGTACCGTAAAATGTCTAGACTTCATATACACCAGCAAGCTAAAGAGGTACTAAACATTCAAAAACATTAGAAAAAAACATTCATTAAAACCATTGGACATTTATCGAACTGCTCCCTGAAAAATAAGAAAAATAATGAGCACAGGAATCTCACAATAAATAACAAAATTTTGTAACCTTTTTTTAAATCATTTCTCTGGAGAACGGTAAATCAGTTCATATATTGTGTGACGGGTGGTGCTAGCTGATCATGCTTGCCAAAGCAGTGCCTTCTACATCTTTTTTCCGCATAGACTGATTGTGTCTAGGGCTGCCATCCGTCCGGATTTCCTCGGATTTGTCCTAGTTTGGGTGTGGATCCGGGGACATCCAGGGAGGTTCCGAAGAAGCGTCCGGGTGAAACCCGGACGTCTGCCGCGTTGGTAGTTTCGTATAATTCTATTTCATTTGCATGCACTATCCCTTTCGCGCCAACGCTACATCATGTTCGGGGATCTGAGGTCTGATTTGAAAGATACTGTAGGACTGCCGTCGAGCCAGTGGGCTCGATCTGTAGAGGGCACATACAATGTTGCTGCGCGCAGGCAAAGCCAACGAGAGCAAAGGCTAACAAAAAATACTGATGAACGAATGTTGATGTCGGCATTTGTTCCTTAGCCTCCATTCGTTGGTTTTGTCTGTAACCATCATAACACCCACCCGACTATCGTACTGGGAAGTAGTGCACACTTCGCTCAGTTGCACACGAACCGCGATCAAACGCAGTTTTACGAGGCCGAGCTGCGAAATTTGTATACTGTCGCCGCTGATTTACGTAAGTTTATTATAATTATTCACTGAGCAATAATAACATCACTCATAATCGTATCGTTCACCAATGCCTTAACTTTATTTTTTCAATTTCAGATTCGAAATGCCCAAACGTAAATGTACCTTCAACAGCGCATTACAAAACAAATATCCGATGTTGAAAAAAGGGAAATACGACTGGGAAGTAGTGTGCACTGTTTGTTCAATAAACATCTCAATTGCAAATAAGGGTTCTGCAGACATCAACGAACACTTAAATACCCAGAAACATCAAACTAATGCGAAAGATCAAGCCAGCAGTGCAAATATTGTCTCATACTTTGAGAAAGCAAGACCTAGCTCCGCAGAAAATCTTATTCGAGCAGCCGAAGGTGCAATGGCTTACCACACAGTTTCGCATCACATGTCATTCGCTTCATTGGATTGTACCAATTCTCTCAGCCGGGTACTGTTTCCTGAGTCCGATACGGCAAGAAATGTAACATGCAATCGCACGATAGCTACGGCTATCGTGAACAACGTATCGACTGTAGAACTCAAAAGTGATTTGAAGGATATACCATTCATAAGCGTATCTACGGGTGCAAGTAACCACGGAAACACGAAGTTATTCCCCATCGTAATCCAGTATTTTGACCACCGAAAGAACGGCATTACATCAAAACTGCTTGAAATCGAACAAAAAGAAAACGAGACATCCGACACAATCGTTGAGATTATTCTGAAGCAGCTGCGGGAGCATGATCTTCTATCGAAATGCACTGCATTTTGCGGGGACAACTGCAATACGAACTTTGGGGCAATCAGTCGAGCAGGGACAAACAACGTCTTCCACAAGCTAAAAGAAGAGCTCAATCCACATATGGTTGGAGTGGGATGTTCTGCTCATGTCCTTTACAACGATGTACACCACGGATGTGACTTTCTCCCTGTCGACGTAGAATTAATAACATTGAAGATCTTCAACTTCTTCTCAATTTACAGGGTTCGTACAGAAGCTCTCAAAGATTTCTGCGCAGCAGCCGAAATGGAATATGAACAGCTTTTGTTCCACTCAAAAACACGATGGCTTAGCCTCTTTCCTGCCATAGAGCGTCTTTTGAAATTGTATGAGGCATTGAAAAATTACTTTGAAAGTCTGGATAGACCACCGGTTTTAATTTTTTTTAAATCGACGATCCGTTGTCCGAAGGATACTTATTTCTCATTTACTCAGTGATGCATATTTTTCACGAAAAAATTGGGCAGTTACAAAAAGTGACAACTCCATCATCGAAACCAAAAATATATTAGCCAACCTAAAAAAAGCGCTAGAAGACAAAATAAAGGAAAACTTCGTTCCAATGAAAGTTCAAAGTATTTTGAAGAAACAAAACGAAACCACAAAGGCCGAGTTCAAAAAATGCTGCATGGATTTGTACAACGAAATGAAATCATACATAGAAAAGTGGGAAAAACCGTTGGAGCAGTTCGAAAAATTCAACTGGATGATGTTGCTGCATATTAACGAAAGCACTCCATGGTCTGTAGTCGAAGAGACAGTCGCATTCCTCCAGGAAATGAACATCGAAATTCACGACACTAAGTTGATCGACGAATGGGCAAATTTAAAAGCATTTAGCGTAAGCTTCAGTGACGAAGATGAGCACTTGAGCGCAAATCAGTTGTAGCTCAATTTTTTTTAAACGCCAAACGCCCATTTGTACTGCGAAATGCTTAAAATTGCCCAGTATTTCTTTTGCATTCCTGCTCACAATGCTAATGTAGAAAGAATATGTTCGCTAGCGACGTGAACTTCAACTATTTGAAATGTTCTGAGTTTTACAAATTTCTGTTAAAAAAAGACATTCTCGAAAAAATTGGGTCCACTGCGAAATGTCAAACTAAATGATAAAAGACAGTGGATCGGATAACTCAGTTTATCAGTTCTTTAGCTAAATCAGATTATGTTTTCAACTGATTATGTTGACTCATTGTGACTCATGTTGATCTCTCAGAATCACTAATAATATATCTATCACATATATTATTCATCTATGACTATTAATTACTATTATAATTATGTTGATCTTTCAGACTTTATAATTGCTATTACTTAGTACTGAAACTATATGTTTTTATTATAATTCGTTTTATAATGTGATACCAGAAGGTGAAAAGTTCCTAATTATTTGTGTTAACTGATTATCTCGAACTCAAACGGAGAATAAACGATGTAACTTGTTATTCACGGAAATGAATGTTTAATTTATTTCATAAATACTTCTAAGATAGGGAAGTACGCTATTTTATTAAAAAAAAAGTTGTTTTTTTTAATTTCCAAGCTTGTCCGGTGTAAAAATATTTTTTTACCTAAATGTCCGGGGTTTTGGGAATTTTTGTCCGGTACCCACAATTTACGGAATGGCAGCCCTAGGCTCATCCGACACAGCCACTAGTCCTAGTATCTATAGAACCAATTGTGTATATAATTATTTGCATCATGGTACGAGTGCAAATGATATTCAAATATGATCACTAAATTTAAATTATATATTTTATATTCATTTACGCACTCAGCATTTTTCTGGTAGGGGGGGGGGCTATTTTATTCCTAGTTTTTTCTCCGCACAGAAGATCAAGTGGGCTCGCTGCGGACACATTTAAAATATATTATGGCCCTTTGTCAAAGTAACCCCAAAAACTGTCAAAGTTACCCTGAATGTCAAAGTAAAGCCCCGCTTTACGGTACTGATTTCAAAGTCGATGGACATGATATCTCGAGAACCACTTGATGGATTGTTTTCAAATTTACAGGAGATACAATGAGAAACATTTAAAGGTCGTCGACGATCTCACTTTTTAAATATCGATCTTCATTTTTAAACGGTTACCTAAAAATGACGACTTTGTTTCATAGATGTTGTATGCTCGAGTTTCAATTCGTCGTGATGTTGTTAAAAAAATGATTTTAAAAATCGACGTTCGTCTATGACTCGTATTTATTGTTGACGTCGCGAAACGTCATGAAAAAATTTCATCATCTGCCGGTGACTATGTTTTTTTTGTTTTACTGTATTTTTTGGTGATCTTTTTCAACGGCTCTGAATTGATATACATTTGTGTTAAAAAAAATAGTTCCTTTTTCACCAAACTTTGTTCAGAAAACAAAAATTCGGAAATTGGCCATTTTTTGGGGTCTCTAGGTAGATGTAGCCCCTTGACTTAAGGGGTGAGATGCAGTCAGAATTTTCTAAAAATCGATTTTTTAATATTTTCTTGAAGTATGATGTTTCGAAAATATTCCCTGAAAATTTCAAGTCAATCCGATGAATAGTTTCCGGGATATCCCAAAATTAGTGAAGGGGCGTCGGGTCCCCATGGCAGGGTCCCCATGGCAACCCAAACAAACGCGCAAACGATAATACCCGGAAAGGCAGAATGCTTCGAAGACAACAACAAATTGATATTTTGGAAGCTTAGACATCGGCAGAAGCCCTTTTGTATGGGCTAGGAATTGATGATTCGATGTAAGTAATTTTTTAATTAGTATTTCTGTACATAAATCAAGTGTAAAATTAGAAAACTCTTTCAGAAATGTTCAAAAATGTATTACTCAAAAACTATGAACTTTAGCAAAACTTTATAAAGAATACTTTCATTTTAAAATTGCCCAAAATGTTTTTAAAAAAATAATTCATCCCGAAAAACTTTAATTTTTTGAAAAAATTGTTTTAACAATTGGCTATAAACGATTGAATGGTCGACTTTTCGGCAAAAAATTGTGATATTCGGATTTAGCGGATCAAAATACATGAAAAAGGTTTAGCTTTATCCATAGAGCTCAAAATTTTACGAACATATAATACCGTATCCACATCGAAAAACTTCAAACGCGTTTTTCTCGGAACTATGTTTTTCAAGTCGGTGACGACTATAATTAAAAAACCACTCGATGGATTTTGATGAAATTTGGTGTGCTTATTGATAGCATTAAAAACGAGTCCTTAATCGAAGGATTTTCACTTTTGTTAAAAATTTATATTTTTTTAAAACAATAAACGAGCGATTTTTTGGTTGAAAATCGAAAGTTACCTTCCGGAAGCCGCCATTTTGTTAATTTTTTAACAAAAAGCTTCGATTAAGGACTATATTTATTATTAAACTAATGATTTTTTATTTATTTTTTATTTCAGATGATCCAGTAAAGTTTCATGATGGTCACGGCAAAGCACTACATGCCGAAGGGGGTCCGACAAAGATGGCGATATATTTATAAATAATCAATATTTCTCTTTGAAAATTTGTACAAGTCAAGTTGAAATATAACAGAAAAAGTCTGTGTAACCACTTTTGTAAAACAAACTTAATTACTATAAAAAAAAATTATTGAAAATGCTCATTTTTTCAAGCCTCTGACTGCATCTCACCCCTTAATTGTGAAATTTAAATATCTATTTAATTTAAGTAATGAAATGACTACGTTTTATACAAATTACAAGGAAGGAAATAGATCAAGTTTTATTAAATCATTTATTTATGCTTGCTTGGGTGAAACTTGAATAACCTATATCAATTATTTGCATTTAATTATGTTGGACCGATTTTTCCTGGGGGCAGGGTTTATGGGGGTTTATGGGGGGTGCCCCTGCCCCTTCTCGTGGCTACGTCAATGTTTATATTGTCCTGTTCGAAAATATCTTTAAAAGTGTCTCAATCAATCGTATACCCACGAGGAATTCATACAAATTCATTTTTATTCTTAATTCAACACCCGAAAAAATAGCTCCCGACTAAATGCAATTCTAGCAATATTCATGATCGCACCCAACCGATACACCACACCGCGAGAATTCCCGAAGATCGAGAGAAAAAAAACATCATTTCAGACGGTATAAGAGGTCGAGTGGATCGAAAGAGGCAAGGGTCATCCGCACACGCGAACCGCGGTGCTCCTTGGAATTAAATCCGATCGAAAGAATTTCACCGACGAACAGGAATCACAACAAAAACAACCAAAATACGGGGACTCGAGAGAAAAGAAGAAAAAAAACGGTTGACGAAAGTGTAGGCTGCGATTCACGCGCGCGCTTGTGCACTCGTCTATACTTCCCTCCTCTTTTCGGAAATAAATATCGAGGAAGAGTGCAGGAGCGAATGCCTGTAATGCATTTGATCCTTCCAATCGAAAGTATTTCTCACTTGATCTCTCTCCCTCTTCAACCCCCCCCCCCCGCTCTCTCTCTCTCGCCCACTCCTCTTGTTGAAAAAAAAATCCGTCGCTTTTGGGCTCCAGCCATCGAAAAAGAGAATTTGAGAACGGAGCTTGGGGCCCACGCGCAGACTGACTATTCCATGGAAAGGTAGTATTTAGTACCGACGAAATAATGCAATTATCAAATTAACCCTCACACTCATTCTTCACTCTGGCCACACGCGTACACACACACACACACACACACACACACACACACACACACACACACACACACACACTCACACACACATATATATATATAGAATGTCACGTACGAAAATACAAGCATACTTACGTATATGCATGTAAGTATACGTAGTATATTTGCTACGTGCATTAAGAATCGTGAAGGCGAGGGTATCGAACGTATACGACTCTTTCCCCCGTTTTAAGTGGATAATTATTGGGATATAAAGGGCGTCCCTTTACCGGGCTACGATCCAAGAGAGGTCAAGCGGTCAGTATTTGGCAACGCTCTACGGCGAATATGGAGCGTTTGGTATTGCCGCAGCGGTTGGTCCTCAGTGGCGTTTGCTCTGCAGGCTCGAACCCACACGCAAGCCCGCGCCCACATACACATACACAAGTGTGTGTGTGTGTGTGTGTTTATATGCATATTACACACATACGCACTTATATATATATATATATATATATATATATATATATATATATATATATATATATATATACATATTAGGACTTGGAATTCATTCGTAGCGTTTTTTTAATGAAAAAAAAAACATTATTTTTTATGAAAATGACAAAATACATCAATGAAAGTATTGTCCCTCGCTTGCTACTACTTTTGACTATCTTTCGGGCAGGGTACGAATACTGTGTCGGAAGAACGGCTCGTCTTTAGATGCAATCCATGAATCGACCCATTTTTGACAATCTTCGTAAGACGTGAACTCCTGCTTAGACAGGCTATGAGCCATCGGACGAAACAAATCGTAATCAGAAGGAGCGATATCTGGAAAATACGGCGGGTGGGGTAGGACTTCTCATTTAAGTGTTTTCAGCTATGTTTGTACCGGTTTTGCGAAATGCGGACGGGCATTGTCGTGCAGCAAAATGAGTTCGTCGTGTCTTTCGGAGTATTCCGGGCGTTTTTCTTTCAATGCACGGCTCAAGCGCATTAATTACAGTCGGTAGCGATCCCCAGTTATGGTTCCATTCGGTTTCAGCAGTTCATAATAAATCACACCCCTCTGATCCCACCAAATACAGATCAAGAGCTTAGACCCATGGATATTTGGCTTTGCCACTGATGTCGATGGTTGGCCAGGCCTAACCCATGACTTTCTACGCTTCGGATTGTCGTAATGGATCCATTTTTCATCACCAGTGACAATTCGATGCAAAAAACCGGGAAAAAAGCGGGAAGTAAAACTCCCCGCAAAAATACTTTATTCGGCACAAATGTTGACATATTCAATAAATTATGAAGTGTTGTTATTTACGATTCAAAAAGAGGTTATGTACAGCAAATGACATTCAATGATAGCTGTTTCACGATGAATACATCACTGTCGATATCAACGAAATACTATGCTATCTACGCCATCTCTTGTAAAACGCTACGAATTAATTCCAACACCTAATATAATACATATACGCAGATGTCATTGTTATTGACGCATGGCTCATCCAATTAAAAAATGCGATGGTGAACCGAAAATGACTACTGTTTGAACGCTAACTGTGCAAATTCAAGTCAATAGTATGAAAGTTACTTAAGGCGGTCCTCTAGTTTCTCGGGTCGAAAAAATCGATTTTTTTTCTTTCATAAATCACATCCACAACATGTGTAGAAAATGTGTGCCAAAGGATTTTTCGATATTCGAAGTGGTTCACAAGTTATGGCCCTGGAACGGAGCAGGTATACGGAGCGCGCGCCGGGAGCGAGAACTTTCAAACGCGTTTTTCTCGAAACACCATTTTTCGAAACGGTGACCACGATATTTCAGAAACTACTGCACCGATCTTGTTCAAATTTATACAGCATCATTAATATGTTATAAGCCAGCGATTGAACTAGGATTATCATGATTGCTTCGATAGTTTTTTTTGTACGAGCGAAAAACTTAAGAAAAAAATAGTAAAAAATAGAATGTAATTTTCAAAAGTGTATAAAAAAGTCAATTTTTGTAATTTAGAATTCACTCTAGTTCAATCGCTAGTCTTAAATATGAAGATTAAAATGCCGTTTGGTTTTTTGATTTCAGATAAGCAGAACAGCCGCAATCTTGGTCACCGTCAATCACCTCTTTTACTTGATGTCTTCCTGTCGGTCACTATAACGTTTATTCTATTATATATTTTGACTTCAAAAAATTAGTAAAGCTTATTTAAATGTTAATAAAGATTATGCAAAAAAGATTGATTATTTCGATGCTTTGCCCGTAAAAAATTATTGAAAAAGCCGTAAAAAAACAGCCGAGAAACTAGAGGACCGCGTTAAGATATCAATCCCGCCGTGTCACAATATGTAGTTTCGAGATAATCGCGTTCAAACTCGACGGATCGCGGTAAACCCGACGCATACTGTTCCACTAAAATAAGTGTAACTTCGTCAATTTTTAGAATTTCAGGGTCCGGTTGGTCTTAAAATATTCTTGAACGTTCTCACTTACAATATGCGGAAAAAAAACGTTTTGTTGAACTTTCCAGAGAGGGATACCCCCTTCACATGTTTTACCGGAACTCATCCATGATTTTTCATACCTCGTGCTCTACTTCGCAACCTGCGACCCAATAAATCATTATCGGCTCGCAGTATAAACTCACTCGAAGAAGAACACTACTTTCCCTTGTACGCGAATGCATTTAAATTAGAGTAATTTGCTAATATAATAATTATTGTATTACATTCGCAATAATTATTAGAGCAGTAAAGAGAAAAATCGGTGAAGGTGGAAAAATTCGAATGAAAATGCTCAGGAATGGGATAGCGCTCGTATAAGTATTTATAGCCCAAAGTAAGCAGGGCTTACGTATCTGTACGAATATTTCAGGAATGAACTATCCCAAATAACAGGTAGAAGCTGATGAATAACTGGGACCCTTTTGAAGTTACGCATAAGTGGCGGGAAACGTGACGGATCAAATTCGAAAGGGTAACGGAGATTTTGCATGAAATATGGGGTGCGTGTATAATGTAATAATACGGAAGGCGTGTTAAGAATGGGGTGATATCGGCGTGCGTCGAATCTTGCATTCCATATATTGTTAAAAATAATTTTTAATTATTCTTCGTCACGGCGTTGTCGCACCTCTTCACACACACACGAACGCACACACACACGCACACACGCGCACACACACACACACACACACGCACACACGCACGCACACGCACACGCACCAACGTGTACACACACACACACACACACACACACACACACACACACACACACACACACACACACACACACACACACACACACACACACACACACACACACACACACACACACACACACACATATATATATATATACGCATCTAATCTAAATTAAAAAATACCTATCTAATAGTTTTTAATGCTCTGCCATAAACTTGAGTTTCGACAAATTCGCATCTGGACACCAATGTGATGTTTCTTGTTGGATAAATGAACCCACACACACATTGTGCGTGTGTGTGTGAGTGGAGGGGGGGGGGGGGGGGTATTTTTCTAACAAGAAACATTACATTGGTGTCCGAATTCGATTTTGTTCAAACTCATGTATATGGCAGAGCATGAAAAACTATTATATACGTATTTTTTTGATCGGCGAAAAAACTGTTTTAACGTATGAAATCACCCCTTAGGGTGAAGCATGTCAAGGGTTGAGTTTGGAGTTTCGTCCGCGAGCAGTCCACCGATTAAGAGAAACAAAAATGATCAGAAATCTACTATGAGTGCATAAAAAAAACTAAGGGATTAGTCACAATTTTTTTTCTTACCCTCACCCTACATTTAAAAGGAGTGCATTAAATGAAACAGGTAACAATTTGGTGGGGCGGGGGGGGGGGGGGGGGGGGGGTAAATTAAAGTTTACGCATAATGGCATTTTTGCTCTGTAGCAAGCTTGAGGGGAGAACTTACCCCTTACTTAAAGTTGGTTATCGATGTGCATGCTGGTTCAAAATATTTCTACGAACTCGAAATTGTTTTCAGAGGATGAAAAAATTTGAGCGAACCGCAAATCTGCCAAAAATCTAAAAATAATCGTAGCTCAATAAATAAAGCGGCGATTTTTTCGTGCAAACGATTGCGAAGAGAATGCGCGCAAAGCGGAAACAAATTCGATTTTTTTATATTTTCGTAATAAGTTCCCCTGGACCCTCACATGCTGAATACGAATTTACCATTCCTTTTCCCTAAAACACGGAATTTCTATTGGCAATCGTCGATTGTGTATGGGAACACGTTTTTCGCGGTTAGCCGGCCTCATTTTGAGCTTTGGAGGAAAACAAATATCTTTCGACTCATTGGCCCATTTTTTCCGAAATTTTCGAAAACCTAAAATTTTAAACATCCGTAGCCTCGGTCCTATTCATTTGACTGAAATAAACTTGATGGCAAGTCTTACATACCTGCTTGATTCATCCAGATATCACAATTACTTTTTCCGGAAAGTCTACTTGATAAATGGCCGAAGGAGAAGCAAAGAGGTTCGAAGAAATTCGCGAAGTTTGATTATCCGACTTTGAAATTCTGCCAAAAATCGAACGATAATCGGAGTTTCATAAGTATAACGCCACTTTCAAATAAAATCGGAATATAAATGAGCGGCGATGCAGTGAAGAATCTGTTTTTGGCCGAGACGCAAATATTTGATGAATTTTTCATATTTTATTACTAAGTCTCAAAATTTTTCAAAATTGAAACTCAAAATTTGTATCATAAATCGTCAAAAGCGTTTGAAAGGGGGTTTTTCGCGTTTATCCGGCGTAATTTTGAGCTTTCGCCAGAGACTCCGTGATATTCGTAATCGGCGGAAGATTTCCCATTGGATAAACCCTCAAGAGCGTTAAGAAGTCGAAAAAAAAATTGCAACCCTTTTGACCACTTGTTCGGGATTCCCAAAATCGCGAAATTTCAAACGGCCGTAGCGTCGGTTCCATATAAGTAACATGAACTAATACGGATTTAACAGTTTATTATGCGCTACCATATAGGGTTAAAGTGGGAACAGTGGGAACAGGGGGTACACTGGGCCTTTTCTGTTTCTCAGAAGTGTACATGTATGTATGTGCGTCTTTTTCACAATAGAACCGCCCTCGGATGCCAATAGGTTTGAACCTGTCTGTGAATCGCTCCCGCGCTATTCGGTTGTGAGCGGTGATTTTATATTATTTTTGGTGTCAAAAGTTGAAAAATCAGCTGAGTTTTTATGTTTTTCGCTTCTTTACCTATAGCAGTTATGTTCGAAGTCATTGTTATCCCGCAATATACAGGTATATTGCGGTATTTGAGCATTGTGTTTGTTAACCTAACAAAAAAATAAACTTATCAGTACCCGCTTAAAAAAAAAAGAGAGGGTCGGTACACAGTGGCTCAATTTTTCAAGGTACACAGAGGTAAGTCATAATATGAATATTTTCGCGTTGTGATTTAGATAGGTACTGGTACTATCTCATTAGGTAGGTACTTATTGTTGAGTAATATTCAATAAATGATTGTGATTGATCTCATAATATACTGGCTTTGTAAAATTAATTTCCAATAGTTTACTGTACAATACTCCCCATTGTATACACTCCATCACCTACAAGTGCACAGTGGATCAGGGTAATTTTCTTAAAATTTTGCGTGATTTTGAAATTTTGTTTGATTGTGAAATGAGGCATGTTTCAAATTTTGTTTGATTGTGAAATTAGGCATGTTTCAAATTTGGTTTGATTGTGAAATTAGGCATGTTTCACAAAATCAAAGGTGGACGCAAAAGTGATGTTCCTTGTGGGTATACCCTCAAATGGTTTCAAATGTTTCTTTCTACTACAATTATATTTACATAAAATACAGGTGAACTGTATAAATGTAAATAATCATTCGAAATCTTATTTTGTTTTGCACAAAAATGTCAAGACTTCCTAGCACACTGTTTCACAAAACGTCAGCATAGTAAAATTAATATCCATATATGGAACGATCAAAAGATTCGACTTTTTCAGACGAAAAAACAGTTTCTTTTTCTTTGAAGATATTAAATCCTGCTGAAGCCTGCACGGATCAGTTTTTTAGTGTTCCCGTTGAGATACAATGAAACGAGTTTAAAGTTCTAATCGATGTATTATCCAACGGCACAATAGCCTTATACGGTCCGAGGCTTTATTTTTAGCATATTACGGATCATTATGACCCATACGTATTTGTTATAGCGTTTCCTTTGAAGTCAATGCGAATTTCGGAGTGTCTGGGGTTTTCATTTTTTTTTTAAAGTGCCTTCCTCTTTTTTCACCCTCGTGCTTCATTCGGGAGCCGTTTGGTCACACAGGAGGGTGCCTCATTGTGAATTGATCGGGGTTGAAGAGGGTCTTCGTTACTTCGTGGCTCAAATATATACGTACAACAACGTATAGTTACCCCAACACCCATTGTGTCGTTCAATTCAATACATTCGATTTTTTTTCCTCCCCTGTGTTTTTATTTACGACCGCGATTGTTTTCCGGGTTCTACATTCCTCGCTCTTATCCAGCGGCGCTCTCTTTCACATTTCATCATAATACCTCTCATTATAACTGGCCTTAAAAACGTTGTGCAGCCATTTTTTTTCGAAAATTGCGACGTCTATAGTAGTCCGGAGAAGACTTGCGGCCTTTTTTTGTTCATCTCTTTGATATTAATTAAGATATTAAGCCGAGGAAGAAAATTGCTGATTTTTTTAAAGAAATTATTTCTTTACCACTTTTGAGACTTAGGGTATTTTTTATTACCATTTATGCCTCTCACATGGTTGCTTAAATTAATCTTTAAAAATGGCAAACGTATGGCACGGTCTTCTAAACTGCATTTTTCAAACTGACGTGACGTATGGCTAAAAAACTAATCGACCGATTCTGATGAAATTTGGTACAAATCTTTCTAATCTTATTATCTGAAACATGACCATAAATGTTTTTGAAAATCATTTAAAAAATCTACTGATATTACACAAAGTGCAACTATTTCATGGCATTGAAAATGTAATCGGACTTTTTGGGTGTCAAAAAACAAGTACATGTAAATAATATGAGTTGGTTTTATTATTTTTCAAAGAATATTCATACATTGAGGTATATAATTGGGTTTGTTTGGGTTCGTTTGGGTTTGTCTGGGTATGTTTGTATAATAATTGTTATATAATTTTTGTAATATATTTCTAATTGAAGTTGTAATATAATATTTAAATTAATAACAACATTAGAATTGGGGAGGGAGAGGGCATTTTTCAACCAATCACAGGCGTTCACGTGTTGCAGCTCCCCCCACTCTACTACACACAGTGGCAGTGGAGTGGGGGTAGCGATAGTTTAATGTGACATCCAGCTAACTCATTGACAGGCCCCTATACCCAGCCTACCTCAACAAACATGTACAGTTCTAAAAGCATTTTCCATGCTAAAAAAGTATGTTTTTTTGCAAAATGTAGCTATATTTTCGGAAAATTCAATCTTTTCGTTTCAAAGCGTACCATTTCATCGATTTTCAACATTTCTCACTTTTTCTTGGTTCATATTCTGCACATAAGTGTTAATGAAAGAAAAATCTTCGTTGGTTTTTTTTTCGATTAACGGGTTACACCTAGTTCGCGGCCGAAAAAAGAGGTGTTTTCGTGAATTGTTTTTTTGGAAATGAGTACAGGTTTTTGACTTTTCTCATAGTAAAGGGTATCATTTCAAGTATCTTTGACAATTTTTTTATTGGGAAATATTTATAAACGACGGAGATACAGTAAATTGCCCAGACCGCTGTGCAAAAAAGGTCCTTCGCGGTGACCACTCCTGCTCGGGAACGAATCATTTGAAATCAAAAACTGAATGAATTTCGTTTTTGTACCGTATTATCTAGTCTTTAATCGGAGGATTCAATAAAATGATGATTTTTGAAAAATGGTCGCTGATCGAAAGTGATCGTCGAAATTTCGGTGAAAAAAACACTCTATTTTTCTTGACATAACAAAAGTATACATTGAAAAAAAATCCTTCGCCTTTTGATATACAAAAAATGTCTGTGAAATTTGAAGCAGATCGGTTTAATTGTTTTTGAGATATTTTGGTGACCGCTTCTGAAAAAGTCATTCCGAGAAAAACGCGTTTAAAGTTTGACGTCAGGTATATACGTAGACCGCCGGATGTACCTGTAAACGCTCATAACTTCCCCAATTTTCAACGGACCGACTTGAAATTTTCAGAGAATATTTTCGAAAGATTATATTATAAGAATCCGTCGAAAACGAAAAAATGTTTTTTTTTAAATTCCGACTAGGTGTAACCCCTTAATCTCGCCGACGCTACGTGTCACACCGTCTGACAATATCCGCCGCAACCCATTCAATAAAACATACCCCGAGTCTAAAAATTGGTGAAGAAATCTTTGCTTTAAAAAAAATCGTGAAAATGATGATTTTTTTCCTCGCCTAAAGATATCTCCCCCCTTAATGTTTCTACGGGAAGAATGAAAGAACAGGTAAATCCATGCGACGCACGTATTTATTAGACATTTTCACTTATCCGAAGGTTTTTTCGTTCGAATTGCCTCTATTATATCGTCATTTACGGAACGACTTCCTGTCACGGTCGAGTTTCACTTTTTTCGTACCGAAACACCGAAAATAAAAGAAAACAACGGTAAACGACCTGGATGCGTCGTTTGAGTCTTCTCATCGAGATTTTCCTTCCGCCACTAATGTCCTTTCGTTCTCGGGGTGCGATTCGTCTCGGGACACGGTTTTTCGCGACCTGTGGACCCAACGGAAATAACGGACCCGGAAGTCGTCTACGAATTTTTCATGTTTGTGTAGAGGGACGAAAATGTCGGCTCAGGTCAGGAAGAAAAATGGCGCGAGGATAATTTCCTTCCGGAAGTTGCGCATAAGTTTTCTCGTTAAGTTTGTCCTTTCCGATCAGTTGTAAGTATTGTTATTCGGTTCGCTAGATTGATGGAATGATGACTGACTATTTTTCTGGAGTGAAAATTAAAGCTACTATTATTTCTAACGTTAGTATGCCCTAAGTCCCAAAAATAGCGGAAAAACAAAAACTTGTCGTAGTTTTGCAAATATTTACATTATCCTATTTTATATTATATTATTATTTATTATTATACTTTATTTTTTATTATCATTTATTATATATATATATATATATATATATATACACAGGGTGTTAAGAAGATCGATGCAAAGCCTTGAGGAGGTGATAGGTCACCACGTTAGGATCATATCTAACCTAGGTCACCTTAGTCCAAAGTCTGAGGATTTCGAGTTATCATGGTAAGTATGACTTTTGGACAATTTCCCACAATTAGGTACTAACGCGTTCATAATGTTTAAGCGGACAATAATTGGTAACTAAAATCTTATTTGCGTCTTAGCTTACTGTGTATTCAATCGACAAACACCAATACAATCATCTGTATCCACACAACTAACTGAATGGGACGTGTTGATTAATTAAAAACTTGTCAAAAAATAAAAAAACCTCTTACGTAAATGGTAGTTTAAAAAAATAGCATTAACATAAGAGGTAAACGAGTTAGTACCTAATTTTGGGAAATTTACCAAAAATCATACTTACCATGATAACTCGAAATCCTTGGACTTTGGACTAAGGTAACCTAGGTTAGATATGTTCCTAACGCGGTGACCTACCACCCCCTTAAGGTTTTGAATCGACCTTCCTAACACCCTGTGTATATATATATATATATATATATGTGTGTGTGTGTGTGTGTGTGTGTGTGTGTGTGTGTGTGTGTGTGTGTGTGTGTGTGTGTGTGTGTGTGTGTGTGTGCGTGCGTGCGTGCGTGCGTGTGCGTGTGCGTGTGCGTGTGTGCGTGTGCGTGTGCGTGTGCGTGTGCGTGCGTGTGTGTGTGTGTGTGTGTGTGTGTGTGTGTGTGTGTGTGTGTGTGTGTGTGTGTGTGTGTGTGTGTGTGTGTGTGTGTGTGTGTGTGTGTGTGTGTGTGTGTATAGAGATGTTGAATAAATTCTCGCTGTTTTTTCGTGAAAATTAATGCTTTATTTTGAAAAATCATTCCTAATACTTTCTAACGTTTCGAAACTGTTGTGCGATCTACTCCTAACGATTCTGCGAGTTCAGCTAGCGTCTGACATGAGTCTTCATGATGCAATGCTTCCAATTCAACACATCAAAATCATTGTTTGTGAACCAAACCCCCAGACCTCCAAACCAAGCTCTGCATGTTGTTTCCGACCGAGCATCGTCGCCGTAATTCTCAACAAGCATGCTGTGGCTTCAGGTGCATATTAGGGGCCGGGTTGAAAGTCCGAACTTTGAATGATCAGAACGCTCAAAACTCCGAAAGAATACTACCCCGAAAGATCAAAACTTCGAAAGACAAAAAGTCCGAAAATCTGAATTCAACACATCAAAATCATTATTTGTGAACCAAACCCCCAAACCTCCAAACCAATCTCTGCATGTTGTTTCCGACCGAGCATCGTCGCCGTAATTCTCAACAAGCATGCTGTGGCTTCAGGTGCAGATTAGGGGCCGGGTTGAAAGTCCGAACTTTGAATGATCAGAACGCTCAAAACTCCGAAAGAATACTACTCCAAAAGATCAAAACTCCGAAAGAATTTTCCACGAAAGTGCAAAACTCCGAAAATCGGAACACCCCCGAGTCGAAATTTTTAGCCTCCTCTTAACCCTCGCAGGACCCATTTCTTTTGTAATACATAAGCCGCCAGCCTCCGTTGAACCGACGAAACCTCATTTGTCGAGTTCAGTGCCATGAAGAGACCTCCTCTTGGTCCAGGGTAGCCTCTGCTAGACCTCCCAAACCTTCTCTCGACCCCCAGTTTTAGTGAAACGGGCAGAGCACAGGCCTCCTTAACCTGCTTTCAATCTCAAACTCTTGCCTCGACCCCACCTAACCTGCTTCCGGCCCAAATTCGATATCTCCTCCATCATCATTCCATTGTGGCCTGATCGGTGACCCGTTCGATGACGAAAATAATACGAAATTGATAAAAATACATCGTCCCCTTATCAATTATTAGTGCAATATTAATATGCGAAAACAATCAAATTTGCTCAATATCGATTTATTATTATTTTATAGGCAATTCATAAAAGAATGCTTGTTTATACAGTCTTACTCCGATTCTATCGGATTAATGGGCGTTTTCCTGTGAGAAAAAATCTCACAGGAAAATTCTTAAAAAATGCCAATCTATCCAGTATAAGCTTACGCGACGTTTTTCGTCCTTGACATTTCTTCTTAAACCCTCTAGTTCTTGAGTTACATGGCATTATCTAGAATTAGTCTTTTTTAGCAAAAAATGAAATAACATTGCGAAAAAAATCGTACAAAACTTTATAAAAAACGCAAATGGAGTTCCTGCTACCCCGTTCAAGTTTATCATGGATAAACGTAACAAACTTTTTTTTCATAAGTCATGCGCCCAATTCTCGATGGTCGAAAAAAGCCGAAAATCAGTCACATATAAAAGTGCGTACCGGGTCGAAAAGAAAATTATAAAAAAATATTTCAGAAAAGCAATATAAAGCTGAATTTATTCCCGTCAAAACGCCGTTCAGTAAATTTGGTTATCGTTTTTTTTACGAAGCTGTGTAACTTTTAGTGCAGCAAGAAATATCGACTGGTGTATCCAAAATTTAAGCGACGGTATTTATTATATAATACTATATATATATATTATTTTCGAAATATGTGGTTGCATTAATATATTCAAATATACACTACCAGTCAAAAGTATTCGGACACTTCAGATAACTGCAAAACTTGATATCACTTTGGATCATTGCAAACTTATGGTAGAATAATAATTATTTTACGAAGATACTATAAAGCTCTGTATAATTACTTAATTATATAGATGTTTATAGTATCTTCGTGAAATAATAAATGAAATGAATTATATTACTCTAACATTATTTGGCAATTATCCACCACTCAAAAGTTTTGCGATCATGTGGAGTGTCCGAAAACTTTTGGCTGGCAGTGTAGATCTAAATAACATATAATGTTGATATCTATATGGAACGTTAGGGTGTTAATTATAGTCTATTTCATGTTCTAAAGGATTGAAATTGTCGGTTTAGAATTCAACCTCATTCGATTTTTTCTTTATTTTTTCATTTTGTTTTTTTTGTTAATTCAATAATGAGTTGATAAATGGCGACGGCCGATTACCGTCGATTTTAAATGAAATGTTTGATTTTTCTTTGTTTTCATTTTTAGCACATCGAAAATTAAAAAAATATTTCCACGTGTATGTGTGAAGCATATTTTTATTTTTTTCCGCTAAATATGATATTAACTAACCGCGTCTATTTGATTCTTTTTTATTTGAATTAACTAGATTTTTCATAGAACCAAATTTTTCCTATTGCATTCCATTATTAAAATTATTGATTTCAAAAATGTTTATTTATAGAAAATCAATCTATTTAATATCGTCCAACTACATATTTTATTTGATCCTAATAAATCTGTGATTCGGTTTCATCAATTCAACATTTTCATCTGTTCAAAAAAACAATTTAGTTAAGTTCACTGAATGGATCTAGTTATTTTTTTTTAATTTACCTTAAATAGAATTTTCGTAGAGTTAACCATTTTTTTATTTGTATATATATATATATGCGTGCGTGCGTGCGTGCGTGCGTGCGCGCGCGCGTGTGTGTGTGTGTGTGTGTGTGTCTTTGTTTGAAAAATCTATAGCATGTTATTCGATGAAACTCTCTAATTATCACAATCATATTAACTAATTCATATAGCTTATGTGATACAACAAATAGTTAGAGGTATTCATTTGGTCTCTTATGCCATATTAGCGACCGAAATGTTATAAGCACTCGGTAGCATAGGGGCAGCGGAGCGTAGTTATGAGTAGGTAGGACTAGGTTCAAGTCGCATATAGGGCAGATATTTTCTTCGAAAAAAATCAATCCTAAAGGCCAGGGAATGACGAATTACGATAAAAATCCTTGTGGTAAAGCTCTCAATTAAGGAGTTCATTTTATTTTCGATTTATGAAATATTTTATGCATATAATACACTTAGCTTTACAGTGTACATTGTAAGCAAATATATATTAATTTGAATCTCATCTTTATTAATATATATAAATATCTTTGAAAGAAATATGATCGTAGTAGGCTGTGAGACAAGGAAAAAACCTATTTTATTTAAACAGATTCTATATAAATTAATTTTTTTGTTTAGCAGTGTACAGTAGGCCGAAAGGGGGGGGGGCAGTAGGTTCTGCGGGAGCGCTCGAAGTAGGCCGACCTGAGGTTCCGTAGGTTCAATTGTCAGCCGTACTGACCTCCTTTGAGTCAAAAAGTCTACTTTCTGCCATGCCGGAGGTTCATCGGAGGCTCTAACGCATGATACTTTCAAACATTGTACCCTCCTTTAGATACTCAATAATCCGCTCACGCCGATTTCTGCTCGCCTTCATTTTGTGAGTTGAACGCGGCTCGAAAATTTCGACTCGGGCCGTCAAAGTAATTCGGCTATGGAAGTTTTAAAAGTTTCAAAATTTTCACTAAATCGACGAATTATTGCAAGCATTTTTTTTTATTAAGGAGTGATTTCATGTCAATTTTGAAATTTGTCTAGACAATGTTGTAAGTTCTACATCATTTACAGTCAACTGTGTAGACTTCCGCTGGCATAATCTTGATGAACCTTGTAATTCGGAACATTAAAATTAGGAATTTTAGACCGTCGGTGCATTCAAATTTTCGGTGGGTTCGGAATTTCAACCCGGCCCTCATGTCAAGATCATGCCAGCAAAAGTCTACACAGTTAACTGTAAATGATGTAGAACGTATAATATTGTCTAGACAAATTTCAAAATTGACGCAAAATCACTTCTCAATAAAAATTTAAAAAATTGAAATAATTCGTCGATTTATTGAAAATTTGAAAACTTTTGAAACTTCCATAGCCGAATTATTTTGACGGTGTTAAGATTTTCGGAGTTTTGATCTTTCGTGTATTCTTTCAGAGTTTTGAGCGTTCTGACCATTCAAAGTTCGGAATTTTAACCCGGCCCCATCTTGAATTTCGGAACATTAAAATTCGGAATCTTAAACCGTCGGAGCATTCAAAGTTCGGAATTTCAACCCGGCCCCATCAAACTTAAGACTCTACGCAATAAGAAAATAAAATAAACCAAAAATCGATTTTTTGAAATTCCAAAGATATGCATACTCCTCGAAGTTTGACGTATAGTGCTGCTATCGCTCGGCCACTGTTACAAGCTTTAACTCATTCAATTTTAGAAGTATTTCAACGAAGTTTTCATGGAATATAGCTAGAAGGTGATACCATAGAAAGAAAATATTTTTGAAAAAAAAACCACTATTTTAACCCGCCCAGGTAGATGTAGCCCTTTAAATCTGATGCTCACAATTGTCTCTCTTTCCATTGAGTACAAAAACAGTACCTCCCATTCTCATACAATGAATATGTTCTGATGATCTGTGCAACTAACAGTGAATAATACCCCTAAAACGGCGGAGCTCAAATTGTGGCAAATCTTTTCCAACAAACGAACAAAAATTCCAAAGTTCCGATCCAAAGCCTCGCTGTTTGACAATGAAAAAATGACGAATCTCCAAAAGAAGCCTGCGTCCGAAACGGAGCCTTCGTCTCGTCTGGATCGAAGGGATCCGAAAATTTTCTCGATTATCGTCGAGCGGGCGACTAATGTAAGCTTGCCAACGAAACTGAAGCTCGACGATCAGTTGCGAAGTAAAAAAAAAGAGCAAGAAGTCGAGCCGAATACGAAGGATGAAAACGAGGAGGCTGAGAGCTTCGATAAAAGACTGGGAAGAAGAAGAAGAAGACGGAAGAAGGAGGAGAAGAACTCTCTGGGACTCCGTGGGAAGACTCCTCTCGACTTCGTAAACGAGAACCTGATGTGGGATCGCATACACACAGACGCATACCCGGCCAAACGCGAAGCTATCCCCTGGCGATGCATCTCTATGTATCTCGCGTGAGTGGAAGAGTGAATGAGAGAGAAAGAGAAAGAGAGAGAGAGAGAGAGAGGGCTCGGGTTGCTCGTTGGACCACCGCATAAAAAATCGAAATCTTGAAGAAAACGAACCGGTGCAAATTTCATCTCGCATCTCGCTCTATCTTGTATAAATAGCATTTTAAAGGATCGTCCCTCAAACAGGGTCACAAAAATACGTTTACTATATGCGAGACTCACCTTATTCGTTTTTTCGGATCGCATCGTGTGAAAAAAGGGTCGAAGAAAAAATCATCGGAGACTCTCTGATCTCCCACCCCCACCCCGGACAACCCTCTCACTCTCGCTGACTTCAAACAGCAACGAAGGAGAAATGTATCGGACAGTAAAGATCCTTGCAGCATCCCAAAGTTGAGGAGCAAAAGACCCACGCCCCCGTATAAAAGTTACCGAGTAACTGGACCTTTCAGGACTCTTAGGCATTTCACGGAAAATTAAACAATCCATATTCTCACACAGGAGATACATTATTCTCTCTCTCTCTCCCTCTTTTCTTTTCGTTCTAACGTTCTTTCTCTCTTGCTCTGTATCTTGCGATGAAATCACGATGCGTGGGAGTCGCCGTGAAATATTCTAAAAATTCGGCCGGTAATATCATACTTTTGCCGTTTATTAAGTACAGGCGAAATAAAATGTTCGATACAATTTTTCACCAATTATAGGGGATTGCAATCATTTACTATTTTTATATAAGACGATTTTTTGTATGTACGGGGGGATATACATTTACAACGATCAAAAAATCGATTTTCTTTTTCTTTAGACGATACAACTATGTATGTAGAATATTTTCCTAAAGTTTCAAAGCCAAATTCGAAAAACTTCAAACGTTACAGCCCGTCAACGCTGTGCCTCACCGCTCGCATTTGGAGCGGGCGTGAACTTCAAACGCGTTTTTCTCAAAACTGCATTATCGAAATTGGCGTGCAGGATTACGCAAAAACTATTAAGGGGAGGGTAGGGGTTTCAGCGTGAAAAAAACACTTTTTTACTATTTTTAAAATCTAAATGGATAGAGTAAATTTATTGAAACCTTTTGTACATTGTTAAGTGTCATTTCAAGAACATTCCGTGAAATTTGTACGCGAAAATATCTACAAACAAGCCGGTAACAAAGCTTTTCCAAGAACGCCTTTGGAAAAACACGATTTGCGGTGTTCACTGTATCTCAGCTAGAAATTATCTGAAATCAAGTACCATTAAAATTTAGTCAAAGTATCATCAAATCCGGTTCGTCAAAACGATCTTTGATAATTTTTTTTTTCATTTCTAAATTTTTGGTGGTCATGTAAAGTGAAAAGTGCTATTTTTCAAGAAAAATTCTGCCATTTTGGGGGGGAAAACCCCCTTGATGTAAAAAAAATTCTCAAACTAACTGTTGGGGGAAGTTATTTTATATGTAGAAAGTGTGTACCATGTTTGAAATAAATCGGTCATGCAGTTTTCAAATGGCAGTGAACACGGACTTTGAAAAAGTGGTTTCGAGAAAAACGCGGCACCGGCTTGATTGTGGATATTTTCGCGTACAATTTTCACGGAATGTTGTTGAAATGACACTTTACAATCTACAAAAGGTTTCAATAAATGTACTCTATCCATATAGATGAAAAAAAATCGCAAAAAAGTGTTTTTTTTCACGCTAAAACCCCTACCCTCCCCTTAAGCCGATTGAGTTGAAACTTGGTAGAAATATTGATAATTCTAGTACCTTCTGCTTGACGAGAATTGGTTTTGAAAACTTGGCAAAAAACTGCTTTTTTCATCCACATTTTACAGAAAAGTTGCGTGAAATGGTGATTGTTTTTGCAAATGTGTGCCATTTTCTTAAATTTGCATTTTCTTGATTTTAATCACCGTCACATAGGAACCATACGTGTTCTAACTGAAAAAATGTTCGAACTTTCTTGCAAATCAAAGTCTACGGAAAGCTAGACTGCACGTTGATTCGCAACTCCCGCGGCGACCTCGCTGTAACACTCTGCCACAGCTCCGTCATTTTGATGTTGAATTAATTTTAAAAAATTGTTTTGTATACTCAAATATACTATTAAAGTATACCTAAAGTTTGATAATTGTAGAATAATTATTTCTTCTCTCAAAAAATCCCTCTATATTGCTTATTTTTTCCTGTCTAAATGTATATCCCGCCTTAAGAAGAATTTTATATAAGACGAGTTCTTTTTATAAGAACTGTCATATAAGAATGTTAGGTTACCCGGTTTGGTTAGGAACACGATTTGACGTTTGATGTTTCATCCTCCAATATTTATTTTCAAATAAAAATTGTTTGTCAAAATGTTACCAAATGACAATGGACGCAGTATCCCCAAACTGATCCCCCTCTAAAAAAAGACTTCAAAATAGCCCCAAATAAATTGATTTACTGTCGAATAAAATGGTCGCGATATGGAAAGGTAATTGCTAATTTATTCTAATTTTGGTAAGTTCCTTTTACCGATAAGCTAATATTACCGATAAACTAAATCAATGTGTGTTTATACGACGTCTGTTTGGATTGCATAACTTGGATCTTTACATTTTGGTTAATTTTTATTTGTTCGCAGACCATGTAACATATTATATCTTTTCAAAATATTTTAGCATGTCAATGAAGACGACGGAATAAATAATGTACATTAACTACGGAAAATTGGTGATTATAATTACGTATATACATTTATTAACGTATCTTTATAAGTCACGTGATAATTATACAGTTGTTTATCCTTTTTACGGGTTTTTGGAGTTTTCTAGAGATTAGTAACTCAAACAAAATGCCCTAAATGATTTTTGCCCCCTGAACCGAAGAAAAATTCTTAATTTTGAACACCAGATCTGGCAACACCGTTGCCAATTTAAATTTGGATCTGGAACGCCGCTTTCGTTTTTTTTCACATGAGAACCGCGTCCCATATTCGAGCGGAATGATATATGTCGAGGTTTTTTTTTGTTTTCGGTGTAATATGGTCTTTATAACAATTGAAATGGAATGAGACGAATTTTTCTTAACGAATTTTCCGAAGGGTCAAGGGTGTGGCTCGCGCGACTCCTTACGCAGCTAAATGGTCTTTGGGGCTCAAAAAAAATAACGTTTAGCTTTCTCTTTCTCACACTTCGGAACGAGCCGACCGAGGTCCTCTAAAGGAAGGCGTTAATTACCAGCTATGTCTCGAGGGACGCGCGTGAAGGTAAATTATTACACGATTTTTCGTGAAAAACGGAGCCAGCGATCGAGGATGAACCGATAATCCGTTTCGAGTGGAAAAGCCGGTGAAAGAGCGTGGAAAAGAAGGATAGACATAGATGGCAAAAGAGGGGGGGAGAGAGAGAGAGAGAGAGAGAGAGAGAGAGAAAGGATGAGAGGGTCGAACTTCTTTGAGCACTTTTTGACTTCTAAGCTCACGCTTTCCACGTAATTTCCTCGTCGTTTGTTTTCACGGGTGGTCGTGTCATAATTATTTTCCTTTTTTTCTACGTCACTTAAAACCTCGTTGGACTTCTCGAGATTTTTCTTGAGAGGGAGACTCGTCAGGCAGAGGAAAAAAAATTCGCCAATAGTCATTGAAGGCAATGCTCCCTCGAAATTAGTTGGAACAAAAAAAGATGGTGAAAAGGTAAGATGGGCGGCGCGTGAAGTATTCGAAAATCTCACCTGTATTTCTTACGACATTTAAGCATTCTTTTCTTCGTTATTTTCAGCAGTGGCGAATTTTCTTTGTCATTGCATGAAAGAATTTCGAGACGAGTTAAATTCAAACGAATTAAGGGGGTCACTCCCTATGGAATGACAAATCTTAGTTGATTTTCATGATTTTTTTCTTAGGGTTAGCAATGTATATGTCTTTTCAGGGTCATAGGTACTTTTTATTACATAATTCTAGCTTTCAAACCGATTTTTGTTGCTCAAAAGAAGTGAAAAATGGCGGAGATAAAAATCATGATAACCGGCTTAAGGAGAGGCCTTAGAAAAACAAAGTTGATTTATTCGGAAAAAATGTCAAACTTTGACCCAGCCAAAAACATGTTTATTTTGATAATCTTTAGTCGGTCTTACACTGCAAAAACAAGGCGTGTTTGACGTGTGTTCAAAATGTGTAGAAATAACACAACATAAAATCTAAACACGCGTTGCCATGTTGATTCTACACACTTATTCATTCGGTATCACGTAATGCGTTAAAATTACACACGTGAGTGTGTAATTTTTACGCATTAAATTATTACACACCTTCGTAGCGTCCCCATCAATAACACGCTTATGCGAACACACATAAAGCGTGTAGAGACAACATACAAGACGCATATTTACACACATTGGACTAAACAACACGCGTTGATAGCAACACATGAGCAAAAATAACACGGGAAAAAGCAACACAGTTTACGTGTGTCAATTGCAAGTTATGGATCCTATTTTAAAAATCACCATGGTTACGGCATCACGTCAAACTCATTAGTTGGTTTGACGTTAATTGATTGACAGGTTAACAAAACTACATTTGGTCTTCAATTAACCGATTAACCCGTTCAATTAACCCGATCAGGTTATCGCTTTTTTCGGCCCCTTGTCAGGTTATCGTGGGTCACTGAAGGACCGAGACATGTTAGAACACGTAATTTGCAATAAAAAATTCTGATAAAATTCCTGAACACTCTCGAATACTTCTACTTTAAGGGTACACCATGAATATTGCAAAACAATTTAAACAAATATTTTATTTTTCGTCATAAACCCACCCACCTCCCAAAAATACAGACATTAACTAAAAATGGCTCGGGTCTCCAGCGACTCACGATAACTGAATCGGGTTAAGATCTTAGTATACACATATAATAAATATACTTAGTATTTATCTATAATAAATATACTCAATATATATTTCTGACTCTATAATAAATATACTCAATAAATATAATAAATATACTCAATATATATTTCTGACTGTTGATTATGAATTTATTTACTTACTTATATGGAAGATATACATTTTATTTACATGGAGGATACATATATGTAAATAGTATTGTAAAAATGCGATTGACAACTTTTATTTTATCCGGAATATTCATTTCGTCCTTGGTTAACTAAACTCACGTACGTTGCGTCTTTCAGCTTGAAACAAAAAACAGGGTGAAGAAAAATCAAATAGCTGTAGACCCTTTTTACACGTTTTAACGTGTGTAAGAAAATAACACACGTCAATGTGTTGTTTGAACACATCTATCCGTGTTATTTTAACACGGTTATTTTTTACACACGTTAAAACGTGTAAAAAGTGTCTAGAGCCATTATACACCTAAAATGTGTAAAAACAACACAGTTGTTTTTGCAGTGTAGTTTCATCAAGTGACCACATGTATATACTAATCAATTTTTTTGTGCCATTTCCGCCGTTTTTCGCTTTTTTAAGCAATAAAAATCGTTTTGAAAACTAGAATTATGTAAAAGTACCTATGACCCTGAAAAAATATATACATGGCCTTGAAAAAAATCATGAATGTCGACTAAGATTTGGCGTTCTATAGGATGTGCCCCTTAAAATATATCGTTTCCTCTCTGTCCGTGATTTTTTCACGTAATTTGAAGGATATTACCAAAAACTGCGTACTTTAGTCACTAAGATACTTAACAAATAATCCAGCCTATCGAAAAATGGACAGACGTGGAAAATGATAACGGTTTGTTATTCTCATAATATCTAGCCTGCATCGAAACAATTTTTTTTTCCAAAAAAATAACTCGTAAATTCTTTATTTATTTGAAAATAAAAAAAGATTTACGAAAATTGGTGTAATTTTGCAAATGTTAAAATTATACTATATTATATTATACTATTATTTAATATTATACTATATTCTTTTATAATCCGTTTTTTGGTATTTTATACTTCGCCCTCCATTTTTTTCGCATAATTCCCTCGAATGACAGGTCTGGACCGTTACTTACACCCGAATTAGCTAGACCAGACATAGATATATAATATTAATAATGCTCGTGTTGGGAAAAAAGGACATCTCTTCAAAATCCGACGATTTAATACAGAGACTTGAAATATTATCTAATAATGAGTTCAGGCAAAAGTTACGAGAAACGTCGGCTTAAATTTCGCCGCCGCTGTTCGCCTCTTACTGTTGGCTTTCTATACGATGTTTGTCGATGAAAAATTTGGTCTGGAAGTGTATGAAACAGCGTTAATAGTAATCCGACGAGATGTGTGACATCGCGGCGCCGCTTTGATACCAAATTGACTGCTCTCTTAGCAAAATGTCACCGATTAGCCTTCGGATTAAAAAAAAATACCAATGCCACACATAAATGCCTCTATTATTATAATCCCGCCTAGAAATAGAATGGAAAACCATTTTTCAAGACTCGAATCGCCCTCTTACCATTTTAAACGCTCGCTCTTTCGCTTCCGTTGTCAAGGATTGTATTCTCCGATTCGTTTCGTAATAAAGTTGCGAAACGTTGAATTATGAGTTTTTTTCGCGTATTCAAGAACGGATGAAAATTACGACCGAAAATTGGTGGTGTTCCACCAAAGATTATTATTCTACAAATAATATTGTTAACAAACAATTTTCTTATAAAAATAATTGAAATTGATTCGATTGCATTAAGGGGGGATACCTTTAGGCGACGAAAAAAGTTCCGATGTTTATGATTTTTTTTCGAAATAAAGACTTTCTCACTATTTTGAGACTTGGGGTATGTTTTATTGCTACTTTTGGCTGTTCCATGGTATTTAAAAAAATAATCTTTAAAAATGACGGAGGTATGGCAGATTTTTCGTTCATTAATACTCATACGCAGAATATGAATCAAGAAAAAGTGAGAAATGTTGGAAATCGATGAAATCATACGCTTCGAAATAAAAAGATTGAATTTTTCGAAAAAAGATGGCTACATTTTCCAATAATTTTTTTTTAATTTAAAGAAACATTTATGATCATGTTTTAGACAATAAGGTTAAATAAATGTATACCAAATTTCATCAGAATCGGTCGACTAGATTTTAGCTGTAGGTCACGCCAGTTTTGCAAATGCAGCTTATAAGACCGTGCCATACCACCGCCATTATCAAAACAATAATAAAAAAAAACCAAAAATGGAGAAGAAATATTGATATTTAAAAAAATCACGAAAATCACAAATTTTTTTCCTCCCCTAAAGGTACTTTCCCCCTTAATGAATTTTAACCTTGAAAAACATGGAATTATTAAAATCACTATTTTCATATAGTTCGTATCCAATTTTCAATTGCAATCTAATGCAATAGATTTTCATCTATTAACCAAACAACAATCTAGTGAAAAGTATCAAACATAATAAGTATAAAAAAATATCCAAGTATAAATATGTCGTTATTTATCGCCTACATTGTACTGTGGATTAAGATGCTACTGTTGTGCATGTGTGAGAAAGCAGTCGAACGGGTTCGGTCACGAGAGCGTAGCCCATTGAGATCGGGGGTCTGAGGGATGAGCGAGGATGCTGGAAATTATGAATGGGCCTATTTTGCGTAACGGGTTGCTCCAAGTTGATGCATGTTACGAAACAACGGTTGATTATTCAGAAAGGCCGAACGTTGTCAGTAACGCTAATCCGAACGGTTAGTTGTAACTGCCATTCAGAGAGTTGGACTCAGTGACGTCAAATGGTTGACGTTACTATCGATACCTGGCCCAGCAAAAGTAGTAGCTCCAATCTACTGAGCCCAAGTTCCACGAGTCCAATCAACCCGAGTTTAATGGGCTAAACCTAATTTTGATTGGTCCTAAAGTAAGTGCACCCAAACCGCAAAACCATTTTGCGGTTTGGACGCAATCGATCCTATTTCTGTGTACATTTTTCTCTCTTACGACTTATTTGTTCCGCTCAAAGAAGAATCGTTACACACGATTGGAAAATCCGTTGGCCAGAATGATTTTTTATTAGTCAGAAAAAAGTCGATGTAATTTACAAAAAAAACGCCCATGGTAAAAGAGGGGATAGTAAAATTCTCTATAGTTTATTGACACCGCAATCATAATATGGTTGGCTCAACTATAAGCGAGAAGTATATCCAAATATGACATTTGGGTGGCTTGGTTTACTATATTTTAGCCCCGAAATATTGATTAACCATTGTCAAAGGCTTGACAATATAGATATGGTTAATGGAGTGCTATCAGAAAATCGGCGCACAAATACTAATGTTGATTACTGTAGGTTAGGGTTTGTTCAGTCAAACTTCTACTATTCTATTCAAGTTTGCATAATTCATAAGGTTAATGATAACCTTCGTCCAGTATAGTTTGTTAGAAGACATTATGAAAAGTGACTAAGGTACCTGCGGGTAATAAGGCCTATCGAACGAAAATCGTATTTCGAATCAGCGTTTTCGCTCAGGGCTACACACGCAGGCGCATAACGCACGAAGATGTCGCCACAAGCCGGCGCATGCGCGATACCCGCTCCCTGCCGCCAATGTTGCATTATACATTAGGGGGGACCGCCGCGCGGCGCGAACAATAAAAATCGTTTCGAATGAATCGTAAGTATTTCTTGGAATATTACACTTAGCTATATAAATTTGCTGTCCATTTCTCTATTATTTCATGTTTCTATGATATTAAATATTTGAATGAACTATCATGGTCTAAATATTTTTCATTTTGTTTTTTCTACATACGTAGACGACAAGTATTAAGGCCTACCAAATTTCGCCATAGGCCTTGTTATCTCTCTCTTCTTGTAACAAGGTTGGTTGTTTTTTAATGAATCTTCCGTTACTTTGAAGATGCTACAAATGTGTGAATTTGGTTCCTCATTGATTAACCTCCATTTTGTAGTGCCTAACGGAAGCTTTTACCGTATGGTTCACGGTAATTCGAGTTCGGACGATGATGAAGACAATGTGCCGCTCACTAGGCTCAGAGCGGCATTTCGTCAACTTATGACCTCACCAGTAAAAGTTACAGAAAAAAAACCTACGGTTAGGTGAAAAGCCATAAATTACAGAAGAACTCCGGTCACGAAAGCTCGGTTCAATAAAAAATAATGACGATAAGAAAAAAAACTAAAAAGACCTCCACCACCAATGACAACCGTGGTTCACAGAAGCAAGCGAGTTGGTACTGTCATGGCTGTAAAAAGGACAGGACAGCTGACATGATACAGTGCACAAAATGCACAAAGTGGTGCCATGAAGAATGCATCGGTTTGTCGCTTGAAGATACCGCTGACTTTGAGTGCCCTGATGGCTGTTAAATGTGCAAATGTATAGTTTATATGCGTTTCTGCAATGTAATTTGTGGGTTTCTGTGATTGTTGATGGGAAATACCAAATGTATAACATCCAGATTAATTATTTAAGTGTGTTAAAGCCGTAGGCCTTATTACCCTACCATAGTAAAATGAGGCCTATTGGCGAGGTTTTTAAAAACATTTAAATTTGTTTTTGTTTATGATGGAAGTTGTCATTTTTGTTTATATTTTATAATCATTGATACGAAAGTTCGATTATCATTAAAAACCCCTCGATTAATTTAAATATTTTTCATTTTATCGCAAATCTTGCTTAGGTAGGCCTTATTACCCGCAGGTACCTCATTCGAAAAAAATTATGGTAATGTATACTTATAGCGAAGATTCAAATCATTTGCAGTTGGAGCAACCACGGCTTACGAGGTCGATCTCTCCGATTTCGATTAAATTTGGCATGCTTGTCGAATGGGTAAAAATAGGCGACCTGATTTTTTTTTATATCTGCGGAACCCGATTTTTAAGGGCTGAAAGTGTCTCTTAAGGCGTTACCCCCACTTGTAGCGCAAAAAAAGGCCTTTTTCATGAATTTTTTAAAAGAAAACTACAAAACTTTTTTAATCGATCAATATACCATCTTAAAGAACACATCTTGAAGAACTTTCAGTAATTTTTTTATTGAAAAATATTACATTGTTTAGTGGAAAATGACCGTAAATGAAATAATGTTTTTATATACACGGTTTGCGGTGACCAACATTGCGGCGAAGTGGATCATCTGAAAAAAAATGCGGATGGATTTAGTCAAATATAAGTATAAACTAGTCTTTAATCGAAGGATTTTAAAAAATATTCATTTTTCACAAAACGGCGGACGGTCAAAGTTAATGGTTCGATTTTAACGAAAAAAAACGGCCGTTTTTTGGCTATAAAACGGCCACTTTTTTTCGAAAAAAAATCGAACGATTAAAGACTACATTTTTATGTATTAAATAAGCCTGCAAAATTTCAAGAAGATCGGTTCATTAGTGTTCGAGTAATCTTGGTCACCAACTTCAGAAATGCCATTTTGAGAAAAACGCGTTTGAAGTTTCTCTTTCAACGCTCTTTCAACGCGGATTCTTCTCTTTCAACGCTCATATCTCAGTCAATTTTGTTCGGATCGACTTGAAATTTTCAGGACATATTCTCAGATACTTATACTTCAAAAAAATGCAATAAAAAAAATCGATTTTTTCAAAATCGCAAGTGGGGGTAACCCCTTAAAACCCGGAGCAGCGTCGTCACCCGTGTGCCTGTCCGTCTTATGTCAGCCAGAAAGTCATCGGCGTATCCAGAGGCCAGAAAGTCAGCGTCGTATCCAGAGTGACCCCCAGATACTTGATTTCGTTTCTGGTCTCCATAATCTCTGTCCCGACATTCATCGGTATTATCGTCGGTATTCTCTTTCTCGTCAGTAGCATAAGTTCTGTCTTGGCTGTGGCCAGTCAGAGTCCGTGTTCCGTCATCCATCCGTCCACCCGCCTCATCACTTGGTTAAGTCGTAGCTGGGCCAGAGACGGATTGCGTTCGACGACCACAGCTGCTACGTCGTTGGCGTAAGCAGCTAAGAAAGGCTCCGGCGGCATCTCCAGCCGCAGCAAACTGTCGAATACTCCATTCCAAAAGTGTGGTCCGAGGATTGATCCCTGGGCGACCCCCGACGTGATCGTCCGGGTTTCTCGTCGGTCCATCGTTTCATACGTAATACGTCTGTTTCGTAAGTAGTTGCTCAGCACTCGGAGTAGGTACGGCGGGACCCCGAAAACGCCTCTGAGCGCTTCCAGGATGTCCGCCCACCTCGCCGAGTTGAAGGCATTCTGTACGTCCAGTGTAGCCAGTATCACCATCGGGCGAGCCCTTGGCAGTACTATTGAGTCCGTTGGAAGGTCGTTACGATGTCTTGGATTGCTCCAATTGTCGATCGTCCCTTCCTGAAGCCGTATTGTCTGTCCGATAATCCTCCAGCGGCTGCGATTACGTCCGTGAATCTGGGTCTTATCAGTTATTCGTACAGTTTTCCTGTCGTGTCGTAAGCTCAGCGAGCGGTCGGCCGACGGCGATTGTGAGTCCCGCTTGCCTTTGGCAATGAGCACCGAACGTGCCTGTCGTCAAGCATGTGTTGTACATGTCCAGGAGGACCCGCGGCCTCAGGTTGCTCATCAGCCGCAGAATCTCCCCCGGAATGCCGTCCGGTCCTGGAGCCTTTCCGACCTTCATCGAAGCAGTCGCTCTCGCGAGCTCTTCCTTGGAAAAGAGTAGTGTGCCCCCAGGTTCGTCGTCATCTTCCGTCTCCGTTCTTGTCTTGTGCGTTAGAAAAAGTCCGTCGATGATCGTCCGTTTTGTGTCCTCGATCGTCGTCGTCAGATCTTTTCGTGTCGTCCTATAAGCTGTTCTATGCATCTCTGCTTCGCCTCCCCCCTCCCCCCCTCGCTGGACTGAGTTTCCTCCTACAGGCGAAGCAGGAACTCCGCGATTCCGCGATTTCGTCCGTCCACCAGTATTGTTGTTGTTGGTTTCGTTTGTATCGTTTCTGCGGCATCGTGTCCTTGCAGAGCCGCTGGACGAGTTTCGTCGTCTCGTTGATCAGTCATTCGGCGTTTTGCCGTTTAGTCAGTCCGTCAGGAACGTTACCCTTTGGAGCTGGCGCTGCCATCAGCTCTTCGGAGAATCTATCCCTGTAAAGTCTTTCGAGGTTTCACCGTGGCGGCGGTGTACTCCTTCGGGGTTGAGTTGTCGTGTCGCCTCCCATTTCAAAGGCTAGTGTATGTACTGGTGGTCACTGACATTGTAGCCCTCGACCACCCGCCAGCACCTTATCTGTGAGAGGGTTCCGTCCGACGTCAGCGTCACGTCGGGAATGGAGTCCCCAAAGCCCGGTCTTTTGTACGTTGGCGTGTTTCCCGTATTGTCCACTGCCAGGTTCAGCCTCGCGGAGATCTCCAGCAGGAGCCCTCCCCGTTTGTTCGTTATGGTCATTTCCCACTCGATAGCTCTGGCGTTAAAGTCGCCTGCGACGACTACGGGCCCTTGTATAAACCGTAGCTCATCCTCGAGGGAAGATACCCTCTCCCCGATTTACCCGACGGTGCACTATGGCGTTAGGTATATGCTGACATACGTCAAAGCACCTACCGTTGCCCAGACGAAGTCGTCTGCCACCCCTCTAGAATATATCCGGGAAGCGGCATCCCCCCCTGACCCAGATAGCGGCGGTGCCCCTGGTGTTGGAGAGCCACGTCGGCGTTGTCTCGTCTCTGTATTGTTCGGATAGTAACAGTATCGACGCGTCAAGTTCGTCAGCTATTTGCGGTAACAGTAGCGGTGCCGTCTGACTTCGGTTCAGGTTTCCCTGGAGGACCTTCGTCATGTCTTGGTCTTGTTCCTGCTCTCTTCTAGTGCGGCCCTGAAGACAGCGCACGAACCGGTGCCCGGCCGATGCGCCACCTCAAGTTTTTTGGCCTCGGTGCACAGGAAGCAGGCTGGTCGGTTTTGGCACGTCTTGCCGACGTGGCCCCCTCCCCCGCACTTCCAGCAGCAGTCCGTCCTATCTGGTCCTTTGCAGTTCCGTCTCGCGTGTTCGTAGCCAAGGCACCGGTGGCTCCTTGGTACTGTCGTCCTGAGTCGGATGCGGCAATTGACCTACTCGATCTTAAGTCGCTGTCGTTCCAGTAAGTGCATGGCTCTCTGCGATTCTAGCTCACCATGCACTGTCCGGATCTGTTGGGGACGAAGATGTGCACGAAGATGTGGATCGTGTTTCCTTTTTGTTGTGCTGCCGTTTTTCTGGTTTCTCCCTAACTCCCTTTCGCTTGTGTATGTGAGTGTGCTTTGGGATAAAGACACCGCAGACCGTCCCCGCCGACATGTCCCCGCTACCGGCCGCACCAGAGAGGACACCAGTGGCCTCATCGAGCCCCCCCCCCCCCCCCACGGCTGCTGCTGCAGGGCCCGTTCCGGGCGCCACCCGGCACTACAACAGTATGGAGATTATACACTGGCTGATGGGGCAGCCAGGTCCATCCGGCTAAGGGGACCCGGCTCCCTGTACTATCTAGCGGCCCAGGAGCATCGAGCTTGGCTTACTCGGGGTACCCTCTGGCTGTCCGCGCCGAGGCCTCCTGCCGGGGAGAACGACGGGGGAGCCCCAGTGCCGTCCCCCGGTGTTAACTGTGCGTGCTAGTGAGTGTCCGTCTTTGTGACGTTTACCGGTTCATTTACCCGCATTCATACAGTAGCCATGCAGGAGGTGATAAAAACTTGAGCCCTCCGACATTCATATGCACTCACTCCCGTTTGCTTTCCGGGGGAGCCCGTTTATAGGGGCCCCGAGCATTCGCTTTTCGGTGGACCCCATTAACTAACGCTACCCCCACTCTACTGTCACTGTGTTGTAGTAGAGTGGGGGGAGCTGCGCATACCGAATGCTTGTGATCGGTTAAAAAAGGCCTTCTCCTCACTCAATTCTAATCACGTTATGAATTTAAAAATTATATTACCTCAATGTATCAGTATATTTTTAAAAATAATGAAAACCAACTCATATTATTTATATGTTCCTGTATTGGATTACCCGAAAAGTTTTATTATATTTTCAATGCCATGAAATAGTTGCACTTTGTGTAATATCTTTAGATTTTTCTGCAAAAACGGTGAGTTCATTAAACTCATTTGAAATCACACCACTTTTAGACGCAATACAAAGAGCATGGTCCTTTTTTAAATAACAAAGATTACCGCGAGATTTTGTGAATACGTCCACAAAAAATACTTCAATATCGCTATCGACCGTCCCCATCGAAACTACAAATATATCGTAAATAACATTTTTTTATCTGAGTTTATTTTCGCCATTTATTTAGGCTGTTCAATTAAAACGCGATGCTCTGTAGACATATGCAGTTTTAAAAGTATCCACATAACTCACATTCTTCCTGAGCCTTCTGTAGACTTTCATCAACTTACATTATTTATCCGAGATAAATACAAGCTTTATACGAGGTAACATACAAGGTAAACAAACCATTGCCATACAGTATTGATTTTCCAAATAAAGTGTTCAATAAAATAACATGCAAAAGTATTTTTTCTCTTTGAAGAGTTATTCTAGAGTTATTGACAGTGCATGAAACCAAAAATACAATTTTTCGATATATTTTTATTCTTGCTGATGCTAATTATTTTCTTGTCTTAAAGGGGCCCTTTCACCCTGTCTGCCCCTTACCCGAACGACTCGATTTAATTAATTGCAAAACTCGAATACAATCGATTGGTCCGGGTAGTTGCGTATTTTGCGCTCCACCGACTCGTTTTATGCGTGAACCCTGGGGGAAAGGTTTGAATAGTACGACGAGTAGAACGGTCAGGTGGGGGTGGGAATAATCGTGAACGTCCCTTGAGAAAACTCGTGATTCCCTGGTTCTCCCACGGGACCGTAACCTTTTCGCTGGGTCAGTAATATACAAAGAATAATGAAAATTTTTATCGTGTACAGCCCCTTTTCCCCCTTCCCTAAAATAATGTCCGATGTTTAAGCAATTTTAGTACTCTAATGCGGCGAAAAAGTTGAGTGTTTCAAAAAAAATAATTTTTATTGTATTGTAACGATGCAGACTTCAGAATTACTAATATTGTCTGGTAGCGATGATTATTAATCCTGTGCTCTAAGCTTTGCGTTGCTACGCCGATAAACCTTTCGATCGAACGTGAGTCGGAGGACATATTGACGAAAGGGAAATGAGAGCGCGTCCCCCCTAGTTGGGCGTTCTGTAGCAGAACAAAAATTGTCAGGCCACTTGAGGCACCGGTTCTACTCGACAAGGCGTTTTTCGAGTATATATTGGATTAATAAGGCACAACCCCGTTGTTATACTGCATCGTGTGTACACGCCCTTGTGACATCCTCGAGTATTGTAAATACCAATTGTTTCCGAAACAAAGGGCCTCGACATCTCTTTCAAAATTCATGAACTATTATTAAGAATCGAGAATAGAAACTCTCGCTCTCTCTCTCTCTCTCTCTCTCTCTCTCTCTCTCTCTCTCTCGTTCCCTCTCTCCCAACCCAACCTTTCGTAAGATCCCCAGTAATCCAGTAAAAAAGACGAAAACCCAGCACTTCTCAGCGTAGAATATGAATTTTTGACTGAAGGTAGATGGTTGCATACTGAAAGTAACCTCAATAAAATGTTGCCCCTCAACTCACCCCAATCCTAAGAAAATTTGGGGTTGAAAATTAAAAAATCGCTGTATCTCGATAATTCATAGCCCGATCAAGGAAGGTTTCAAACAAAAGTTGTTTGGAATAATAAAAGACGTATAAAATTATTTGACGTCCAATCCCCTATCGTTGAAAATAAATTCTTCTGATGTTAACAATTAACGAAAAACAAAATTGAAAAGAAAAAAGTAGGCCAAGACGAAACTACTATTAGACTGAATAAGTGTACTAATTTTCAAGTCAATCCATTTATTAGATGTCGAGAAATCGTGTACACCGTTTAAAGAAACATAGTTTCAAGATAAACGCGTTGAAAGTTTAACTAGCAGTTCTATTGTTGTAATCGTAAGTTTACCTTCAATCTCCGATTCCTGCGCCATGGGTTGGATTCTCCTCTTCCATTTGAGTTATCTCCAGCAGCTATCCATTTTTTAAATTATTACAGTAGATTAACCCCCTAAATGGGATCCAATACATATGAACATTTTTTTTGCTATATGTGACACCAAAGATCATCTAAAAATTCCAGATGTGTTTACTATATTGTCGCATCTATGTCATTAGTTATCTCTTTTTGTATCCGAAATTTGTCGTTTATCAAAGCTCAAGGTTTCTGTCTACCCAGTCGCGACTGACGTGGAAAAACATGTAATTACATTACAAAAAAAAACGACTGATCATCTTCGAGTTCTAAAAAAGGAGAGGATTCGATGTTTGCTACCATCTCTTTTTTCGTCTTCGAGCTATTTATACCTCTGGGGCAAAAATTACATTCTCGCTATTGTTTCGAGAAAAAGAGAAGCAAGAAAGATGAGAGGGATAGAGGTGGAAAAGAGAGAGAGAGAGAGAGAGAGAGAGAGAGAGAGAGAGAGAGAGAGAGAGAGAAAGTAATGTGCGCTCGTCTTAATTGGTGGGGCGTTTGAAACCTTCACTTCGACAAAACGATCGTCGAGTCGCGTCATTGTAATTTAGCAAATATACATGTATAGGAGATTCCATACGAACCTTTCCCGTCATTTAATTCTTATAATAATGAGTACCATTCATATATGTTTTTTTCCCAAATATTAAACCGATAAAGGTTACAGTATACAAAACCCTTAACATAAATTTAAGCAAACTTCCTACAAATTGACGGTGCCAAGATCGATAATTAGCGTACCTGGTGTCAATAATTCCAGACGTTGTACACGTGAATGTTGAATAATGTTGAAGAATCAATTTCGAAACATGTTTCAATTCCCCTTCAAGTTCTGCATTGACGGAGCAAATGGACATTTGCCACAAATCTATATTATGTATAAGTGAGAATAGCTTAAAAACAAATGAGAATGTTCGAAACTAAATTCATAAAAAATATAAAGCTAACTTTAATTAACTACAAATATTGAAAACGACGCATCGCTAGATTTGTTTTTACATGTGGGTCTTCTTTGGCTACTAAGCGAATATTCGCATTCTCGAATGCAAGCATCTCAAGTCCGGCACAACGCACATTGTACACGCAATAGGGTCAATTTTTAAGAAGGTAAAATTATTTTCAGAGTAAAAAGTAACAAAGTTTGGGAATTGGTTTATAAAAAAAAACTGAAGATGCGATTTATCTAAAATTTGTAACATACTTTTATTTATCTTTCAAGAAGTTTCAGCTTTAATTAATATCGTGTAAGTTCGTTGTCCGCTAGTGCACACATTTATCTTTCACCATAAGCATGAGGGGAGCGCCATATGCTTTTGCATGAAGCCCATCCACTGTTACCAACTGTAAGTTATAAAATAATCGTCATACTAAACGTACATTTTCGAACAATTCTTTTGTACACCTTTTTTATAAAAATACGCATTTTTAAACATTCGATGATTACACAAGGGTTTTCATAACTTTGTATAGTTATTTCCTATCATATTTTCTCGCTTAAGGGGGAAGATACTCTTAGGCGAGGAAAACATTGCTAATTTTTGTGATTTTTTTAAGAGGGCAGATTTCTTCCCCATTTTTTAGACTTATGCTGGACAAAATGCTGGAGTGATGGCATGGCGGGTTGCGGCGGACGTTGTCAGTTGGTGTGACGCGTAGCGTCGGCGGGATTAATCTGAAAAAAAAACCAACCAAGATTTTTCTTTCAGTAACGCTCATACTGGTACAGTCGTGCTGTCGCTGAAAACCCCCGTAATCGGAAAGATTACAAGAAGGCTAGTTTTTTGACAGGTGGTTTTGTAGATGCCACGGGTGCTAAATCCAAGTTTGCCTAAAAATCGGGGTGCAGGTTTTTTCAGGAGATCAAAGGGACTGGGGTGAAACTACAATCCTTGCGAGGTCGGCACGTGAGACAAAATGTGCAGAAAAATCCGGGCTTTAGTTTTGTCCACAACGCCGAAGTCGTGGAGGTTCATTTTGGGGGTGAAAAAGTGGGGTGAAATTTTGAAAAATTAGTTTTAATTCAATAACTTTTTAGAAAAAAATCTTACACTTTTTGTTCAAATGGGAACGTTGTAGCCCTTGAAAAGACGCGTTGATCGAGTATTTGATCATCACTCTCCGATTATATCTTCACCCCCCAAAAAAATGGTCAAAATACAAAAAAAAATTGTTTATTGAGTAACTCAAGAACAATCGATTTTTCGGATATGGTTCAAACATGCAAAATGTCGAGAATAATTTTCTCTATATTTTCGTTTTTATGGACCACCCTTGTATTTCGATTTTCCAACCCCTCTCGGGGGTTGAAAATAAAAAATGAAATTCTGGGAAAACTATTGACCGCACGAATTCGCCGCCGCGGAAGAATTTGTAGCTTGAACCCTCAGCTACATTTTTGTCCACAGCGCCAAACTCGTTGTCTTTATTTTCGGTCAATAGTTTTCCCAGAATTACATTTTGAATTTTCAACCCCTGAGAGGGGTTCGAAAAAGCAAAATTCTAGGGTGGTCTATAGGAACGAAAATATAGAGAAAATTATTCTCTACATTTTGTCCATTTAAACCATCTTCGAAAAATCGATCGTTTTTGAGTTATTCAATAAACAATTTTTTTGTTATGCTTCAACAACTCTTTTGGGGGTGAATATATTATTAGAGAGGGATGATCAAATACTCGATCAACGCGTCTTTTCTAGGGCTACAATATTCCCATTCGAACAAAAAATGTATGAATTTTTCCTAAAGAGTTGTCGAATGACAACTGATTTTTCAAAATTTCACTCCACTTTTTCACCCCTAAAATTAACTTCCACGACTTCGGCGCTGTCGACAAAAATAAAGCCCGGATTTTTCTGAACATTTTGTCTCCCGGCGCCGACCTCTTGGAGGTTGTAGTTTGGCATCAATCTACCCCCATCCCTTTTTATCCCCTAAAAAGAATCCTACACCTCGATTTTTAGGCAAACTTGGATTTAGCACCCGCGGCACCTACAGAATCACCTGTGAAAACACTAGCCTTCTTCTAATTTTTTCTGATTCCAATATACAGCACGACTGTACTATATGCAGAATATCAACCAAGCAAAACTGAGAAATGTTGAAAAGCGATGAAATTGTTAAGCCAACCGCATAAATTGCCTTAATTAGAGCAAATACTTTATTCTCATATCCATAGAATAAGAACAAATATAAATACAAAATAAAAATATATGCTCATATATTTTTTCGTTAATATAACTCGCTATGTCTCATGGCTTGCGTACGTGACCAAGCGACCAACGCACAAAGCAACTTTGTCTAGGATTAAGTATCGATATTTCTCGGCCTGCATATGCGCCCGAGCTCTCAACGTTTATATAAATATTTTATAAGATTAAATTTTATTGCGCTTCGCCTTCGGCGTGAGTCCGTTGTCCAAAACCCTTGAAACACTGCGGACTGAGTCAGACTAACGCGTGGGAATATATACTTATCGATGGGTCCCACGGATGCATTCCTAGAAATGCAGTCACGTAAACCCTTGCCCCACTATCGCTATCCGACAAATATCGGCCCTGCGTAGCACGGGACTGACGACCTATAAGTCAGAATCGTGAAATCACTGTTACGAAGAGGTTCTCTCTTAAAGACCTCGACTGTTAGCTGCTACGCTAGCGATACGCCGTACAGTACACGGGATAACACGCGCAAGTTTTCATTAAGAAACTCCGTAAATTACGCGAACGCGTTTGTTGTAACGTTTAAACCATCGCGCTAATAAACCGGAAGAGTGTTATCCGCATCCGAGTTAAAATAACATCGATGTAACGAACTGATATAAGTGTAATTAAATCATTGACACAATTAACTCGTGATCTTCTCCTTTGTGTTAACCTGAAGACACCTTGTTCCAAATCCTGGCAAGCTCTGATTCTTCACCAGTTTCGCATCGTACTCACCAAGGTTCGTCCTCTTTCTGTAAAGACGTCGACTGTTTGTTATAACAGGAGTCCCAAGGAAAGAGACCTTTGATCAACATTTCGGCAAGTATAAAAATACACGTGAAACTCATCTCACTTCCAATATTGGTCCTGATTCTGACATCGAGGAAAGACTGCGCCGTCGATAAAGACACCGTTGGGCTACAGACCTATTGTTACGCGTATTACCATTCTGACACGTAATACAGCCCTGGAAAGGCTTCATCAAAAACTTAACCTGGCGATTCGAAAACCAGAGGTTCTTTATAAAGACGCGTTATCTTGTGATGTGTATTTTGCACAAGAACAGAGTTTATAACGAACGCTAGTTGGATTCGAGTCATCGAGCCATTTTGCGTAACAAAATGGTACACTTTGACACAAATAGATTGAATTCTCCGAAAAAACTGGCTACATTTAGCAATAAAAATTACTTTTGCTTTAATTTTTAGAACCATTTAGGGTCATATTTTAGACAATCAGGTTAGAAAGATCTTTATCAAAATTTCATAAAAATCGGACGATTAGTTTTGTAGCTACACGTCACGCCAGTTTTGAAAATGCAGTTTAGAAGACCGCGCCATACCGCCGCCATTTTTTAAGATTAATAAAAGAAAACACCATGTAACAGTCAAAAGTCGTAATGAAACATACCCTGAGTCTTAGAAATGGTGAAGGAATCTTTCCTCTTAAAAAAATAATGAAAATCAACAAATTTTTTCCCCGCCTAAAGATATCTTCCCGCTTAATTAACGCGAGACGAATCGACAATGTCGTAAATCGTGGTATATGATAATGTTCAGGTTGGCAGATGTGTCGAGAAGCTAGAGACACACGTGCCCCGTTCATAACCTCAAAATGGTGGACGAATATTTCCTTTAAGGCCATGTGATACACCGATCAAGCGGCCACGAGTGCGAGAGAGATAAGTGATTTACAAATTCCCAGTGAAAATTCCCAAATTCCCAAAAAAGAAAAGAAACACCTTCCCCTCTGTTGAACGAGGAACAACGTCTTTCTCTTCGTTAGACCGAAATGTGATTCGTCTGAGAGAGAATTTGGCAGTAGGATTTTTACCGAACGGACGTGTGAGCCATGTCCTTAAAAAAAATCATCAAAATCAGCAAATTTTTCCTCACCTAAAGGTATCGCCCCCCTTAATTAACGCCAGACAAATAGGCAACAGCGTAAATCGTTGTATATGATAATGCTTAGGTTGGCAGACGTGTCGCGAAGCTAGAGACATTCGCGCTCTACCATAACCTCAACAGCGTCTCGCGCCTGTCACCAATAAATATCGGTCTAATGAGTAAAAAATTATTTTACTGGAAAGGGAAAGTGTATACTGTCTATAATCTGAAGGAAATCAAAAACTTTAATAATTTTGCGATATACTAAAAAAACTTCCATCTGATTGAAAATAAAATCCGTTGTATTTGGTCTTTCCGTAGAAATTTCTAGAAACTTACCATTTCTGAACATATATATCATATTGATATTAAGTAAGTATTACTAATTGAGAAAAAAAACAAATAATATTCCTCGTTAATTATTCCGACCAAGTAGTTTGAGGTCTCCGAGCATAATTATGGAATGTGGATAAGGTAGGTAGCAATTGTGCCCTCTACGACATTGCCATGTTTGCACAGCCTAATATATTGTGTGCTTGATTTTCGCGATAAAAAACGTTGATAATTTCATAACTCTGCGGTGAATCGTCATTTTCACGGTGCCACGAGTTATTCCGATAATTAGTTGAATTGTACCTATTTTTCAGTTCCGTGGTAGCATTTTTAGCAGATACGAATAATATACTGAAAAATGATCGGGGGTTTCCATAAGCGTAATGTAATTGGCCCGCGAATTACGTCTACTTTCCGATGTTATTTCCCCAAGAAACGGTACTGTGAATCGTATCCAAATTGCACGGGATGATCGGCAAGAGGCTATATACTTTCGAAAAAAAAAATTACCTCGGTGGTAGCATTTCGACCTGGCCCCATAACAAACTCAACCGACTACAGCTTCAGTTTGCCAAACCAGAGTAAAAAATTTCGAAAAATCAAATAATAATTTTCAAATAAAAACTTCAATTTTTACTACAAAAATTCAACAAATTTCTTCATGTGCAAAAATATAATTCCTTGCCGTTCTGGTTTGTCAAATAAAACACAATTTGCTGAACGTACAGCAAAATATAAAGGTAACCAGATTAGTGATTGCAGAAATGTCGCGCACACCAAATCCGAAAAAAACACGGTTTCAAAATAACAGTGTTTTGAGTTTTTGAAATTAGTTTACTTAAGTAAATCAAATGCCCATGACATAGTTCTTTTGGTCGACTATCTCAGGGTCGTATAATGGTGATTTTCATTAGATATTAAGGAGGTTGGAGCGGTCCAGTCAAGTCAAATGACGGCTTGTTATTTTTTTCTTCAATGAACCTTCAAAAAATGCATACGAGGTATAGATTTATTCTGTAGATGCTAATTTTTTATGAAATACATAATGAAACGGCAAAATTCTGCATTTTTATAATTTCATTACGTAAATAAGAAAAGCGTTTGTGTTACTATCAATTTGAAAAAGTGTAACATTATCGGTGATTTTTATGAAAAAACTGCGTCAGCGAATTTTTTATACAACTCAGAGTGAGATTTTGAGTCATTTATAATGATGCTTATTTATATTTATTTTACGAGATTATTTATTATAACCAGTAATTAACATTAAGTGATGCCGAAATACGGCAACTTTGCGGACATTGGTGTTGGCAGCAATGGTCTACATTCGCCAGCTACGATTAGTAATCTTTCATCAAACCTCAATGGTTCAATATTGAATATATCGACGCTGCTTACGAAAAGTAGCACGATTCAAAGTTTTTACGAAAACTAGCATGATCATGCTTTCGCCACGAAAACTAGCATGTTTCGACTGTAACCGCGAAAACTAGCTTCTTTGAATTTCACTGTAAAAAGTAGTGTAAAAGGAGTAAGTTTAAAACCTTAAGGATCTCATTGCTCGTACAATCTGACCAAAAAGAGTTTTGGTGAGAATTTAATGTCCTCGCTCAGGTAAAAATCTGGAAAAATAAACCATTAGTATTTTTTTAAATATGACAATTTTTTGGGTAATGACATTTTAATTTTTGTACTCGTTGCTTATATTAACATTTTGATAATAATTATCAATTAAAATCGATAGTAGTAATTTTTATAAAAAAATAATATCGAAATTGTAAATATAATGAAATATTTATTGTGATTTTCTATAAAAAAACAACGTTATTGAAAATATCATTCAACAAATGTACTGTAATCTTGCAGATGGTTATCGTCGAATATGTTTGAAAAATCTTGCTGATGTTCGATTTGAATTAAACCTCTGTGAAGAATGGCCTGTAAATCTTTTTTTTTTCTTGGTGCAAGAGGCAATTTTTTATCTGACGTCTCTTTTAATTGGAACATTCGAACATCACCCATGTTTTTGTTTTCTTTTTTAAAGATTTTCATATCTCGTCAAAATCATATTTATCGCGGATTGTATCAACGTAAGGTTGAATGGATATTTCCCAAAGACTTGCAATTTTAATTGAAGCCCAATTAACATTTTGTGAGAGGTCTAAAAATCGTAACTTTCCGATTGCGGTGAGAGGAATTGGAGTAAAAAAAATAGAGGCAAGGCGTAAAAAAGCATAGAAAAAAAGTCGGAAACAATTCCAGTGTTACTGAAACATGTTAATTTTCGCGGTGAATATCGAAATCTGCTTCTTTTCGTGGTGAAAGCCGAAACGTGCTAGTTTTCGCGTTAAATATCGAAAGGTGCCAGTTTTCGTGGTGAAAACCGAAACTTGCTACTTATCATGTCGGAAGCCAAAACATTTCGCGGTGAGATATCAAACGTGCTTGTTTTCGTAAAAATTCCGAAACATGCTACTTTTCGTAAGCAGCGTCGATATATGGTTCACGATGGGCAAGATGTTTTTTTTTGTTGTAAATCTTTACAAAAGTTCAGTTTGCGTAAATCCGACGTTAGAAATGGTTTATCTTGATGCTGAATAGCCAAAAAATTTACATCACCCGTAGCGTGAACATATTGCCCATCTAAGCGCACGAAAAATTACAGACATAAAACTATTTTTTATCTCTGGTGTTCAATGGTGCAGAAATTTTTTTTAAATCGTGAAGATTCAGTATAGTCTAGATAATAATTTATATATTTTTTTAAATTTAACCATGGATTGTGGCTAACGCGCCAACCGCCTAAACATCAAAGAATCCATGAAAATAGCGATCTTTTTGGCCCAAAAAAAAGAATTCTTTTCTGACTATTTTTTATCTCTGGTGTTCAGTGGTGCAGACATTTTTTAAAAATCGTGAAGATTCAGTATAGTCTAGACAATAATTTATATATTTTTTAAAATTTAACCATGGATTGTGGCTAACGCTCCAACCGCCTAAACCTCAAAGATTCCATGAAAATAGCGATCTTTTTGGTCGAAAAAAAAAGAATTCTTTTCTGAAGGAGCCTACATTCGGAAATCCCGTTCGGTCCATTTCGCGTGAAATATCCGATATACGTGTGTATAATTTATGTTACATATATATGTGTCTATTTTGTTCTATTCGTCTGCATGCATCGTTGATCCTCGTCGTCGCTGATGGATCTCTCGATCCACTCTTCGATGCATTCTTCGCACGTATTTAAAAGCGTTTAAGGGAGCCCTCGAGTCTCAAGTGCTCTCACCCGAGCCTTCTCACTCTTCGTTTTTTATCCCTCTCTTCTGCCCCCCCCCCTCTTTCTCTTGCTTTCACGTCACAATGGCCACGCTTGCGTATTATTTGTTGGTGAAATAACACGCTGTCAGTCTTGGATATGCTAAATATACGCTTATATAGCTTTTCGCTCGAGATGAGAATCGATCGTGTAGTTCTCTCTCGCTCTCTCACCTCATCGTCCAGTGTTTTGTTACGAGCCACAGGGCAGCCCAATCGGATTCGCGATCACGAGACGCCGAGACGGACAAAAGTGAGCATAAATGAGAAATATGTACGAAGATGAAAGGCATTCCTGGTGTGAGTTTAACGCGCAATTATTTAATCGTTACATCGTACAATAGTGAACAAAAATGGATAATATATTCGTTTTTTTCGATAATAGTGGACTGCGATGAAGAATACGATAAAATATCGTATATAACGATATAAAATTTTACGATAAGACAGCCTTAGCAAGAGCATTTAGTTTTCATACACCTTTGATTTTAATAAAATGTCAATTGATTGAGAGAATAATTGTTCAACGGAGCCGTATGAAATTAATTAATTATGAATAATTAATTAGCGCTAGTTAATTAACTCATTATTAACCAATCCATGAATTGCCGTTGATTGAATGAATTAATTGCCGTTACTATGCTAAATGAGTTATTAATTGATTAATTCGTAATTAATTACGATATTTCATGCATTTTTCGACAATATCCGCTCTTTGTTGATTGCTTTCGAAAATTTGATTTACGATTGCTGAATCATAAGATTCGTATTTTTTCTGTGAGGGCATGTCTTTTTCGCATTTGACAAGTATCTGATATATTTAAAAAATGTACCGCCGCCTTTGAAAATACAACGCGAAATAGTAATGGGTCTTTAAGGTAGTTCCTCTGCGAAAATCTCAACCAAAAGTTTACATACCATGTTCATGTTTAAAAGATTGATAATTGGTTTAATTAGTAATGAATAAAATTAAAAACTACGCAATATTGACTCGGTACTAGTAGATAATACGATGGATATCATTTATTGCCGTAAAATATATTTTGTATTGTGTTTTTGATCGACTATTGCCAGTAAACTTTTTGCCGGGACTGTCCAGGCTTTGCCCCAATTGTTTTTTTCCGGGCTTTGCCAGGCTTTGCACCAAAATTGTGAAGGCTTCTCATGGTTATATCTTGGAAACTAGATGGTGAATCATTCTCAATTTTTTTCACATTATTCGTGATATCTTACTGTAGCTTATCCTCGTTTTTTTTTTATCAATTCCTTAATTTTAGTTTTGACGGTAGAATTAATGGTGCTCTGTTTGCCCATCATAACGCATTTGTTACGTGTAAACCAAGCCAACTTTAAGTGTAAATATCTCAGGTTTGGGGTGGTCAAACTTATTCAAATTGCACAGATGTTTGGATAATGTATTAAATAACGTATATGTCAAATTTCAACCATTTCTTAATTCAACTCTTCTGTGGAGGTACTACCTTAACATTCCCTGACAACTTCTCCCCTCTGGATAAATATGTGCAATGTTCGGATTTAACCCTTCGACTTCTCTCAGCAACGGTAACGATTTTTCAACGCAGCTCCCACTTTGAACGAATGTTTGGGCACTTAATTTTTGTTTTTATTGAAAAATAAATGTTGTGCCATCAAATAAGGATCAATTATTACAATAAACGACTCCAGAAAGAAAAATGCATATTTACCGAAATACAACGATTTGAAAAACGTCTGGGGTCCGATCGACCCCACATGCAATCAGAGATTCGTGGCGAAAGTGTGCAGTCGAAGGGTTTCATTTTCACATTTGCGTATAGCTTGGACAAAGTTCCTAGTTGTTTGAAAATTGTGCGCTAATTACGCGTGACGTTTTTGTGCACACTGAAATTTGTAGAAAAAATCAATGAGCGCTCGTATTGAAAAATTTTTCGAATAGGCTCGTACAGATTTAGCGTATTGCAGTAGAATATTATTTTTTCTGCCGCCTCGGTTGCGAATTCTGCCAATCGATCGATCGAGGGAGAGAAAGGGAGAGAGAGGGAGAGAGAGAGAGAGAGAGAGAGAGAGAGAGAGAGAGAGAGAGAGAGAGAGAGGGAGATGCGGTAGCAGCAAATACATCTCCCGTCAACTATAAATTTCCAACCTTTCTCAGCTATTATGTATACCCTTCCGAGAGAGCCTATAAACATTTTCGAATCATTCGGTCAGATACCCTTTTTTTCTCTTTTCAGCCTTCACGCATTGAATAAACTGTCAGCGAGCAGAATTTCTTTTCGGATGCCCTGAGAAGAATAACATGTAACGCGTCACGATCTTCTCCCCCTCTTCCTCTCTTTCTATCTTCCTCTTTCTCTCGATCTCTTGGTATCTTCATTGAACGCGCAGGTGTGCCCACAATTCGGCAAAGTATATTTTATCGTAAATTACAATGAAAAATCAATCGAATGTTGGGCAAAAGTTTCACGATTTATCGGACCTCTTCGACGACAAACCATCGGGCATTTGTCCCTTTGCAAAGATGACCAAGTGAATCGATTATACATTATTTCCCGATCGATCGATTGACGGATTGAACCGGCAGGATCCTCGATCAGGAATACAAAAGGGGTCCTCCGTCCTACGTGAGAGAAAGCGCTCTCTCACGGTGAACGCAGTACTTCAAGGGTACAACGAAAATAAAAATGACATTAATAACAGTAATAACGGCAAACATAATTTTTATTTTCATTTGAATAGACACATTTGTTTTCGTCTATCACATTGTGATATGCCAAACTTTTCTAAGATGATTTTACTCACTAGAATTCAATTTGCATTAGTTATAATTTATCTACGTTAGGAAAACTTATTTTAACTTATTTTCATTTATACCGCGTTCACAGTTCTTCTCTATCTAGAAATAGGCACCTTGCCGCCAATGACAGAACTTCTGTAAAGAAATCAATTTCGGGTCTTCAAAAAGGTCAAACATGATCTACATTATATCCACACTGCATTACCGTAGCATAGGTGAGAGTCGTATCATCGAATAAAAAATGGCTTCTTTGAACTGTTTCAAGCAAAACCGAGTGCTGTATGTATCTTCCCTATCAGACTATGCCTAGGCTGAAGTCGTAGTTCGAATACCGAAATTATTCGTAATTCTGTCATAATGGCATCATTCCATCATAATCAACTGCAGCCTAGTTACGATTTCCAATAGGTGGCGTATCTCGTACTGGAGGGCCTGATAATTTTATTCAAAGCTCTGTACACAGCTGTCAAACATAGTTTATGCTATTTTGCATGTAAATTTTGTAAATTTTCGAATATTATTTGTGTCAATGGAGACGATATTTTCACTTAGTTTCGTAGCATCGAGGCATCGCAAAAGAATTAAAGGATATTGAAAAAGTCCGCCAATTTGAGGGTTATTTTCAAATAGCTGTAACTCCTCGAAAAATGGTCGTACAGAAAAATAAAGAAAAGCAAATTCAAGGTATGAATCTCTAATTTTGAGATCTTGTGCTCAACCATTTTTCGCATCAGCCAATTTTTAGTAGCCATCAAAAAACCAAAGTTAAAATTAATTTTTTTTTTTCATTAAACAAAAATTTGTTCCCGTTGTTCAACAATCAACATTTTTTATCACCGGAAATTCGGATCAGTACCAAAAAAAATTGTGATTCTCAAAAGACGAATAAAAGGTGGTAGTTTAGCCTTTAATCGATTTTTGGCAAAAATCACAATTTCGATCATTTGGAACACAATGAAAAAAAAAATCGCAGGGGTTTAAACTTTTGAGGGCTTTTTTAAGATAATTTGAGGTCATGAAAAAACCGAATTTTTTAAAAATCTATTCGATATTGGCTAAATAATCTTTAGTTAAAAGAATATTCGTAAATATGCCATTTTTCACGTTTTTTAAAATCCATTTTCCCGCATAAAAAAGAATCTTGATAAAAAAAATGATAAAAGCATCTTATAGAGAATACTTCAAAGTTTCTAAAACCCTCTGGTTTTTTTCTGCGCGACCATTAGTCTCCGAGTAATCAGTTATCAAAGTCAAAAGTGTCATTTTTGCTTTGAACATCGATAACTCAGCGATAAAAAATCGTACAGAGCTCTCCAATCGCTCAAATTAAAGGGGAAGAATGCGGCTAGACGATCCTTTTAATCCGATCATTAAAAAAAAATTATTAAAGTCCGTGCAGACTGTGAAAGATGAGCAAACATTTTGAAATTCTTTTCTACTTTGGTTTTTTGATGGCTACTAAAAATTGGCTAATGGAAAAAAATTTTGAGCTCAAGATCTCAAACCTAGAGATTCACACCTTCAATTTTTTTATTTATTTGCTGTTCGACCATTTTTTGAGGAGTTACAGCTATTTGAAAATGACCCCAAAATTGGCGGACTTTTTCAATATCCTTTAATTCCTTTGCCTAGTGTATAAACATTTCTTTTGTTACGACGAATGCCTAATGCCAACGGTTTTTTGCCACACACAAACATCATTTGAAATGTAAACACGAGAATCTCGGCTTGTAGTTATCACTCTAAATGTCTTTTCAGTAACAAAAATTACTTGTCCTGGTTGTTACATGGGTACTGTCGAGATAAGCCGATTTTTCAAAAATCGTGATTTAAGTATTGAATTTCTCCGTCACCACAACGTATTGCCAAGCGATGTTAAATGTTCCTCGTGTGGCCATTCAGCGACGCTGTCAAAGGACGAACAATTTTGGCGATGCCAAAGGAAATACAGTGTTCCGAAAAATAAGAGGGTAATAAGTAAAACGTGCAGCTTTAAACAATTTGAATAATCGTACGTGGCTGCAACGCGCTCATTTACATCCGCAGGAGGTGTGCTTGTTTGTGTCGCTATATATTTTAAGAAATCCGCCGCATCAAGGAGACATGGAAGAAGAGCTGAATTTGAGCCCGCAGACCGTAGGCCACTGGATAAACTTTATTCGCGAAGTTTTGGAGGATTGGTGCCTTCGAAATTCTGCCGCACAATTGGGTGGTCTTGGCGTAATAGCGGAGATCGACGAGGCGAAATTCGGTCGTTGAAAATATGACGGTGGTCGCGTTATAGAAGGACAATGGCTGTTTGGTAGATTCAAGCGCGAAACAAATTCTATTTTCGTCGAAATAGTGGACGAAAGTTCTTCGACGACGCTGCTTGAGGTGATCAAACGAAGAATTCGACCCGGTACAATTATAATGTGTGATTGTTGGAAGGCTTGTCTCGGTAAAGAAGGTATATCCCAAATAGGGTTTTACAATCGGCACAGTAATGGCCCACGACTGGTTCCCAGAGAACAAACGATGGCGCGGCAATGGCTATATAAACGGGCCAGATCCGCACCATGCATGGTTGGTAATGGTAAACCATGAATGGCTGCTAACACTATGCCAACTATCATACGCCTATATTGGCCGAGCAACGGCTGCCGGATCTCCTGCCGGAAATGAAAAACAAAAAATTGACAAATTATGAATATAAAAATTCTAGTAGTATCTTTTTTGTTTTCTTACGCTTTACTTATGTCCATGTACATAGAATAATTGCATTAAAAACCCTTTCTGCATTGTTCAAGTTTTTACCTTTCATCGGATCGAACCTGCGCCTTTCGTTCTAGTGTCGAGCGCCCTACTCACTTAGCCATTCTAACACTTAGGGAATCCATCGTTTGCTCGTTCCTTACTTTTATGCCGATAATTTTATTCGCGACGTTAAAGATTAACGACAATTTTTTTGGTCCATTTAGGCTGTAAAAATAACTCGCTCGTTTTGGGTGAAGTTCCGAAAAGCATACTCCTCTGATCGAGCTGAAATTTTGCACCGAACTTCCTCTCATTATCCTAAGAGAAACCGTTAACGGATTTTTGACGACTAGCAATAGTTTTCGATATATCGCATTGCAAAGTTTATTATTCCACGCCCTACGAGTATATCTATATATCCGATAGATACCCCCCACTCCTCCGGCCGCGCCCTTCCTGGCAAAGAGTGCTCGCCCGTATGAGCACATCACTTGCCATGTGGGATGGGTTTGTTTGGGTTTATTTAATATAGTAGAGGCGCAGTACAATAAATAACTTTCAATATACGATATATCGAAAACTATTGCTAGTCGCCAATATCCTTTTAAAGGTTCTCTTAAAATATTGAAAAGAAGGTCGGTGCAAAATTTCAGCTTCATCAGCGGGATATGCTTTTCGAAACCTTATCCCTTATTTTTACGTGTTACAGTTTAACGACCTGCATTTGCAAAACGCCCAAAAACAAACCATCAATGGCTGGAATAGATCTGGCAAGCCGTTCATCCGCCTACGATACCCCAATGCTGATCGCCATATTATCGGTGCGATGGTATTGGCCCACGAATGGCTGGCATAGATCTGGCAAGCCGTTTATCCGCCTACGATACCCCAATGCTGATCGCCATATCATCGGTGCGATAGTATTGGCCCACGAATGGCTGGCATAGATCTGGCAAGCCGTTCATCCGCCTACAGTACCCCAATGCTGGTCGACGAATTATTGGCCGATTATCAGCAAACCATTTAATGGCTGAATGCTGGCATTTTTGTTACGACAGGCGACCCTATATGGGATATTATATTATTGGTATTCTAATTCATTGAGTTTTTGATATCTATTATGAGTATAATTGTTTTCAGGATACAAACATCTAACGGTCAACCATTCATGTAATTTCATTGATCCGGAGTCGGAAGCGTACAACCAAAATATAAAACGCATTTGGCGAGATATGCGTTGTGAGCTTCCGAAATTCGGACGACGCAGTTACAACATGAGTGGTTATATTTCCGAATTTTTATTTCGTCCCGCTCATCCGAAATTACGAGATCGAGTTCACGCCATTTTCATGGTAATCGGCCAATTCAGCCGGCATTCCACGTGAGTACGTTATATTGGCACATTGCAGTAGTGCTAATCATAGAATAATGCTGTAACCTTTTTTTTCGTAGTGAGAGCGAGTGACTGAATCTGAGGTGAACGGGTGCGCTGCGTCAAACTTATCGACCGTAACTGATCGAACTGATCGAATTCTAAATTGATGGGAACCTTCTTCCGCATCAACAATATCCTTGTTTCTAACAAAATAAAGCTGTTTATGAGGAACAGAAATCGGGGGCCATTTTTCGGAAAAGCCGCTAACGTATAGAACTACCAAAGTGTACACTAATAACAAATTTTAGTAGTAAACTTGACAAGTCACATTAACGAGTCCGAGTCAGTCATGTCATGAATGCCCGAAAATTTAACCTTTCAAAAAATTAATTTTTTGTTAAAATTATAATTTTTTAAATCAAAATTTCTACAAATCCTTCAGCCAGGCCCAAGTCAATGCAATATACTAATGAAATCTTTTTCAAATTCTGATTTCAGATTAACCGTTCTCGAGTTATCATGTCCACCGCAACTGATGCTCCAAAGAAGGCACTCCTGGAAGACAGCTGGAGGTCCGCCATTTTGGAATCTTTTTGAATAAAAACAATTGTACAAGTACATGGAAATATGTACTAATCGATATGTTGTTCACAGTTTTCCAATAAACATTTAATGTCCCGCCGAAAAAAAAAATAAAAAAAATCATGTCCCTTCGCCCGCTACAAGTGTATATAAGGCCTTAACTAATATACCATATTATTGTTTAACGGGGTCGAGTCACCAAAAAATAATGAAAATAACACTACGATGCTATGACCCAAATAAAATTTGAAAACTTTGCGAAAACTATTACTCAAAGAACACAAAAATAATAAAATATTCTCGTGCTTGAAATAATATTTTTGTTGCCCAGTTGACTACTGCAAATATTGCTCTATCTTTAACTCCTCGTAAGGTCCAGGTCGCATCGATGAAGCACATTGTATATTTAATGTATACCCACATATATTTATTCAAAGTCTATTTTGTTGCACAAATATATTCCGTACTACTTATTGTACGTATACTGATGAATAAAACAGATCTTAAGTACCTGGTCAATTTCAATCATGTAACTATAATTCCTTTCTGGATGTCCGAAAACTAGGATTTCATAATGGTCGGTTATAGGGACGTGTCTGAAAATTGGGACATGAAAGTGTCCGAATACGGGGACGTAACGCTAACGCGAAAATCGGTACATTTGCGGTTATTCAACATTCAAGGGAGACTTTGTCCTTGAAATCGGCGGGAGATGTTAGCGGCTCAACATGAGCAGCTAGAAGAAGAAGAGGGATGCTTCTATGAACCAGGCATTGCCGATTAGCGGTAATTATAAACACATTTGTGTAAACACATCACAAAACTTTAAACGCGTTTTTCTCGAAAACACGTTTTTAAAAATGGCTGACATTCTCCTGACCGCTGTAATTAACATATCGACTTGAAATTTGGAGAGCATACTCAGAAAATATGTCTTCACGGAATGACGGATCGTTTTTTCGATAGATACATTTTTGCATTTATTATTTATCTTTTTATGCGAAAAAAAACGCGTAAATTCGATTTTTTTTAATTGCCGCCATTTTCCGAAATTTGTACTAAACGAAAAACCCATCCGTCATTCCATGACCAAAGGGTCACAGATTGATAATATGCTTTGAATTTGTGTTTCAGATCAACAAATAGGGGGCAGTGATGTCAGTCGTTTACCTCCCGCGATTTGAGGACCTGTTTTCGCGGAGCTGCAACGGCCGCCATTTTGGTTTTTTTTCCAAAAAAAAAATTTTTAACGTTCTGTATATCATGAATAAAAGCAAGAAAAAAACCGCACTCAAAAAGCTTTACTCGTTTCCTTTAAAAAAAATAAAATGTAAACACCTGAAATATGGCACTCCAAGGACAAAGTCTCCCGTAAATGCATAAAAATAAACCTATTCAGCTTTCCAACAGTTAATGCATGTGTTTTGAAAACTCTAACTTATGAGCTTGACTTCAGTTCCAGTCATGTTCTAAAAAAACCGTGCGAGCATTGATACCGTTACCTTACTGGACAAAGATGCCTGTCAACTGGAAAAACAATTGGCAGCAGCAGTAAATGTTACCCAATAATACCTATACATTCCTCTAAGCCTGAATGCCATGGGCATGATCCAAAAGCAGGAAAATCAGGTACCACACGAATTGATGGCATTTCACAGCATGGCAATACCAGATTACATGTTCATGGATCCGTCAAGAATCATCTAGACGGAACTGGGTGAATCTACCTCGCCTGCTATATTCCCTAGACATTACGGCCTCAGATTATTATTTGATCCAAACTACGCCGTTGGCCCGTTTTGGAGGGTGGGTCAGCTCTTACGAAGAATCAGAAATTAGGCTTCATAACTGTATAGCTTCGAAACCACAAGACTTCCACTAGCGTGGAATCCTTTTATTGGCTGAAAGATGGGCAAAGGTTGTAGCTTCCGATACAGCATATTTTTAATAAAGCAAAAATGATTTACTATATTTCACATCAATGTGTTATTTCGTCAAAAAATCTGTAAAGTCCAACATGTACATCCAACATACAGACATCGTTTGCATTCAGGTGCTTTGTATCCTTCACAAAGTTCACCAACAAAATCCCATGGCCCAAAAAGATACCCAGCGAATTAAGACTGCTGGCGAACACTTGATATAGAAGTGAGACATTATATCACGTATATGTGCGTGCGTAGACGCCCACGCGGTCTTGTAGAGGCGCGCGCGCGCGCGTAGCCTCAATTTTCAGGTGAATCTAATCTAATAAAGCAATTAAGTTAATATACCGTCGATCCAGACGAGGGCCGTCATTATTGATCCCCTTTAATTATGTGGCCAAAATTTGTTGTTTTTTAGGCTCCTTCCCTTCGGGATGTATACCTACATATACATGCCTAAACGAATAAGCTTTTTGGCGATTGGATCTCTCGCGCGCGTCGAACATCCTCACTCCTCTCTCTTTCTCATGCTCTTGTAGCTCCATCCCGCGCTCCGATCGGGGTTTCTTGTTTGATCAGCGAATTTAACCGGGCCTTAAACCAACAAGCGACGCCCGGCACAAGGCAACCGCTCAACGCCTTTTTGAATATACATATAGATGTATACATGTAAATACACACACACACACATATTCGATTTTCTCATCTCACGATCCACATATACGTATATATCATGAATGACGCCCTTTCCGGGCATTAATCGGTCCTGATTTTTCACCAATCCCCATTTAGTTCGATGGAAGACTCTTTCGAACCTTGAAACATTTTTCTAATCACGCTTTTTTTCATTCTGCCCTATATATATATATATATATATATATATATATATATATATATATATATATATATATATATATATATATATATGCCCTATATATATATGTATATATATATATATATGAAAAAAAAGCGTGATTAGAAAAATGTTTCAAGGTTCGAAAGAGTCTTCCATCGAACTAGATGGGGATTGGTGAAAAATCAGGACCGATTAATGCCCGGAAAGGGCGTCATTCATGATATATACGTATATGTGGATCGTGACGAGATGAGAAAATCGAATGTGTGTGTATATATATATATATATATATATATATATATACACACATATATATATATATATATATACACATATATATATATCCTCTAAAGAAACTGATAATATTTGGATAAGAAAATGTACACGTGCTTACGCTGTACCATAATTGCAAACGCATGAAGAATTTATGAAGCCACGTGGCCACAAAAGATTGCGAAGAATTTGTTTGCATTTAACGAAGGAGGGATTTTTTCATTTTTCAAACAATTTCTCTAAAATTGTTATTGTGTTTTGATACACCAAATGACGTGTATGGTGTTTTCAACCATATTTCAAATGTATTTCATACATTCGTGAGGGGACGATGACATTTTGTAGCCATAGTTACTAACCAAAAGTATAGTACTGCTTATTGTTATTTTCGCAGTTGCGTAAATTACACTGTCGTCGAATATCCATAAGTCGAGCATCCATAAGACGAATATCCATAAGTAGGAATATCCATAAGTGAGTATAGAGTGGACATGAGTGCCAGAAATGACGGGAGGTAGAGATAAGTGAGTAGAGAGTAGAAATGAGCGCCAGAAATGGCGGGAAGCAGACAAATATAGTGAGTTTGTTTGGGTTTGTTTGGATATGGACATTCACTTACGGATATTGGCACTTATGGATATTCGTACTTATGGATATTCGGTTATGGAATTTCGACTTATGGATATTCTACCCCAATCATAAATTATGTTTTACAAGCATACGTTTATTTTTGAATGCTATATAATATAATAGGTTTTCATGAAATGGATATTCCCTGACGTTTTGAAAAATTTATTTCCCCAAGATCCTAATAGTAAGCAGGTCTGCAATATACTGGTATTTAAAAAGTTTCGAGACTATCTCTGTTGGCGTTTTGAAGAAATAGTCTTGAAACTTTTTGACACCATTAAACAAGAATTAAAAAAGTTGCCTGTGATTATCGACGATATTTATAGTGATTTTTACCATATTATAAGACAAGACCTGCTGTATGCGTATTTGGTGTCTTATTCAACTACTAAATGTCTACTAAATGCATAGAATATTTCCCAAAGCCAAAATAAAATAAAATACGCAACTGGGAGTTCTACCTCGATGATTTTTTTTTTTAATTTGTAATTCCCTGATCTTCTGTGATGATTTATTTCGGAGAAAATATTTCGCCTACGAATGGAATCGTATAATCAATATGACATAAGAGACAAGAGCAATTTCGGCTGTACCTCTGAATAGCCTTCACCTCCGATTTAGGTGATACTTAGAACTCATCTGTTTTTTATAATATGAGACCCTGTTTAAATAAATGTTCGGCCCATCGCAATATGTTTGTACCGTATAATAGTGGTTTGTACCATATTATATGATATGACTTGCTAAATGCATAGTCATATGTGTCCTACAAGAACAGAAGATGAACTACAAAAAGTGTTGAACTGATATTCTATTTTTGCAATGCAAAAAACACGCTCTGTAATAGTATGTGAGATACGCGTAGTTCTTAAAACTACTAAGGGGCCGTCCATATATTACGTCATCGATTTTTGCTGGTTTTTTATCCCCCCCCCCCCGAAATCATTCTATCCTTCCTATCGTCATAATCCAATTATCGTTACCGTCATCCAGAGACCAGCCCCCCCTTATTTCAAAATGACGTAATTTATGGACAGCCCCTAAGCCGTGGTTGCTCCAACTACAAATGATTTACGTCTTCACTATAAGTAAACATTATCATAATTTTTTTCGAATAGTAACTTTCCATAAGGTTTTCTAACAAATTACACTCGACAAACGCAATATTTATCATATGAATTGTATAAACTTGAATAGAATAGTAGAAGTTTAACCTGAGGAAAAACTTAACGTACAGTATACAACTTCAGTATTGGTGCACCGATTTTGTGGTAGCACTAAATTAACTTTATCTATATTATCAAGCCTTTTACAATACTTAATAATTATTTTGGGGATACTAGTCAACCATGCCACTCAAATCGCATGTTTAGATGTACTTTTGACGTACAGTCGTGTTAACCATATTAGGATTGCGGTTTCAATATACTACACTGCGACCTCTATTATCGGGACCTCTACGGTTGCAACAACCCCCCACTATGCGGCGATTATCGATCGGTGTAGCGCGTGGTGGGGGAAGCGCCCGGCCTCAGCGAGAGGCTCGAAGCATGCTAGACAATAAGAGACGGCTTTGAGGGGCACTGCAATCAACTACGTCAGCTGCGCAGAACTGGCTTGAGTGGATGGTGCGCAGACTCGATTTTTGCAAGCGTGATGTGGAACCGGTCCCGTCGCTGTGCTGATAATAGGTGTCGAAGTGTATATAGGATTTTAGTACCCTCCTCTTTTACCATGGACGTTTTTTTGTAAACACTTTTGAATTTTTTTAAGCGCTCTTGGAATTGAAACACTTTTGGACTTTTCTCTCTGTGTAGTCTCTCAGGTTAGGTACTTTCTCCATTTCGTCGTAGTTGTGGGTCCTACGGATGAAAAATGATAGTGCATCCTCGTTGATTCACTTCGGGCTTCATAACAATTATTCTCATGAGCGGATCTCGTAAATTTTTTCTTCGTGTTTCCTTAACGGCATGTACAAGGTCAACATAACCTCACAAATTTTCCAACCCAATTTTCTCATAGATGGTTAATTTTTTTTAGGAAAATCAAAGCATTAGGCTCTGGAGAATTTCATGACGCAGAGCTTGACGATTTCTTTTTGCCCTACATATTATTCATCTCTGAGGAATCTCTGTTCGAAAATTTCAGCTATCTCTCTCGCACTCGTGTGTCACGTGGTACATCTTCTACTTCGCCTTAAGGTAGTACCTCCACAGAAGAGTTGAATTAAGAAATGGTTGAAATTTGACATATACGTTATTTAATACATTATCCAAACATCTGTGCAATTTGAATAAGTTTGACCACCACAAACCTGAGATATTTACACTTAAAGTTGGCTTGGTTTACACGTAACAAATGCGTTATGATGGGCAAACAGAGCATCATTAATTCTACCGTCAAAACTAAAATTAAGAAATTGATAAAAAACGAGGATAAGCTACAGTAAGATATCACGAATAATGTGAAAAAAAATGAGAATGATTCACCACCTAGTTTCCAAGATATAACCATGAGAAGCCTTCACAATTTTGGTGCAAAGCCTGGCAAAGCCTGGAAAAAAAACAATTGGGGCAAAGCCTGGACAGTCCCGGCAAAAAGTTTACTGGCAATGGTCGATCAAAAACACAATACAAAATATATTTTACGGCAATAAATGATATTCATCGTATTATCTACTAGTACCGAGTCAATATTGCGTAGTTTTTAATTTTATTCATTACTAATTAAACCAATTATCAATCTTTTAAACATGAACATGGTATGTAAACTTTTGGTTGAGATTTTCGCAGAGGAACTACCTTAAGGTGTCAATTTCTTATTTTTATCGAACACAAAATAAATACAGGACATTTTTTTCAGCGAGAAAAAAACGGTCTTCGCTAGCCCCGTCCGAAACCCCGTAAAAAAAACAGTCAGGGTCTACACGCTGCGTACACATTCTCTACTTTTTCTTCATATTTTTTTTTACATTTTCAATGGGTCAAGCCAGGGGGCGTCCGGTTCGCGGTTAACTCGTTTATGACAAGCGCCCCGACGTCTGTTCGCGGCCAATTACGTGATTACGGATGTAACACCTAAAGGTTGCCGTGAGAGGGGTTGTATTATAAAAACGTGTGTTCTCGCACCGGGGTCACGGTAAGACAGCGATGTGGCTCCTCATCGCTTCGCTCAATTCCTCCTTCTCTCTATACTTGCACCTCTTATTTCTCACCAATTTCTTTTCTTTTTTCTATACTGCAACGAAAGCTTCACCGATTCTCTGGTGAGCGCGAAAATGAGCGGGGGCGCTTTTATATAAATCTATATATATATATATATATATATATATATATATATATATATATATATATATATATATATATATATATATATATATAAATATTTATATACCTGTGTACGTATGTATACACCGACAAAGTATCGCGTCGGCATTAACGAGACGCGAACGTGGGCGGACGTCGGCGTATGAACAATCCTTCTATTTTCTCCCCCACCTCCGGACGTATAGATATTTTGAACCACATGCTTCATGATTCAAAAAAACGAGGACTATGACGTGATGATGTATCTTTTCATTCGGGCTCCTCGCATTTTAATAGTGAATTATTTCACCCCCGAAATATGAATATTATGGTCTCCAGAACCCCGCACGAATAACTATGATGTTGGAAATTGCACCGATAAAGTGCAATGAATGTTAATTTTTTGAAATGTTCTACTCCTTTTTTGGCTTATTGAGAATACAAAAATCTCTCAAACACTCTTTTATCATCCTTATAATAATAACTGAGATCTATAGATAAACAATTTGTCACTAAATAACTTGAACATTTTTTTTATAACTTTGATTATGATAAAAATTATACAAGAACGTTCGATATTTTTTCTTATAATAAGATTTTATAATTAACTTAATTGTAGTGAGTTCTAATTGTATTGAGAATAATAAAAGAACGCTTGAGTGATTTTCGCATCCTAAATTAGCCAGAAACAGGAGTAGGAAATTCCAAACGATTAGTTTTTATTGCATGCCATCAATGCAAACTTTAACATTAAAATTTTTGCGTTTAACATACAAAACGTTAACATCAAATCACTCAAACGTTGTTTTTTTATAATTCTTATTATAATAAGAATCATAAAAGAACATTTCGGTGATATGGTGAGTAATTTGCGGATATTTATTGTAATTACAATAGAACGTTTGAACGATTCAGTGAGTGATTTTTTATTCAGAGATTTGAAAACCTTAATTTCAAAGAAAATGATTTGCATAATGGATAAAGAAGAAAAAAATATATTTTCTGTTACAATCCAACGATGTAAACAACATCAACATTTCCGATACACTTGGGATAAGTATTCGTAGGGGTTATCGCATTTCATGGCATCTTTGGATCGGTACCATAACTAAAACTGTCGATTACTTACCCCAATGGACACTTTGATCCAATTTTTCCATTTGGCTCAAAGTGGCTACCACTCAAATGTTGATAATGATGAACAAAAAAAGGCTCCGTCGTAGTTTACCGTGCTCGAAGCACAGCCATTGTCTCCCTGGCTTAAGGGGGTATTCCTCTCTGGAAACTTCAAACAAATCGTTTTCGTTGCATATTGTTATAGTGTGAACTTTGAAGAATATTTGAGGACCAATCGGACCCTGAAATTTTAAAAACTAACGAAGTTGCACCTATTTTAGTGGAACAGTGTGCGTCGGGTTTACCGCGATCCGTCGAGTTTGAACGCGATTATCTCGAAACTACATATCTTGACATGGCGGGATTGATATCTTGAGTAGCTTTCACGCTATTGACTTGAATTTGTTGCACAGTTAGCGTTCAAACAGAAGTCACTTTCGGTTCAAGATCGCATTTTTTAATTGGATGAACCATTTGTTAATAACAATGACTTCAGCATGCTGTTTTTCAAGACATAAATAGGTTTTCTTTGGAGAAGCTGTCATTTTTCGTATTTTTCGAAATTTCGAAAAGTGGTTCGTGAACCCATAGTCAGTTGGATACGTTTGAAGACAACATTTTTTGTTTTCGTTTCAGATTAGATTTGAGCCTGGTAGAGATTCCGCCGTTTCGGGCCTCGCCGCTGGAGGACTTCAACGCCAACTGCAGCACCACGAACACTTTGAAACTTTTTCTTCCGAAAAAATTACATTGTAACCATAAACATATGTACAGCATGCTGGAAAAAAATTAATTTATTTCAACCAATGTGTTACTGGAAAAAATGCATCATTCTGACTCTTAAAATTGGGCCTTCAGAGAGGGATACCCCATGAAAAGTTGCAATTTTTCTTAAAGTATGAAGCACGAGATCTTTAAGGAGGTTGGCGCGTTGGTCACAATCCAAGATTTGGAAGAAATAAAATGATCTGTTATTGTGTAGATTATACTGAGTCTGTACGTATTTTTTTAAATTGTTTGACCACCAAACACCAGAGATAAAAAATAGTTTAATGTATTTATTTTTACGTGCGGTTAGATGGATAAGACGTTCACTCTACGGGTGATACATTTTTTGGCTATTTAACACCAAAATAAACCACTTCTAACAACAGATTATCACACACTAAACCTTTGTAAACATCTAGAAACAACCCTCATTTTGCCCATCGTAAACCACATATATTCAGTATTGAACCATCATGGTTTGATAAGAGATTACGAATTTTAGCTGGTAAATGAAAAGCATTGCGGCCAACCTTAATATCCGCGAACGTGCCGTATTTCGACAACACTGAATATTAATGAATGGTAATAATGAATAATCTCGTGACATACATATAAATAAGCATAATTATAGACGACTCCAAATTTCATTCTGAGTTGTACAAAACATTCACTGACGCAGTTATTTCTTTAAGCGTTATCGATAATGTTATACGTTTTCAAGTTGTTAGTAACATGAACATTTTTCTTATGAACGTGATAAAAATATAAAAATGCATAATTTTGCCCTTTAATGATATATTTTACAAAAAATAGCATCTACAGAATGAATCTACAACTCGTATGCCTTTTTTCGAGATTCATTGGAAAAAAAACATAAACCGTCATTTGACTCAGCTTGACCGCTCCAACCTCATATTTATTATCCTTTCTACTTGTTATGGTTTTTACTGAACGAACTGAAAGGTAATAGTCTACAACGTTTGAAATGAAATATTAGTATGACTGGACTCGCGATTGGATAAAGATAGGGGTAGTGACCCTTCGCCGTAATTATATACGGACGATCATTAATGGGGGCTCCATCATGCGTCTATTTATCGTAGCTGTCCGAATGAACCCTGATCACTTAATTTCACATTAGATATCGTGTGTGTACATATTTAAACGTCTTTCACTCAAGTAAAGTCGTTCATCGACTGCAGAGCGATTATTATAAATATCTTAATCATTTTTCCCAATACAACGAAATGGTAGCACAGTACCGCTAGCTGTGACGAACAAAAAATAAAAATTGGTACATTTATATTTTGTATATTCTGTTTTTTCGTTTATTGCAAATCATCAGTCATCGGTATTAGCAGAATTTGTCAAGTGTTTGAAAAAGAAACAAGTTACGACAACATCATTCGATAATAATTACGACAATAACAAAATTACGACATAGAACATTTTTTTTGTTTCACACATGATTATAATATTATAATAGGGGTCCGAAGAGTAACGTTCAAAAAGAAAATCTGGATGCCTCGTTTCAATACTTATCCGTATTACTCCCATGTATGTTCTACTTTTCTGTTACTTAAAAAAAACATAAAAATGTTTTTTTTCTTCAGTTTTCCTGTAGGACCGGTTTCCTTTTTTCTGCTCTACGTATGCACCTTTCTCTTGGAAGTTTCTAATACCAATTGAGAATCATTTAGACCAGTATAAGTATTTTTTTTATCATTTAGACTTGAGGCCGGAGCCTGAATTAGAAGGTCCGAAATATCGTGTTTTTTGATTGCTTAAATTCATAGGTAAACTATCCAACAATATATTTACAAAGTTACAGGGGCCGATTGTAAATATTTTCTAAGATACAAGGCGAAAAGCAGCGAAGCGATTGATATTTGATATTGATAATTCCTCCTATTGATAACTTTGAACCGCGTTTTCTCCAGTTTTTATTTTCACGATTTTTCCAAATTGGCGGGCGTAATAGCAAAAAAACTAAACGACCTATTGAATCAAACCAAAGTTTATTTTCTTCAGTATGTAAAACTTCTCTATGTGAATTAAAAAAGTCGTTGAAAAAGGCTTTTCAAATCATTTTTATAGCACGTTAAACTGTTTTTTTAACACATTTTTTTCAAACCTGAGGAAAGTTATAATTTCACGATGTTATCAGCTTTTTCTTAATTCACCCAGAAGAAATATATATGACAATTGAACATTTTATTGGTAAAAACGAATAACAAAAAATTGTTCCAGTCAAGAATTACGAGCTGCTTCTTTCCCACCGATTGGGGACTGCAGTGGCAAGACGCACATGGAATAGGCTGATAAATCTGCAGTCATTTGTATACATGAAAGTAAATATACATGTAACTATACATGAAAAGATACCTCAATGTTTACAGGGCTCACTGGTATTTTTCCCTTCTAAAAAAATTCCCGAAAAAACCCTTTTATTGGACCTTCTAATTGGGCTCCCACCTTAAGTGACTGAGCCTCTCAGACCTATTTTTTGAACTCTTGATCAACATCTAGGGCATTTACGTTGGTGCTCAGTTGGTCATTTTCTTCATTGCTCAACAGTGCACTTATAATGATGACAGAAGTGAAAGAAAAGGGCGAAGAAAGTGCATACGCAAAAAAGATAAGATAAAAATGCTGCGTTCTTGAAAAGTAAATGAGATCGTAGAACGTAAGGGGGGGGGGGGGGTTGTGATTCGGATTGGTATTGATACGGGGCATCTAGATTTTCTTTTTCGACGTCAGTTTCCGGACCACCCTTTTTACACATATCACGAAACGTAAGTAATTACGGAAGGTTGATTTTTCCAAGACATTCCACAACTGCTATTGCTTTCTTCATTCATTGCGGAATGTAGCATAAATGGATTCGTGCATCAGTACAATATATTTTTCTTCATCAACACAGACGATGAAGATTCCACCAGGATTACATACATTCGACGATCTCTTTAAAACTCACATAATTATAATGATTTTGTTCCGTACCGTCCCAGGAATTTGGTGCTCCGCATTTATAATACTTATGTCCACGTATAGTGGACGAAAAAAAAGACCGAAGTATTTCGAAAATCGGTACGTCGTTCTATCTTGACTTTGTACGATCATGTGCAGCTCCTAAATTAGGGCGTGGAGTATCGTTTTTTTTCTTTGTCGAACTTTGAGCTTATATAACAAATGCCACATCCCTTTCTTCGTTTTGTGGGATGCGAAAGATCGAGAAAACTCGTGCGCGAGTGGATTCACGTTATATTTATAAAGAAAAGGCGCCGTAGGAGCCGAAAAAAACGGACTGATGGGCGTCGACGGTCGCGAGAAAGCCTTCCTCGAGTCTCAAAAGTAGCTCTTACCCTCTATCATTCTCTCTTTCTCACTCGCTCTCGTACGAAATACATATTATATGCGCGAGGGAGAAATTGAGATGTCCGGCGGTCCTTCACGGAGATCGGAGTTGTTGGGCTATATATATATATATATATATATATATATATATATATATAGACACACAGCCTGGGTGCGATGATTAATGCAGGCCAATGGCCGTGGGTGGCCTTCCAAAAAGCCGGTAAAGACTCGGACGCGACTCTCGCTGAAAATCATCTCAATCGGAAATTTATAGTCCTAAGCAGCGGGAAACTAAAAACGCGCGTGCTTTCGAGATTTTACGGAAATAAAGGTAGAAACGAAAAAGCAAGAATGACAATGAATTTTTATGCGTTCACAGGCGTGATATTGGGGTTGAAGAAAAAGTGTGAAGGCGTGCGCGAACTTTGAAAATGCGTGTTCCTTTTTTGTGAAAAGGCTGAGGAAAAGGATTCAACTGAATAATTGACGAGAGATGGGATGAGTCGAGTTGGAAGGAAAGATATTTCAGACGATTTTGTACCGTTGCGAATTTAACATCGAGAGTGAGGTGCATAAAGTTTAACCGGAAATTTGTTTAGGCAGAAAAAATTGTCGCACGGAGACAATATTTCCATTTGCGAAAAAATTGTGTTAGCGAATGGCAAGGTTTGCGAAAAGAAAATTGAGTTAGCGAGTGGCAAGGTTTGCGAATTTAAAATTGGGTCAACAAATGGCAAGGAGTATTTTTTTTATTCAGTTTTTTCTTGTGAATTTTCGTGGTGATAAGGGAGAATAAGGAATAACGAAAAAAAATTGGATTACGAATGACGAGGCTTGTGAAAGTAAAATTGGGTAACAAATGCCAAGGAGTATTTTTGTAATTCAGTTTTTCATTGTGCATTTTTGTGGTGCCAAGAAATAATGAGGAATAAGGAATAACGTAAATTAAATTGGCCTAACGAATGACAAGGTTTGCAAAAATAAAATTGCGTTATGAATGGCAAGGTTTGTAAAAATAAAATTGCGTTAAGAAATGGCGAGGAATTTTTGCTTTCATTCAGTTTTTCGTTGTGAATTTTTGTGGTGAACAGGAATGGGAAGAAATAACGAAAATACCTTTGGATTAACGAATGGCAAGGTTCGTGAAAATAAAATTGGATCAACGAATGGCAAAGTTCGTGAAGATAAAATTGAGTTAACGAATGGCAAAGTTTGCGACAATATAATTGGGCCAACGAATGGCAAGGTTCGTTAAAATAAATTTGGGTTAACAAGGCTTGCGAAATTAAAGTTGGGTTAACAAATGGCAAAAAATATATTTCTTTTTAATCGCTTTTTCCTTGTGAGTTTTTGCACTGCCTAGAAATAATAAGGAATAAGGAACAACAACAATAAAATTAGCCTAACGAATGACAAGGCTTGCAAAAAAAAAAATTGGGTGAACAAATGGTGAGGAGTATTTTTTATTCAGTTTTCCGCTGTGAATTTTTGTGGTGCCTAGAAATAATACGGAATAAGGAACAACAAAAAGAAAATTGGCCTAACGAATGACAAGGTTTGCGAAAATAAAATTGTGTTAATGAATGGCAAGGTTTGTAAAAAAAATTGCGTCAAGAAATGGCAAACAATTTTTTTCTTCTATTTAGTATTTCGTTGTGATTTTTTGTGGTGGAAAGGAATGCGAAGGAATAAAGGATAACGAAAATATTAATTGGGTTGGCGAATGACAAAGCTTGCGAAAATAAAATTGGATGAACAAATGGCGAGGAGTATTTTTTTTATTCAGTTCTCCGCTGTGAATTTTTGTGGTGCCTAAAAATAATAAGGAATAAGGAACAACAAAAAAATGGCCAAACAAATGACAAGGTTTCCGAAAATAAAATTGTGTTAATGAATGGCACGGTTTGCGAGGAAAAAATTGCGTTAAAAAATGGCAAAGAATTTTTGCCTTCTATTTAGTATTTCATTGTGATTTTTTGTGGTGAAAAGGAATAGGAAGGAATAAGGGATAACGAAAATACCTTTGGGCTGACAAATGGCAAAGTTCGCGAAAGTAAAATTGGATTAACAAACGGCATGGTTCGTGAAAATAAATTTGGGTTAACGAATGGTAAGGAATATCTTTATTGTATTCGATTTTCCGTTGTGAATTTTTGTGGTGATTGGGCATTTATTTGACTAGCACGGCCAAACATTTTCGCTCTCGGCTCGAGGGTCGTCATCAACGAGAATAATACGGCGGCCCGCGCGAAGTGCGCAACGTACGCGAGCTTTTAAACGCATTAAAGTGTTCGTTGATTTGTAGCCAGTGAATATTAAAGCGAAGGAGAACTGCACCGTGCGTAATAATGAGCGTAACGCCTCTTCCTCAATATCTGTCTTTCGAATAGCACCTTCCTGACGTCCCGTCTTGTTTTCCGAGGCTGGCTCACGCGAGCGGTCCTCGCATTCTTCGTCTCTTCTTATTTTCTCGCATTTCTGCCTGCGTCAGGTGAGCAACTTTTGCCAAACGCGTGCACAACTTCCCTACGGTTGGAAAAAAAAGTTCGTGTTGTCAAGTTACGACCTATACTTTAGCGCCTTATCATTTTTAATTTTTTAGTGTGTCCATTTTTTAATTTAAAAAACTTACAATTTGAAACCCTCAAATAATATTTGCTTTCTCGGTAACAACATTGACATTTGCAAATGTTCGAATCAGAAACCTTCCAAATCGCAAATATTTCGAGCTCGCGAACTTTTGAATTTAAAAACTTTAAGGTTTAAAGACTTTTGGATCTTTAAGTATCCTAGTCTCGAGTTTTTAATGAACTATGATTTCTCGAAATTTAAAAACACTGAATAGTGAGCAACAACTTCTCAGCTAAAGAATGTAAACTGAGGCTAGCGAGGCCCTCAATTATTTTAACGGGTTACACTTAGCTCGCGGCCGGAAAAAAGAGGAATTTTCGTGAATTTATCCTGGACACACGTGTGCAGGTTTTCAATTTTTTTACATTAAGGGGCTATACCAGTGTGAACGCTAAAAATTTGGGTGATTTTCGGGAATTTTTTGGAAGAAAAGTACTCAATTAAACGTTTCGGAAAATTAAGAATATATTTGACTATATTTGACCTATATCACATAATTTTTTCATAGAAAAATATTGAGATCCAAGCGACTTATGCGCTGCCTTCGGAGGCGCCAAAGGAAAAAGTTCCTCCACTGCTGACATGATTTCGGCCGATTGAGTAGCTGAAACCGAAAAAATGTCGTTAAACTGGAAGGTATTTTCTGTTCAATGACGTAGGATTTTCGAAAAATATCGAAATCTAACAAAATGGCGTAGTTATGAAAAAAAGTCTGTTTTCTTGCCTATAATATGGTCGTTTTTTCAATGCCGAATCGTCAATTTTCATCCAATCGAAAATATCCTACGTCATTGTAGAGTAAATATATTCAAGAGTACTCAGTTCAAATTTCAAGTCAATCAACTAATTGCTCGTTGAGTTACAATGTCAGCAAATTTGAAAAATCTCAATTCGAGAAAAACGCGTTTAAAGATTTAACTATCGATTTTTGCAAGATAAAATCATTATATTCTTAAAGTATTCTAAAGTAAAAGTAGTTATAATATAAAATAATAAAAGTAAGTTATTTAAATGTATTATTTATAATAAATGAATATAATTATAATAAATTAACGATAAAAATACTAATAAAAATAAAAAAAGTAAAATAATAGTAATTATAAAAGTAAAAGTATTCTAAAGTAAAATGATTATATTCTTATATTCTTGGAAGTATAAACTGTCAAAAAAGGCAAAAAAAATCGATTTTTTTTAAGTGTCACACTGGTATAACCCCTTAAAGAGTTTTAAGTCTCTTTTACAGATTTTGTATTGAAAAATATTTAAAAATGTGGTAGATACAATGGTTTGTGCAGACTGCTGTTTGAAAAATGTCCTTTGCGGTACTCACTGCAGCTCAGAAACATATCATCCTAGAGAAAAAAAAACCTTCATTTAATTGTTGCATGAAATCATCTAGTGCTTGATCGAAGGATTTAACAAAGGAGTTTTGAAAAAATGGCCGCAGTTCAAAGTGGAAGTATTGATTTTGGGTGAAAAAATGCTCTATTTTCGTTGATAAAAAAAACTATGCATTGAAAAAATCCTTCCTTCACACACTGCTTTTTGATATGTGCAAGAAGCTCGTAAAACTTTGAGTTGATCGGTGCAGTAATTTTTCAGATATCGTGATCAGCGATTTAGACAAAGTAATTTTGCGAAAATGCCCTCAAAGTTGACTGGTTCGCAAAACCTAGATAAACGCCCATGACTTCCCCAATTTGAATCGATCGATTTGAAATTTTTAGAGAATATTAGTGAAATGTTATATTTTGAGAATCCGGCGAAGGCCAAGAATCGATATTTCCAATAATATCAACTAGGTGTAAGCCCTTAAGGAGGGAGATCCCTATAGACGAAGAAAACATTTGCTGATTTTCATTAGTTTTTTTTTTTAAGGAAATATTTATTCATCATTCTTGAGACTTAGGGTAGACATGATACTTTTTTTTATTAATCTCCAAAAATGGCGGAGGGATGACACGGTCTTCTAAACTGCATTTTCAAAACTGGTGTGATGTATAGCTAAAAAACTAATCAACCGATTCTGATGAAAGTTGGTATAAATTGTTCTAAACATATCGTCTAAAACATGACCCTAAATCTTTTCGAAAGATAAAAAAAAGTATTTTTTATTGCAAAATGCAGCCACTTTTTTCGTAAAATTCAATATTTTCGTTTCAAAGCGTACCATTTCATCGATTTTCAACATTTCTCACTTTTGCTTGGCTCATATTCTGCGTATGAGTGTTAATGAAAGAAAATCTTCGTTCGTTTTTTCTTCAGATTAATCCCGCCGACGCTACGTGTCACACCGTCTAACAACATCCGCCCCAACCCGTTTAGAACGCGACTAGAAATTTTGATCCGGCAGCCTGAAGACTGATCAGGCCGCTATCAAACTGCGGTCCGTAAATCCGTAGTACGGCACGTCTGATCAGTGCCGGAAGTTCGGCTTCGTATTCAGTGGATAAAAAACCAAGTTTTTACCTATTTTTTGGTTATGTTTTACCTGCTAAATTAGTCGTAATCAGATTTATGATGTAAAAACTTCGTTTTTTTTGCACTGTCGTTACTGATGACACTCGCTACGTGCAAAATTTAATAGGTATGTTTCAGTAGTTATTGAAGTCCTAGGAACCTTGAAACGCATTTACAACCACCATATTTAATTAAAATAACACTTTTGAATCGTCAAAATCTGAATTGAAAATAAAGGTTTAAAAAAATCATGAAAATTGCCAATTTTTCCTCGCCTAAAAGTAGCTTTCTCCTTAACACTACACAAAACACATTCATCGTTAAGTTTTATAAACGATTTTACGATGAAGAACAAGCTTTTATATACACGAGAGAAGATTGGACTATGAAAGCCACGCACTCACTGCGACGAAGGTACCCGGTACCGATTGCAACCCTTTTCTAGAGGACAGAAGCGGGGACGAGTCGAGTACACATTTCGTTTTTTTTTTTTTTTCGATGACTCGTTTTTTTGTAAGTGAAGCTACACACATTAGGCGATAGGTCTGGGTATTTTGGGGAAGGTTCGCGGTCCAGATGGGACAGGAAGCCGTATAACACGTAGAATCGAGGCGCGCGCGCCTCTCCCGATAAAGGCTCTTTTTTTAAGGCCCTTGGGCACCTGCCGGATCGCGCGCACAGATGCTCGACGTTCGATGTGTATTCGCTCCCCCGATGCTGCACGAAGACGCTCGATTATACAAATGACTTACCAGCCGAAAAAAAAAAAAAAAAAAACAAAAAACAGAATTGACACCCGCGTGATAGACAGTCGAATCTATTGCTTGCATCTATACAGGTACCATGCTTATACTCATCTTCCGGCCTTCCAGGAATACACGTTTCGTAAAACTCCTACGTGAAAAATAACCACTTTTTTAAGATCGTTGCATTTCCAAATTTGAAAATATCGGCGTTCGACTGGCCCGTTTCCGTTCCGAAACTCGAAATTGTTGTTTCTCGATTTGAGGGGAGACTCCTGGTCTAGAGCCCGTAAAAAAGGTGAAAATCAATTATTTTTTAATGCATGACTAGTCGGTGGAATGAAAATTCCATCCAGTGGCCTTTATTCTAAATATCTTCAAACATCTTGACAATTTTTTCACAAGATTTCGTAACGGAATTGTAGCGCTGGAGCTCTGAAGTCTGGCAGTTTCCTGCGGCCGGCAATACCCATGTAGAGGTTGCCATGAGTTGCCCAATGTTACGATTAGGCCAATATTGGGACCATCGTATAAGCCAACAAAAGAGAAATAATATTGGCCCATTACTGTTCCGCTCTAAACTGAAAACTGGCACAATATCGGCCCATCCCTAAAGCCTGTCCTGGCCCATCTTTAAAGACTAATAAACAGCCGTGATAGTTAAACTAAATTTGCCAATTTAAAAACTGGGGGTACTAAAATACTGACAATTCCATTGGCCCAATATTGTTCCGTTATAAATTGAAAACCGGCACAATATCGGCCCATCGTTTGAAACCAATAAATAGCCGTGATGGTTGAACTATATTTGCTAATTTAAAGAGTGGTAATGCTAAAATACAAGCAATTACATTGGCCCATTATTGTCCCGTTATAAATTGAGAACCGGCACAATATCGGCCCATTACTAAAGATTATCCTGGCCCATCTTTCAAAACCAATAAACAGCAGTGATAGACTAAATGTGCCAATCCTAAAGCTGGCAATCCTAAAATACTGGCTATTACATTGGCTCATTATTGTCTCGTTCTAAATTGAAAACCGACACAATATCGGCCCATAGTTAAAACCTATCATGGCCCATCTTTTAAATTCATTAAACAGTCATGATAGATAAACAATATTTGCCAATTTTTAAACTGGTGATGCTGAGTTATTGCCAATTACATTGGCCCATTATTGTTCCGTTATAAATTGAGAACTGGCACAATATCAGCCCATTACTAAAACCTATCCGGGCCCATCTGTTAAAACCAATAAACAGCCGTGATGGTTCATGGAAATTTGCCAATTTTAAAACTGGCAATGCTAAAATACTGGAAATTACATTTAATTAATCTAAGCCCTTTATTGGCTAAGTGGGTCAGACCATTCTTGCTTTTATTTTATTTAAGCCTTGGGTTATTCATTATCTGTATATTGTGCCAGAATAGGCAAATAACTGGCACGTCATATATTAGTCGTCTATATTTTGTAATTCAGTTTTTGTGATCAAGTCTTGGCCTATTATTGGAATTTGTAAACAACCAACATAAGTAAGTAAAATATGCCAATTTTGAAACCTGTCATATACGCAAATCACAATTTATTTCGAGGTTATTCCATGAAATATGTATCCATAAGTACCAATCTCGGGCCAATCTTGGCCCGATATAGGTTGAATATTATCACGCACCCAAACAAACCGAAACAAACTCACGGCCCAATATTCTAGATAGACTAACTTCTAGATAGACCAACTGTGAAGGCCCATCATAGAGCCAGTGGTCGATTTCTACATAGGACCTTTAAGAGGGCCCACATAGGGCCAAGTGCAATCACCAACATTGGCGCTACAATGAATTAAATCATTGGCCCAATAATTGTTGGCTCTGTTGGCCGATATCGGGCCGTTCCTATCATTTCTACAAAGGTACCTCATTGGTAAATACTCACGGCCCAGTATTCTAGAAAGGCTAACTGTGAAGGCCCGTCCCAGGCCCAACGGTTAATCTCTACATAGGTAGTTCTCCAATGTTTAACCTGGAACGAAAATTTAAAATAATTTGACTTCTAGATGAGATTTGCCTCCAAAGTACGTAGGAAAATGTAGAAAAATGTATTTTTCAAAAATCGTGCTCGTTTGAAAACAATGAAAGGTGTTTTCGGTAAAAAAATGGCGGGAAAATAATTTTTTTTCAACGTATCCGAAAACTCCGACGTACTATGATGTCAAATGTTCTCCATTTTTTTTTGACCTGGAACGAAAATTCCAAATAATTTGAGTTCTAGATGAGATTTGCCTTCAAAGTACGTAGGAAAATCCAGAAAAATGGATTTTTGAAAAATCGTGCTCGCTTGAAAACAACGAAAACTTGTTTTCGGTAAAAAAATGGCGGAAAATATTTTTTTTTCAATGTATCAAAAATCCCCGACGTACTTCGATGCCAAATGTTCTTCAATTTTTAACCTGGACCGAAAATTCAAAATAGTTTGAGTTCTAGATGAGATTTGCCTTCAAAGTACGTAGGAAAATCTTGAAATATGGATTTTTGATAAAATGGTGCTTGCCTGAAATAAACGAGAGTTGTTTTCGGAAAAAAAATGGCGGAAAACCATTTTTTTTTCAACGTATCAAAAATCCCCGACGTACTTCGATGTGAAATGTTCTCCAGTTTTTTACCTGGACCAAAAATTCAAAATAATTTCAGTTGTAGACGGGATTTGCCTTCAAAGTACGTCATTGCAATTGTCAATGAGATTGCAAAAAAAATTCAAGTCGTTCGTTTAAGAATTGGCCACGTATTCTCCATTTAGAAAAAGGGTTTTACCTTACTTGATTTTTCATTAGTTTTCTGTTTAATTGTTCGGAAGGGTGATAATTTTTTTCCTCGCTTTAAAATCGTCAGACATTTTTTCAATTCATTGGAGGTAGATATTTAATTGCAATTAATTTTTCGCGCGCTTTGATGACTGGGCGCGGTACGAAAATCTTGAGAGAATTAAGAACGCAAGTTGGTAAGGGTAGATGTAGGTATATGAAAAACTGACACGGCAATTACCGAGGACCATGCCGTATAACTCGTGCCCTTTTGCAATTTACGAGTCGCGCGTCGGGTCGTTCACGTCGTACTGTGTATAGCGGTCCTGACGATCTCATCCCTTTGTCGGTAAAACACGCGCGCTGTCTATTCTTTCTCGTCTCGGCAAGAAGTAAGAAGGAATCACGCAGTACCATGTACACTCCGAGCTTTTCCCTCTCCCGCCCTCGCTTTCTTTTTTCCTTTTTGTCTAATTTTGGTCGACGATCTTATATACAGTCGAGATTTTTAACGGGTTACATCGGTTTTTAAGGGCGAAAAAACATTTTTTTCAAAAACGTTTGTTTTTAAAAATATAATAAAATATATAATAATATATAATATTTTAAATATTATAAAATTTATAATATTATATATTATAAATTATAAATTTATAATATTTTATAATATTTTATATTTATAATTTATAATTTATAATATTTTAATATTATAAAAATATTTTATAATAAAATATTATTTTATTATATAATAATATATAATAAATATAATAAAATAATATATAAATATATTATTCGAACTTTAAGCATATAAAAGTACAACATTTGAACGATATTTTATAAAATTTTCGTCAAAATTTTTGGAAAATTCAGCGCTTGAGAACTAGTTTTCGAAAACCCCTTACGAAAAAGTATCCTTGCGGTGGTCAGGCTAACTCATGATAGCTTTATCTGAAATAAAAATAAAAAAAAATGTTTTCTCTTAGTAGGTGAGTATAGTGCGTAATTGAACAAAGAATTAAAAAAAATTTAATTTGAATTTTTGGTAGAGTTGTATGCAAAACAATACGATTTTCGGTAAAATCTAAATCATGGATTGCCTTGTAAAATAAGTTGTGATCAAAGAAAAAAAGACCCTTCGTTCAATCACTATCTATAAACGTGTGCAAAATGTCAACAAGACTGGTGCATTAGTTTTTGAAAAATCGTATCCACCGACTTCAAAAATACAGTTTTAAGAAAAATGCGATTAAAGTTTTAAGTAGGAATAAAACGAAGTTTTTTAGAACTTACATGTAATCGTCGACTCCAGCTCCTTTGGGAAAATATTCTTGACATGTTGTACTACTAGATTAAAGAAAAATTTAATGGATTTTTTTTAATTTCAAAATCTATGTAACCCCTTGAGAGATACAAGTAAAAGCCTCACACCGAGTCTATCACGCCTTGTAACATTGATAAGCACCAAATCAAATGGGCATATTTTCTTAATTAAGAAATACCTGGCTTTACAAATACATTTCTTGATATTGTAAATTTTATTGATATGGAAAAAAAAATAATAAACTGACTCAGGGATAGCCCATCATTTTGATACATTTATTTGTACGCCAATTCATTGGATGTACATTCAATGCAGATTTCTTGGAATCAAATTTACCGGACGATGAATGGAAGGAGGTATCGCAATTTTGCCCATAAATTGAAAAATACAGTTCCACAACATGATTTTTTCTGAAATATCAACTATATAAAAACCGAAATTTCTTGTAAATGTGCGCGCGCGCGCGTGTGTGTGCGTGTGTGTGAAACACAGGGTAATATAAAAGTAGTGTCCACACATATGTACACTTTTTGAGAAATGAAATTGGGTCGAATTGAAATGAACAATTTCGTGTTTGGTATACACGAAAAAAAAAAAATATTTTTCAATTTTTACCGAAAGTAGTTGAAAGAGAGATAGTAAAAAATACTGATGGTAAAGTGAAAACGAAAGATACAGACGAACATGTATATATATATATATATATATATATATATATATATATATATATATATATATATATATATATATATATATATATATATATATATATAAGAGCGGAGGGGGCGAGCAAGAGAGGAAGGAAGGGAAAAAGGGACGCGCGCGTGTACTATATCGGAAATGACACCGATCGGTCGTTACGGTGTCGGTCAACGAGACAAAATTTCGGTGCTTCCTTTGAGGCTCCAAGATATATATATTTTTTTGGTTTATTATTTTTCTCGATTAGCTCCCGCGGCGGTCTCTATTAGTAGGCGGCGAACCATCGGTAATGGCTTCGGTCGCGGCACTGCTACTTTGTTTTTATCACCACGAAAACTTGCTACAGTCTTTGGGAAGACTCCGCGGTGGCCTGCTCGCTCGACTCTTCCAAGACGAGACATTGATTATCGATCGTTCTTCGACCTCGCTCCCTGACGAAGATCGTGAAAGAGCATTGATACTCTCGATGCATCGACTTCGGCTCGACTGGACATTGACCATGAATGAGTTCTCTATTTGATTTATCGATTAACTGAATGGTCATTTTGTGATAAAGGCCAGTCAATATTCAGTGGAAACAATTGTCATTTATGCTAATTTTTTATGATCACAAAATGATGGAATTATGATTTGATTATCATTATGATTGAATTATTGCAATCAGATGATTTGATAATACTATCATTCATGATATCGTCATTTATGATAAATCATAATTTCATTATCATTATGATTGAATTATTATAATGAGATGATTTAATAATACTATCATTCATGATATCATCATTTATAATAAATCATAATTTCATTATCATTATGATTTAAGTTATCAATATTATAATATGATTATCGTTTCAATTTAATTTATCATTATTATAGTGTTAATATAATAATTTACGATAAAAAATCTCAACTTTTTGAAAATGACTCGGCAATTTTATCGCAGTTCAGTGAACGCCAGTCAATATTCAGCGAAAACAATTGTCATTGTTCATTTTTTATGGTCATAAAATGATAAAATCATAATTTGATGATATTGTCATTTATGTTAATATCATCATTTATAATAAATTATAATTTGATTATCACTATGATTTAAGTTGTCATTAGGATTGAATTATTATAATCAGATGATTTCATATCGCTGCGAAACTCGCCGGTAATATTAATTTTCAATCATTCGCCTTTTTACACAGACATACGGATACAGGCTCCAAAATAAAAAGTATGCAGCCTGCAAGTGTGTTGTTTACATTCTTTAAATTAGAAAAACGCAGAGAAATATTCATCCCTGATAGCGATCGTGAATAGTAATTCGATTCCGGGTGTAGTACAGCATAATCTACCATTTTTCTGGGTACCTTGGAAATCATCGATCTATATACAGTCTCATTCGATCAGGTTGATTTTCACAATCTGAAAGATCATCGGAGAGGCGAGCGTTACACACTACCGAGAATGAATTCCAGTTAGGCGTTCGAGCTGTCGAACATTATATTGACGATCGCGTAATTGGAGGTGAAAATTCATGTCGAGGGTCAAGCAAAGATCGTGTATAGATAATTCTAACACTATACATATATGCATGGCTCCCATACCGGCTGCGAAACATAGAGGCGCAAGGGGCGCCATTTTACAGCGGTTGCCGGGAAGGGACCTGTGCCCTTTTGCCGATTGGACTCATATATATATATATATATATATATATATATATATATATATATATATATATATATATATATATATATATATATATATACACACACACACATATATATATATGTTGGGTTCGAAAAGGGCTCGGAGCGCGGTGTACTTGTATTCTCTGTCGTGGCCTGGACCACCCGCAGTATCCGGAGCACAAGAGAGCCCAACCTCGTGCGACTCCTGACGTAAAAGAGAGAGTAAGAGAGGGTAAGAGAGAGAAAGAGAGAGAGAGAGAGAGAGAGAGAGAGAGAGAGAGAGAGAGAGAGAGAGAGAGAGAGACAGAGAGAATTCGGAGGTCCAACGCACGTCGGTGTTGAATTTCAGTGGGTGTCCACCCGAGGATTTTTGTTAACACCTGTAAGAGCACCCAGGAGCAACGATATACGTCACTACTCTACATAATCCGCAGTCAGGTTAATGTGCTTGCCCGTCTAATAGATTCGAAAGATGAAAATTGAGGAAAATTTTTTTATTTCCTCATCACTTGGTTACAACCGAATTGTTTTCCTCAAAAATGGGTCGGGTTTTAATGTTTCGGCGATCGATTGAACAGAATTTACTGTCATGAATTGCGAAAAAAATAGCGCATGAACAATATTTTCTTTTTTTCGACAAAAAAATTGGTATGAATCAAAATGTAAAAAAAAGAACTGCAAGAGCAATGGGTTTGAGTGAACTGCTTTTTTAATTCCTGTTTATTATTATTTGTAATCGTTTTAGGTATTGTGTAAACACTTTTTGCTTTATTTGGTAAATAATGGTTAACATGAATATTCAATCTGTAGGATAGTTGAAAAAGAAAAAAATATATAAAAATATAATTGGCCATAAATTTAACAAGATTTTTTGCGCGGCGTCATTATCTGGGATAGTTCAAATTGAGATTTTTTTGGTTTTTCCAACGGACAGTTACTAAAAGGAATTTTATTTTTTTACATGGTTTGTTGATGCCTCAACATTAATTGGCAATTGGCTTAAAAAATATTGCTGTAAAAGCACGCAGAAAACTGTATTTTTTGTATTCAGTAGAGACTCCATGAGGATTAAAAAATATATAAAATCCAAGTATTGGATGAGGAAATTTCTATTTTTAGTACAAGACTTTTTTCATCGCTAAGTACTTGAATGAATAAAGTAGAATTATGCGTATAAAGAATTATACGCATAATTCTTTTGTATTTTTTTTTTTTTTCGTTATATTTTGATTTTTCACAATGAGTCGATTTTTTTCTAAGATCAACGACAATTTTTTTACCGTGCTTTACTATTGCCGAGACCTTTAACGCATGACAATGCAAAAGTTTCAATAATTTGGTAAGAACCGAATATTTCAGCTAAAATATTGTCCCTTTTTTTTAATAGAACTTTTTTTTAATAGAGGAGTTTCACTTTTATTCCTGGAACTTTGAGAAACTGATCCTTTTCGAGAGATCTTTTATCGACAACGTGTATCGTCGTTTTCTCGACGAATACGACAGCAGATCGGAAGTTCCGACGTTTGGTCATCGTAGGGCGGATGAGAAAAAAAAATGTTACGACCTATGCGGAACGAGAGAGCCGTATAGCTGTGGTAACCCTCTCTCACGACCAAGGAAAATCTCGCGTTTCCTTCCGTGAGAACATTTTCATCTCGTCATCTTTACGAGAAGTTTGGCTTTTCAAAAAGTCGTCGACAACAATGCAGGAAATTGATGATGCTCCCACGCTTTTTTGACCACATGTGGTAGTCTCTCGAGAAGTGTTTCACACCCTTCGATCTCGTGAGGTCAACCCCGTCATCATTCCACATATCGGTCCCTATAAAGCTCAATAAGGGTTCGTCCAATTTACCAAAATTACTCGACTCCTCGTATAAGGCGCTATATACATTCAGGAGGCCCAAAAAGATCAATTTTTCAAGAATTTTTCTTGAGAAGACCTTTAAATCTATTAACGTAAAAATGTGTACACATAATATGGTAACTTTTAACTGTATTTGAACATTTTTTATTTGTAAAAATAATATTTTTTTTATTATTTAAAATTAATTTTTAAAAGAGGCGTTTTTTTAAAAGGCGTATTAAGGTGAGCACGATATCTCTGGACTAGATCATCTGAAATGAAAAAACCAAAATTATTTCCTTAATATAATGGATTACCTTGTAATTGATCGAAGGAATAAGCAAAATAATAATTTTTGACAAAATTGCGGCTTCTCAAAAAAAAATTGATTTTTGACAAAAATTTGGGCCTTAAATTGTTTATAAAATGGAAAATATTTATCGATGAGAAAGAACCTTCGATTAATTACTAAAAAATATACTCGAAAATATTGTGTTAAAATTTGAGACTGATCGGTTCAGCCGTTTCCAAGGAATCTGGCTCACCGACTCTAAAAACACAGTCTTGAGAAAAACGCGTTTAAAGTTTCAAAAGCACTTTCGAACGCTCTGACATGTCATTACAAATGTGCGTGTAACTTCGAGAATATTTCCTGGGTTGGCAAGAAATTTCCTCTGTGTACTTAAATGCATGTATATTAAGAAAAAAAAAATTTAATCGAATTTTCGAAAATTTTAACTGTATATAACCCCTTAAACCATCCAATATCACTTTGGTTAGAATGACAACATTTTTTGAATATTAATCGTATGACACAAACAAATATTATTCCTTCAAATATTTAAACTTAAATGTGAATGATATAACTCTTTGTATTGCCCTTTGTCTTTTAAGTGATTTTGCCTAGTTGCAAAAATCGAAAAATCACTTTTATGAAAACCAATATATTTTGACAGTATATTATCTTATAGATGAACCCGGAAAATTTCAAGGTCATGGGATAAAAAATTACAGCAGTCATGTTGACGTTCGTCGGAGCATCGTTCGAAACTTCAAACGCCTTTTTCTCGATAGTACGTTTTCAACGTTAGTGAGCAAAATATCTCAAAAACTACTGCATCGATCTTTCTGCCATTTTCAGAGCTTTTTCTAAATGTAAAAATTTTTAGTAATATGTAAAAGTGGCAGAGGCAGGGCACGGTCTTCTAAACGGGTTGCGGTGGATGTTGTCAGACGGCGTGACACCTAGGTTCGGCGGGATTCATCTAAAAAAAAACCAACGAAGATTTTCCTTTCATCAACAGTCATACGCAGCATATGAACCAAGAAAAAGTGAGAAATGTTGAAGATCGATGAAATGGTACTCTTTGAAACAAAAAGATTGAATTTTCAGAAAAAATGGCTACATTTTGCAATAAAGAAACATTTTTTTTTAATTATCCAGAACATTTGGGTTCATGTTTTAGACAATAAAGTAAGAAAGATTTTTACCAAACTTCATCAGAATTGGTCGATTGGTTTTTTAGCTATTTTGCATTTTTTAAATGTTTGGTTTTTGAGCTATTTGCTATTTTACATTTAGTTTTTTAGTTATTTTGCATTTGCATTTTTATATCCGAGTTAATAGTAAATTGGTTTTTTAGCCATTTTGCATTTTTGAAACGTCACACCATTTAAAAAAATGCAATTTAAAATACCTTGTCATACCACCGTCGTTTTGAAAGATTAATAAAAAAATTAAAATGACATCGAACCGTCAAGGATAGTAATAAAACATCCGCTAAGTCTAAAAAATGATGAAGAAATCTTTCGTTTCAAAAAAAAATCATGGAAATCGGCAATTTCTTTCCTCGCCTAAAGGTATCTCCCCCTTTAATGATGCTACGACAGAGTTCATTATAATTAATTTATCGCCCCTAAAGTAGTTTTGATTAAAATAAATACCTAGGTCGCTTTTCAGACTCGATATTCTCTTTCATCTTGAGTACCCGTTCAACCATCACATTTGTACCGTGCCTTATTTTCTAGGCATGGCAATTTTCGATACCATTTTTGGTCCAACTCCCACGCATCCGAAGTCTCGACAATTTCACGAGAAGTGTCGGTCTATCATCCCTCGATCGAGAATGTTTAGCGTGAGACTTCCGGACTGTCTTATGCAAATTGATAACAAAAAAAAGAAATAAACCGAGGCTTTTTTGTTCCTTTGGGGGTTACCGAGACACATCCAGCAGTACGTATATTATGTCCAAAAAAAGGCAAGAGGAGAGACAAAGGGCGCGCGCGACCGATCTTTCCTTCGGATAGTGTAAAAACGTTGGAGTGCGCAGTGGAGAAATCTCCGAAGATTTTTTCGACGAAAGTTTTAATCTGATGTTGTACCCCATCAGAGTCGAAAAAAAAAACAAAGGACCCGAGCTCGCGCCGAAAGGTACCCTGAAGAAGCTTACGTCGATTTATAGCCCTTTATGTACATAAATATTTACTAAATATACAGGAGCGAGGGTGGAGTGGAGGAGGAGAATAGGAAAAAGGTAAAAAGTGAGAGGCCAAATATACAAATTGTACCAATTCCAAATTTGAAATCCTAAGATTTGATCATGTTGAAGTTTGCATCGTTGGAAAGCAATGCATTTTTTTTGTCAATTGCAAACTTTTTGCAATATTTAGGCTACGGAAATCACTTACACATTTTTTAGGATCCTCATTGGATATCGTCAGCATAAATATGAAAAAAGTTAAACGACAATAAAATGAAGGAGTTCAAAAAATCATCGCCTCCTAATGGTGAAAACTCCAGCACCATAAACTTTTATTGAACGACGAAACTGTTGCTTGATTTTGTTTTTTGACGCGTAAGCACCATCTTTGAGAAATAAAGCATGAACATGAGTTTTCCAATCTCTATTAATAATTGCCAGCAGCAATAAATAATTGCTAGCAGCGTTGGAAAATGTTTGGCAATTTGAATTGCCAAAATGACATGAAGGTCGATTAAGGAGGTTGGAGCGTTAGCCACAATCCGAGATTAAATTTGAAAAAAAATATATTCCATGGTCTAGACTATACTGAGTCTTCACGATTTTTTTGAAATTTGTTTACCACGAAACAACCGAGATAAAAAATAGTTTAACGTATGCAATTTTACGTGCGGTCAGATGGACATGACGTCCGCGCCACGGGTGATGTATTTTTTATTTGCTATTTAGCACCAATATAAACAATTTCTAACAACGTCATTTGATTCAACTGGACCGCTCCGACCTTCTTTAGGGGTTAAAATTCCGAACTTTGAATGATCAGAACGCTCAAAACTCCGAAAAAATACTACTCCAAAAGATTAAAACTCCGAAGGAATTTTACTCAAAAGACCAAAACTCCGAAAATCTGAACGAGACCGGGTTGAAATTCCGAAAGTTGAATTATCAGAACGCTCAAAACTCCGAAAATATACTACCCCGAAAGATCAAAACTCCAAAGGAATTTTACACGAAAGACCAAAACTCCGAAAATCTAAACACCGTCAAAATAATTCGGCTACCCATGTAGAGGTTGCCATGGGTTGCCCAATGTTACGATCAGGCCAATATTGGGACCATCATATAAGCCAACAAAAGAGAAATAATATTGGCCCATTACTGTTTCGCTCTAAATTGAAAACTGGCACAATATCGGCCCATCCCTAAAGCCTGTCCTGGCCCATCTTTAAAAACTAATAAACAGCCGTGATAGTTACACTAAATTCTCCAATTTAAAAACTGGGGATACTAAAATACTGACAATTCCATTGGCCCAATATTGTTCCGTTATAAATTGAAAACCGGCACAATATCGGCCCATCGTTTAAAACCAATAAATAGCCGTGATGGTTGAACTATATTTGCCAATTTAAAAACTGGTAATGCTATAATACAAGCAATTACATTGGCCCATTATTGTCCCGTTATAAATTGAGAACCGGCACAATATCGGCCCATTATTAAAGATTATCCTGGCCCATCTGTTAAAACCAATAAACAGCCGTGATAGTTCATCGAAATTTGCCAATTTTAAAACTGGCAATGCTAAAATACTGGAAATTACATTTAATTAATCTAAGCCCTTTATTGGCCAAGTGGATCAGACCATACCTGCTTTTATTTTATTTAAGCATTGGGTTATTCATTATCTGTATATTGTGCCAGAATAGGCAAATAACTGGCACGTCATATATTAATCGTCTATATTTTGTAGTTCAGTTTTTGTAATCCAGTCTTGGCCAATTATTGGCATTTGTAAATAACCAACATAAGTAAGTAAAATATGCCAATTTTGAAACCTGTCATATACGCAAATCACAATTTATTTCAAGGTTATTCCATGAAATATGTATCCATAAGGACCAATCTCGGGCCAATCTTAGCCCGATATAGGTTGAATATTGATCACGCACTCAAACAAACCCAAACAAACTCACGGCCCAATATTCTAGATAGACTAACTTCTAGATAGACCAACTGTAAAGGCCCATCATAGAGCCAGTGGTCAGTTTCTACATAGGCCCGTTAAGCGGGCCCATATAGGGCCAAGTGCAATCACCAACATTGCCGCTACAATGAATTAAATCATTGGCCCAATAATTGTTGGCTCTGTTGGCCGATATCGGGCCGTTCTTATCATTTCTACAAAGGCACCTCATTGGTAAATACTCACGGCCCAATATTCTAGAAAGGCTAACTGTGAAGGCCCGTCCCAGGCCCAACGATCAATCTCTACATGGGTATGGACGTTTAAAAATTTCAAAATTTTCAATAAATCGCCGAATTATTCCAAGAATTTTTCCTTATTAAGAAGTGATTTTACGTCAATTTTGAAATTTGTCTAGACAATGTTATACGTTCTACATCATTTACAGTCAACTGTGTAGACTTTCTCTGGCGTAATCTTGACGAACCTTATAATTTCAGAACATTAAAATTAGGAACTTTATACCGTCGGCGCATTCAACGTTCGGAATTCCAACCCGGCGTTCATGTCAATATCATTCCAGCGAAAGTCTACACAGTTGACTGCAAATTATGTAGAACGTATAACATTGTCTAGACAAATTTCAAAATCGACGCAAAATCACTTCTTAATAAATAAAAATTCTTGAAATAATTTGTCGATTTATTGAAAATTTGGAAACTTTTAAAACTTCCATAGCCGAATTATTTTGACGAAGTTAAGATTTTCGGAGTTTCGGTCTTTCCTGAAAAATTCTTTCGAAGTTTTCATCTTTCGGTGTACTATTTTTTCGGAGTTTTGAGCGTTCTGACCATTCAAAGTTCGATATTTCACCCCGCCCCCATCTTGAATTTCGGAACATTAAAATTCGGAATTTTAAACCGTCGGAGCACTCAAAGTTCGGAATTTCAAACCGGCCCCAAAGGCGGGTAAACTTCATGATTTAATATTATCATCCACAGTCAATTTTCAATTACTTTTTTTATCAATACTTAAATATACTCGTCAATGCTTAAATATTTACAATAGCGTAAAACGAAAAAACGATTTGCGAAGTGTACAACTACTTTAAGCAGCGACGTATCGAATCCGCACAATGGAAGTTCTTCTTGTCCTCTTCGCACCTACTTCAACACTGGTCCTTATCCCAATGTTCGGATCAGTCAGTATTTGTCTCCTAAACGAGCACTTCTGTCACCATTTTAGTCCCTTCAATCCTCACCGGAAAAAAAGTGAAGCCCCTTTCGAATATCCCATTTTTGGGTCCACCAAGAGGGTCGAGAATATCTTAGAAGTTTTCACCTTGAGTTTCGTCGCCTATCGTGATCGAGTCCCCGAACTCGGGTCAGCAACAGGTTTGCTCGTCAACCGTCATGGGCCTCATCGTTATATCCAGATCTAGATCGTGATCGAGATCCCGTAACGGATCGTGTTCAACAGGGCATATCTTATCCCCGCGTGTTATCTCGTTAGTCCCGGTTTTTGTCTTTGAAGAAAGAAAAAAGATAAAGTATTTGAAACTTGCTATGCGCAGTCTTTTTTTTATCCTAAACGAAGCGAAGGATAGTCCATCTCTCTTTTTTTTCCACTTCCTTCTGAGGGCCGAAGGAAATCTTTTATCTTCTGCGCCCAAAGCTCCGTCTCTTTTGTTTTCCAATCATGACGGGCCGTGTAAACGGTAAAAGGATACGAGAGCCGACTCAAACGATTTTCAGTGGACGCTGTGAAACAAGGCTTGACATTTGTACATTTATCAACAATACACCCTTGAATCTTTCCATTACGTTAATCATTTTTTTTCTCAGTCTTCCCAAGAATGAACAGATATACTCGTGATTTTCTGAAGATTTCTATCTCGAGTATTTTTCAAGACACAGTCAATGTTTCGAAAATAATTTGTAGCACGTAGTGCTGCAAAAAAATGCCAATGCGTAGGCCGAAAAGTATTGGCCCTATTGGTTTCGCGAGCAATGAAAATGGGTAGATGCTGGGATTTGTCATTTGTTTTTCAAATGAGTCTAACGGGGAATGTCACTTTAGAGTCCACCGATGGTTTTGTTGGAACTCATGTATATGGTAGAGCATCGAAAACTATTGGATACATTTTTTTCATCGACGGAAAGACGTTTCTGGGTAAAACCACCCCTTACCAGCAGTTCTCAAAATTTTTTGGCGACGGAACCCTTTTGACACACTAAATATTTTACGGAATCCTAAAATAAGCGAAACCTGGTTTCATGATAGTACGATACCGGGGTGCCAAGTTTTGACCGTTGATTATTGATATTTGAACCAAAATAATGAGAATTTTAAGAACAAAGCTCTTTTGGCATCCTTAATGCGTTACCCCCACTTGTAACGCAAAAAAGGCCTTTTTCATGAATTTTTTTAAAGAAAACTACAAAACTTTTTTAATCGATCAATATACCATCTTAAAGAACACATCTTGAAGAACTTTCAGTAATTTTTTTATTGAAAAATATTACATTGTTTAGTGGCAAATGGGCCGTCAATGAAATAATGTTTTTATATACACGGTTTGCGGTGACCAACATTGCGGCGAAGTGGATCATCTGAAAAAAAAATTCCGATGGATTTAGTCAAATATAAGTATAAACTAGTCTTTAATCGAAGGATTTTAAAAAATATTCATTTTTCACAAAATGGCGGACAGTCAAAGTTAATGGTTCGATTTTAACCAAAAAAAACCCATTTTTTTCGAAAAAAAAAATCGAACGATTAAAGACTACATTTTTATGTATTAAATAAGCCTGCAAAATTTCAAGAAGATCGGTTCATTAGTGTTCGAGTAATCTTGGTCACCGACTTCAGAAATGCCATTTTGAGAAAAACGGGTTTAAAGTTTCTCTTTCAATGCTCTTTCAACGCGGATTCTTCTCTTTCAACGCTCATATCTCAGTCAATTTTGTTCGGATCGACTTGAAATTTTCAGGACATATTCTCAGATACTTATACTTCAAAAAAATGCAATAAAAAAATCGATTTTTTCAAAATCGCAAGTGGGGGTAACCCCTTAAGGAACTATGAGCGCTTTTAGCGGTAATTGGAAATACGCCAAAATTCAACGGTTGTTGGCTCATGGGTACAATATCTTTATTTTATCACATATAATGAAAAAACAAACCCAAACAATTATTTGTTTGGGTTTGTTCAGTGGTATCTAAACGTAGTATCACTAAACGTAGTATGTATATGATTTTCAACATAAATTCCAAGATTAAAAATGCTTTATTTATTCATATTCTCTGTTTATTTATAAAAATAAGAATTGTTCCATATAATGACTACACCAAATTACTAAACGATCTATTTTACATCAACTTAGACTCTTACAAGTCCGAAGAGGGATGATCTGTACACTTTGAATCCCTCTTCGGACTCCTAGTGATTAAAAGTACTACTTTACTTTACTCTAGTCGCGCTTATAAGCGAGGAAAACATGGTAGTTGGTATTTAAAATACATTCTTGGCTTCTGAGACCCTGTTGAAACTATAAATTCCCAAGTTACCTCGCCTGACATTGCTTGAAATTTTCAAATTCGCAAAAACCGTCATTTTCGATAACTATCGAAAAATTCTAATTTGACCGCTAAATAAGTGAAATATCAACTCTTACCACTCCTCATATTCTGTTTATTTTGACTCGATAACCCTAAATTCATCGTGACGCCCCGGATATCGTACCCTTGCCGAAAACCGTACAAAAATAAGTACTGTACATAACAATGTATTAATTCCACTGTAAATTGATGAAATTATTTCCATTTATTGGAAGCTATGAAGTTGTTTTTTTTCGGCGAAGCACACTTTGAGTATGGCTGCCTTAGAGTGATGCATGCTAAAGTCTGATTTTGCAGGTTTACCCGCGAGCAGTTCATCGATTTTAGTGAAACGGAAAGAAATTCACTATGGATACATTGAAAATAAAAAACAAAAATTAAGGGATGAACCACCCCTTCATTCTTCTTTCTCTCACCTCACCTTCTAGACGGTCGCATTAAATTGAACGTAACGGGTAACACTATGAAAGGTTGATAAAATTAAAGTTTACGCATTTTTGCATTTGTTTCGGGTAGGAAGCTTAAGGGGGTAAACCACACCCCATAGATTTTCGCCGATTTCTAATAAAATCGACGGTTTTGCGGTCGATTAATGGTGAATTCGTATCCAGGGGTTAAAAATCCATCGATATTAATTTGTAAAAAAATTGTTTTAATCCAAATTTTGTTCCGATATCGGCCAAAAATATTTATTCGGCTCCGACAAATCGGCGATCTTTTCTTTTCTGCTTCGATTTGTAACTCCATGCCGTGCTCATTCTCTTCACTATCGTTTGCTCTTCAAAATGCCGTTTGACTTATGGGGTTCTGATCATTTGTCGATTGCTGACCGAATTTGAAAGATGGACCATTGATTTCTGCCAATCTTTCCATGCATCCCTTAACCTCTTTTTCGGCCATTTTCCAAGTGGGCTTTCCGGGAAAACTATTTAAGATTTTAGGCTGAATCTAGCGACAATCTCTAAATTTACCCAAATCCTCTTTAAAATCCCCTAATTAAGTTTACGTTACGCCCGTGGGCTGACGCTACGGCTTTTTGCAATTTTGGGTTTCCGGCGATTATGGAAAAATGAGTGAATGGGTCGAACTTTTTTTTTTCAACTTTTGCACCATTTCGAGTGGCTATCCGATAGAAATTTGCCTCGAAATTTTCCGCCAATTACAAATATCACGGAGTTTTTTTTCGAAAGCTCAAAATTACGCAGGCTAAAGTGAGAAACGTGTTTCCATATACAGCAGACGATTTTTAATAGAAATTAAGGGTATTGGAGAAAATCAATTGTCAATTCATATAGGGGGGTAAAAATACCTCGATCGGGACTTATAAAAAGAAAAATCCAAAGTTGTTTCGCAATCCGACGAAAAATAACTAAGTGTCTTTACTCATTCCCCGCTCACTTCTTCTTCGTTTTCAGTTAAAACTACTCTTTGCGTGCATTCTCTTCGCAATCATTTACTCTAAAAACTGCCGCTCAACTCGTTCAGCTACGATTTTTTCTCGATTTTTGGCAGAATTCCTAAGTCGGACCATCGATTTTCGCGAATTTTTCAATATTCAGTTTATAAAAATATTTTGAATCAACATACACATTTTAAATGCCGAAAAAAAACAACTGCGATGAGGAGCTTCAAGTACGAGGCGGCTTCAAGCGAGGTCGCCAGCTTGCTGTCCAGAAAAAAATTGCAAAAATACGTAAACTTTTATCTCATCCCTCCCTTCAAAGTGTTACCCGTTTCATTCAATTCAATGCACCCCTTCTAAATGTAGGGTGAGAGGAAGATAAATAAGTGGGTGGGTTCATCTCTTAAATTTCTTTTTTTTTTAATGTACTCATAGTACATTGAACTATTGTTTGATTGAGCAATTGATCGTTTTGCATGATAAGAATTTTCGTTTTTGTTTCACTGAAATTGGTGGACCACTTGCGCATGAAACTGCAAAACCAACCCTTCACATGCTTCACTCTAAGGGTTGGTTTCGCCCCTTAGGACTTTTTTTTTCACCGATCGAAAAAGAATACGTATCTAATAGTTTTCAATGCTCTACCATTTACATGAGTTTTGACAAAAACGAATACGGACACCAAAGTCATGTTCCTTGTAAATTCGTGCCTACTTCCCAGTTCTATACAGCATAACATATTACACACAGCAAATACAATCGTGCTGCAGAAATCGTTTCGATATTGCATTAAGGGGTATGCATAACCTTGAAGTTAAATAAACACATCGATTTTCAATATTTTTTTCGTCTCAGGTATTGGGATTCTACAGTCGATATTTCGCACACAGATAGTACATAGTTTCGACATGTCATCTTTTTTTTTACTGCAAAATATATATAAGCAACGTAATCATTGTTATTTAATCCCAGGGCTGTAGCCTCCGCACGGCCCGGTCGCGTACACGATTCCGGTAAGTGGATTCATCTACAGTCAAAAATGGAAAAATGTACTTTTAGTACAATGATAAAGCCACAAGCCACCGGATACTTTTTCTAAATTTTAAAAATTGCACAAATTACACTGTTTTTAAAGAAAAGGTCGATTTTCGACAAAAAATAACGACTTTAAACGTTTATTATTAACAAACGGACGAACATATGAAAAAATCATCCGGTCAGTCGATTGAATGTGTTATAAAATATGTCCAATCCAAATTTGAATTAAATCGGACGATTAGATTGTGAAATATGACGTACGCCAAATTGCAAAGTATACTTTCGAGATAAATGCAAGAGAAGAAAACGTACTAAATTCACTTTTTCCGTATACCATTTTCGTATAAATGTTTATGTCTGCTCAATATCTTCGGTGGTTCTTTATGGTTTCGGGTACGGGCAATACGAATAGAATATTTATTTTGTTCCAGAATCGTTTTTTCCTAGTATAAACAATTTAATTGTTATAATAACGATGGTGACGAAAAAGTGCATTTTCTAGAAAAAAAAATGTTTTAAATAACAGATGTTTCTTTTTGAATTGACAATAAAAAATGTTTTTCATTTTTCTTCGCTAGCTCCATCAGCAATGAAGATATGAACAAGGAACATTTTTATGAGAAATACGGACTGAACGATGAGTGAAAGGGACGAAACGATGAGTGAGAGGTGATGCGATTAATTTTCGTCGCCTATATCTCCATTACCAATACAGCTAGTAAGAAAATTAAAAACCTTTTATTTAAAATTTCTATCTATGAAATGCACTCTTTCGTCCCAATTGTAATTTGAAAAATGTAATCGTGAGAAAGTGACTTGGTGTATGGACTACTTGCTTGAGATAAAATCACAATTATTTTGCGTACCTTCAATCTGCGATTCCTGCACCGTATAGCAATCAAACAGCCTGGTTGGTAAAGTCATATCAATGCCCTTAGAAACCATACAATACACCGCGCAGCGCTAGAGCCGTAACGCAACGGGACGTTCTGACCTGCTCCACTAAAATCGTCATAACTCGGTCAGTTTTTGGAATTTTTGCAAAATCTTTTAACGAAATCAAAGTCAAGACTCTACGAAAATAAAGTAAACCAAAAATTGATTTTATGAAATTCCAAGGTTATGCTTATCCCTTAACGTCCTGCATTAATCACTAAACCAAATGAGGTTAACATTGAGCGTAAGTCAGGCAACAATGAGGCTTCAAGAAATTTCGGAGGTTATATTCGATATTCTCTCGACGTGCAGATATTGGCTCAATCCTGGACGAGACAGCTCGCGATTGCTGCACAGACGTTTATATGAAAGTTCGAAAATTCCCAGGCATATATAGGAAGTGGTGGCCGAGTTAAGGGCGCCGATTGTGCGATGAGGACGCATTCACGCGATCACGAGAGTACAGGTATCGCCTTGGGGGCCGCCCACTTCCGGCGCCCTGGCGCGAGGGCCTCGAAAACTCACCCGTCACATACGGATCATCCGGTCAATGGGTCTGGAGGCTTTTTCTTATACATCCACTATCGGGCGTATATGTATCGATGCCTGAAACCCATACTCCCTAGCAGACGATCTTTGGGTGTTGCTTAAGGGGGGAGATACCTTTCGGCAAGGGAAAAAATTGCTGATTGTCATGATTAAAAAAAAAAGTTTTCTTTACCATTCTTGAGACTTAGGGTATGTTTTATTACTACTTTTGGCAGTTACGAGGTATTTTAAAAAAATTATCCATTAAAGGATTACGTGGTTTTCGAAACCAAAAAAATCATATTTTCTCTATTTTTAACAAAATATAATATATAAATTACTTTATTCAAAATGTTAAGCACATAAAAGAGCAACATTGAAACAATATTAAAAAAAAAAAATTCATCCAAACATTTGGGAAATTCAGCCTGTGGGATCTGGTTTCCGTAGAGCCTTCAAAAAAGGTATCCTCGTGATGATCAGGATAATCAGGGTGTCTAATTTTGACCAGAACTGAAATTGCATGACATTTAAGGATTTTTAAGGCAAGGAATGGGGATTTTTTATGACTCTTAGTATCACTTTCTGGCATATGAGTATACTTAATGATTCTACAGTGCGACCGATTTTCTAAATTTTTATATTTTTATTTTGCTCTTTCAAACAGATGTGTGTTGTATGCCAATAAAAATCATACGGAATAAACGAAAAGTCACCAAACTGTACAATTCCATATGTAGTAAAAAAATGTGAAACAAACATAATTTCAAGATTGCTGTAAAGAAATATATTTTGGGAACATCCAGAAAAATTTCACATACGTTTAGGAACTTTGAGTAATATCATCTAGTCGCTTTACACGAATAACAAAGAAAAACTAATATGTTGAGATAACGCATCATTTTCTTTTACTTTCTGCTATTTTATTTTCTATCGATTCGATATTCGCTTCTCTATCGACAAGTACCACAAAGTGAATTCATATTGGATATAGACTCAACGATAATTTAGTAGGGTATAATAATTCAGGTAGACTGGTAATTTTTCATGACATTTCATGACTTTTTCAGGCTCGAGTGTGATTTCATGACATTTAAGATTTTTCATGACTTTTCAGGTCGTTAGACACCCTGATAACTCATGATAGCTTTATCTGAAATTAAAAAACCATTTTTTTCTGTTAGTAGATAGGTTTAGCTCGTGATTGAAGGAAGGATTTTAAAAAAATTGAAATTTGAATTTTTGCCACAGTTGTATGCAAAATGGTTTAATTTTTTGTACAATTTACACTACGTTAACCCTAGTAAAATTAGTTGTAATAAAAAAAACCTTCGTCCAATCACTAGCCAATGCTATTTTGAAAAAGTGTGCAAAATTTCAATAAGTTCGGTGTATTCGTTTTTTGAGGAATCGTGACCACCGACTTCAAAAATCGTGTTTTGAGAAAAATGCAATATGCCGGAACCTTATTAGGTTCCGGATTAAACGGTTTTTAAACATTTTTATAAACATTTTTTAACGTTTTCTCGAAGGTCGAGTGCAAAATTATTATCGCCATTCGATTCAGTGACGTCCAATTACCCTTAGATCAAATTTGCATACTTATATCTAAAAAGTGCTTACTTTTATGCATATTGCCTGGACTATCTGGGTAGGCTAAAAAAGTACAGAACATGATGTAGAGCCCTCAGGAGTTGTGTCATGTATCGCATGAACATCTTGTCCGCTGCTGTCAGCTTATAAATGTGTAAATACGTATGTAGACGTATGTGAACGCGGTTCGAGCCCGGACACGCGTGTGTTCATCGGTGCAGTAACCATACAGCACCGTCGTAATCTCCGGAAGGATGATCCGGATCCCGGTAGGGTAATTGCTCCGGGGCGCTATAAATCTCACGAGCCTGTCCAATTTTCGATGAACGATGCCGCCCCCGAAAACAAAAGTGGACCCGCAACTTTGATGCTTCCTCCTCTCTCTCTCTCTCCCTCATTTCTTCGCCTTCCTGTACGTAGGGAGCCTGTTTGAGTTGCTTCATTCCGGGTATCTCTTTTATTCGTATAAACGCTTACAGATTATCGGGCATTACGGGAAAGCCCCTTTCGAAATTTCTATTTCCATTTCCAACGGGATATTGGGCAATACTCGATTATTGCTACTATGTAAATGATCGTGTTCCAACCTCGAATTAGACAAGCGCGATGTGGTGCCGTTCTTGTCGCTGTAAGGAGCTCAGGAAAGTGCACCCAAGAGTGTGCCATTCGAATGCCCTACGACCGTTACTAGTCCGTGATTACATACCTTTCTGAGGCACAGAATGCGGGAGGCTAGACTAAAGGTAGGCTCATTGTAAAGGGTGTCTCAAAATGACCTGACATTTTAAATCGCGCGCCATTTTTTTTGTGGCGAACATAGACCCAGGTATGAATTGACGATGAAAAAAGGGCTCGCCAAGCTCTGAAACGAGGCTCACATTTTTTAATTCAGGCTGAGCACCAGCCTGATTTCAGGCCTCGCTGAACCCCTGAATGATAACGCGGTTTCAGGCTCTTGCACACAGGCTTGACCAAAGGCTGGTAGAAAAGCCTGTACTAAGCATGAAACGACGAAACGACGAGGTTCAAAACGAGCCTTAATGTAGTCTTCACGAGCATTTATGACCAGGCTTATCCCAAACTCTTCTCGAGGCTATATGAGGCCTGTTTTTAGTTTTCTATATTCTACATTGGGGTAAATTTAATAAATTTGTAAAGAATTCATTTTATTTATTATATATATTTATTATTCATTATACTATTTGTTATAAAATATATATAAAAAATATTTTAAACACAATACTTTATTTTATTCATTGTTTATGGGACACGTAATACGCAGAGTGTACGCAAACTCCAGAGAGTGAGTATATACGAAATGTGTGTGTGACGAGAAAAAAACTTTTTTGTGTACCTCATAAATATCGATAAGAGAATATGTTCAAATGTTGTAAACTGCCTCCTTCGCTTTCGTTTTTCGTGCCTTCGCACCCGACAAATATATTGCTAATTTTTTTTCATAAAAATACAGAAAAAATATGATTTAAAATTTATTTTATTTTATCACAACCTGAAACAAGCCTACGTCCAGCCTTGATTTTTTAGCCTTAAAATTCACCGGCTGAATAAAGCTTGAAATAACCCTGAGTTTAGGCTAAGCAGCCAGTCTTGGTTCCAGGCTGCTCCAAACGATGCAATGAAACCTGGCCCAGGTCTGTCTCACTCAGGCTCGGTGAAACAAGGCTCGCACAAGTTTGTTTCCATCGTCAGCCTTTTGATTCCCTACCTGGGGAGTACTGATCTTTGACAGCTGGCATCAGGAAGCATTGAGGTTTAGTCATGGAGAATTATACGATCGAGCAACGCATAGAAATTGTTATTTGCTGCATTGTTACTGCATAGTTATTGCAGACGAAGTTTCATGTTCAATATTCTTCAATATTCTTACTTTTCAAATAAATGATACGTTTTATTAATAAATAGAAATATTAGGTCATTTTGAGACACCCTATACTAATGTTAGAACAAAATAATTTAGTCGAACTGAGAGGTGTGATGGACCATACGGTTGAAAACACCATACTCTGAGAGTATGGTGTTTTAACCATATTTTAACTATATTGCATATTTTCCTGAGGAGATAATAGTTAGTGCCAAAAGTATAGTACTGCTAATTGATATTTTAGCAGTTGCATGAATTATGCACATACAGTGGGTAAAAAAGTACGGGTATGCGTCATCTTTTTCAACTTATCCTTCGAAAAAAATCAAATGCTTCATTACGGGGAGATATATACCTAGATGGTCGAGGTCGAGGATTTAGAAGCTATGAACATTCCGTCGACCGCAGAAGACCTACACTACGGGCCTGGTATCGATGATTCCATGTAAGTTGACAAATTTCATGATTTATTCATTCCCAAATTTTCAATCGCGTTTTTCTCAAAATCACGTTTTTCAAATCGGTACCCAAAATTTCTCGAAAACCAATGAACCGATTGCCTTGAGGTTTTTTGTGGTTATTCTATACACCATTATCTAGTACTTGTCATAGGACTTTTTTTCCGTTACTTAGTTTTTGTTTTATAGGCAAAATAATAACTAATTTTTGGCCCAAAAATCACTATTTATGTTCAAACGTCCGCCATTTTGTCATAAATCGATATTTTCAAAATCGGTTATGACAAGTACTAGATTATAGTATCTAATTTAATAATCTTTTTGGTTTTTTTTTTTCAGATGATTTTTGAAGAAACGCCAGTGGGTACCGTATACGCAGATTTTTTTATGACGCTCCATACTTTTAGATGATTAAAACCCGAATCCGAAATTTCAAATAGTTTTCCTTTGAAAAAATCACAAAAATGACCTTTTCCCGGCTCCTAGGTGTATGTCTCCCCTTAAGTTTCTGCGTTCGATAGCTTATCATTAATATACAAGGTGTCTGTTCACAAAATAATAGGAAAACACGAAAAAAAAAAACAAATTAACAACACTTTCATGTGATATATAAAAATACTTTTTTACCCACTGTATGTTAATCGCAAACACCAATCTCACAAGCATGCGTTTATTGTTCAATGTTGTATAATATAGTAGGTTTTCATAAAATGGATATTCCCTGATAATATAAAAGAAATACTTCCCTAAGATCTCATTAGTGAGCAGGACGGAAATATATATATATATACATTGCTTGAAAATGTTGCCTGTGATTTGCGACGACGTTTATCGTCATTTGTACCATATTATAAGATACGACCTGCTGTATGCGTATTTGGTGTCTTGTGCAAGTGTTGGTTCAAGGCATCAATTTTCGTCTACTGAAAAAATTTGCACAAATCTTTTTGTAATGTAATTCACTGCTTAAATGGATTTTTGGCGTATTGCAATAATTTTGTTACCATATAATAGTGATTTGTACCATATTAAATATGACCAGTTAAATGCGTAGTAATGTGCGTCCTACAAGAACAGAAGGTTAACTACAAGGAGTGTTGAACTGATATCCTATTTTTGCAATGCAACAAACATACTATGTAACAGTTAGTGAGACACGCGTAGTTCTTAAAACTACTAATGTAAGCCGTGGTTGCTCCAACTGAAAATGATTTACGTCTTGGCTATAAGTAAACATTACCAACATTTTTTTCGTATAGTCACTCTTTATAAGGTCATCTAACAGATTATACTTGACGAACGTTAATGTTAGCCATATGAATTGTACAAACTTAAATAGAAAGTAGAAGTTCGGCCTGAACAGAACCTAACGTGAAGTATACAACATTAGTATTTGTGCGCCAATTTTGTGATGGCACCGAATTAACCATGTCTATATTGTCAAGCCTTTTACAATAGTTAATAATTACTTCGGGGATGATAGATATTCGAACACGTCACCCGAATCGCATGTTTAGAGATACTTTTCGCTTATAGTTGTCTTAACCATATTATGATTGCGGTGTCAATAAACTATAGCGAATGTCACTATCTCCTCTTTTACCATAGGCAGTTGTTGTAAATACCATGGACTTTTCTCTCAGTACATAAAAGCCCACACATAAAAATATCAATATCTCCGTAACGCAAAAGTATTTAGGTTTGATACTTAGACAGTGGCTTTACATTGACTTAGGGAGCCCAAAACGTAGAAAAAACCTTCACAATTTGATTCACTCTATTTGAGTAATCAGACTAACCAAAAGTGTCAAGCTGATGTGCCACGTTATTCAAACCTTTAAATTTACTTTGAAAATTAAGTTCTCAAACTAGGACATTGGGACATGGTTCCAACGAGGTTATTTGAAAACTACGTCTCTACGAGTTCTGGTTTTGTTTTGAAAATAGGACTCGGAGCCTTGGGACGATTCCCGCGTTTGTCTATTAAGCTCGGGCGTGACCAACAACGTTGTTCATTCACACGCGTACCCTTTCCAAAGTACTAGATGTATGATTATGTGCCATGAATGGTTGTGGTGTCAAAGGCGCTTGCCTTACGCCCTTGGACACCAGGAAGACCAATTGCTCGCTGTCATATACATATATCTTATGTCAGTTCGTATAAAAATCCAAAGTGCAACTTTGATCCAGAGACGGAGGATAAAGAGAGTTGGGACGACCACCACATGGGGTTGAACATGAATGAGCTACAGCAACTCTTCGTGTAGCAACGATTCATGTGTACGTCTGTACCAGCAATTTTTTGGGCTACTTAACTGCACCAACTAATATTCAATGGTATACGGCACGTTCATCCTGTTGGTGAAAATATTTCCGCTTTTTGGGGTTTCTAACTTAGCCTGCATAACCAGCCTTCAAAAAGAACAATCCTATATAACAAAGGGGTTCATACTCTTCTTTTCAACAATTCTTTACAACAACTATATAACAAAGGGGCTATATGTCCTTTATAACAAATGTATACAATTAATGAATGCTCCTACGCAAGGGACAAATATAACACAGGTTTCATTGTTTATTTTGCGTAATCAGTCTCGGCAAGGTTTATTTGCCGCCCTGGATGGTTACGTAGAGTACAAAGTCGCTCACCGGTGTAGTCATTAAGGCCAATCGGGGTGCTTAGTTATGATGATTATTCGGTGAGTCGGACGTTGTGATATTGGACGGCTGCCGTTACTACATATACCTAATCCGCAAAAATTAGGCTACCAGTCTAGGGCCTGGGAAAAAAGAGAGTTTCGACATTTTTTTATCGTGACCCAGTTGATAGAATGACAAATCCCTTCAGTGGCCTTTAATCTGTATATCTTCAACTATCTTTACAATTTTTTTCACATGAGTTTGTAACAATACAGCGGCGCTAAAGCTGATTGAAGTCACCTTTGTCTAATAGTGTCCTGCGGCCGGCAAGAAATCTTCATTTTTTCATCTGAGACGTAAATTTTCAATTCTTCAAGTTCCATAGAAGATTCCCTTTTGAAGTACGCAAGCCAATCGCCATATATAGATTTCCGATAATATCATGCATCTTCGAAAAAAAATTGTTTTCGGTAAAAAAAATGGCCGAAAATAGTTTTTTTCACGAAAAAGTTTTCTACGTTTGACAAATCCAAAAAAATCAGGTTGATCGGTGAATTGGCGGTGTAGTGTGCCCGGCCGCAGGACCCTATCAGGCAAAGGCGACTTTCTTCATCCATCTGAAGCTAAATGTGATTTGTGTCCATATCTTCAAGTGTCATGTGAAGACACTGCATATCTTCAAGTGTCTTGTAAAGACACTGCATATCTTCAAGTGTCTTGTGAAGACACTGCATATCTTCAAATGCCTTGTGAAGACACTGCATATCTTCAAATGTCTTGTGAAGACACTGCATATCTTCAAGTGTGTTGTGAAGACACTTGAAGATATGTAGAATAAAGAACACTAAACGGAATGTCCATTCTATCAACAAGGTATCCATGAAAAGTCATCAAAATTCACCTTTTTCCGGGGTCTAGACTGCTAGTCGCCCTCCATAGCTCTACAGATTGTGAGTGATCTATGGAAAAGTGCAATTCACTTTATTCTCCAGGTGCGAAAAGACGACAAATGTCCTCTGTGATCCTCCATAGCTGGACTACTTCAGGTGCACATTCCCTTTTCCTGTTTTCTCCACCAAGCTTGCCCGTGAAATAGACTGACGATGGGCTGTGTCTTGTGAAGACACTGCATATCTTCAAGCGTCTTGTAAAAACACTGCATATCTTCAAGTGTCTTGTGAAGACACTGCATATCTTCAAGTGTCTTGTGAAGACACTTGAAGATATGTAGAATAAAGACCACTAAACGGAATGTCCATTCTATCAACAGGGTATCCATAAAAAGTCATCAAAATTCACCTTTTTCCGGGGTTTAGACTGCTAGTCGCCCTCCATAGCTCTACAGATTGTGAGTGATCTATGGAAAAGTGCAATTCACTTTATTCTCCACGTGCGAAAAGACGACAAATGTCCTCTGTGATCCTCCATAGCAGGACTACTTCAGGTGCACATTCCCTTTTCCTGTTTTCTCCACAAAGCTTGCCCGTGAAATAGACTGACGATGGGCTGTGTCTTGTGAAGACACTGCATATCTTCAAGTGTCTTGTAAAAACACTGCATATCTTCAAGTGTCTTGTGAAGACACTGCATATCTTCAAGTGTCTTGTGAAGACACTGCATATCTTCAAGTGTCTTGTGAAGACACTGCATATCTTCAAGTGTCTTGTGAAGACACTGCATATCTTCCAGTGTCTTGTGAAGACACTACATATCTTCAAGTGTCTTGTGAAGACACTGCATATCTTCCAGTGTCTTGTAAAGACACTGCATATCTTCAAGTGTGTTGTAAAGACACTTGAAGATATGTAGAATAATGGCCACTCAACGGATGGTCCACTCTATCAACAGGGTATCCACAAAAAGACATCAAAATTCACCTTTTTCCGGGGTCTAGACTTCTAGTCGCCTTCCATAGCTCTACCGATTGTGAGTGATCTATGGAAAAGTGCAATCCACTTTGTTCTCCATGTGCGAAAAGACGACAAATGTCTCCTGTGATCCTCCATAGTTGGACCACTTCGGGTGCACATTCCCTTTTCGTGTTTTCTCCGCCAAGCTTGCCCGTGAAATAGACTGACGATGGGCCGATCCAGCAAAGACGTATATGCGTACTGTAACGTTTTTTCACGATCCCATATCGCCAGTCATCATTTATTAGTCGACACGTGCTCGTAGCCCGAGCGTGAAGGGCTTTCTTGGCTCGCTGATCGAGGCTCGCGCGCCGGGCTTTCTCGCTTCGGGATCGGTGAACGGTGCGTGTGAATGAGGAGAAACAAAAAAAGCGTGGAAAGAAGTAGTGCAAGCGAGCGCGATAGCCGAGGAAGAAGCTCTTCTCGCACAATAAGATCGTGAAGGGAGAAGCGAGGAAACGTTAAAGACCGCGGGGAATGAGCAGGTCGAGAGGCAATGAGAAAGCAATGGGGGATACGGATATATGCCGAAAAGACGGTGGTTGGAGGGTTTTTTTTTTGGTGCTCCCTCCTCGCGCGGTGGTGCGTTTTCTGGCAGTGGCGGGTTGCTGGCTTGTTCCGAGTGCTCCTTCCGCCGATTCTTCGGGGATAGGTTTATTCTTATAGAGGAAGGTAGCACAGCCATATGGGAAGCATACGGCGAGCAGGCCCAAGTCAGAGGAGCCACCAAGCTCCTCTTCCTTCGTTGTCCATCGTACCCATTCGCTTGCTCTCTCAAGGGTTTAATCCACTGCCAAACTACTGTGGAAAAAAAAACAGAAAAAAAACATAACGGGGCAAAAAACCAAATCAGGTGGCCGTTAAGCACCCTCCTTATTGGAACTTCGCGGTTCGATTCCTCTCTCGAGCGCAGACGCGTAACGCACTAATACGCGTTTTACTATTGTACACGGCAGCAACTTCCTGAGGAAAACTAGAGAGGGGCGCCTCGGAACCAACAATGCTCGGCACGCGCTCGATTCCCTTTCTTTTTGTCTCGTGAAATGTCGAGGAAAAAAGAATCATGTCCCCGGCGCACTTTCGACCTGGTGGAGTCGAATTGACTGATGCGCGACCCGATCGAGACGGTGCTCCAGTTTTGGAAGAGTTGCTGGAAACTTTTCTGCAGGTATTGAAAATTGGTTGGAATTTTTGATGGATGGTGGTAGAGCTTTGAGGGTCAATGACAGAGGGAAACTTTGCACTAATCGACTGGTTTGTGCTAACGAACTGTATTTTTGTTCAATTCTGTAGGGAGAAGCCATGTTGGTACCGTATGATAGACTACGTTGAATCTTTCATAGAATGAAGTTTGCCGGATAAGACAGGTCGTATAGGGTGCCTCAATATAACCTGATATTTTAATTTATTAATAAAACGTATCATTTATCTGAAAAGTGCGAATATTTTAATTTTAATATAAGGTACAAATATAGAGGTTATGTATGGAACACAATATCCGATAAATGACCGTCTCGTCCTTGCTTACAAACGTTTACTCTTCTGACGAAATTTTCAATAGCATTTTGTCACAATTGCGGACTGATTTCGTTAATGGTGCGTCCAATTGCTTCCTTGAGCTCCGGAATGGTCTGTGGATCATTGGCATACACTTTTCCTTCCAGAAAAGCCCAAAGAAAAAAGTCCAATGGTGTGAAATCACACCATTGGACAATTGGAGATAATGGTCATTTTGGTCCCTTTACATGCAGTCGGCAAAAGTCGTACGGCGAAGTTTTCTCTCAAAGGGATTGCACTTAGAGCAAACGATGAGAAACACTCTGGTATTATTTATGCAGAGGTGTTTAAATTTTTTTTATTGAAGATAAGTTGTTAAACAGAACACTTGGAATCGGCGAAAACGATATATCTGTCGCACCCGTGGCGGCCCGGTCGGTATGCACCCATACCCTCAAACGCATTTCGTAATTTCATGCTTTTAATGATTTTTTTAGCATTTGTACAAAATTGAAAACTTCCACCGAAAAACGTGTTTAGTTGAGATTAAATTATTTTTTGTTCGAATCTCGACCTGCTGGACTACTCTTTGATATTCAATGAAATTACATATATGTATACTTTGACTAAATATTTATATCCATCATAGCTGTTCGATTATAGCCTTTAATGCATTACAATTGCATGCACTTTGATTTAGGTTAAATTCCATTTTCTATTGGCTGAAATATAATCATATATTCAACTTGAACAAATAATTTATGGCATCGCGAAACGATAGTTCTCCTTATAGAAAAAACGTGTATTTGTCTGTAATTGTATTTTATCGTTGCTTTTGGTGGAAATAAAAGCTTAGACCTTAAAGGGAAATAAAGTGCTTTAGAAACATGAAATGAGAAAACAAGCGGTTCGATAATGATGACTTCAAATCAGTATGTGAATTTTTATAGATATTGGAAAAGTAACGTTTTGATGCTAATATATAATGAAACAAATGATAATAATAAATACTTTACTAAAACTAATATATATCCTAATAAATAATAATAATCCCCTGCTAAACCATTACACAAACATGAATAAAAACTATAATCTACTAAACAATAATAATACTGTATTAAAAGTTAATTAAATTTGAGTGAGTCAATTTCTTCGAAGTTAACACTCAATAAAAGGTTTTATTTAAAATGAGACATGTGCTTCAAATATAACCATTTTTTAAATTTTTAATCAAATAAATATTTTGGAAGAATGAAATAAAAATATAGTTCCTTCTAACAAGCATACGTCGAATGTGCCGCATTTAGTTGATTCGAACAAATCATTTCTCTCACTGTGGCAAACTCAACAAAGGGACGCGGTTCTTTCGCTTACTATTCTATTGAAAAGCCATTATAAAAACCATTCGTTTTCTAAGATCGGTTGAGCGGCTTCACCGAGTCACGTCATAATACATTGTCGTGAAGTTTCATGTATTTTCATTCGTATTTTTCTCGACAAACATAAAGGAGCCTGTGGTTACAGGAATACTCTTTTCGAGACCGTGCCTGTCACGCAACGAAATTTCAATCTCGTTCTTTTCACTCTTTCGTTTATCGTGCCGCCTAGTTAGCAGTAGAACAGATTTATCCGATCTTTTCATGCCCGGGTGTTGGCAATTTGGCAACGTGCATTTTACTGTTCGCAACTTTTGAATGTTTTCTTTTCTTTCTTTTCCACGTTTAGCGCCACGATAATCGCGTTTTGGACGACTGGATCCATTTCTGTGGGGCAAAACTTCGCGTGTATACGTTTGAGCGCATATTTTATCATTTTTTAACTCTTTTCTCACTGACCGCTCGACCGTTCGAGTTCTCGAAAAGCCGCATTTTAATCTTTGTGGGAAGTTAATTTTGCAAGAAAAAATTGTTTTTACGGATAAATTTTGCCGCGAATTGTTGTTCAAGCAATATCCTAAATCCTCTATGCGCATGTTAAAGCATGCACATTAAAAATGTTTTGAAACAAATTGCAGCAACGGAATAGAGGAGGTGGGATTATTCCGATGCACCACATTGGAAGCAACGATTTATAATAATAAATTCCGATAAATTTGCATTGGACAACCCCGAAACACCTTCGCATTTAGTGCGCAATGTCCTAGCGATGTTTCAATTTTTAAGGCGGTCCTCTAGTTTCTCGGGTCGAAAAAATCGATTTTTTTTTTTCATAAATCACATCTCCAACATGTGTAGAAAATGTGTGCCAAAGGTTTTCTCGATATTCGAAGTGGTTCACAAGTTGCGGCCCTGGAACGGAGCAGGTATACGGAGCAGGTATACTTTCAAACGCGTTTTTTCTCGAAACACCATTTTTCGAAACGGTGACCACGATATTTCAGAAACTACTGCACCGATCTTGTTCAAATTTATACAGCATCTTTAATATGTTATAAGCCAGCGATTGAACTAGGATTATCATGATTGCTTCGATAGTTTTTTTTGTATGAGCGAAAAACTCAAGAAAAAATAGAATGTAATTTTCAAAAGTGTATAAAAAAGTCAATTTTTGTAATTTAGAATTCACTCTAGTTCAATCGCTAGTCCTAAATATGAAGATTAAAATGCCGTTTGGTTTTTTGATTTCAGATAAGCAGAACAGCCGCAATCTTGGTCACCGTCAAGCACCTCTTTTACTTGATGTCTTCCTGTCGGCCACTATAACGTTTATTCTATTATATATTTTGACTTCGAAAATTTTTTAAAGCTTATTTAAATGTTAATAAAGATTATGCAAAAACCATGAGGTTGATTATTTCGATGCTTTGCCCGTAAAAAATTATTGAAAAAGCCGTAAAAAAACAGCCGAGAAACTAGAGGACCGCGTTAACGCGAAAACTAGCACGTTTAGACTTTCACCACGAAAAGAAGCAGATTTCGATATTCACCGCGAAAATTAACATGTTTCAGTAACACTGGAATTGTTTCCGACTTTTCTTCCGTGCTTTTTTACGCCTTGCCTCTATTTTTTTACTCCAAATCCTTTGACCGCAATAGGAAATTCACGATTTTTCAGACCTCTCAAAGAAATTTAATTGGACTTCAATTAAAATTGCACGTTTTCGGGAAATATCCATTCAACCTTACGTCGATACAATCCGCGTTAAATATGATTTTGACCAAGGAGGACGAGAGATGAAAATCTTTAAGAAAAACAAAAACATGGATGATGTTCGAATGTTCCAATTAAAACAGACGTCAGATAAAAAGTTGCCTCGTGCACCAAGAAAAAAACGATTTACAGGCCATGCTTGACAGAGGTTTAATTCCAATCGAACATCAGCAAGATTTTTCAAACATATTCGACGATAACCATCTGCAAGATTACAGTAAATTTGTTAAATGATATTTTCAATAACGTTATTTTTTTAATAGAAAATCACAATAAATATGTCATTCTATTTACAATTTCGATATTATTTTTTTATAAAAATTACTACTATTGATTTTAATTGATAATTATTATCAAAATGTTAATAAAAGCAACGAGTATAAAATTAAAATGTCATTACGCAAAAAATTGTCATATTAAAAAAAAAACACTAATGGTTTATTTTTCCAGATTTTTACCTGAGCACGAAGGACTTTTAATTCTCATCAAAACTCTTTTTGGTTACATTGTACGAGCGATGAGATCCTTAAAGTTTTAAACTTATTCCTTTTACACTAGTTTTTACAGTGAAAATCAAACGAGCTAGTTTTCGCAGTGACAGCTGAAACATGCTAGTTTTCGCGGTCAATATGGAAACGTGCTAGTTTCCGTGGCGAAAGCATAATCATGCTAGTTTTCATAAGAACTTTGAATCGTGCTACTTTTCGTAAGCAGCGTCGATATATTCCGGTATATTCCCTCAACATTTTTTCTGAACGTAACAGAATCATTCTGAAGTAAAATAACCGTATTCGCAGATTGCAATTATCCGAGTACTAGAACAGCACGTGCATTAGCAGTAATCTTCCAAAGTACAAAGCGTGTTTTTTTATAGATGAAAATTCAACTGCATGTGATGCTGAAAAAGGCTGTCTTCCTCCAATACTGTCGTAAACTGACCTTACTATAGATATTGTTATGACCGTGCCCAATGAAAAAAAAAATATGTTGGCACATATATTCAAGGCAATCGATATGTGCAATATGTATCATCGAGTACGTATGTATACTGGCTACGTAAGACAATATCATAATGACCCGGCCAGGCAACATTGTAAACGCCGACTGATCAGGCAACCCATATGTGACACAACGTTGCAGCGTCTACCAGGGTGCTATCGGGTTGTCTCATACGCACCCTAACAGGTCAGCCAGCCAACCTGAAAACGGCCGTGTTTAAATTTCCACACGGGTTTTGTCTTCAAACCTGAGCCGCCCCAAAACTCTTCCGGTGATCGAGTTTTGACTGGGAAATTTATAATCAGCGGATACTTATAAATCGATAAGGGTGTTGAGAAATCCGCTGGACCGCTAAATTGAAATTGGTCTTAATCGATGCGAAACAAGACCATTTTCTGACCATTTTTGGACCATTGGACCATTGGACCATTTTTTTCTTTTAGACCATTTTTGGACCATTTTTGGACCAGTGGACCATTGGACCATTTTTTATTTCTCGCTCAAATGCATTGGGCAGGCTCTCATTCGATACAAAATCATTTAGTGGTCGCGCATTTTCAAGTCCCATCCTCGTTCAGTCCTTATTCAGCTCAATTATTGTATAAACATGGGCCGGACGAAGAGTTTCGGTCCGATCGAGTTCTGCCTGGGAAATTCGTAATCGGCGAATGATTTTACATCCACAAAGGTGTCGGGAAATCGGTACGAGCAAATCTTCTAAATTGGTCCTAGTCGATACTGAAGACCAAAAAATGGACCATTTATTTATTTCTGGCTTAAATGGATTGTGTAAGCCTTAAGGGGCTACATCTACAGGCCGGAAAAAATGGCCATATTCCGATTTATATCTGGGAAACGGTTGGTGAAAAAGAAACGAATTTTTTAACACATAGCTAACAAATTTTTAAAGCCCTTCATTGAGAGCCTTTAAGAAAATCACCAAAAAATACAGAAAAACACCAAAAACATGGCCGCCGCCAGACGATGCAATTTTTTCGCGACACTCGGCGGTGGACTCTCTCTAGCTTAAACGGTCCATCTGAAATCTAGAAACCAAACGGGTTATTCCATTTAACAATAAATCCGTTGACGATCTCCAATTTTGAAAATATTTTTATTTTAACTACGTGGCAACGCATTGAATTTCGAGCACACAAAATCTACAAAAAAATCGTCATTTTTACGTAACTATTAAAAAATGAAGACCGATTTTGAAAAAAGTGAGATCGTCTACGACCTTTGAATGTTCCTCATCGTATCTCCTGTAAATTTGGAAACACTCCATCAAGTGGTTCTCGAGATACGACCACCGACTTTGAAAACAGTGTTTCGAGAAAACCGCGTCTAAAGTTTGAAGTATATGATGCTGCTACCGCCCGGCCAACTGTTAGAAGCTGAAGCTCATTCAATTTTGGGAATATTTCAATGAAATTTTCGGGGAATATAGCTAAAAGGTGATACTATCGAATAAAAAGTTTGGGAAAATGCAACTTTTTCACCCACCTACGTAGATATGGCCGGTTAATCGATCGTCTGCCGATCACGAATTTTCCAGTCACATCCTTTCCCAGCCTTCATTTAGCCCAGGACATCGATGTAGGCCAACGACTCTATCTCCTTCAACGCAAGTCCACTTTTTTCGAATGTTGCGTGCTGTTTCGTGATACTTATGTGAAATGGTGACCTGACAGGCAGTTAGCGAACTAGGGTGCACAAAAGAGTTAAATAAACGTGACAGGTATGATGAGACGAAAGTCTGTATGTGTGTGGGAGAGAGGGAGAGAGAGAGAGAGAGAGGGAGAGAGAGAGAGAGAGAGAGAGAGAGAGAGAGAGAGAGAGAGAGTGGGGATGTGAGGGTGAAATTTTGGATACATTTTTGGTGAGAAGTGAAGAAACGAGGGTTCCCCACTTGTTGCCTGGGCCTCTCTCGCTTGCCAACTGTCCCAGGTGGTACTGTGTAGTATATGTATCGGTAACGTCCCATGGCGACGAGGCGTGTGGCTGGCGCGTGCTCCTACTTTCCATCTCCCTCTCTCCCTCTCCCTTTGTCCTTCGTTATTTCCTTCCGTTCTCCTGTTTTCTTCCCTCTTTTTCCCCCGATACCGATTCCATCGCCCTTCAGATCGTTCGCCGATCGTTCCATCGGCGGGGTCACGCTTATGGAACACGCGAAGTCTCCAAGCATATTGTTCGTAGATGATTCTCTACATGTACCCACCCATATCTATATACGTGTGTGAGGTTCTACAGGAAATCGGACGATTTGCCTCCGACACGCTTCTTTAATATTTGATGCAAGTGTTCGACGCATCGAATTATCCACTTTCGAATTAGAACCCCGGGAAAGTGTTCCCTATGTGTGCGCTGAAATAATTGAGTTCGTCGCAACGAAATATCCTGTCGTGGAAGCTGTTCTTACTTTTTGTAGAGAAACTCGAATACGCGCATGAGAAATTCACCACTGAGGACATTTTTTGGAGTAGGGTAAAGTGACCTTATTTTCGGAACCCCACCAATTACTTCTCTGATTTATTATCTACTTACACAGTGGTCCTTAAAGTGCCAATAATTTGGCCCTCAAAGTGGCAACAGTTAGGCCCTTACAGTGCCAATAGTTGGGCCCTTAAAGAGCCATTAATTAGGCCCTTAAAGTGCCAATAGTGGGGCCCTTAAAGTGCCAATAGTTGGGCCCTTAAAGAGCCATTAATTAGGCCCTTAAAGTGCCAATAGTGGGACCCTTAAAGTGCCAATAGTTGGGCCCTTAAAGTGCAAATAGTTGGGCCCTTAAAGTGCCAATAGTTGGGCCCTCAAGGGGGCATTAATTGGGCACCTTACCTTATTTTGTATTTGCGCTGTGCGCAACACTAGCGCCGCGTAGTATTCGTGTATTTGTCGGCTCTTTTAAACGCTCTGTCATCGTGCTTATAATATTGTGATGAGTTACACAATTTGAAATGGCGCCTCAATTCCATCTCATTTGTTCGCATTATATCAATTTGTCTAGCCGAAGATGGCAAGAAGCTTTTCTCTTCAGTAAAGTGAAAAAAAGCAATTAAAATTTCCTTGAAATGTATATTTGTGTTTACTTGAAATTTTCTTATAACATGAGAATTGCTTTTATTAAAATTGAACAAACATATATTGTTACTGCACTATATAATATAATAAATAGAATATTGTTTTCAGACCGAAATAAGTGTAATTTCAAAGAACGGCTTCGGAAGTATAAGTCACAATATTAACGGAGACTTTGTCTTCCGAGTGCCATATTTCAGGTGTTTACATTTTATTTTTTTTAAAGGAAACGAGTAAAGCTTTTTGAGTGCGGTTTTTTTCTTGCTTTTATTCATGATATACAGAACGTTAAAAAAAATGTTATTGAAAAAAAAACCAAAATGGCGGCCGTTGCAGCTCCGCGAAAACAGGTCCTTAAATCGCGGGAGGTAAACGGCTGACATCACTGCCCCCTCTTTGTTGATCTGAAACACAAATTCAAAGCATATTATCAATCTGTGACCCTTTGGTCATGGAATGACGGATGGGTTTTTCGTTTAGTACAAATTTCGGAAAATGGCGGCAATGAAAAAAAAATCGAATTTTCGCGTTTTTTTTCGCATAAAAAGATAAATAATAAATGCAAAAATGTATCTATCGAAAAAACGATCCGTCATTCCGTGAAGACATATTTTCTGAGTATGCTCTCCAAATTTCAGGTCGATATGTTAATTACAGCGGTCAGGAGAATGTCGGCCATTTTTTAAAAACGTGTTTTCGAGAAAAACCCGTTTAAAGTTTTGTAATGTGTTTACACAAATGTGTTTATAATTACCGCTAATCGACAATGCCTGGTCCATAGAGGCATCCCTCCTCTTCTTCTAGCTGCTCATGTTGAGCTGCTAACATCTCCCGCTGCTCTTTCAAGGACAAAGTCTCCCTTAATTTCCAACCTCAAACTCAGTCTAAGGGAAAACTGTTAGTATCTGCTGAACACGCCAGGGACGGACATGACTCAAGTTTGGTAATTCAAGCTTGTTGTCATAAGGCGAACCTCTATTTCTTTGACGCTTTACAAAACTAGGTAAAACTGCAGCTATCCATTTGTTGCGTTGTTCTAACTTCAACTTTGCCCTAGGGAATCGATTAAATTTGCATTTACTATCCATCCTGATATTTTTACAATTTATTGCACAGCAACTGTCGTTTCCCATTTTCAATAAAACAATATTCTTAATTTAATTGAAAAAATCTCGTACAACGATCATACAGATTTGACGGATAAATAGCCGAGTTTATTGCAATTTTTTCTCGCTACGGTCCGCTTCAACCCTTAAAAATCGGGTTCCGCAGATACAAAAAAATACGTGTCGCCTATTTTTATCCATTCTACGAGCATGCCAAATTTTATCGAAATCGGGGAGATCGACCGCGCAAACTTTCCTTGTGAGTTACCCAGATGTCAGACGAAACTGACGCTACCCCCACTCCACTGCCACTGTGTTATAGTGGGTGGGTGGAGGGGGGGCTGCGAATGCTGAATGCCTGTAATTGGTTGAAAAATGCCCTCTCTCTACTCAATTTTAATCTTGTTATTAATTTGAAAATTATATTACCTCAATGCATCAATATTTATTGTAAAATGATAAAAATCACCTGATATTATTTACATGTACCTGTTTTTTATTACCCGAAAAGTCCGATTACCTTTTCAATGCTATGACATGGTTGCACTTTGTGTAATATCTGTAGATTTTTTTACAATTTCTGAAAATACACTACATATTGCCAGCACTTTGTCAAAAAACATTTTATCAAATTTATGACATTTCAATGCAGTTCACCGATATTATGTACATCATGCTTCATTGCGTAAGAAACTCAGTCAAAGTATAACCGTCGGTAGCAGCGCGGGTTTTCCAAAGTTTGCCTGTGCCCTCGTGCAAATGCAACATAGCACTAGGAAAAGGTGGCTGTGGAAATCGCTCCGGGGGGGGGGGGGGGGTCTCTTGGAACCGGAAATGGTGCAGCAATAAGTATGGGGTAAAAAGTGAAAAACATGGTGTCGCAAAAGCCCGCGATGCCACACAATGAAATATTAGAACAAAATATATAAACAATGTGCAGCATATAAATAATATTATACGCTGCTTAAGGGGAGATATACACCTAGGAGCCGGAAAAAAGGTCATTTTTGTAATTTTTTTCAAGGAAAACTATTTCAAATTTCGGATTGGGGTTTCAATTATCTAAAAGTATATACATTCAAAAATATGTTCAATTTTCTTTATTTAAAAATATCAAAATATACAAGGATATTGTATGATCCTTGGAGCGTCGTAAAAAAGTCTGCGTATACGGTACCCACTGGCGTTTCTTCAAAAATCATCTGAAAAAAAAAACAAAAAACTTATTAAAGTAGATACTATAATGTAGCACTTGTCATGGCTGATTTTGAAAATATCGATTTATGACAAAATGGCAGACGTTTGAACATAAATAGTGAATTCTGGGCCAAAAATTAGTTATTATTTGTCTATAAAACAAAAACTAAGTAACGGGAAAAAGATCCTATGACAAGTACTAGATAATGGTGTTTAGAATAACCACAAAAAACCTCAAGGCAATCGATTCGTTGGTTTTCGAGAAATGTTGGGTACCGATTGGAAAATCGTGGTTTTGAGAAAAACGCGTTTGAAAATTTGGGAATAAATAAATCATAAAATTTGTCAACTCACATGGAATCATCGATACCAGGCCCATAGTGTAGGTCTTCTACGGTCGACGAAATGTTCATAACTTCTAAATTCTCGACCTCGACCATCTAGGTGTATATCTCTCCTTAATGAATTCGCATCTCAAAGATGCGAAGGATGGTTATTGAAACGTGTTATATTTTACTCTTTTATTTCCAAAGATTATAATAATAAATCAAAATTAATAAATAAATCCTTCTTAAAGTAACTTAGATTGCATTTATTCAATCAATAATTCGTTGGCATTTCCCAATGACGGATTTCGTCAGGCCATGCCATTTTTTGCCAGTGTTCGAATGGCGGTTCAATTAATTTCCTATACCTATATGTAACTATATGTAAAACAGTAACTCCATACTAGGGTTCGATTTCATTGATCCGTATGCACCCCGATTACCATATTGTTGAGATTCGTTTTTACGATGCTGATCCCAAATCAATCGTACTCATCGTTGTTCGCACGCTGAACGCTTGTTTCGCTTCTGCACACGATGCGAATTATTCGAAACGTCTGTTATTAGGTTGCCTGTACGAGTTTTAGCCATGAAGTGGGCATTCCACATTTACATGCAGATCTAGTCGGTTATCTTCGTAATACGATTTTATGGTTTGTACAATATTTCAGTCCTGCACAAGGAAGAAATAATGTTCGATACAGCTTCAAATTTCAAACAAAATTTAATTGCAACGATGCAAAAGATTTTGTATGCAGTTTTTAGTTCCCTCAACTATAGTGGATTTTTTACGAAGTTCGCAAAATCGCTATTTTTGTTCCGACCTGAAATGACTCATAAAATAAAGAAAAAAATGCTTCAATGTGGGAAAAAATATATTAACTTGATAAAGAAATATTTCAAACGATCAGCGATGATTGGACCGTTCAAAAAAATCGCTTTTCCATCTAAAAGTACCATCTAAAAAACAACGACGTAATATTTGTCCTTTTACGGTGTGAAAGGTGGTTTTTTTCTTTAGCTTTTCGAAACATCGTAAGAAAAAAATTTAATGTCACTGTTATCATACTTGGGTTTGCAAATTTTTACACGGCAATACTCGCGGAATTTCAGAGTCACTACGTCAAATATTCATCAATATTCTATTAATGTTTTTACCCCTTTAAGGCCATCAATTGATCATTAAAACTAACCCAGGCTATTCATTAGCTGTACTCACATTCTTCACTCTAGTCCTAAGAAAAGATGAGTATACACATATAGGTACATTCCATTTTTCAGAATATTCAAATATTCAAGTACAAATATACCAAATTGTCAATCAAAAAAAAAGAACCGGAAAAAATACCTCCTTTAAAACGATTCCATGTTTCAAGGGGCCACATCTACCCAGAGGCCCGAAAAAAATTACCAAATTGGATTTTTTTTTTCTGCCTTGATCATTTTTGGTTGGTGAAAAAGAAACGTATTTTTTTAACACAAAAGTCCATATATTGAGTGAAGGTGCATATATTGAAAATTACCAAAAATACCGAAAAATGACTAAAACAATTTAAAAAATTTCGCGACGTTTGGCGGTGGACACTCTCTAGCTTAAAGGGTCCATCTGAAATCTAAAAACAAAACGGGTTATTCAAGTTAACAATAAGTACAAGTCGTTGACGATCGTTGGTTTTTTTAATCATTTTTTCAAACAAAGCGGCGAAAAAGTCGTCATTTTTACGTAACTCTTAAAAAATGAAGATTGATTTTTTTTAAGTGAGATCGTCAACGACCTTTAAGGCAGGATTCTACTTTGAAACCATGAAAAAAACGCTATTTTCGTGAATTTTTTCTGAGAATACTATTAAAGATATCGATATGGGGTTTAAACTGTTCAATAAATACACTTTTTAAATACATTAAAAAAAAATTTTTAATGTATTTTATTCATTTTTTGTACACGTAAAATATGTTTAAAGCCAACGCCTCGAAAAGCAGGTACCGTTGCCGTGGTCGTGAAATCTTCCCGACGGATGGTCTGAAACAAAAAAATCAAATAGTTTCATGTTCAGTATGTCTTCAGGAACCGACCTAACTAGAATATTTTATATACGTGCAAAATTAACAAAATGGCGGCTATAATACGAAAAAAAATGCGTTTTTTTGGGTCTTTTTTGGCAATAAAAAAATTGTTCTAATCAAAATTTTAAGTTGATTGTAGTTAGGTCGGTTGGTACACACATATAGAATATGTGTTCCAAATTTCATAAGGATCGGTTCAGTACTTTTTGAGTTATCACGACCACGGTACTTGAAAATGTCGTTTCGAGAAAAACGCGTTTAAAGTTTTGGTGAGTGATAACCCGTGCCGGGCGGGTCACAATAGCGCGCTCAGGTAGGTGCGTTCGAAAGGCGAAAAAGGATAGTTAGACTGCTTGGAACTTTATAAAATTTTGACCGAACATTCTTGAACATATTTACTTTCGAAAAATGTAAAAAAAAAAAATTTTTTTTTCAAAGTTTCAAAGTAGAATCCTGCCTTAAATACTTCTCGTCGTATCTCCTGTAAATGTGAAAGCAATCCATCCAGTGGTTCTCGAGATACCGTGTCCACTCACTTTGAAAACAGTCTGCCGGCGGCCATGTTTTCGTTGTTTTTCTGTAATTTTTGGTGATTTTTTTAAGGCTCTTAATCAATGTATCGTTGTGTTTAGAAAAATTGCGTTTCTTTTTCACCAACCGTTTCCCAGAAAGAAAATCGGAATTTGGCGATTTTTTCGAGCCTCCAGGTCAATGTAATGTTAAGGGGTCTTCTCTCTTTAGACGCTAAAAAAGGCTATTTTCATGAATTTTGTTGATATGTTTATGTTATAGATATTGATATAAAAGTTCTTACACTTAATAAGTACACTTTCGAAATACATTTAGAAAAAAAATAAATGTATTTATGTACCCCAAACAATCCTTAAACGCGTTTTTCTCGAAACAACGTTTTTTGACGGCTTGTTGATAAAATCTTCGAAACTACTGAATCGATCCTTATGAAATGTTAACCACATATTCTTTACAACTATAGCTATAGCGCATATCAAGGGTTTTTTTAAATTATGATATTTACTATTTTTTGTTGCCAAAAATGGTGAAAAAAACACGTTTTTTTTTGTTTTTTCGAAAAATGTCCGCCATTTTGTTATTCTTGCATATATCAAAAATCGCATTATATGCGCTATAGTTTGATTTTTTCGTTTCGGATGATCCATCTCCGAAATTTCATCAACAGATTGCAGACCTACAAGTTTTTAGCACATTTTTTTAACTACCATTTTTATTTATAAATAGTGACTTAAATGAATAAAAAAATTTGTTTAATGTATTTCGAAAGTGTATTTATTAAGTGTAACAACTTTTATATGAATATCTATGATAGAAACCTATCAAAAAAATTGTGGTTTTCCATCGCGGATTTCTCTGCAGGAAAAAAAAGATTAAAACAAACACAAAGCCACAAGTTTTTGGTTGCAACAAATAGCAATGAAAACTGAAGCTTTCATGTCGTTTCGCTCGACAACGCGAAGAAATTCAACGGTGCTAATAAACGCCGGATTTCCGAGAAGGAAAATGATTAGGACGGGGCACGAAGGAGTCCCGCGCAAGTCTCACGTGTGGGTTAGACGTGCCGCGGTTAAAACAACGCCAGAAGCAGGAACCCAAAAGTGGTCGCGTTGTGGGCTCAACCATGGAGCACGAGCCCTCTCGATACGAGAATATTGATTAATTGCGTGCCGTACCTCGGGCGATATTTTAATACGAATAATCGATTTGGGTCTCTGCTGCATGTATATATAGTTATGGGAGCCATGCTCTCCCATTTTTTCGGCTAGACCACAGTGGAGTGGAGAATGGCAAAACAACGAGCTAGACGTCGTAGCGATACTAGCGGATAAAATAAAAATTAAAAAAAATACGAAGGGTCAAATAAAAATCGCGAAAACATTAGAACAAAAAAGAACGAGGACTCCCGGTTTAGAGATAATTATGCAAATTCTACGAGGCGGATTCAATATTCCACTGGGAGATTTGGACGATTTGAACGACGTGAAACGAGATGCAGTTTTTGCATTGGAAATGCAAAAATTGTCTACGATTAGAGAGTCGCGAGTGATTTGACACGTGAACGTATAGTCTAGCCCATTCCTTCGCTATTTGACTGTATATAGAGGAGATGCAAAAACTGTAGACGCATTTAGAGTTAATTTCCGGAAACTTGTCTATAGGAGATGCGCGAAGGATTTTCGTTGTAGTTTCTCCTCTTAAATGTTATTTTATGTATATGACGAGCTTCAATATGAATATTGATTAATTAAAAATGGCATACATATGTATATTTTAGAGGAGTAAAAAAAATAATTTTTTTTTCGCGGTACTTAACGGAAAATGTTACTACGTTATGAAAAAGTAATTCATACAACATCTGAGAGGCCTAAACACTTTTTTTAGGTAGTGCTCAAACGACTTAATTTTTTGTCTTCGATTTTTCGTCATTTTTTTTCCCCGCCAATATACATCATAATAATGTAATTTTCTCAAAACTTTTTATGCTCTGTAGCATTTTTAAGTTAACATAAACAGGACGTTTTCATTTCAAGTAGTTTTAATAAAAATAATAATTCATAACGATGTTTAAAAAAATATGTATTCTGGATCACAGTGTGCGATTGTTGAAAAACTTACGCAATTACTCCGAAGATCGAGCCGAATAATAATTTTCCTTTTCGCCAAAGGATGGGGTTTTTCTGTGCTCGCTTACAACTTGCGAGATATATTGTTTTTGGTCTTCGTTTTTCGTAATCAATCCGTTGAAATCTTTCATCAAAGAAACGGCTCGCTCAGCTATGTCGTTCACAACTTGCATGGTTTTAAAAGTAATCAAGAACGTATTATAATCCTGATTAAAGTCCCGAAGTGAAGGATTCAAGTCCAAAAAACTGCACGGGAAATCAAATCGTTCGAATAAACTTTTTTACATTTTCATTTTTACGTGTCCTGTGACGTACCTCAATACAGCAATTATTGGAAACAATCAAATGAATCGCGAAAAAAACTCACCGATAGTCAGAAAAACAAAGGTGCAGTAGCGTCAACAGCGCCGCGGTTTGTAACTCTCGAATCCGTATGACTTTGTTTTCTTACTCCAAAACAACATATTACTAAAAAAAAAACACGAATACTTGTTAGACGTTCAGTGATGTCAACACCGTGGTCTTGATCATCAAGTGGTTGATATAATTTTTGCAACAGAATTACATATATTGATTATTAATCTGCAACTACAAATTGTTTATGGTAAAAAAAAATATTCAAACAAAAATTGTGTATTGTTACAGAAAAAATTAAATCAAGACTTACATTGGATCACGCACTAACATTTTCTGCATCGAAATAAAAAAAATTAATACTCCGATAATCATGAAAAAAAAGAATACGAAAAAGGCGCTTGAGCACTAACTAAAAATTATTCAGAACCCTCAAATTTTGCAAAACTTGCTTTTTTTATCATACTTTAATTTTCTGTTGAGAAAAAAAATCGATTTTTTTAACGACCCTAATACTAATATATATATATGTCATTTTTAATTAATTAATATTCAAATTATAGACAAGTTTCCGGAAATTAACTCTAAATGCGTCTACAATTTTTGCATCTCCTCAGGGTGTTAGGAAGGTCGATGTAAAGCCTTGAGGAGGTGATAGGTCACCTCGTTAGGAACATATCTAACCTAGGTTACCTTAGTCCAAAGTCTAAGGACTTAGAGTTATCATGGTAAGTATGATTTTTGGAAAATTTGCCAAAATTAGGTACTAACGAACACACCTAATCTATGAAATCTGCGGGCAGTTCGGGCCTCTTTTGAGTGTACTTGTGCATTGATGTCCGCTTTCATTACATGCGAATCATTCTTAAATCGACGCACACTGTTCCACTGGAATAGGTGTAACTTCGTTAATTTTCAGAATTCCAGGGGCCGCGTGGCCTTAAAATATTCTTGAATGTTCATACTATAAGAATATGCAAAAAAACACGATTTTTTTGAGTGTCCAGAGAGGGATACCGCCGTAAGGCGGGACACTACTGTAACGGGTTGAAAAATCGTTTCCTTTTGCATGTTCTGAAAGTATACAAATTGAAGAATATGTAAAAAAATGTTCGAATTAACATATTGAAAATTGACTAACAACAAGTTGCAGCCGATTTAGTAAGAGCAAGTAGCGCATCGATCGACGTGTACTAAAACTTTAAATCTCGTTTTTCTCGACCTAGCCAGAATCATGACTCTAGCTATAATCGTCTGATTTTCATTTTGGAAAAAACAAAAATATCCGCAATAACAGTAGCTATCATTGTACGCAGCCTTTTATTCATTTCGCACTTTTTAATCCCCCGAATATAAGTAAACCGGGTCACGAAAATGACACGTTTTGTAGTTTTTTTTGGGCGGCCACAGTGGTGTCTTCCCTTGATTTGTCTTTTTTCGACTATATCCACAAAAACAGAAAACTTTAAGACGCAGGGGGAGACTCCT